>OY744603.1:86555471-86970471 GCA_963556255.1 Allolobophora icterica | reverse complement strand
AGGAAGCAAGGAAGGAAGGAAGCAAGCAAGGAAGGAAAGAAGGAAGCAAGGAAGCAAGGAAGCAAGGAATGTTTGTACATTTTTTCTATCCTCTCCAACCACTTCCTAAGTGACGTGTCTTCCCTCTGTTTCCCTTCTCATCTCATTTTTGTTTCCGTTCACCTTTTGCCCGTACTCCTTTTGGTTCCTCTATACTTTCCACTTGCTGTCCTCCAAATTTCTGCCCTGGCGTGGATTTCAACCCAAAACCTCTCGATTGACAGTCCGTTACCGTTACGTTATCGTACCGTTACGCCTATAGCTACACTATCGTGCATCCCACCAATAATAATAATATTTCCCACAAATGTTAATTTTAAGAACAATTGTGGCGTCGACGGCTGGCCATACTGGATAAAACCATGCATGTATTTACCGACAATGATCGCTTGAAGGACGGCGTCGTCGTCGCTGCTCGTCGCCAGCGGCGGAGGGGCAGCAGGAGCCGCAGTGGGCGGAGCCAGCGCCTCCACGACGTCATGGACAGCCGATGCACCATTACTACTCCACAGTCCGACGCCCTCCAGTTCTTCCTTTGTATCCAGAGGGTAATTTCCAAGGCGGTCGATCGATCCTTCGTTTCCCTGACTCCTCCTTCCGTTTTCCAACCCGTTAACAACCACCTCTTCCTGCCCGAAATCCTGCGACGGAGGAGGGTCTCTAAACACCGAGCGGTGGTCGATCGTAATTTTTGGATCGTCCCTGCCACTTGTCGGTTCTTGGCTTTGCTGTGGCTGTCATGAGCAAAAAACGAGCATTCATGTAGCACAGTTTCGTCTTTTTAAAAGCCCACCAGCGTTTATTGATCGGTGACGTTTGAGCGCTGGCACTGTTACAGACCAGGTAGGGCCAAGGACATCGAAGACACTAATCCCGCTCGACTGTATTACATACTTACAGAAGCGGAGTAATCCTTCCTGATTCATTAAGGTCGTGAATTCCTTCGCCAATATCGCCGCTCACATACGACTATCTGCTTCCAGCTCTTCTATACATCAACCATCACCCCTCAGGCTTTCCAATCCAAAATAAAGCCCAATCTCTTCAAGAATTCCAATCCCGATCCATCCACTCCTTCGCCTTCCAATCTCGTTCATCCTAAACGAAACCCTCCTAAGCAACTCCTTCTCTCCCTGCATGGTCTTATGGCAACCGGGCTTTGTTTTTCACTTCAAGTCTCTATCCAACCCCTCTGACATGACACAGCGCTCGTGAATACACTGGTGCCCTGCGCTTAGCTTTAAAGTGGCGATTTATAAATTCTGAGTTTACGATTACGATACTAGTTCGTTTCTAGCCTAAATGAAACAGCCAGCGAGGATACCATTAGCTCGCTTATGCTACGGTTAGTTAGTACAGATAGATTGAAACTGCCCAGATACTTTCCAGTTCCAGAATACTACTAGCTAGTAACCAGTTGAAGCAGCCATGATACATTACCAACTAGCGTATAATTGTAGGTACTATTAATAATCAACAAAGTCATCTGATTATCTCAAGATGGCGGCCAAAATGGCATTCCTTGACCCCGAAAACGTTAACTTAGACTCTTAAATCATTTTTCCATCACATACATGGCGTTACTTATAGCCATTTGAAGATATTTGTCCGCCATTTTGTCAGCCATTTTGTTTATGGCAGTCCTACATATTTGTCTTTAGTTCCATCGCATTCCTTGACCCCGAAAATGTTAATTTAGACTCTAAGATCATGTTTCCATCACACACATGACTCTACTTATAGCCATATGAAGATATTGGCCGCCATTTTGGCCGCGATCTTGTTTTCCCATGCAACCGCTAAAAATCCAGCTTGCTAACCGCGATTTTCGTTTTCAGCAGGGACATATTAGTCTAGAAACGCCGGTTAGCAAATTGTTACATGATTTGCTTCTAAGAGTGATTTCTAGAGCCTTTTTAAAATTCCAAGCCTAGACTATAGGCTGCCTCTCTGTATTACGGACTATCTTGTGGATATTGACCTGATTACGGCTTGGTTTTGGTGTGCCATCGGTTTATGGCATGCCTTGTGCATTAGACACCGGCGCAATAGACGAGACTAATTATTACAATTATAAATTACTATATAAAACGGCCCTGCTACTGTTCCAGTCCATATAATTATATTGCCGCGACGAAAATACACACCCTTTTCCCATTTGAGGAAGGAATATTATATACCCCACTAAACGTTTTCTAGCCCACTAATAACTATATAGTACAGTAAATATTATATAGAGCACGCACTAAACATTATATAGCGCACGCCGAGGTATCCAGCCTTAGGATATGTTCTAGCAGTTACCTTTGAGGAGTCGACGGCCTGATATTCGCGGAATTGAAAGTTGCCGCGACATCTGGCGAATGGAGTCGACGTCGCTTTCGGATGGTAGTTACCGAGCATTCGACAGATGGAGCCAATGACCGCGATAACGCCTACGCAGATGGCGAGCAGGATCGCCGTCACGATGACGTCATCGGATGTCATGGTCGGTCGAAGGCTGGACGCTCAGGCGACGTTTCTATGGTAACGCCGACTGCGCATCTGTTGATTTCAGTAGCTATGACAACCTGCAGTACGCATTTAGACAGCGAATCCACAAGAGGCGAAGTAAAGTACACACATACGCACATGCACACACACAAACACACACACACACACACACACACACACACACACACGCACGCACGCACGCACGCACGCACGCACGCACACACACACACACACATGTATGCGTGCGGTTGTGCGTGCGCGGCGTGTGTGTGTGTGTGTGTGCGTGCGTGTGTGTGTGCGTGCGTGCGTGCGTGCGTGCGTGCGTGCGTGTGTGTGTGTGTGTGTGTGTGTGTGTGTGTGTGTGTGTGTGTGTGTGCGTGTGTGTGTGGATTAGCGCTAAATAAACGCTAGTTGATAGCATACAAAATCGTCGTGATTTTAACGATGACTAGGTTTTCGCTTGAAGGAAGCATCGATTGTATTCTGCATTATAACGGCGCTAATCTGTAATGTCCGAATCTGTTCACATTTCAGTAGTTTCAGGTTTGAAAACAAAGGTTCCGTGTGCGATATACCCGAGGCACCCCAGTCATAATTCGGAGGAAGAGACGAATGGAGGGTTGGAGGAAGAGAGCGAACCGGAGGGTTGGAGGTGGAGAACGAACGGAGGGTTGGAGGAAGAGATCCAATGGAGGGTTGGAGGAAGAGAGCGTATGGAGGGTTGGAGGAAGAGAGCGAACGGAAGCTTGGAGGAAGAGAATGAACGGAGGGTTGGAGAAAGAGAGCGAACGGAGGGTTGGAGGAAGAGAGCGAATGGAGGGTTGGAGGAAGCGAGCGAACGGAGGGTTGGAGGAAGAGAGCGAACCGGAGGGTTGGAGGAAGAGAGCGAACGGAGGGTTGGAGAAAGAGAGCGAACCGGAGGGTTGAAGGAAGAGAGCGAACGGAGGGTTGGAGAAAGAGAGCGAACGGAGGGTTGGAGAAAGAGAGCAAACGGAGGGTTGAAGGAAGAGAGCGAACCGGAGGGTTGGAGGAAGAGAGTGAACGGAGGGTTGGAGAAAGAGAGCGAACGAAGGGTTGGAGGAAGAGAGCGAACGGAGGGTTGAAGGGAGAGCGAATGGAGGGTTGGAGGAAGAGAGCGAACGGAGGGTTGAAGGGAGAGCGAATGGAGGGTTGGAGGAAGAGAGCGTATAGAGGGTTGGAGGAAGAGAGCGAACGGAGGGTTGGAGAAAGAGAGCGAACGGAGGGTTGGAGAGAGTGAACGGAGGGTTGGAGAAAAAGAGCGAACGGAGGGTTGGAGGAAGAGAGCGAAAGGAGGGTTGGATAAAGAGAGTGAACGGAGGGTTGGAGAAAGAGAGCGAACGGAGGGTTGGAGGAAGAGAGCGAACGGAGGGTTGGAGGAAGCGAGCGAACGGAGGGTTGGAGGAAGAGAGCGAACGGAGGGTTGGAGAGAGCGAACGGAGGGTTGGAGGAAGAGAGCGAATGGAGGGTTGGAGGAAGAGAGCGAACGGAGGGTTGGAGAAAGAGAGCGAACGGAGGGTTGGAGAAAGAGAGCGAACGGAGGGTTGGAGGAAGAGAGCGAAAGGAGGGTTGGAGGAAGAGAGTGAACGGAGGGTTGGAGAAAGAGAGCGAACGGAGGGTTGGAGGAAGAGAGCGAACGGAGGGTTGGAGGAAGAGAGCGAAAGGAGGGTTGGAGGAAGAGAGTGAACGGAGGGTTGGAGGAAGAGAGCGAATGGAGGGTTGGAGGAAGAGAGCGAAAGGAGGGTTGGAGGAAGAGAGTGAACGGAGGGTTGGAGGAAGAGAGCGAATGGAGGGTTGGAGGAAGAGAGCGAACCGGAGGGTTGGAGGAAGAGAGTGAACGGAGGGTTGGAGGAAGAGAGCGAACGGAGGGTTGGAGGAAGTGAGCGAAAGGAGGGTTGGAGGAAGAGAGTGAACGGAGGGTTGAAGGAAGAGAGTGAACGGAGGGTTGAAGGAAGAGAGCGAACCGGAGGAACTAAGATAGTAAGGAACTTCGAAATTTAGAATAGCAGTTGGTTGATTTGCTTTTATAAGTAGTACATAAGTAATATGCTTCACTACGTGAAGCATTTCATTTTTTTAAATTAAAGACAATTTAACTTCAATTATTTATCTCACTTGAACTATTCATTAGGGAACCATAACCTACTAACCTATTGACTATTGTACTGAACATGCATGATGAAGTACTCTGTTCTTGATGATTCTTCATTCATTATGTAATTCTTATAATCTGCAGTGTTAGTGTACACTATAGCATAGTATAGCTATGCATGTAGCGTGTAACTAGTCTATAAGCGACAGGCCAAATTGACCAATACACTTTTCTTGTATTCTTGTTTTGTCTTGAACTATTAATGTGACTTGAACTATGAATCATTGATGATAACGTTCAATACTTTGTGTTTACCTAATTGCAGTTTTAAATAGCTTTCTCAGTACTTTAACTTTTCGATGGGTAAGGGCCACCAAGCTTAGAATGTCCAAGGGCCTCGGCTAGGTTGTTACGCCACTGGTTGTTAACAAATCTTTCAAAACAGAATTATTTATTGTTACAGCCATAAAGGTTACTAATTATATAGTAACTTACTCTTGTCATTGCGATGGATAAGTTTGTTGTGAAACGTTCACGCTTAGAAGTACCGCAACAAGAGATTGTGTCAGCGCCGCCGGTTGCTTTGTGCTTGTCTTTATGATTGGGCAGAAGAAGCACTGTTGCATAGCATTACAATTAGTCTCTTCCCAGTTGAAAGGGCTTGAGGAACTCGGAGAGGAGGAAGACAGGGCAGGATAGGCGATGGGATCACATCCGATCACGGGATCTTGGGAATGGAATTTTTTTTTTTTTAATCAAAAGTTTAATGTCATTATATGGCATCACAGGTCGTTGACGACAATTCAATAGTATGTACAATACAGTTAAAACAGAGAATTTACAGCGTTTCACAGCATTTAGAAGTGTCAAAACAGCACCCTACGATGTTTCAAATACACATTTTTTAACAGTATAAATTATATACATATATATATATACATATATATATATACATACATATACACACAGATATACAGTTGATAATGTCAATGATATTTGTGTTATGATAAGACAGTCTTTAGTGCGTATTAAACACATATTGCATTAATTGTTATTCACAAGAATTATAAATATAAAATAAATTAAATGAATGTTTGATGAATATGAGATTTTTAATATAGTTATTCAATTATAAAACAGCCTCATTATCAATTGTATGATACATATAATTATGACATGAATTTTTTTATTTTTTATTTATTTTTTTTTATTTTTTTAAATTCAATTTCTGAATGTTCGACATTTTTTCATTCAAAGCAATTAAACAATATTATTTAGATTCATGCAAACATTGAAAACAACAGTTCTTCATCATATGTTATAGATTAGAAAATAAATGAAACAGAATTGTAATTTGATCAGAGATTCTTAATCTATTAATTTTAATCTGTTAATACAAGTTATTGATTATTTATTATAAATGGAATTTTGACATGAAAATCTTGTTTTAGTTATAAAGTATTACATAAGTAATCAAAACATCTGTTAATACAAGCAATATTAACATAATATATACAATTGGTTAAAAAAAAAAGAAGAAGAAGAAAAACTATAACATATTTATATTATGTACATATTTTAGCCCAACACCTGAAAATCTAAACAAGCTTAAAACTACCTATTAAAGTTCACAGACAACATTACATATTAGTATTTCAACCTACAAAACCTTTCCTTTATTAATAAGACTGACCAGTCTGAATAATTCACTTTGTATGCAGCCCACATCAAGCAGGTTCTTAATATTAAATTCTAATTTAAATAATTTACACTTTTCTCTTAATATATCGGATATGTTTTCTTTTCCACAATGTAATAACAAATAATTAATATTTTCTTTGACTTGACAAGAGTTGCACAAACCATTCTTGCCCCAGTACCTTTTACTAAAAGTCGGTGCCTATGAAGACACACTCTTGAGAATGCCTGTTTTTTTGCTATTTTTTCGAGATATCATGTATGTATGTATGTATGTATGTATGTATGTATGTATGTATGTATGTATGTATGTATGTATGTATGTATGTATGTATGTATGTATGTATGTATGTATGTATGTAGACTATGTAGACTATGTATGCATGTATGTGCATATGAATGTATGTATGTATGTATGTATGTATGTATGTGTGTATGTATTGTGTACGTATAAGTAATGTATGTATGCATGCATGCACATCTGCATGTATGCATGTATACGGACGGATGGATCAAAGTCCTTTTCAGATTCCAATAGGCTCTATATAAATGGGCAAGTCTAAACCAGCGTGACTTCAGTGAAACAGAGACTAAGTCAATTTAAAGGTAAAGTCCTCCAAGTGGAAGAAGGCCTAATGCATGAGAAATCCCGATGAGTTGAAACTGAAGTGCAGAGGCGCCGCACCTACAAATCCCCACAAGCAGCGGAGCACAGTTATATACGACCTGGGCCATACGACGCTGAAACACCTGGCTCTCATATATATACGCACAACGAGACGGATCATCCCAACAGGACTAAATGGCATCTGTTCCTCCACAGGAAGCCAGCACAGGCAGGGTATAGCGAAAGAACAAAGACTTGTTGTTGGTAAATACTCGGGCGGCACAGTTGGAAAATGACTGGCGCTGACTGACCTTGAACTTCAGCAGCCTTGCTATAGGATGGAGTTGCAGTATTCAATCTGTGTCATCAGAAATGAAATAACCAAGGCGTCCCCTGACCCAATGAGAGCAACTCATTACAAGAACCGTCTACTTTGTGATACCTGAGCGTTTGTTCTGCATTAATAAAAGGCTGCTTATCTATCTTATCTCTCGCAACGCATTGTCTACCGGGTTGCCTCCATTGTCTGGCAATGTCAGCTTGGCCGTGCTCCCTTCTGTCTGCGTGAGCTCTGTTCTCGTACTCTCCGTTCCATCTGGTCACCGCTCTCTTCGCTCTACCACCGGTGGTGATCTCCCTGTTCCCTTCGCACACATCGCTACTATGCAGCAGCGCGCTTTCTCCGTCGCTGGACCCGCAATTTGGAATGGGCTTCCTCCTGAGCTGCAGTTTCTTCTTCGAGACTCGTCCACCGCTCTCTTCTCAGCTCTAAAGACTGTTCTCTTTCGCCGGGGTTGGGCTGGGAGCGCTGCTGAATAGCCTCCTTTAAGGGGCGCTATATAGATGCTTGCTTGCTTGATTGACTGATATTTAACTAATTATACTCAACGACTTAATTATTCATTTAATTACTTGCTAACTTACTTACTCACTTACTTGCACGTTTACTTCTTTGCTTACCTGCTTACTTACTTCCCTACGTAATTACTTATCTACTTGCCTACGTACCTATTTGCGCAGGTGCTAGGTGCAGCCCCGCAGAGCGAAGTGACCTGGTCAAATATTGTTGATGGTTCGTCTTCCAATCGACGCTGAGTCAGCAGTCATGATGAGAAATGTGTATTCCTGTCGGAGAATTCCATCGCTAATGTTGCCTTTGATCGCGACTGCGGGCGCATGTCCACCCATTCGTATACTGCGTCAGTCAGTCAGTCCATCAATCCATCCGTCCATCCACCCACCAATCCATTCGTCCGTCCGTCCATCCACCCGTCCCTCCGTCCCTCCATCCGTCCATCCACCCATCAGTCCATCCGTCCGACCGTCTGTCCATCCACACATCCTCCCTCCCTCCCTCCCTCCCTCCCTCCCTCCCTCCCTCCCTCCCTCCCTCCCTCCATCCTCCATCCATCCATCCATCCATCCATCCATCCATCCATCCACTCACCAGCCCAACCACCATCCGTCCGTCCATCCATCCATCCATCCATCCATTCATCCATAAATCCATCCATCTATCAATCCATCCACCCATCCATCCGTCCATCGCCCATCCATCCATCCATCCATCCATCCATCCATCCATCCATCCATCCATCCATCCATCCATCCATCCATCCATCCATCCATCCATCCATCCATCCATCCATCCATCCATCAATCCATCCATCCATCAATCCATCCATCAATCCATCCATCCATCCATCCATCCATCCATCCATCCATCCATCCATCCATCCATCCATCCATCCATCCATCCATCCATCCATTCATCCATTCATCCATCCGTCCCTCTGTCTCCCTCCTATCCATAAATCATCCCTCCGTCTTTCCTTCCCTGGCCAGTATCTGTGTCCAGCCACGTGTACGTGCTGCATCTTCGCCTGGCTCAGCCGAAGTCACGTTCACGACAGTTACACAGGTGTACCTCCTCAACGATGTAACAGCACCTGCTCATCGTGCAGACATTATACCCTCGCACCAAAACCAGAAAAGGCGCTATATTACGTGTAATGTGTACGTAGATATTATACATACTGTCTGGTGTCAAAACACATTCGTGTGTCCTATGCATGCGGACAATTATGTCTACACTCACTGCGAACTGACACATTTGCTGTCTAGTAACAATACACAATTATTGTTATTTTTAATCTATACTGGCAATTGAATACAGACAGACAGACAGACAGACAGACAGACAGACAGACAGACAGGCAGGCAGGCAGGCAGGCAGGCAGGCAGGTAGACAGAAAGAGAGAGAGAGAGAGACAGACAGACAGACAGACAGACAGACAGACAGACAGACAGTCAAACACACAGGCAGGCAGGCAGATAAACAGACAGTCAAACACACAGGCAGGCAGGCAGACAGACAGGCAGACAGACAGATTGGCAGGCAGAATCACAGATGGCTTATTTGTGTATTTTGATAGTATTCATATATGCCTACATAATATAGTGCACAAATGATACATTGTTAACATGGATGTTAATATAAAAGACGCAATATAAATGGCGACATATTTGTTCATGCACACATACAAGCACGCATAAAGGCACACATACATGGAACTTCATTACTTATTTACGATACAAGTGGACACAATATGGATAAAATCCGGATATATTGGAGCAAAGGGCCGAGCAGAGAAACGAAGAACATTCCGTTTTATAAACATACATCCAATGATATATGCAGCAATAATAACCAAATTTAACATCGTTGCGTGTCGCCGTCTGTATGCTTGTGTATGCCTATGTGTATGTGTACCTGTCTGTGTCTGTCTGCCTGTGTCTCTGCCATTATTCATGCATGCGTTCATTTCTGCACCAAGGTACATTGCCATGTGTCTGGAAGTGTATGTCTGTCTGTCTGTCTGTGTATGTGTCATCATGTGTGTGTGTGTATCCCTAAATATGCGTTTGTTTCTCTGTTTCGGCGTATCACTGTTTGCCCATTTGTATACAATATTATACATGTATGCATGTACATATGTCTGTATGAATGTATGCATGCGCACGCCTTTATAAAACGCACTATGTTCAGTATCTTGATATGTACATACATATATTATGAAACGCATTATTCTATGTATGTACGTATGTATGTACGTGTGCATGTATTATAGGTGCATGTGTGTACGCATATACGGATGTGTATGTATAAGGAATTAATGAATAATTGAAGAGTGCATGTGGTCTGACCTGTAGGGCTGCAAATGGATCACTTAATTACATAGACACCACCGAATCATTGGCGCAGAGAATATTGACCAGGAAAGACTGATGGGAGGGCAGACCATATTGGGCAGATGCCTACAAGACTGTGTCTGCAAGCGTTGAATGGCCATCCGTTAAACGAAAGGTCCTTTACACATACAGGACACGGAGTTACAGTTTAAAGTGGCGTACAATAATTTGCAATTACCTTACCTTCCATGTAATTGTAATTGTAACCGAACACTTATATAGCGCCACTCAGATCAACGGCGCTCTGATATTGTCCCGAAGCTTTCCATTTTTTACTTTCTACGCAGTATGATTGTGTCAGGGCAAACTGGCACTCTACGTCTATAGTATACAAGGCCTGTGCAAATCATCTACGTACCATCCCTGGTTACACCATCTTGAGCACGTCAAGTGCGTCCCTCATCACAACCAGCATCTTCTAGTAGGTATACATGTGGCGGACTGGCCACAGGCCTTGATTGTAGGTTTTATCAATAATAGCTGTGTTGTTGACGCGGTATCCGGCGACGTAGTGCATCAGCGGCCGATGCGTAAATGGTAGCGTGAGGTCGATGTAATAATAGCCAATATTTAAGTTTTAGCTTATTTTTGCCATTTAAGCGATTCAGATTATTAATTCGTATAATATTACACGCTTTTAGGTCCAATAAATAAGGCCTAAAGCTAGGGCGGCACTTAGTATAATAGGTTGATTTCGATACCTTAGACACCTGTATTTGAGAAGGTGTGCGTAGGCTAGTATATAAGGAACAAGCCACGGTATAGTGTGGTGAGGGATAAGTAAAGGCTGCCTCACGGTGTTTTGCCTATATTGTAGGATGGCGACGCTGCATCCTGCATGTACAGCGATACTGTTCTTCAGTGTCGTTGGTTAGCGATTAATACTGCACTCCGTGTGGTAGTATACGGCGAGTGATTCGATCGGGTACCGGTTAGGTTACAAATATTTATTTACAAGGCTAATCAGTGCGCTCCCGAGTGACAGCCGCTCCAAAGGCGGTCTGACCAGTGCTGGCAAAGCGTCGATCCAACGGAGTAAGGGCCCACTCTGTTGTAGATCGCGAGCAGTACCGAGTCTGATCATGGAAGGCTGATTCGGGGAAAGACCGATCGTGAGAGATAACGGCTCACAGGTCTGTATCGGTAAAGTCCGGGAAAGGCCCGGCGGTTCCGTTCGATAAAGACTGGGAAGCAGACCTAGTCGGTGGCCGTTCGGTAAAGACGGGAAAGGTGAGCCCGCCGGTGACTTTACGATAGATCTGGGAAAGGATCCGTTCGATACACGCAGGTCTGTACAAAAGACGGGGAAGCAGACCCGTAGATGTCCGTTTCGATATATACCGGAAAGACCGGTTGATGTCTGGTGAGATATACGGGCAAAGTTCCCGCTGTTGAGTGTCAGAGAGATACGCGGGCAAAGACCCGGTGTTGGCCGTCAGAGATACACGCGGAAAGGCCCCGTTGTTGACCGTCAGAGATACACGGGCAAAGCCCGGTGGTAGCAGTCAGAGAGATACGCGGGCAAAGACCCGGTGTTGACCGTCAGAGATACACGGGCAAAGCCCGGTGGTAGCAGTCAGAGATACGCGGGCGAAGACCCGATTGGTGATAACTCAGTTCAAGTATCGTCCAGTGCGATCCCGAGTTACAGCCGAATCTAATCACTCATGGGTATTGGATTGACCGCCGATTCGACAGGTTTGGGGCCCACCCTGCCGTTAGATCGCGAGCCGGTCTGAATCCCGATTGTGAAAGTTTAACAGGCTGAGTAAACCTCGGGGAGGGACCGATCGTGAGAGTTAGAGAAAACACAGGTCTGTATAAAAACGGGGAAGCAAAGTCCCCGGTGGTGACAGTTCGATTTGTACGGGGAGGGTGACCCCGTTGGTACCGTTCGATAACATCGGGGAACTACCGGTAAATTTTCCATTCGCGGTCACCGTGTTTGGTTCCCTTGCAGTCATAGTTACTTCCGCGGTTTACCGGCAAATATCCGTCCGGGAGTCCAACCGGACGATCCGACCGTTGTCTGTTCCGGTGTTCGGGAAAGTTCCCACGGGGGAAAAATACACAGGTCTGTGTGCAATAACGGGGTAAAGTTACCCACAGATACCGTTAGCAGAATCGAGTCTGTGTACTCAGAAATGAAGCCTACGAGTCTGTGAGCTCCCGGTAAAACACAACCATGTAAAAGGTTATGTAAACCGGGTAGGGATACGCCGCAACGAGAAGATACAGCGGGTCAGATCCCTAGGTGAAGAGTACGCGAGTTCCGGGTAAACGGTAGCATAAATCAGACCAAGAGATTAACCTCAGAGCTCGGGTCGGGTATTCGGGTACCCAGGTCCGGCTGAGACACGTCCGCGGTTTCATAGCCGAAGTTCAGTTAGTCCCAAGGTGAAGTGTACGGGAGTCCCAGGTAAAAGGGACATTGACTCAGACCAAGAGTAAACGATACGTGAACTTTCGGGTAGTCGGGAACCCATGTTTGGAAGAGAGATGTCCGGGTTTTCCTAGCTGAAGTTCAGCTAGTCAGAGTCCCAAGGTGAAGTGTACGAGCGTCCCCAGGTAAAAGGGGCATTAACGCAGACCAAGAGAGCGATACGTGAAAGTCCGGGTAGTCGGATACCCAGGTAGAAACATATTTGCTTGTCGTAACACACAGCTCTGAGAACTGACTGAAGTGCGAGGCTGGGCCCCCTCGTGCGTAGGTCGGAACGAAGTTCTGTGTGTAGATAGCGAAGGGGGACCTTCACTATCAGTGTGCCATAGAGACCCCGCTCTCTTCCGAAGCAGAATTTATCACTGTGTTGGTCGATAATTGCCAACACAGAAGACGGGTAAGGAAACTTACTCCGTGAATGTGGTGCATGACAATATACGTGTGAGGCCGGTATGCCCTGCACGGATATGGAGCGAGAGATACGTACGGTGGGAAGACGTATGGACATGTGCCTAGACGACATGACGCAGAGAGTTACCGTTGACAGTTGCCCAATAGACCGGTGTCTAGGACGACGTGATGCAGAGACTTGTCGCATGTATTCCTTGTTCGCGATACTTAGAAAACGTTCGGTGTCCCTTATAAATGGCGATAGTTCAGGAGTCACGAGATGTAGAATGGTACGTCAAAGTTCAGATCGGTTGGAGAGTAAGAGGAAGCCGTAGCTAAGAAGGCACACAAAGAGGGAAGACTGCTGCGGATTAAGAGAACGAACCCTGTTCTGAAGGACGGCCATCCTGCAGGACGTTGCCCATCCGGCGACCGCGGAAGAGGCAGAGTCAGACCCAGAGACAGAACTGTATAGTGTTGCCTTTCTTAAGCGGCCAACCCTGAATCTCCTCTGATAGGAACGTTTACTATGGGCAGAGATAGTGAACAGTCATTTTACGGTGAAAGTAGACAAGGCAGAGTGACTCGGGGGTGGCTCCAGACGGGCAGTGGGCTGGAGTCGCCACCACAGGAACCCGCCCGGCGCGGCAGTGCAGGCGTCCGGGCGGCGAACGCCACAAACTGGTACCAGAAGTGGGGTACCAGCGTTTTCTTACCGTAGATGAGAGGAAATTCTAGAAGATACAGTTGACGAGTCGGTTGATGTTACCACTATTTGCAAAGACACGGGAGAATGAGTGGGAATTGTCTTGTGAATCGCTTGCACTTGGTGCAGTTAGTGCAATTGAAACGGAAGCTGCGGCCCCGATTGGCCATTTAAGATGATCGTTTTCTCCATGATATTGTGGAATGGTCGAGATTCTTTTAAGGACTACTGAGGTAGATGTCTAGAGAGATACAAATTACGAGATCATATTTCTGTCAGCGAACAGTTAAGGATACAGAGCTTGTTTAATAAAGACTTTTTGTGACGTTAGAGTACCGCGACTTATACGTTGGAAAGCGGTAGGAGAAACACGGTAGTTTAAACACAGTACAAATCCTATACGTTTTTGGGTGTGGCGTATAGTGGCCGAGAGTCTGTGAGGAATCGTTGCAGTAGAACCAGAGTTTTAGGACAACCTGTAGAAACTGGAATCGTTGGAGTATTGAGTAGAGTTTGTTTTTCTCCTCTTTCTGTTTCTGCGTTTCTGCTGGTTGATGTATCGGTAGTTCGCGCTGCCGTCTGCCGTTTTCATCTCTTTGAGGTTTCCAAGTGATTCCGGAGGCTGGTGATCCGTGCGGCTCCTTTTAGTTTTTGGATCTTCCAAGGTTGCGTTCCGAGTTCTTATGGAAATTGCTTTGTTTTCCGATTCGATCGTTGGTACCTGTCTTCAGTGTTCTTTCGGATCGTTTCCCTAAGTGTTGTCGCTTTCTTCGCGTTTGCGTGTTTCTTCTCCACTTCCGCCCGGTCGTTTGAGAAGAGTTGGTCATTTGTCTGTCCACGTTCCGTCTTTTGCTTCAGAGGCTGCTTGGTAGTGATGATCGATCCATGTCTTTTTCTGCGTTGGTTTTTGGTTCGATGAGTATTCTCCTTGGAAGATTTCTCAGCGTTTTTGTTGTTGTTCAGAAAACGAGTCTTTATATGAACATGTCATTACGCAGAGAGTGAGTGTTTGTGGGTCTGGTAACCGGAGAGATGGTGATGTACAGTGTATGTCCGATTTCAGTGGCCAACACAGGTACGAAATATGAGACGTTGACCGGGAGAGCGACAGAGGTCGATTGCGCCGTAAAACGTCCGGTTGGACTGACAGTCATAGAAGTGATAGCGAAACGGAGAGAGAGAGAGGAACCCGAAACATACAGAGATCTTTTATCCAGGTTAACGACAATCGATGCTCTATAGACCGGAAACCCGGCTTCGAAGGGTTTTAACCGCCTCGGTGTTAGAGGCGAAGTAAAGACAGACAGTGAAAGTGACTCGGTTGAAGACCGTGAGATATACGAAGGAATCTAAACGGCGTACTGGGAAGACGTCCGTGGCTCATAAGAGATGCGAAAACCAGTTACCGTGGAATACGGTTTGAAGTATATGATGAGAAGACGGCAGTAGCCGTGTTGTTGACGAAGTTATAAGTTGCGTTCGACGTTACTTAGGGAGTGATCAATAGAAAATTGATCAATTCAGATACTTTTAAATAAGGCTCATCTCAATTGCTGTGAGATATGAGTGTATAGAGAAATGTAACTTGGCAAATGAAGAGATTAACGCCAGTTACGGGTCCGAAGAACAGAGAAGCCAAGTTCTAATGAATCTTTGCACTTACGGGGAAGCTCTTGGAGAAAGTCTGAGCTATAGTGCAAGAGATTAGGAGGCTGACGGTTCTGTTGCAGTCAGGACTGAAAGTGATTATTTGGAAACGGGTGATTGCGACGCTGGTATAGAAGCGTTCGCCAATCGTAGTTTTAGCACGGAAGGTGCTAGGATGAGAACTGGCTAACCTTGAGGCAGCCTATAAGAGTGAATAAGCATGCGAAACAGACCATAAGTACGACCGAGTAAAAGGGGCAAGAGACAACCGGAAAGTCAACGTTGTAGACGGATCATCGCTTGGGATTTCTTGATGTCGATTTCGAGAATCTAGTGAAGGGCGAGAATTGGATGATGGACGACTAGCGTCGAAGCACGATTCACGTTATTGATCTCTTGCACCATTAAAAAGGCTGTCGTCAGCACGGTTCGCAGGAGATGGGCTTCTCTACGGTCGCAGAGTGGTTGCTCGCACCAAGGATTATTGCTCAGGCTATCATCGTTGCTTGGCGTTCGTGCGGGGTTGCAGAGATTAGGAAGTTCGCAGTAGAGTTCACCAGGTTGGAGGCAGTTGTTAATAGGGGAACGGAACCCCTGGAAGTGCATAGGAACCGTAGGAGCCCGGGTGTCGGAGAAACACTGATTACGTCGTTTGTGTCAGTGTGGACAAAAAGGGCAAATGAGACGGTGGTGTGCAGAGAGAGCTGCCGGTGGAGGTGAAGGAGCGGATCTTAGGTAGGACGTTGAATCAGTTGAGGCAAATGTTGTCTTCCAGGTAGTTCCGAGCGTTGAGGTGTAGCAGTGTGGCTTATGTCGAGGTCATTGTGGAACGCGAGCCACAGCGTTGTCTCTTGGTTTCCGGAAAGGAAAGGTCGGTGGTCCCATGTTGTTTCTTTGGGGTTAGAATTGGAACGTACAGAGCGTGGGATGTTTCATTGCCGACACTAATAAGAGTGCCGTCGGCGGGTAACCAGTCTGAGAATTCAGCTCGGGAAAGGAACGTATCCCCTACCGAGCATTGGTTACAAGTTACTGAAGTAATTTTGAGACTTAGTAACGAGGATAAATATAGAGTTGCATCAGAAGTATGATGTAGTTACCGCTTGATTGCGGTTGTTTTATGGACTATTATCGAAGTTCGATTTTTGAGTTCCCTTCTGATGAAATGTTTCGTTTGGATTGTTTTTCATACTGCTGGAATGGAAACAGTAGCGGTACCAGTTACCGCTTAATTGCGGGGGTTTTATGGACTTTTGTCGTAAGACATTATTTTGAGTTTCCTCTTGATGAAGCGTTTGGCTGGACTTTTCTTTTGTAGTGTTCGTATGTGTGATGATTTGCGGTACCAGTTACCGCTTAATTGCGGTGGTTTTTGGACTTGTCGAATGACGTCTTTGAGTTTCATTTTGATCAGTCGTTTCATTTCGCCTGTTGTTCGTGGTTCTCATGGGTCTAATGATGATCGTTACTAGTTCATGGGATGTTTCGAAGGATGATATTCCAAGTTTCCTTTGTTGGGAATCCTTTCTTTGGACTGTCTGTTCGTATTTATGAGTGGTGATCGGTGTCCCAGTAACCTTTTGATAGTGGAGTGTTCTTTCAGTACGGTTTCTGAAAATGTTCATTCGATGACGATTTCGTGTAGAGCACTTCCAGGTTGACAAAGTTTGGATGATGCGTCTGTTTGATACCGCATGAGTTACAAGGCAGTCGGTGATCCTTGTGGTACCGTTTAATTGAAGGAGTTATCCTTGGTGAAAAGATGCTATTGGGTGATATCGTATGTATATGTGCTGATACTGCGATATTAATGTTTCGAAGCTTACCGAGAACAGTGTCTTGTAGAGTTTCGTTACTTGTTGGACAATTGTGCAAATACGAATATATGTTTGAAAAGAAAACTACAAAAAAAAAATATTAAAAAGAGAAACACATAAAAAATATGTTATCACAAGCGGCTGTCACTGCCCCTGCTCGATGTTTTACTTTCGGTTATTTTATTTTGGAAGTGTGCGTGAGGTGAAGGAGTTAACGTTTATTTGCAAGATCGGGAGATAGTTGGTGACTTTTCTCTCCTAGGTCTCCTGGCCATATGGGTTAGGTAGAGCTCAGGTTCATGACAGAGGGCCGGCTAAGGTTGGCGACTTGGTGGATTAGACAAGTTGCCAGTAGGGTGGTGGTTTGGATCTCTAGCACCATTAAACAGGCTGTCGTCAGTACGGTTCGCAGGAGATGGGCTTCTCTTAGATGCTCAGGCTATCATCGTTACTTGGCGTTCGTGCGGGGTGCGGAGATGGATGGGTCTGGATTGAGTACTTGACCGAGTAAGTCGTCCAGATGACCGAGGTATTCCACCCTATAACCAGTGGTACAATGGTTCCTTGCTTTCTAAGTGGATCTGGGTTGGAGATGTTTCTGTGTCACGAGTGATTAAGGTCCCCGATTTTGTCAGAGATGCTCCGCATCTAAGTAAGGTGGGGAGAGTGTGGCGGACTGGCCACAGGCCTTGATTGTAGGTTTTATCAATAATAGCTGTGTTGTTGACGCGGTATCCGGCGACGTAGTGCATCAGCGGCCGATGCGTAAATGGTAGCGTGAGGTCGATGTAATAATAGCCAATATTTAAGTTTTAGCTTATTTTTGCCATTTAAGCGATTCAGATTATTAATTCGTATAATATTACACGCTTTTAGGTCCAATAAATAAGGCCTAAAGCTAGGGCGGCACTTAGTATAATAGGTTGATTTCGATACCTTAGACACCTGTATTTGAGAAGGTGTGCGTAGGCTAGTATATAAGGAACAAGCCACGGTATAGTGTGGTGAGGGATAAGTAAAGGCTGCCTCACGGTGTTTTGCCTATATTGTAGGATGGCGACGCTGCATCCTGCATGTACAGCGATACTGTTCTTCAGTGTCGTTGGTTAGCGATTAATACTGCACTCCGTGTGGTAGTATACGGCGAGTGATTCGATCGGGTACCGGTTAGGTTACAAATATTTATTTACAAGGCTAATCAGTGCGCTCCCGAGTGACAGCCGCTCCAAAGGCGGTCTGACCAGTGCTGGCAAAGCGTCGATCCAACGGAGTAAGGGCCCACTCTGTTGTAGATCGCGAGCAGTACCGAGTCTGATCATGGAAGGCTGATTCGGGGAAAGACCGATCGTGAGAGATAACGGCTCACAGGTCTGTATCGGTAAAGTCCGGGAAAGGCCCGGCGGTTCCGTTCGATAAAGACTGGGAAGCAGACCTAGTCGGTGGCCGTTCGGTAAAGACGGGAAAGGTGAGCCCGCCGGTGACTTTACGATAGATCTGGGAAAGGCCCCGGTGATCCGTTCGATACACGCAGGTCTGTACAAAAGACGGGGAAGCAGACCCGTAGATGTCCGTTTCGATATATACCGGAAAGACCGGTTGATGTCTGGTGAGATATACGGGCAAAGTTCCCGCTGTTGAGTGTCAGAGAGATACGCGGGCAAAGACCCGGTGTTGGCCGTCAGAGATACACGCGGAAAGGCCCCGTTGTTGACCGTCAGAGATACACGGGCAAAGCCCGGTGGTAGCAGTCAGAGAGATACGCGGGCAAAGACCCGGTGTTGACCGTCAGAGATACACGGGCAAAGCCCGGTGGTAGCAGTCAGAGATACGCGGGCGAAGACCCGATTGGTGATAACTCAGTTCAAGTATCGTCCAGTGCGATCCCGAGTTACAGCCGAATCTAATCACTCATGGGTATTGGATTGACCGCCGATTCGACAGGTTTGGGGCCCACCCTGCCGTTAGATCGCGAGCCGGTCTGAATCCCGATTGTGAAAGTTTAACAGGCTGAGTAAACCTCGGGGAGGGACCGATCGTGAGAGTTAGAGAAAACACAGGTCTGTATAAAAACGGGGAAGCAAAGTCCCCGGTGGTGACAGTTCGATTTGTACGGGGAGGGTGACCCCGTTGGTACCGTTCGATAACATCGGGGAACTACCGGTAAATTTTCCATTCGCGGTCACCGTGTTTGGTTCCCTTGCAGTCATAGTTACTCCCGCGGTTTACCGGCAAATATCCGTCCGGGAGTCCAACCGGACGATCCGACCGTTGTCTGTTCCGGTGTTCGGGAAAGTTCCCACGGGGGAAAAATACACAGGTCTGTGTGCAATAACGGGGTAAAGTTACCCACAGATACCGTTAGCAGAATCGAGTCTGTGTACTCAGAAATGAAGCCTACGAGTCTGTGAGCTCCCGGTAAAACACAACCATGTAAAAGGTTATGTAAACCGGGTAGGGATACGCCGCAACGAGAAGATACAGCGGGTCAGATCCCTAGGTGAAGAGTACGCGAGTTCCGGGTAAACGGTAGCATAAATCAGACCAAGAGATTAACCTCAGAGCTCGGGTCGGGTATTCGGGTACCCAGGTCCGGCTGAGACACGTCCGCGGTTTCATAGCCGAAGTTCAGTTAGTCCCAAGGTGAAGTGTACGGGAGTCCCAGGTAAAAGGGACATTGACTCAGACCAAGAGTAAACGATACGTGAACTTTCGGGTAGTCGGGAACCCATGTTTGGAAGAGAGATGTCCGGGTTTTCCTAGCTGAAGTTCAGCTAGTCAGAGTCCCAAGGTGAAGTGTACGAGCGTCCCCAGGTAAAAGGGGCATTAACGCAGACCAAGAGAGCGATACGTGAAAGTCCGGGTAGTCGGATACCCAGGTAGAAACATATTTGCTTGTCGTAACACACAGCTCTGAGAACTGACTGAAGTGCGAGGCTGGGCCCCCTCGTGCGTAGGTCGGAACGAAGTTCTGTGTGTAGATAGCGAAGGGGGACCTTCACTATCAGTGTGCCATAGAGACCCCGCTCTCTTCCGAAGCAGAATTTATCACTGTGTTGGTCGATAATTGCCAACACAGAAGACGGGTAAGGAAACTTACTCCGTGAATGTGGTGCATGACAATATACGTGTGAGGCCGGTATGCCCTGCACGGATATGGAGCGAGAGATACGTACGGTGGGAAGACGTATGGACATGTGCCTAGACGACATGACGCAGAGAGTTACCGTTGACAGTTGCCCAATAGACCGGTGTCTAGGACGACGTGATGCAGAGACTTGTCGCATGTATTCCTTGTTCGCGATACTTAGAAAACGTTCGGTGTCCCTTATAAATGGCGATAGTTCAGGAGTCACGAGATGTAGAATGGTACGTCAAAGTTCAGATCGGTTGGAGAGTAAGAGGAAGCCGTAGCTAAGAAGGCACACAAAGAGGGAAGACTGCTGCGGATTAAGAGAACGAACCCTGTTCTGAAGGACGGCCATCCTGCAGGACGTTGCCCATCCGGCGACCGCGGAAGAGGCAGAGTCAGACCCAGAGACAGAACTGTATAGTGTTGCCTTTCTTAAGCGGCCAACCCTGAATCTCCTCTGATAGGAACGTTTACTATGGGCAGAGATAGTGAACAGTCATTTTACGGTGAAAGTAGACAAGGCAGAGTGACTCGGGGGTGGCTCCAGACGGGCAGTGGGCTGGAGTCGCCACCACAAGGAAACCCGTCCGGCGCGACGAGAGTGCAGGCGTCCGGGCGCGGGCGCAGAACGCCACATACATTGTCATTGGTTATTCACAGTTGATGGCCACACCATTTGAAATTTTAATCTGCTTACTCTCCAGCTGATACAACTGACTCTATATCTGATATAAATTACTCCGTAGTTGATACAATTAACCTTCTATCTGATACAATTAACTCTTTAGCTGATACAATTTATTCTCTAACTGATGCAATTTACTTTTTAGCTAATGCAATTTACCCTTTAGCTTATGCAATTTACCCTTTAGCTGATACAATTTACTCTTTAGCTGATACAATTTATTCTCTAGCTGATGCAATTTACTCTCTAGCTCTTACAATTTACTCTCTAGCTGATACAATTTACACCGTAGTTGATGCAATTTACTCTGTTGTTGATACAATTTACCCTTTAGCTGATACAATTTACAAGTTAGCTGATACAATTTATTCTCTAGTTGTGCAATTTTCCCTAGCTGATACAATTTACTCTTTTGCTGATACAATTTATTCTCTAGCTGATGCAATTTACCCTTTAGCTGATACAATTTACTCTTTAGCTGATGCAATTTATTCTCTAGCTCTTACAATTTACTTTCTAGCTCTTACAATTTACTCTCTAGCTGACACAATTTACTCCGTAGTTGATACAATTTACTCTGTTTTTCATACAATTTAGTCTCTAACTGATACAATTTACTCTTGAGCTCATAGAATTTAGTCTCTAGCTGATACAGTTTCTTCTCTACCTGATGCAAGTTACTCTTTAGCTGATACAATTTATTCTCAAGCTGATAGAATTTACTCTCTAATTGATGCAATTTACACTCTACCTCTTACAGTTTACTCTCTAGCTGATACAATTTACTCCGTAGTTTAAACAATTTACTCTGTTGTTGATACAATTTACGCCGTAGTTGATACAATTTACTCTGTTGTTGATACAATTTACCCTTTAGCGGATACAATTTAAACTTTAGCTGATACAATTTATTCTCTAGCTGATGCAATTTACTCTTGAGCTGATACAATTTACCCTTTAGCTGATGCAATTTACCCTTTAGCTGATACAATTTACTCTTTAGTTGATACAATTTACGCCGTAGTTGATACAATTTACTCTGTTGTTGATACCATTTACCATTTAGCGGATACAATTTAAACTTTAGCTGATACAATTTATTCTCTAGCTGATGCAATTTACTCTTGAGCTGGTACAATTTACCCTTTAGCTGATACAATTTATTCTTTAGCTGATATAACTTACTCTCTAGCTGATATAACTTACTCTCTAGCTGATACAATTAACTTTCCAGCTGATACAATTTATTCTCTAGCTAATAGAATTTACTCTGTGCTTGATGCAATTTACTCTCTTGCTCTTGCAATTTACTCTCTAGCTGATACAATTTACTCCGTAGTTGATACAATGTACTCTGTTGTTGATACAATTTACTCTTTAGCTGATACAATTTAGTCTTTAGCTGATACAATTTACTCTTTAGCTGATACAATTTAGTCTCTAGCTCAGACAATTTACTCTTTAGCTGAGGCAATTTACACTCTAGCTGGTACAATTTACGCTCCAGCTGATATAATTAACACTCTGTCTGATGGAATTAATCTCTATCTAATGCAACTTATTCTCTAGCGGATACAGTTTACTCTCTCGCTGATACAATTTACTCTCTCACTGATACAATTTATTCTCTAGCTGATACAAATTACTCTCTAGTTTATACAATTTACTCCTCCGCTGATACAAGTTACTCTCTAGCTCGTAAAATTTACTCGCTATCTGATAGAATTTACTCTCTATAGCTGATACAATTTACTCTCAAGTTGATACAATTTACTCTCTCTGTCTCTGTCTCTGTCTCTCTGTCTCTCTCTCTGTCTGTCTGTCTGTCTGTCTGTCTGTCTGTCTCTCTCTCTCTCTCTTTCTCTCTCTCTCTCTGATATAATGTACTCTCTATCTGATACAGTTTACTGTCTATCTGATACAATTTACTCTCTATCTGATATAATTTATTCTCTGTATGATACAATTTATTCTCTTTGGCTGAAACAATTTACTCTCTAGCTGATACAATTTAGTCTCTATCCCTGATACAATTTACTCTATAGCTTATAAAATTTTCTCTACAAATTGAAAACTTTACCACTTCGAGTCTGTTTACGGTTCTTAATGTTTCCTTGCCCGGCTTCAATGTGCACTTCTGAAATTGTGAGTGGACATCATCAATTTTCACTTTTATGGAACTATTGTGTTGTACTCTGATTTACTTAACATCCACCGTGCATTTTGGATATTTAGATAAGTATGAGGGCGACGACCCACCCTCATATGCTGACGCCAAGACAATGAAGTCGCTTACAAGTCAGTCATATATACTCATGGCTGTCGTTCTGAAGTTATAGCATCCTCAGGGACTCTCCTCCTCCTCCTCCTCCTCCTCCTCCGCCTCCTCCTCCTCCTCCTCCTCCTTCTCCTCCTCCTCCTCCTCCTCCTTCTCCTCCTCCTTCTCCGCCTACTCCTTCTTCTTCTTCTTCTTCTTCTTCTTCTTCGTCGTCGTCGTCGTCTTCTTCTTCTTCTTCTGCCTCCTCCTCCTCCACCACCTCCTCCTCCACCTCCTCCTCTTACCTCCTCCTCCTCCTTCTTCTTCTTCTTTTTCTTCTTCTTCTTCTTCTTCTTCTTCTTCTTCTTCTTCTTCTTCTTCTTCTTCTTCTTCTTCTTCTTCTTCTTCTTCTTCTTCTTCTGCTTCTTCTTCTTCTTCTTCTTCTTCGTCGTCGTCGTCGTCGTCGTCGACTTCTTCTTCTTCTTCTTCTGCCTCCTCCTTATCTTCTTCCTTTCCTTCTAACATTTCTTTTCCTCTTGTTCTTCCTCAGCATCCTCTTCCACGTTCAGACCATCCATTTATTAAACAGCTTTAACCATCAATTCCTTGAATTTTCCATTGAGACAGAAGGTCGAAGCAGAGATACTGTATAAATTCTGCTGTACACATCACATCTCGCAAAGCATCCATCATACGATTACTACGGCAGATTATATATATATAAATATATATATATATATGTCACGATGACATCGAAGAGCAATATATATACACATATATAATTATATATGTATATATTTATATACATATCTATAAACGTTACAGTTGGACCTCAAGAGAGTTTTAGAGCAACTATAAGTCTATAAAATATGTATGCAGAGTCCTATAGTATACATATATATATATATATATATATATATATATATATATATATTTAAAAATACATATACAATGTGTATATAAATGCATAAAGCATATGTAAAACATATACATATATATGTATACATATGTAATTATGTATGTGTGTATATATGCGTGTATGTATGCATGTTGTATCTTAAGACTTACTATAGCGCCTTTCACGTACCTCACAAAGTTGATAAGCATACTAATATAAAATTATGCATGCATATATATATATATATATATATACACATCAAAGCTCGAGGGTACGCGTACCCTAAAATAGAATACGTTAAAATACGTACGTACCTTTAAAAAAATACAATACGCGTATGTAGGGACAGTAGAAAATCACGAAAACACGGCAAACACGGAAGCCGTGTTTTTCGGCATTTGCCGTGTTTTCCGTGATTTTCGGCATTTGCCGTGTTTTCGTAAAAAATGCCGTGTTTGTTGCAATTTTCTTTTGGTTGTGGCAGTTTAAAGTTTTGCACAGTCGAAAGTATTTATGAAGGCTTACTTAATCACTACTCACTAGTCGTGTTTTCGTAAAAAAAATGCCGTGTTTGTTGCAATTTTTTTTGTTATGGCAGTTTAAAGTTTTGCACAGTCGAAAGTATTTATCAATTTATCAATGAACAATGAATATGAAAGATAAACATATAATGTGTTACAAGAAAACTGTGAAATTTTGATGCCGTGTTTTTGCCGTGTTTTTCGCGATTTTTTAAAAAGTATGCCGTGTTTTTGGCATTTTTTTACCGTGATTTTCTACTGTCCCTACGCGTATGGTACGTATCATACACGAAAATTTTATTTATGGTTTACTCGGCGACCCATTGCCTACGTATAATCTGACGTCAACAGTATGAGTCATTGAAACCGGTACTTCCGGTAGCGTAGCAGTAAATTTAATTCGATCAATTCTTCGGTTATAATTATTTTAATGCAAATTGTACTTTCATTCTGAGGAGAGCTAAGTACACGTCACTGGTTTGCAAATTTCTGTAACTCAAAAGCTGTAGTATATCTTTATACGCATCAGTCAGCGATTCAGCGATGCCCAGAGAACGTGGGAAGGAATGGACGCACGTGAAAGTGTTGAAAAATGCGAAAAACAATTATTTGATTGGATAATGAGCAATGGCGTGGTTAACGTATTTTTGTATTGTTTACGTACCCTAAAATAGGGTACGTTAAAATACGTACGTACCTTTCAAAAAATAGAATACGTATGGTACGTACCCTCGAGCTTTGATACACATACAATATAGACAAGTACATATATATGTATACTTATATTCATACATTCATATTTATCTGCATATATATGTATAATCTATGAATATACATATATATGCACATGGTAGTATATATATATTATACACACATGATTTAAAACTATGTATAGCTGTACTATATCCCTGGTGACAATGTCTCAAGGGTCTGCCAGTGTTCTGGACTTGGCAACAGGTGGCGCTGTTCTGCATATAGACGATCGGCACAGCTGCTTCCGCTTCCGGTCTCCGCGGAACCATTTATTTTGCGCCAGCGTGACAGACTGCATGCGTCGAAAATGAAAAATATCAGCACCGCGAGCCTCGTATATTTGTCGACCTATATGTACAATGTACATATATATATGTACGCATATGTATATATGCATATGTGCATCTCGAGACAACCTCTCTGACAAGACGCAGCGTTCGTGAATACGCTGGTGCCCTGCGCTTAGCTTTCAGGTAGCTCTGTAGAAATTTCGAGATTACGATTACGATTACAGTCATTTACACGTACACGTATACGAATATAAAGTGGCCTCTGAATAGTTCCCTTGAAGGGGCGCTATATAAATCCTCGAATGAATGAATGAATATAAGGTTGTTTAGAAAAGGCCATATATAATCTGAAACTCTGGACAGTTTTGGCCGCCATTACTCTCATGTTGGTCCACAGTTATTCGGACTTAGGGTCACAGGGACACTTAGAACGTTTGCTTCCTCCAGGGGCGTCTATCCCCCCCCCCAAGTCATTGGAGCAACTTCCCTTCCCCCTCTTCTTCCCGCTCCCAATTCCCCCTAAAATGGTGGCACACAACTGACAGATCTTCCCCTATTTCTTGGATGGAGCATTTGCTCCAAGGTTTCTATGGCGTAGACGTCCCTGGCTTCCTCTCTAATCTGTATCTGCCCTTGTACTTATGAGAATACTATATTTAGGGGTAACTTTGTGTTGTGACCATGGCCCGGTCATGATGACTTTAAAGTGAGGTCGTGACAGTAACGACCATTTTTGGCCCTGTAATGAAATATTGTTGCGACATGACAGCGTTATTTCGGTTTGGGGAGGGAGAAGTGAAGGGGAGAGAGCAAGGGGGAAAACGGAGGGGATTGGTCACCACAACTTTGAGGAGCAGTGTATACCCGCATGGATACATACCACACATATAATGACATATCATCAGCACATACCTGTATACATAGCATAGGCATACTTAGAATCCATGCATAATCCATGGAACCTAAGTATTTGCTATATACCTAGATATCGACTTACATATATACATACATATGTACATACTACATACATACATGCTACATACATACATACATACATACATAACCATAACCATAACCATAACCACCAGGTCCATTAGAACATTTCATAGAACGAGTACCGGTAGTATTTTGTCAACATTACAGTATGAACGTTCACTAATGGGGAAAATAGGGACAACAGAATGGATCTAAATCCCACTAATTAGGGCCCATACACACCAATCGCATAGTATAAAGGCGGTTAGTCAAAATAACAAACAGTTTTCAGATTGGCTCACTGATAATCTTGACAAATTAAGGAAGTGACAGCAGAATAACAATTGCTTATCCAACCCTTGGACTACCATTTCACATCTGTCCTTAGAACATAATAACCAGCATTACTAACAATCTTTTTAGTAGATCACTGCTAATCTAGACAAGTTAAGGAAGCGACAGCAGATTCACAGTTACTTAACAAACCCTGCATTATTAAGTGGGAACACTATAAAAGTGCCACTATTATTAAGTGGCACTAACATTTCACGTCTGTCCCCACAACACAATAGACAGCAGGTGCAGGTAAGACGACCCACCCGACTTAACATATACATTATTTAGGGCCCCGATATACCCACTGCATAGGACGACGGCAGTTAGCCAAACTCGGCAGCCTACCTATGGTAAACTAATTACTGTGCTGGCAATAGCCGTAAGAGCAATTTTTCATAGTATAGGTCACAGGTGGTCAAGGTAAGTTTACAAAGTGACAGGACATCAGCATATATAGTAATTACTCGACCAACCATGCATTTTTAGGGGGCACTAACTATCTACACCCACTGGCATACACATCCAACCCCTGAACACAATCAACCACAGGTATAGACAACAAGATCCTAAGTTAACATAATGTACACATCAATTCACAGTTAGGGGTAATGGGTAATGGGGCTAATTAGAAAGCCATAACCGAGCAAAAATAAGGTAGTTGTTGAACCGGTACTTCCAATAAGGCTCAGATGATTTAAAGGAGCAAGTCCCAACCACAGGACAAATCAACTAAGATCAGATTTTTCGGCAATCAATCATGAGTGTACTTGTTTTAAATAGGTGGAAATATGCATAGAACGGTGCTCTTCAGGTAATGCGTTCCAAGCTGACGGGCCCGTGATTCTACTCGAATACCTGCGGGAGTTGGTACGTGCAAATGTAGTTCTAATGAGGAATGGACTTCTGATATTATAGGAATGAAGGTCTGCTGAGTAAGTAAAAACGTTATTGTATTTAGTAGTAAAAACGTTATTGTATTTAGTAGGTAAGTGTTAAATATGTAACGATGCATAAACTCATTAGTCTGGTTTTTTTAAAATCTGATCTAGTTTTGAATATTCGAAAGTGAGTAAATAAAGGTCAGTATGAGCAGCGTACGAGGAGTGCATCATTCATTTTTGTAGTATTATTATTCTGTGTAGCCAACGAGTGTAGTTGGATGCCCAAATCATAGTGCAATAAGCAAGGTAAGGATAAATTAAGGAATAATATAAAGTCAGACTTACACTGGTAGGTATCAGGTAGGATATGGGAGATATAACTCCTATGTTTTTTTTGCTATTTTAGAAGCTATTTTCCCTATACGGTCATTCCATGTAAATAAATTGGTCTATATAAACACCCAACAACTTAGCTGAGGTAACTTTGGGGATTTCAGAAATATCAATTAGAATTTTGCCTGTTTTCTGAGGTATTGGTTTCCTGTGGGATCTGAACAATATTATGTACTTGGTCTTGTTCAAGTTTAGAGATAATTTATTAACTTTGAACTAGACCGTTACTGTAATAAGCTCTTTGTTCATCTCACTAAAAAATTCATCGTTATAACTATGTGACATGATCCATAGATACATACACAAATACATGCACACATACATACTAAATAGATACATACATACAAACATACATCCATAGACACATGCATCAATGTATACATACATACAAAGACTCTTCGAAACATACACGTGAACAAATCCTTTGGACGATGTGTATGCAGTCATGTCAATATGTATTGTCTTCTGTAGTGAAATCCGTTGCAAACAATGTAAACAAGCAATATAATATGGAAATGCAGTGCTTTTTTCTGTAAAAAAACGGTCCCGGAACGGAACAGTATAGGTTCCGGAACGCAATAATTATGGGAGGGTCAAAATCTCGAGAAAAGCGGGATTGGGGGTTGGGAGGGTCTCAATAACCACTGAAAACAGTTCAAAACACTGAAATTAAATTAAAATAACTAAATTATTGTTTTTATTATTATATATGACTAGGTAATTGTACAATATATATCATATATATATATAATTTGTGTATGTATCATATACCCTGATTCCAACTGGTCCCAGCATTAAGATTTCACAGTAACAAGGCTAATATTAGAAATGGAGCCATTAGATGTAAGATTGACATCATAGCTAGGGACAGTAGAAAATCACGAAAACACGGCAAACACGGAAGCCGTGTTTTTCGGCATTTGCCGTGTTTTCCGTGATTTTCGGCATTTGCCGTGTTTTCGTAAAAAATGCCGTGTTTGTTGCAATTTTCTTTTGGTTGTGGCAGTTTAAAGTTTTGCACAGTCGAAAGTATTTATGAAGGCTTACTTAATCACTACTCACTAGTCGTGTTTTCGTAAAAAAAATGCCGTGTTTGTTGCAATTTTTTTTGTTATGGCAGTTTAAAGTTTTGCACAGTCGAAAGTATTTATCAATTTATCAATGAACAATGAATATGAAAGATAAACATATAATGTGTTACAAGAAAACTGTGAAATTTTGATGCCGTGTTTTTGCCGTGTTTTTCGCGATTTTTTAAAAAGTATGCCGTGTTTTTGGCATTTTTTTACCGTGATTTTCTACTGTCCCTAATCATAGCCTGACGAGGATATAATTATGTAATCATCTGCCCATGATAATGTATCTGTTAATATGTGTACATATAAGGATACTATACAGCGGAAATTTACGTATGTGTGTGTGCATGCGTGTGCGTGCGTGCGTGCGTGTGTGTGTGTGTGTGTGTGTGTGTGTGTGTGTGTGTGTGTGTGGTGTGCGTGTGCGTGTGCGTGTGTGTGTGTGTGTGTGTGCGTGTGCGTGTGCGTGTGTGTGTGTGTGTGTGTGTGTGTGTGTGTGTCTGCGCGCTTACGCAATAACGCGGAAATAGGTCCATACCTTGAACGACGAGGCCTATCGCTAGGTGTCGCTGCGTACGGATCGTTCAAGGCATACGTCGCCCAATGCGCATTCATTGCTGTCAGCATCATGGCCAAGTCTCCGGCGCCGCCGCCTCCCGACAATACAGCTGGATGGTGAGACTGGTAGCCGCCGCTCAGGCTGACGCTGAGGCTGCGTGCAGCGGATGCCATAGAGACGGAGGTGATGCTGATGCTGCTGCCGCTGATTAGTCAAGCCGAGCATGCGCCGCGCGGGTGGGGCGCCGATTGATGGGAACGAACAATTCGCACCGGGTGCAGTACGGTCACGAAACGTGTCTATGCCGACAGTTGTTATTGTGTCCGGTGGATTGGTTCAGATGTTTTATCTGGCTCTGAAGCACGCCAGCTGATGGGTTCGTACATACTCACTTTCTCAGATCAGATTGAGAGGGGTCTAGAGTAATGGCAACACTCATGGCCAGGAGAGCAGGAGTACGCGGTTCGATTCCCGAAACCCCCCTGGGGGAGGGGGGTGGCGCCTTGCACGGCTGCCATAACATGTGTTTAGTTAAGATATTGGTTGTACTGTCAAGTCTCAATGTAATCTTACTGCCGGTTTGAATTAATAAAGAAAAAGATTATTATTATTATTATTATTATTATTATTATTATTATTATTATTATTATTACTATTACTATTATTATTATTATTATTATTATTATTATTATTATTATTATTATTATTATTATTATTATTATTACATTAGATTAGATTAGATTAGATTAGATTCGTGTTCGTGAATAAGCTGGTTAGTGTTAGAGCAGCGCCTTAAGGATTAAAATGGAATACGATAAGGATTGGAATAGCTGAGATTAGAAAAGATTGGATTTGATTAGATATATCGCTGGCGCGGTTGTTGACACAATGTGACTTTCATGTTATTCATCAAAGTGTCTGGCTGTATAGGCTTTCGTGTCTTGGCTGCAATTAATTTCATACCCTATCCACACAATTGTCTGCTGTTGTCAGACATTTTTCAAGCGCTACGTAAAGCACTCGAAAGCTCTAACGAGTGCAAACTGCATCTTAATAAGTCCACCAGCCACCGTAACAGCGCTATATAAATTCACCGAGATGTCAGTTCGTTCTGCTACCGTCACTCTTTAATGGCGCTACATAATCCAAGCACAGTACAAGTCGGATCTGAACTTCAGAGCAAAACCATGATCGTAGATTATCAGGCAACTATGTTCGGCAAATGCTGGAGCTATCAATCCCATTTTATACCATAGCTGACCAAATGACCCGCTGCATGACCTTTCAACTGCTGCGCAGGTATACCTCGTTCAAAACCAGAAACAAGCACGTTTAATTCATTCGTTTATTCATTCATTCATTCATTCATTCATTCATTCGTTCATTCATTCATTCATTCATTCAAAGCATTTATATAGCGCCTCTCAAGACAACTACTCAGAGGCTCTCCCAGCCCAATCCCGGCGGAAGAGAACGTTTTCAAGTGTGTATAGGAAGTGCTTGCAGAATCTCTAGCTCAACAAATATCACTCTCATCCATACCCTACTCATTATCTTCCTCCCCTACCAGCATGTATACGTGGGCATTTAATGGAACCCATATGGGCCCTTAACGGGTCCCAAGTGGGAGCTTGGGTCTATATGGGCTACTTATAGGTTCTCCGTGGGTATATGCTGGTCGCAGCTCCAGTTCCAAGCAGAACACAGCTGCTGTGTGCCTCTTAACCTCTTGATCTGGTATAGCGCCGTCGTGAAGATGGTGACGCTGAGAAATTCCAGTGATTTACATTACAAATTACTGCTGTCAAAATGATGTTTTCGTTTGTAAGACAGTCTTGCATTGGTTAATCCATTAATCCGTTAATCCATTAATCTATTAATCCATTAATCCATAAATCCAGCTTCCTGCTGACGTCAGTTCAGCCAAATCCTTTCAATAACAACAATAATGATCGATAGACTTTCGTTAACTCTGTTTCCGCAGGCCTATTCCTATTTAACTGTGTTTTTATGTGTCTGTGTGTGTCTCTGTGTGTGTGTTTGCCTGTCTGCCTGTTTGTCTGTCTGTATGAAGAATATTTGTAATGGAGAGTATTTGAAATATGGAGCACATAATAATACTTATTTTATGTGTAATGTAAAAACATCCATATTGAACAATACAATTAAGCGCAGGACGCCGTAATTAGGGTCCTCAGTAACTTGAAGTACGTAGGCCCTAATAAATGAACAATTACTTACCTATTAAAGTTTAATATCTAAGTAATAAAATATATTACTTATACATATTTCTCATATATCAATATATATATATATATAAATTATATATATGATATTAATATACAAATAAACAGCTGGATAAATAGATGACAGTCATCTACGCTTCCAGGTTGTATCTTACCTGACGACCGACTCTATGTTATTGGTCAACCGTTTAATTCAGAGATTCGAACCCGGGACATGTCGTTCTAACACCGACGCTCTTACCACTCCGCTCTTGCAATTGCAACGAGTCAACCTTAACGTAACGCAACTTAAATGTAAACGTAAATTACATCGCTATAATCTCTCAGTACCACACAAACGTTGCATGACGGTGACTAGCTCTGTCGTAGTCATGATCGTAAACTCCAAACTTCTAAAGCGCCACTCGAAAGCCAAGCGCAGGGCACCAGTTTATTCACCGGCGCTACATCGGATTAAGCCCGGCTGTTGGGTCATTTTGGTGCCAGGTCAAATTCTAGGGTGGGATGGGGAGGGGTCAGTCGCCATCACTGCCTCCTCATCGATGTTTAAGAGGCAGTGGCTTGGTGCTAAAGTGGAAAACGATCACCCAATCCCTGATCCTGTAGTAAGCGTTGAAGTACCAGACAATCCACCTCGGAGTAGTCATCTTGGAAAGGCGCTATATAAATGCTCTTAGTGAATATATATGTAAATTGGCGCGACATAAGTTAATTGCATACGTTTAATTCAATTTACTTTATGCGGTTACGCAACGCGAGGTATTGAATCAATACCTAATCTTACGCCACTCCGTGCGTTTGTTACGTACGCCACCCGGAGCATTTGTCGTCCACACGGCGCTTGTGATTCGAGGAGCCAGGAAATCTGGCGTACATCCGGAGATCAATAATGCATAATTAGGCTTATGCTAAAGCAATGGCTTCTCCTATCGACATACACTAGATGCTTATATCAAAGCAAGGGCTTCTCCTATCGACATGTACTAGATGCTTATATCAAAGCAAGGGCTTCTCCTATCGACATGTACTAGATGCTTATATCAAAGCAAGGGCTTCTCCTATCGACATAAAGTGATGCATATATCAAAGCAAGGGCTGCTCCTATCGACATATAGTAGATGCTTATATCAAAGCAAGGGCTTCTCCCATCGACCTGTGCTACAAGCTCATGTTAAAGTAAGGACTTATAATTGACGAATACTGCTAGCTTCGGGATTGAAGCACAATTACAGCTTCTCCTATCGATATATTCTATACGGGTCATATTGAAGCAAGGGTTTCTCCGATCGACTATAAATTATGGCTTAAATTAAAGCAACGGCTTCTCTATCGACATGCACTAGGTGTTTATATTAAAGCAATGGCTTCTCATGAACTATAGCCCATATTAAAACAGGGGCTTCTCATTATCTCATATCGACGTATATTATATAGCTTATATTAAAACAAGGATTCTCCCATCGACGTATGCATACTATCTCAACAGTAATTAGCCTTAGACGTGTGCTTTCGTGGCCCGACTTCATGTATTTAATGACGGACGCAGGCGCTACCTTGCTAATAGTATAAACACACATTGGTAATATTCGAGTGTTCAAGCTTTCAGAAAACAAGTGAAATGAAATCTGTTGTTGAACCCATATCAACTGACACTGTGAAACACCCCAGAAGCAGATGGCTCCTTACGATTCCATGTTAAATAGTATACAGAGCCATTACAAAACGTAGTTTACAAAAGGCGGTTAACTGGACATAGCTCTTAAATGTGGGTGGGTAGAGTTATCTACACGTCCTTCGGCTGTTTTATAGGCGTCATGTGACTTGTACAAGGGCCTTGTCTCAGTGCAGGTGACGAATTGAGACTAAGCGATAGAGGGCGCCAGCGTTGTTGTGCGTTGGTGGAATGACTCGTTATTCCCTAGAGGCCGCAACGATTATTACGCAGCTGCGGTAGTAGACGGGTCAGATAATGCGGCCAGTATTCGCTAGAGGGCTTGCGACAGCGCCGTGCGCCGTCGAGAGCTGTTAACTGGGATGATCGAGGATTCAATTGCGGGTACGTCATCCATCATCGGTCGTTGAACAACAATGATGGACAGAGAGCAATGATGTCTGCGTGCTCAAATCGTTTTCTCGCGAATGCCTGCTTGTAGGCATACCGAAGAAAGTCTATGCATCTATATATCGGGTCGGTGTGCGTTTGCCTGTGTGTGTGTGTGTGTGTGTGTGTGTGTGTATGTGTGTGTGTGTGTGTGTGGGTGGGTAGGTGGGTGGGTGGGTGGGTGGGTGGGTGGGGGAGGGGGTTGGGCAGTGGTTTGGGTGAGCAGTGGGAACGCCAAAGAAGAGTTTCATGGAACGCACGCGTGAACAAGCAAAGAATTTCGAGAACAGTGGGAACGCCGTTCCCACTCCACTTTAACCCCTGGGGTGGGGGTGGGGCGAATGTGTATGTGCGCGCGTGTGTGTCATCCTTAAGACTCCATTCCAAAATCTATATTTAGGTCTCACTTCTTCACGACTCTTATGATCCTGATCCATGGTTTCCTCCGCTTTTCAGTCTTTTTTAATTTAACCGAGATCCTCCTCATCAGCTCCTCTACCTCCATCTCTCTGTCAACCAGTCATTCATTTAGTGTGTCTGGACAACCACTCTGACTCGACGCAGCACTCGTGAATAAGATGGTGACCGCGTTTAGCTTTTGACTGGCACTTTAGAATTCGGTATTTACGCGTTACAGTTACGATGTGTCTGTCTGTTTGTCTGCTTGTCTGTCTGAAAGACAGACAGACAGACAGGCAGGCAGGCAGACACACACACAGGCAGACAGACAGACACGCAGACACACAGACAGACACGCAGACACAGACGGTGCACTCGAATTCATTTTTAAAAGTCTTGGTCTTGGTCTTGAGACCAAAAGTCTTGGTCTTGGTCTTGAGGTTCAAAGTCTTGGTCTTGAGGTTCAAAGTCTTGGTCTCGCAAGACCAAGACCGAGAGTCCAAGACCAAGACCGGCTGTCAATATGAACAGTCATTTAACAAACCTCAAGCATTTAAAAATTTATCAAGCCTGTTTGCATCATAGCCTTCGACAAATACCTACGGACGGATGCAAGTCTTGTTGGTCAGGAAAACCCATCGGCAGCAGCAACTAAGCTAGGCCTATGCTGTATCTGGAAGCTTTGCCGAGACTTTTTCTGAAGCCAGACGGTCTGATAAACCATGGGAGGATTTCAAAAAGGCTCACGATTCGTACATTTGCATCCAGTGCTTGAGAAGCTGTGTGTGCCAGCGACTTCGAACCTGTAGACCGTATTTTTCACACGGCGGAATTTTTATGAGGCCCCACAAGGCACGTCTTGGTCAGAAAGTTCTGCGCGAATTGGTTTTTATAAAATACAAAAGGCATTTGAAATAACATTTTGCATGAAGGACTTTTGTAAATACGAAGTCGGAATTCTCTGCTGTCTGTATTTAAAGTTAATTTGCCTGAATAAAATAAAAGTATAAGACTCACGTTTTCATTAAAATAGCGGGTAGTCCGACTTGACAATTTTTTTGTAAGGAAAAGAAGTTTTGGGCTGAATGTGATTTTGTGGGTCTTGGTCTCGGTCTTGAGGTTCAACGTCTTGGTCTTGGTCTTGACGTTCAAAGTTTTGGTCTTGGTCTTGAGGTTTAAGGTCTTGACAAAAAAGATTGCTTAGATGCCATGTCTAACGACATCTGGTCATCATGGTTACTAAGGCTACACAATCATGTCCTTGCCCTACTTTACTTTATAAGTTGTGATGGATAACCACATAGGACTACCGGAGCAACTTAAGGGTGAACGGTCAACGTGGTCGGTGCTCCATAGATGGATTCAAATAGAAAAATTCGATTACTGTGTCCAGCTTGTATAAAGAAATAATGCTGTTTGGAGGTGTGGGGACCCTTTGTAACTACTTTTTGGGGGTAGAACCTCATTTGGTCAGCTCCGTTTGGTCTGTTAGATAAATGTATGGCGCAATATAATCGATTTTAGCCTGATTTAAGCGCCATATCAGCTGAATGGCCGCGTTTTCTGTACGTTTTATTTGATAGCTGGACCGAATTAAATAAGTAATAAACTAGAACCAAAGATGCTAGAGCTGCATATATTATTTCATATCTTACCAAAGATCTTACCACTTAAACTAGGCTACTCTTTACATTTAAGAGTGATTCTATAAATAGCTGTGAGAGTTATTCTAAAAATGATAGTCGTTGGTATATCAGGACTTCAAGAAGTTTTGATGGCGTAAATGTGTGGTCGAGAACGGGAAATTTCAGATAAAACGGGACAGGTATAAGTTTTGTCTTGAATACAAACGACGCTTTGAAAATAAACCTGTGTACCTTCGTTATATGCGTGTACAATGTAAAATTCAAACAGAGCTTAAACCCACTACGCGTCACCTTTTAGCGTAAGTAATGTCGCGTATTGCAGTACTGAGTACTGCCAGATAACGTAATAGAATGATGTGATTACATTCTTGTTGTTTACAACAACTAAACTTGCCTACCAGTGCCTCAGCGTACTATAACTTACCTTATAAAATTAGTACGGAAATACTGGTGTCGTGTACAGACTGCGGAAAAGTGATACTAAATTGTGGCAGTTCATTTGGTAACAGCTGCACCAAGATCATTGAATACTTAGTTTGCGGAAAATTGCGGACGAAGTAGAATAGGTTTCAGGTATTAGCCCGCCGTGCGATGTGCGTGGGTATAATCGATGGTATCCCAAGTTAACCAAAGCTAAGTTATAGGTTTGGTATGGTGAAAAATTGGGTGGTTTTGGTTTTCGATGTTTCAGTTTAATATATCCAAAATAGTCAGTGTGTAAGGTCTTAAGCAGGTTTTAACACTGAATTGCCTTTACATTATTTAACTATGATGTCCTGTGATTGCACTATGTTGTTGTGCTAAATAAATATTCAATGTTGAATAATTAAGCCAAATTTGCTAACAAGTTATATATTTTAATAGCTTTATAGCTGTTTGGCTTAGTCTTGCATAATAATCTAAGTGATTACATTGGTCTGAGATTTGAAAAATGATTGTATTGGTGTATGATGAAAAGACTTAGGTTTTTTTAGTTCTGTGTGTTAGATGTTATTGTGAAGTAAGATAGAAGCTTAAGCTATCCTGAGAGTCAGCCATGGATATGAAATATTAGCAACTTCATTTTCTTAGCCTCAGCATATGAGGGTGAGTGGCCAGTCCTATCTCTTGGCATGTAATCTTCCCACTGACAGTGTATGATTAGTGTACTCGTTATATAGCTGAATTGGCTAGTGGGCACAGGTGGAGTAGAAATCTTGATAACAGTTCTGCCCTGGCAGGGATTTGAACCTCTCAGCTCCTGGTTGACAGTCCAGCATGCTAACCACTAGACTATCGAGGACCAAAGAAGATAATCTATTAGTAATTACGAGTGTACATTCCCATTAGAGGTGTTGTATAGGTACTCTTTGGCTGAAGTGCATCTGGTTCACACTTCGCTGTGACCATGAGCACATAAGGAATTAAAATGTAATGTCATTATTAATAACTAGTGTATTTTCCCGTCATAATTATGACGTTGGTTAAAATGCTCTGAACGCCGTCGTCAAGACGACCGTCGTCAAGACGACAGTATAGTGACGTCACAAACGGTTTCACAATAGAACAGAAAGGCTTTGTGACGTAGCGTTATACCAGGACAAATTTGCATATAAGGAAACTATATGTATAGATACCTTAAGTCAAAACTGAGAAATAAAAGAAATTATAATCAGGTGTCATTCTTGGACAGCTTTTCTATTGTGAGGCACTGCTGATACTTATGTTATAATGATAATAATTATGATAAAAATAAAAGTAGCTATGATGCAATTTATTTAGGTAAAATAGAAAACATATGGCACCTTATTGGATAAGTGGTGTATTTCAGGTTAAGATCCAAATTGACTGGCCTGGTGTTTTTGCCAATATCTTAGTAATATACATATGCATGCATGCATACTTGTATGGATACATGCATACAACGTCATACATCATGCATGCATACATGCATATCTGCATACATAGAGATGTATACGTACGTGCCTGCATATTGTAATTGTAATAACTACAATTTTCTTCTGTAACATACTACTTTTATGGTACTTCTACAGTGTTGACGTCTTTGCACGTGCTCAGAGTTACATGGTAAATAGATTTTCAGTTGCATACATGTAGCCATCTGTGGCATTAATTAAGTGAAACATTCTGTTTCTCTTGTCATTCGTAGCCCAGTCTCTGTGTTAAGTATGTATTTTGTTAATCTGTTGGGATCTGTAAATGCAGATGAAAAAGATCTACATACATATTACATACACATTAACATTTGCTTACATACATTGCGTTAAGTCAGATGACTTTATATTATATTTTGTCGATTCTGGAGCACAGGTGAGAGGATGTCAGAAGCATCTGCCAACTAAGTTCAGCATAACATGCATCTGCATTATGTATTTGTAGTTATATGTCTATGTAGCTATATGTCTATGGTCATATATCTATGCAAGTGACTCAGACTGACTTAAATACCAGTAGAAATTTTTCTATGCGTGTTTGGTTGATTTATTGGCAAACAGGTTTATGTTAATGTACATAAATGTACACCAACAACTGTGCAAAATGTGTATCTACTTGTATGGGCTAGTGTGCTTGACTTAGATGTGGTATACATACTTGATTTAGATGGGTATACATACTTAATATGGATTGGTATATATACTTGATTTAGATGGGGTACATACTATGTATACTTGATTTAGATGTGATGTATATACTTGATATAGATTGGGCATATGCACTTAATTTAGATGGGATATATATATATATATATATATATACTTGATTTAGATGTGGCATACATACTTGATTCAGATGGGTATGTACTTGATTTAGAGTGATTATATATTCTTGATTTAGATATGATATAGATACTTGATTTGGATGTAGTATACATACTTGATGTAGATGTGGTATACATACTTGGGATTGTTGTGGTAATGGGTGGTAAATGGGTGAGTTGTCATTAACACTGTTGCAGTTGGACCTGGTCAGACACGTGCACACACACACCCAAACACACACCGGCACACATACACACACACAAATATGCAGACTTATGCAAGCATGGGTACATGTTTGCTGTTGGTGTAGGCATAAATTTTCATGGCTATTCACTATTAACAAACAATCCAAGTGGGTATATATATATATATATATATATATATATATATATATATATATATATATTATTTAGGAAATATATCTGTGTGTAGATGTAAATAGATGAAAATATACATGTACATATATATATATATATATATATGCATACAATTATATTATGTATGTGTGGTTGTATGGCATGTGTGGATGAGTGGAACTGGGTCATGGCTGCTTTTTTTGTGGCAATATTCCTTTGTGTACAATTTGGTTGTTTAAGTATCTGTGTGACATACATTACATTCATACAGGCATGTGTGTGTGCGTGCGTGCATGTGTGTGAGACAGTCGGATGGACACACACACACACACACACACACACACACACATACAGACACACAGAGACAGACAGATATACAGACATACACACAGACAGACAGACAGACAGGCACAAAGAGAGACAGACAGAGAAAGAGACAGACTGAGAAAGAGAGAGGTGCAGAGGAAGGGAGACTGAGGCTGAAGCTGATTCAGTGTGGGACAGTGGTATCCTTTTTATCATTTGGCCTTGATGTGCAGGACTCTCTTGTTCCTAAGCCTAATGGAGTGGATAGACTTAGCTGGATCAAGACGATTGTACCCCATTGATCCTCCACTGGCACCAGCCTCATTTATTGGGTCTGTATTCTCCTTCAGCATCATATCTTTTCAACCGGCTCGTCCCCACCCCCACTTGTAGCTCTTCTGGATCTGACCAGAGCCATAAGACACCGATATAATCTCATTTATATCACATCTATCTAGGATGCTTATATGTATACCACTCATGCTAATAATAAGAGTGTAGTATAGCACATATTAGTATATAATTATGTATACAATACATGTATATATATATATATATTATGTATATCATCAGTTCATGATGCCAGCCATTTCGCTGCAATGGGTACGAATAAATTATCACCATTGTCCTTGGTCATTTGTGAAGTCCATTGCTCCTCTGAGTGTTAGTCCAGGTGATGTTATGTCCACACACAATCACATGTACCCACACACGCGCGCACACACACACACACACACACACACACACACACACACACACACACACACACACACACACACACACACACACACACACACACACACACACACACTCACACACACACACACACACACACACACACACTCACATATACAAATTTAAAATTACTGGATTGTGTATCTAATCTAATCTAATCTAATCTGGATACTTCTAGAGCATGATTATGATAATGCAAAAAGCCTCAGTCAATGGTCACACTGTAGATATCCGATTGGTGTGCTCTGAATATCTCTTAACCTAGAAATTCAAGTATTGATACCCTAGTCGGTCGTTCATTGAACCATTCTTGCAAGCTTCAGGCAGAACCTGCGTAGGAAAGCTTATTTACTTAAATGTAATTATGCAATCAGTCACTCAATGCATGTTCAGAAAAACAATCACAGTCGAGGCTGCGAAAAACATACACACTCTTGCTTGACACTATTACTTGTGTGCGCACGCTGCCTTAGCTTGAAATTGCTTTGCTCTATAACTGCCATTTAAAGTTGTCTTCTCTTACATGACAGTAGGTCTGATATTTGTGTACAATACTTTTAAGGGCAGACAATTAAGCATAAAACAGTTATTCTTCAGGTAATTATTGATGCTCTGATGCTATTTGGCAGCTTTTGTGTTATGCAGTGATCATCTGTTGATCGTTGTTGCACTGTTATTCTTGTGCCACTGTTTTTGTTGCTTGTGCAACACTGTTGTTGTCGTTGCATCTAAGTTCATCAGACGTTGATGGCTGTTTCTGCTAATGGCTCTTGTTGTCTGGCTGATGTTATTAACCAGAAAAATGTCTGAAACGCGTGTTTCTGTAGAGCCTACCATTTTCACAAGAATTGCAATCAGTTGTGATTTTGACATTTTCCGAAAGGAGCTATATAAATGTCGACTTTTGTAAATGTACACTTGTTCAACCAAAGTGGCTGAGCGTTTAATGGGATGGCTTTTCACCTCTGACCTGGGTTTGAAACCTTGGCATGTCGTGGGAAATGAATGCAGATTGCGGTGTTGAACTACACATAACATTGGAGGCCATTGTCTTAGTCGTATATACAAATTCCTATTTATAACCAAGCACACACACATACACACACACAAGCAGCACACACAACAATGGCTGGCAACAGCAGATACTACCAGTAATGTGTCCCGAATACACGAAGGTCTACTTCATTTGGCCGTAATGTGTGCCAGTTATGGCCGAAGGCTAGACAGGTAGTGTGGCTTTATGTCTGTGTGTATTGTCTTGTGTATGTGTGTAGACATTTATGTATATACAATGTTTTATACATTGTACAATTATAGATGGTTTTGTGGATATGTACACTGGTATAGCTAAGTTTATGTAGTGCTTTCCATACTCATTCATTCATTCATTCATTCATTCAGTCTGGAAATTTCTATAGCACCTCTTCAAGAGACCTAATCGGAGGCGCTCACAGCCCAGCCACAACTAAAGAGAGAAACGCATTTCATTTACTCTTGTGAAACCTCCTAATGCTTTTACTGTATGTACCTGGAAATTTCTACAAACATGCACATACGTACATGTACGACTTGTACGTGTATCCATAGATAGATGTATGTATGTTTGTATTTATGTATTTGTGTAGCGCCTTTTTCTGCATGTCGTTAACCTTACAGTACGGATGCTCATAATTATTACCTTACCCAGTGCACATATCTGGGGTTTATCTATGTTTATAGAGCGCTTCTCTTACCCTACGGTTACGGTTGAGGTTTGTTGTTGTGCAGGCGTCTGTCGTCATCGTTGCTCTGACATGACCCTCAGGGAGATCGACCTCAGTCACCTGACTGACGAGGAGAGGAACAAGGTCCTTGAGGTCCTACAGCGCGACGAACATCTGCGAGACAGCGAACAGAAACGTGTCAGGTGAACGACGTCTTAGTGCTGCCACCTGGTAGCTGATCTGTTTTATTGTAACCGTGGTAACACAAAATGGTAATTGCTGGATTCATCTGGTGTGACCCACAGATTTACCCATGTGTGTCTATGTGTGTTGTAAATTTACCTAAGCTACTACTGCTACTGCCACTAATTGTGACTAATTGAACATTTATATAGTGCTGCTCAAAGAGCAAAACATATCTCTGGCTAGCATATATGATGTTAAATGTCGTTAAGAACTGAACATTTTTCATTTGGGAAACATTGCTCAGATAACTAGAAGAGTCATCGGTAGCGGGCTTCTAGGTGGCACTAGTGGCGTCCGGTGCTTTGACATCTTATGGCTGCTAGGGCCGTTATTGTCAACCTTATAATCTGTGGCTAGTAATAATAATAATCAACCACTATTTTTTCTACTACAACTACTACTAATTACTATACTACTACTAATGATAATTTTAATATTAATAATACACGTGTAATAATAATATTTATATTTTATAAGGGTAATAAGAAGAATCAACAACAGATGAGTACTAAAAAATATCACTAGAGCACTGTTTTTATAAAGGTGATATGTAAATATGGGCAATTGGCCCATGGATATTGATGATGATATATAAATGGTGGGGGTTTGCAGGACAAGGTGAAAAAAATAAGTTACAAGTCCTGATGCGCTGCTTGATTCGTTATCATTACCTTCCTGAGGATTATTTGACATTTGAGCAGTTATGTTCAAATGTGGATGACCACCTCTTTTCTGCAGTGCTGGTGGATAAATGGCATATATTACATGACTTGCTCCCTCCCATTAAGGCCACAAATTGTTCCCTTCGCTTCCGTACCCACGACCGAATTATACCACTGGCTGATAGCTTGATGCGTAAAGCCGTCATCATTAGGATGATATATGATGTTTGAACTGTTTGTGAGACTATGATGTATGTACACCAAAGTGCGATTAGCAATTGGTTCTAATAAAGGATATTCTTGCTTACTTACTTACTTACTTATGATGTTCTAGAAATCTCAAGGATGAGGTGAAGAATCTCCGACTGAAGGGTACGATCCGTGAGGGACGAAGTGCCACGCGGACGTGCGCACGATGTCGCGAGTCATTTGGAATCATCTTTAACACGGGTAGCATCTGTGCCAAGTGCCAGCACCGAGTCTGCAAGAAGTGCCAAGAATCTGTGTCACCAGGGAAATGGATCTGCGTCTTCTGTTTCAGACAGATGTACCTATTATCCCACTACTCATTCATTTAAGATTGAGATTTATTTGTTTATTTACTAAATTATTGTCTTTTGTTGGTTCTCTGATTGTACAAGTGATTCTAGCAATTCTTTATGCACTACGTGTTTGTGAGGTAGTTGAAAGGTACTGTGTTAAGTGTCTGGGATACTAAATAACTAACATCTAATGCATGACTATGTTTTCTTATTTATTTACCAAGTGATTGCCTTTGTTGATTCTGTTGATTATATTCATGGCAGTACTAACGTGTTATAATTTATTTATTTACTAAGCAATTGTTTTTCATTGATTTTCTTATTGCACATTCTCTTGTATTTATTTGATATTTTCTTACTTATTCACTGATAACTGAAAAGGTTTTCTAGGTAGATCTGATCTCTTAGGTTTTGAAAATTATGCTCAAAGCAAAAGGAAAATATCTAGAAGACTGGGTCTTGAAAGGCATTTTCAATTAATTGAAATGGATTGGAAGGTAAAATGTGCCCGTAATGGTTCACTAGTTGTTTCGTTGTCCAGTTGTTGGTTAGTTGCTGTTGTCATGGCAGCATTTCTGTCAAAATAGAGGTTTCTAATTTTGAGGCGTTGATGGGAAAAGTGTTATCAAATGAATAACTGCTTTCCATTCTTAACAGTTTAAACAACCATCGATGTATGTCTTAAACATTTGCCAGTGGTGCTATGGAAGCCATTGCTTTGGGGCAGATTAGATTAGGGTAGAATAGATTAGATCATTTGGTAATTTTGCTTGTTTCTTTCATAATTATTATATTATTATTTACTTTTTACTAGTTATTCCAACTATTTGTTATTAGACGATTGTTTATGTTTAGGGAATTTGAGGCGAAAAGTGGTAATTGGTTTTATTCCAAGTTTCCTCGATCAATGAGGGATCGAGCTACAAACGAGATCATCTCTGGCGGAAAACTCGTCCATGATGCAATTTCCAGTGGGAGCTTTGTTGGTCAGTTGTTCTTTGTGCTTATACTCGGTGTTTAAAGTGAATTGTTAGTAAACTGCTGTTATTGCTATTGTTATTATCTGTATTATTGTATTGTTTACTGTTTTTGTTTTATCCTATGTAGAGGTATCCCTGGTAAAAAGGTTAGGTTAGGTTAGGTAAAATTCTTGTCTTGTCCCAGTTCTACAGGTCACTGTTATTACTTAGTCCATCGGGGTACCTATGCTCCTTTGGGACTTGGAAGCTCTGGAGAAATTAAATGTCAGGGTTGGCTAAGCCTCGTCAAGTTCCGGCAGGGAAAAGTGCTGCTATGGTGTTATAATTACTAATATTATTATTACTATTATTAGTGGTAATGGTAGTATTTTATTATTATTTATTTAGTAGTATTTTATATTTTTATAAATGTGTTATTGGTTGAAAGTAATTTTGCATGATCATGGCTTGGGACACCTGTTGTTTCTTGCAATTTATTTTAATGTTTAATCAGTCAGGGAAGGTGTAAGTGAAACAGGTCTCTTTCTGTGATCAAATATCTGTTCTATGCCTTGGCACAGAGTTCATTCCTAGTCAGACAACTAACTACTTGCTGGCAAACCAATTATTTAAAAAAAAATAGGATTTGGATGTTGTTGCCACAATAGTGATGACAGTTTTTTGCTAAGAGCTGTCAAATTAGAGTCTTTTTAGGTGGTTTGTGAAACAGTCCTGTATTGGTTCACGGTGGCAATCTGTCAAATTTAAAATTGATATTGTTGTTTCATAGTACGGTCTGTGGCTTCCTAGCATCCGTTGGGTAAAATTTCATTTTCCCCATCTCTTCACACATATTCTGCATTTTTTTTACCATTTACGCGAATGTTGTGTTGTCATTTTTTACAGTTACACCGCTTATGTGAATGTGCATTGCTGTCTTTTGCTAAAACTGCTTATGTGAATATTTTGTTGATGTTCCTTGCAGTTGAAGTGCTTACGGAGTTGATGTGTATTGAAATTTTGACCACATATACTTTGTTGACTGAATTGTGTTGTAATTCTTGCTGCATTTGTATAGTTTGTTATTCATTTTGTTGCTTACACGAATGTTCAGTTGCACTGTATTCTTTGTTTAGCCACACGCGTTGCGCTCTTGTGTATTTGAGTTTCAGCCACTCGTGTACATTGTTGATGCGTCATTTTCCACAGAATTATGTTCAAAGTGAATGTGTGTGGTTGTGTGTGTGATGAATTGATGCCAAGATGCTTTGTTTTGGTAAACTTAAAGCATATTCTTTATCAGAGAATTCGGTTTTTGCAACAACAGTATCAACGAGACCTGCAGATGAGACAGCCTCTGGACAATGTTGTTCTTTCTTGAGGGATTATGTTTACCATGGCCAGACAATAATTGGATCATGTAATAAGTATAAATAATAATGATGCAATATTAATAACAACAATAGGACTAAAATAATTAGTAGTGAACAGTCTGTCACATCACTGCATCTTAATTATGTTGCCAAACTTGCTATCATTGCATTTTAGCCACATGTATATCCAGTTCCACAACACCATTATCGTGCCTGTGATGTTGTGGGGCTGGATATAGTAGTAATAGTAACAGTAGTTAATAATATGATAGTAGTAGTAATAATAGTAATAAGAACCATGGTAGTAAGTAAATTAGTGACAATTATAGTAATTATGAATGATCCAACTGATAGTGACTTCGTAGCAATCCCAGTTGTACTGCTACAACTACTATTAATAGTAACTGTAATACCAATAACTACAACTACTAATGGGAATACCAGTAACTGGTTGATGATGATACTAATAGGGCATAACCGGAAATCGCCTCAGACATTTGCCTCTGCCGAATATCCCGTTTTTCGGCACTATTTTCCTCGGCAAATACTGTACATGCAAATAGTTACTTGTCTGCCTCACATGCCGGAATTTGTAGGCTCATAATATTAGCTTTGAGCTTCATCTAGCATTTTATTTTGAGGAAGAAAAGTACAAAAAACACCAACACCTGAAGTCCACAACAGATGTCAAGTCCATTTCATTGATTATTTATTTCTAAAATTCAAAATGTTTAGTCAGTTATTACAAGTACAAAAATTTTTTCGATAATTTTTTTTATTACATGAAAATGTGAAGCTTCGCATATGGAACAAATGGTATTCGGCTCGTACCCGGATCCGGCAAATAGTACATCCAAATACTTGGATTCGGTAGTCGATGGAAAATGTCTACCCGGTTATGCCCTAGATACTGAATGATAACGTAATAGTAATACTAATACTATGGTTTGGTGATACTGGATGCATTAGTTGCTAGTGCTGTAACAATCTTTCTAAAGAATAGTGAGTTTTCTCTAACTATATCTGCTGAATCTTTGATTTGCCTTGACTATTACACTTGTAAAAGTAATACAGGCGATAGCAGTGTGGTTGGAATAAACGACATACATAAATTGTATGGTAGTGGAGCACAGTCAGTGTGGCCAGCCACTTACCTGGTATTGTGGTCTCTTCTGGGAAGGTGTCTGGCTATTGTGTTATGCAGATGTTGTGAGTGGTTGAGAGGCTGTGTCGCTTCTGGAAGTGTTAGTATTTTAGAGGGGCTTTGTTCCACTAACTCCAGTAAACAATTGCCTGCGGTACTTTAAAGGTTGCCTGTAGTTCTCTTCATTTCAGTTTTTGTCTTTGTGATGCTGTACCAGGCAGAGTTGGATGACATCAACTTGTTTTTGATCGGACTTTTTTGACTGACTGAATTAATTATTAACTTTGATTGAAATGACCATCAATTTACACCCAATTTCTATGCAGTGTGTTTAGGTGGTCAACACATTTTGTATTTGAATCACAGTGAATCAGTTGAAATTTTAATTTTTTTACAAATTCATTGAAGATATATTGCCATCCTTGACACTTGAATGACGAGCGCGTACTAAACGCGACTGGGAAACCAATGCAGCTCGTCGAAAAAGTGTTAAACATTGCTGTTAGGTTAAAAATTCAGTTACAGTACTCTTAATTCTCTTAATTCTTAAAGGCTTCAGTAAAAAATGAGAAATGAAATTTTTTTAAACGGCTGGTGTACTGCGAGCAAACATTTTTGAGTGTTAGCTGTCATCCAGCTCTGTTGAAGTTTAAGGAATGTCTTGTAGTTGAGCATGCACTAACCCGCTTAGCACTGTCTGTCTTTTAACATTCTCTGCTTGCCTGCTAATATTTCCTTATTTTGTTTTCGTTTCTCCCACCAGATGACCTAGATCCGGAAATGGTTTCAGCATTTATGGCGAGTGTTTCACCTCGGCTGCCGTTTCTGTCCTCCGTGGGCGAAAATAACACAGCACTTGAAACGCACGCCTGCGTCGGCTCTGAACATGTTCTGGAAACATTTCACAGGTCGTTTGGTTCAACGGAATTTGTGTTGCCTCGTGAGCTTACAGTTCTTGGAGAAGATGCCCAGTTTGGAGCATCTGAGCAAAAGGGAGATGTCACGACAATGGGAGCATGTGGGCATGCGGAGGATAGCAACTGTTCTGCTGATCTGGAGTCCGAGTCGATTCAAGATGCTATCATCTCTGGGATTCCTATGATGCTTGTGCAGTCTGAGAATCCTGTGGCAACTGAGCAAACTGAAAGTGGCATTAGGACAGAGTTTGCAGATTTGGAACAGATCACAAATGTAGATAAGGGAAAAGTTGAGGTATCAGAGGAAGTTTTGCCAGCTGATCAATATGAAAGTGGTATGTCTATGCGACTTGAGGATTCCAACAGCCCAGAACACATGGCATTGAAAGGCAGCAAAGAACTAACTGGTCTTGTAAATGTCACAGGGTCTTCTGCATTGACAAGAGATGAGGATGTTGAGCAACTTGCTAGGCCTGTTATTGGGGAGAAAGGGAAAGAGTGTGAACCTCTTGAGCTGTGCGATTCAAATGACTCGGTATTTGAAGACGAAGAAGGTGGAGAGCTTCGTGTTTCAAACAAGTGTGAAGATTCCAAGAAAGGATTTCCTGCGCTGTGCTGTGCAGAATGTGTGGATTATTCAGCCAACGAGAACAGAGACGTGGTGGTTCCCCTGAGAAGTAGTTCTAATGATTCATCAGGAATGCCTTTTAATGGTTCAAATGAGACGTCGATACCTGTGACTGTTGTAAGTGATTTTAAAGATTTGTCTGTGTATCCTGCTAGTGGTTCAGGGGGTTCACCCATGCCTCCTCTTGCAACTGATTCTGAGGATGTTACAAATTCAACCGTGCTTGCCATTGATTGTGAATGTTCCCTAGACTTGAAGAGCAAGTGTGCATCTGTTTCTGAGCTGATGGGACCTTTAGACAAAGATATATCAGCAGCTCATCCTGCAAATGAAGATACCACTGTTGATAATTTGGCATCTCATCATCTTACTACTATGTTGGCCCATTGTCATTTTATGAATGAAGGGGATATCTCAGAATCTTGCTCTAATGGTGAAGATATGTCGAGCAGTGAGATATCTTCTCATGGTACATTTTCATCTTGTCCTGTGTATAAAGATGCCATAGATGACAACATGTTAGTGGTTAATACTGCTGAAACCAAAGCTGGTGTAAGTGAAGATATCTCAGCCGCTCTTCTTACTAATTCCACAAACTCTTCGACTAATCTGGCAGATGGGAAACAAAAGTTACCAGTGATGCTTCTTGGAATGGCAACTGATCTGGCAGATAAGGATGGCAGGATACCTGTCTCACCTTCGCAGACATCTGATCTTGAATGCAAAACACCTGTCACACTGCCTGCACCAACTGATGTGACAGGCATAAGTTGTTCGAATGGATCGTGTGAGGTCGACGTGTCACCTACTAAGACACTTTCTTGTTCAGAACAAATCTCAGACTCTAGTGCATTAGAGAGTGACAAGCTGGAAACAAGCTCATCCGTGTGTGACTCTGTAGTACTTAACAACAACTGTAGCAATGGCTCAGCAGGAAATCAGGACTCTGTGAGGTCAAAGGTAGGGGCCCTGTTGGCAAAATATGGACGAAACGTGGATCATGAAAAATCGCCAGACGTCAGAAATGCTTTAACAGAAGAGAAGAATTCATTGCTTTTGAATGGAAGTAAGTCCAACGGCGAACACACACAAGTTTCTGATTCTTATCAGCCTTCTTCTATGTCTTATCCATCTTCTGCTATGTTGAAAGATACGGATTCTGATATGCACAGATATATTTTTGAAAGACATGATGATGACCTCAGGAATAAAGACGACCTAAATGTTCTCGTTGACAGCGCAGTATTAGTGAATAATATTAATAATTCTAATGATTCAAATCCCATTTTTGATGAAAGTTTATTCAACATTAAGGATGGTTATGATTTTTTGGGAAAATTCAATGACTGTAGAACGAACTCTGCAGGACATATTACTTCGCCTTCAAAGCAATCCTGGCATCATGTGTCTCTACCCGAGGAAGAAACTGGGTTGGACTCGTATGAGAATTCTGATGGATTTAGTCATGAAAAATACAACAATTTCATTCTCGATGACCTTGAATGGGACGTTGGGGAACTCGACGGGTTGAACAGATTGGATGATTTTGGCACTGGAGCCGTGGAAAGTTATGATGACATGACATTCGGTCTTTATTCAATTGGAACTTCAGAGTCTCATTCGACAGACCTAACGGCTCTTCGTGACATGTTGTCGACATGCCTCTCACATTCGCCTGCCACATCAGGAAGTCCCCCGCATTCCCCATCAGAATTCGACAATGCTGTCGTTTTTGATCAGCTATCTGTCGCGCTTAGCAGCGGTCGTGGATTCCCGTCTAGGCAAAAGTTCCGAAGGACATTGGCCAATCGTAAGTTTGGTAACCGTGAAATCACGCTTGCTTCCAACGAAGATGACGACGACGATAACGAGAGCTTGCTGAGCGCCATCAGTGAGCACACAGAGCCAGAGTATTTGAGCGATTGAGTCGGCTCGTTTTTACCTGGACACTGCTACAGATTACGAATTCTGGTGATTAATCTGCAGATGAAAATGAACAAATCATAGACAGGCCTTTTAACTACAAACTGCATGCTTATATAAGGGCATTGTCCTTGCTGTAAAGGAACGCTTTAGGAAGCAGAAATAAGGTTGGGTTGAGCAGATACAGGTGTAGATATACTCAAATGCAGTTTACAGCTTCAAGCTCTTCCTTGGAGCTTGTTTTGCCTTTAGGGAATGTTTCACTTTCAAGGGAACATATAAACTTACTGGGAACATTCAACTTTTAAGGGCACATTTAACATTGGAGGGAACATTTAGCCTTTCAGGGAGTGCTGAACTTCATGTGTTTAGAACATTTGGGTGGTGGCCATATCAAAGATTTGCAACATTTGTTTGGCTTAGGAAAATATTACCAGGTTATTTGGGTGCATGAACATTCCAGTCATTTTTTGAGTTTTAATGGGATATTATGGCTGATAACATTGTCATGATACAATTTATTGGGAACACTGAGTCGTAAGGTGAACAACTGAACATTATACCTTGGTGAAAACGTTAAACAGTGAGTAGACATGAAGGCTTATGCAGAATTGCAGCATATTATATCCTGGAAGGTGTGTGTAAATATGGTCTGCAGAATGCACTCCTGAATGTTCCTGGACCCTGAATCTAAGAAGAAATGCTTGTTTAATGGACTGAAAAAGCACAAAAGTACGGGGGATGGGAGTATTTAAAGTTATGCCACTGTGTAGAAGGAGCATTTCATCCTAGAGTATGTTTGACTTTAGGCTAAGTGCTATGTCTTCTTGGGTGAAGGTTTTGCTTGTTTTCTGACTGGTGATAATTCTTTATTCAGTTTATGTAATTATTTGTGTGAAGTGTCAAATTGTGTGAAATTTTCTCATCTATCTGCCCAGCATCGGTTTGTGAAATCTTGCAGTATATCATTTTTTGGACTTAGGGAATGGCAGTGTAATAGCCTGCTATAGCAGGTATGGTAACTTAAGATCCAATTCAAAGAGCTCGGAAGCCCTGTTGTTAAATACCAGTGAGTCACTGATGACTTAAGCATTGTTTAACGTTAAAGACATATCTTCTATCCGACGTATAACTACATTCAGAGCTATTGCGGGCTCGTAGAAGACATTTTATAAATGTTCTACAATTTGTAGTATAATTACGAAATGTTTGTATTGCAATTTCCTATGCACTTTTTAAAGCTTTTGTGCCTACTGAGTTAAATAATTTGATTGGGCAAACAATTTGGAGAAGTTTTCACACGATGGGACTCAGGTGAAACACTATGATATGTGAAGTGTGGGCTTTGGAAGATATATTCTCGGTTTCAAATGCACTGATGCCCTTTTGGAAAGCATGTTTTGTGCCCTGCTGTCAGCTTTTCATTTTCTAAGCATCCGTTTTGTGTTATTCTTTCTTTCCCAGTGTTATTTAACCCATTTCTTTTTCTACTCATTTGTTGTTTTTTCATAGAAGAATCGAGCATATCCTCAAGTTGGTGCTGTGTTTTGTTGGCTGTTTTTGTGTGCTGTACCATACTCCTCTACTTATCACTTCACAGGCTTTCCACTCTAAATTAAAGTCTCACCTCTTCTAGAATTCCCACCCTAATCCATCAAATCCTCCGCTTTTCAAGCTTCTTGTTCTCAACGAATCCTGCCTGATTAGCTGCTCTGCCTCGGAGCCTCCGCTCTCTAGTCTTTCTGGCAACTGGACTGGGATCTCCACTGGACATCTCTGGACAAACTCTCTGACCCTACCCTAGTCAGTGCTCCATCGTGAATAAGATGATACCCTGCACTTAGCTTTCGAGTAGCACTTTAGGAATTTGAAGTTTATGCTTACCATAAAGAGTGGTGCAACCATGTATTTCTCTGGCTACTTCTTTAGAACCTTTCTGTGATAAACAGAGTGCACTATTAAATCGTGTTCTCCTCCCTTTGTGTTTCCTTTGAAGTAGTTCCTGAGGAAATTAACGGATGGAATCTTTGCATTGTCAGATTAGAAGGACTGCTGAATAGTCTTCTTACTTTGGTGCTATATAAATGCATGGTTACTGCGTTACATTATGTTGCGACATTATGATGTTTACGCTGCAGATTGTGTATGTGTGTGTGTGACATGATAGCTAATTGGTCTGTGCACTGGCCTTGTAACAAACTTAGCTAAGATGAATACACTGACCATCCACTGTCGATGGGAAGATGAGACGGCAATGTAGAGGACTGGCCACCTGCCTTCATATGCCGAGGCTAAAAATGAAGTCGCTAACACTTCATACCCATGTCTGCCTCTCGGGCTACCTTAAGGGACTGCTGCTGCTTCTTGTAATGCAGAGTATCTGGGTTTGAGCCTTCCTTGAGATGGGACCTTGAGCAATTCTTCATGCACAATTGTCAGCGCCATCAATTGTTCTGTGGTCATTAGATAGTGACGCTTATTAAACACAGAAATAAGAATATGCTTTGGACTTTGTTACTACGCAACAACGTTGCCTTTTCGAATTTGATCTCATCTGGTGGTTGCCACGGCAATTTGGGCATTATAATTGTTATCACTGTGACTGTTATCATTATCACCTTTGTTATTGTTTTCAGAAATCCAGTTCTTATTTGCCTTGAGCGTTTATGATAGCGCCTTTAAAGAACGTCTGGAAGGTGCTAGTTGACGTGAGATAACTTATTCCTTTTTATTTATTGCAATTATGTTGTACACAACGTTGGTTAATCTGAATCCGAAGTGTACACAAGTGTGCGCAAGGCTGTTACATGAAATCACTCAGCTGGCTGAAACCCACAGTCGTTGGATGACTGACCAAATGTGCTACTGCATAGACTATAATGCCACATGTTAATGTAAGATGGACTGAAAATGAGCTGTTTTCCTGTCTAGAGGAGTTCAGGTTTCCTTGGAGGATTACTCCAGAAGATAGGTTGAATGCATGAGCATACTCGATTTGTTGTTTGGGAGTATTGAAGTAGCCGATCCTGCTGGTTGATGAGCATTTTCAAGAGTAAATACCCGATACTGTTATCACTTCACCGTGAGCATCATCATCATCATCACCGATAGGTCAGGATATCATTTCTGTTGTTGCTATTGTTTCAGTTGCATTGTCATTCATAATTGTGAGTAGGTTATTGTTATGCTCTGATGTATACATAGACACATGCATACACGCAAATACATACTTATACACTTGAATTACATACATCCACCGTTATGCACATAGAAACACCAATGCATACTAACACATACACACACACATACATATTTGCATACATCTGTTGTTGAGCATAATTAGATATAGGCACTATAGAAATATGAACAAATTTGGAATGTGTATTGTTATGCTAATTTTGTAATAAGTTTTATCTGGTTCTAATGTGATTTTTGCTTACCTAATGATTTTTGCATTGTTCTGATTCAAACCTTATTTTCCCTATGCTGAGATTTGTTTAATGATTTTCAGTTTTTGTTTGCTTTTTTGGGATTTTTATCACACTAATTTATTTCTGCACCAATCATACTCAGCGTTGCACTAATTACGTTGTACTTATTTGGCTTAGCTTGTTGGTTGGGCAGTAACATGCAGTTTGCATACATATCGGTTGTTCCACTCCTGTTCTAACTGTTGCATTTCGCAAGTTGTCTAGTTGTTGTTGATTGGTGTTGTCAAATATGTGCTTTAGCCAGAAAGCTTTAAGAACCTCTGAGACTGTCCTTTTGGGTGGAGTAGATGACATAGGATGAATAGATAATTATACAGGTTAATTAATTTAATTTACATCACCTTGCCTCTTTTTTCATGTTCCTCTCTATCTTAAATTGCGCTTCTAATATGCCATGCCGTCCTTTAATAATTTGCATTGTTTTAATTTAATTTTCAACTAAAATGGATCTGTGTTAATATGTTTTTGTTGCATAAGCTGGTTTTTATTGATCTGAATTTCCATTGATCCGAGTTTGCTCGAGTTGAGCCTTTCTACAGCATTGAATGAATAAATTTGGCACGAAAACTGCAGAAATTGTCGGTGATGTCTACGTCATCTTTGAGTTAATTAGAAACATTGACGCTTGATGAAACTTTGTATCATATATTGATTTTTGTATTAAATATGATCATTTCTATATGCAACAGGTGTGTTGATAGTCAACTACTCATAGGGTGACTTTTCTAATTTTCTTAGCAATTTTACCTAGGTGAAACAGGTGAACTTCTTATTTTAAATGAACTATGATGCCGTTTACACTGGCATAGGTGGCGCTTTTGCGATGTAATATCGGGTGCTACATTTAGCATCTATAATTCTATATACTTTAAATATTTACTCACCAAGAGATGGGTAAAGTGACGGCAGTGGGTTACAGTAAAGCTCGTTCATTGTGTAACAGAGTGGTAGAATGGTGAGGCCAACTGGCGGGCCCAGAAAACAATGCCTGCCATGCTTCCATCCATCTGAGTTTAGCAGAGGGCAGCATGGATATAATTATTTGATCCACCTTGTACATCTGCTGGTTGTTGTACACACTCCCTGTCGGCATTTTCATGGGCACTAGATGGTCCATATTGGCTCTAATTGGATCCCATATGGGAATATTGGTCCTATATGGGCTCATGTGGGCATGCTGGAAGGGCTGACTTTGTACTAAACTCTGCTGGGAAATAGCATGGCCCTATACCCTTGGTGAGGGCATATTATACAGAATGAAAGGTAAAATTTAATCCTATTCTGGATGTAACAATGATGGTGTATAGCACCTTTGTGAGTTACTTAAAATGCGCTATATTAAGTGTTCTCATACATACATACATACATACATACATACATAGCCTAGATATACACACATGCGTACAAGCATGCATACATACAACATACGTGTATATGTTGTGGTAGATTGGTGATGCACTTCTCTTCCTGATCTGTATGTAGGGTATAGCTCCAGTTGAACTTGGAGAGTGGAATCAAGAATGTAGTCCTGAAGGCACTAGTGTCAAAGCCGATAGTCTCTGAGGTTTTGCCCAGTTTTACAATACAGTCTGTGTCGATTTTATATGACACACCTGGGATTCAAACCTGGGTTGCAGACTTGAAAGGTGATGCCATATTAAACCACTTGGCCACCTCCAGAAAACGTGTAGCTAATGCTGTGAAGAGGTCACATGGATAGACGAAGAGCCTGAACAAGGAAACAACTTCAGGATTACTTTGTATCGGTTCGAACCTCGGATGAAATATGTACAACTCCCCTAAGCACACTTTACCTAAAAGAGCGACTTTCCATGCTTTCCTCATTGATGCTACCCTACCTTACTTCAGTCACATTACATTACCTTATCCTGCTTTACAGAACTCCACTTGCCTAGCCCAATTGCCTTCAATTAGCTTACCTACCTTACCTAGCCAAGTGATCTTTTTTACCTTACCCCAGCTTCCTTAAATTAGTTTACCCTCTGTTGCTTTTTATGATGTTGCTGTACCTTACCTCAGTCACCTTAACTTAGCTTATAATGCTTCCAGTTGCCTTTCTTTACCTTACCAATACCCCAATTGCCTTTCGTTACCTTACCTTGCCAATAGCTTACCGATTATCACACCATACCTTCAATTATTGGAAGTTATCGACAGTACTTATCGTTGACAATGGCCAGCAGCAGAAAATGGAAAGATATCCTAGGAAAGAATGTGGGTCGTGGAGATGGTTGACTTTGGAAATGAATCAACGCAAGAGAGACCATTTTCTGCATCCTGCCAACATTGGTTGTACAGTTCTGTGTGTTTTTACTTTTAATAGATCTCGTTTCATGTGACAACAACATTTTGACTTAAAGTTTTTCCAGCTTTAGAATTTCTTTAGTTGTGAAATTCTGTTTTATTTTTTGACTTTGACCAGTTTTACTATCTGACCAGGTTTATGACTGGAGTTTGTCTGAGTTTGAGTGGTCAAAGGCGTGTCGGAGTTAAGACTTTGACATTTGGTCTGAGAGTTACTAAGAAAGTCTGTTATGACATAGACTTTTTTGGAGTTTAGCTAAGACATATAAATTAGTTTTTGAGTTTATGACTTTCAATCAATATTCGTTTAATTCAACAAATCCAGTTGACAATAACGCAGTTGACAATAACTTTGGCTATAACTTGTGTCTCTTAGACTTTAACTCTGACTGTGTCATCTTGTCCAGATGATATTGGCTAAGATGATATTGACAATATGACATATTGTCTGCATCTGTAGCTCTTTGACAATGGCTTTTTGTCTCACTGTACAACCTGGAACTGAACTGTAAATTTTACTAGACTACTTTTGCTACTGTTAAGTGACTGTTGCTAGTTTATTTAATATGATTTCATTGATCAAGACTAAGACACGGAATCTACGACTTTTACCACCTTTGGGGCTCATTATGAGACTTTGGTTTGGAGTTTTCATGATTTAATTAGACTTTTACTTTGACTCCCATTGTTTGAATGCATTTTTTCTGTTCATAGGGAAATCATTGAAAACAGTCTCAGCATTTCAGATGAAACCTTCATCTTCATCAACTCCGAAACAGAATCAAGCTCCTGGTCAATCCACCTCTTCCACAACCCCCGCTGGTTCCACGCCTCTCAGCCAGCAGCAGCGACCTGGAAATACCGTAACCACTTCACCACCTCAGCAGCTGAACCCCGCAACCAGTTTCCAGCCATCCTGGACAAAAGTGGCTTCGAGGAACCAGTCCACGCTCCCACCGAAAGGAGGAGAGGCGCAAGAGAGCCAGGTGGTGCCACAGTCCACCGGTGCACTGTCTTCGGTTCCACAGATTACTATTATTCCAGACAAAGAAGAAGCAGTAGTAAGCAGTGACGTGTTTAGAAGGTGGTGTAATCCTATTATGGCCGCATGATTTTATGAACTGTCAAACGTTTACCAATTCACCAAATCCTTCATGGTTTTCAGCTGGACTCACTCGGTAATTTGGCTTGCACACTGGTTTTGCTTAGTGCCAACTATGGACTGATGCTTTGGACAATGTTGCTGTAGTGCTGTTGAATTTTCAGATTATTGTTATTATTATTATTGTTATTAGTGTTGTTATTAGTATTTTATTATCATTATTATTATTATGTCTATTGTTATTATTATTTTTATTATTGTTATTGTTATGTCTATTGTTATTATTGTTATTACTGTTGTTATTATTGTTATTACTGTTGTTATTATTGCTATTTGTTATTATTATTTTTATTATTGCTAAATATATTACTATTGTTGTTATTGTGATTGTTATTATTTCTTCTCATGAAGACTAACCTGATGTGTGTTGTATGAATTATGGTTTAAGGTAAAGCCATAGAAGAAGATAAGTTCAATATTGACTTAGATCCTGCTTTCCTAAGACTTGATTTCTTATCAGACCAAAACAATCCCAAAACACCTTTGTTATAAATTTATAAATGAAGTGTATATGATATCTCAGGAATGAAATATTGTGGGGCTTATTACTGACGAAAAGGGAAGATGTGGTTAGAAGGAAATTTTGAGCGTCTTATGAAATTGACTTGATCTGGTACCCTGGAAATCGGACTTGGACCTCTTTTGGACTACTCTCTGGAAACACCCTTTGATTTGGTTTGGCCTCCTGGAAATCGGACTTGGACCTCTTTTGGACTACTCTCTGGAAACCCCTCTGATCTGACGTAGCGCTCATGAATAGGCTGGTGTCCTGCGCTTGGCCTTCGAGTGGCGCTTTAGAAGTTTGGAGATTACGATTACGATGATTTGCCTCAGAAATGAGAAGGAACAGAGTTTTTTAAATTTCTTTATGTAATCCATGTAATTGGAAACTGTTGCTGTTGGTTTTAGTTTCCAACTGGAGACTCACTTTCCATGCAGAGTGTTGACGAAGTTGATTTTGAGCAAAGTCTAAGAGAAGATGCTTCACCGCCGTACAAAACAAACCTGAGTCGTCTTTCGGCCATGTCGGTTCGTTTATTTGTGAAGTTGTTTAGGATTATTTCAGTTCTGGGATGTTTCAGTTTGAAGTTGATGTTTAATTCTGGGTTGTTTCAATTTGGAGTTGCTGTTTCAGTTTTGGGTTGTTTCACTTTGGAGTTGCTGTTTCAGTTCTGGGTTGTTTCACTTTGGAGTTGCTGTTTCAATTCTGAGTTGTTTCACTTTGGAGTTGCTGTTTCAATTCTGGGTTGTTTCACTTTGGAGTTGCTGTTTCAACTTTCAATTCTGGGTTGTTTCACTTTGGAGTTGCTGTTTCAGTTCTGGGTTGTTTCACTTTGGAGTTGCTGTTTCAGTTCTGGGTTGTTTCACTTTGGAGTTGCTGTTTCAACTTTCAATTCTGGGTTGTTTCACTTTGGAGTTGCTGTTTCAATTCTGGGTTGTTTCACTTTGGAGTTGCTGTTTCAGTTCTGGGTTGTTTCACTTTGGAGTTGCTGTTTCAACTTTCAATTCTGGGTTGTTTCACTTTGAAGTTGCTGTTTGAGTTTGGTTGGGTTGATTAGTGCATTGACTTGATTACTAGATGTATTTAGAGTGATTATTGGCTCAATCTACACTGTTTTGGTTAATGATTATTTTTCAATTCACCAGTGAATAATAATTTAATCCAGTTAATGGATGTAATTAGAATTATGTGTGAGGCTTATTTGTCAGCGCCTGTGTGAGTCTCTTGAAAAGCGCCGTTTAACTTTTCAGATACCTACATGCATACAGTGAGTCAATCCACAACTCATGCATTAATTGATAATTATGTTTGGATTCAGGCCAGCACTGAGAGTGTAATGAGCTATTACAGTTGTGCTGGTGAAGTTAACTATGGAAAGATCGCTGTGACGGGAGAGATTCAGTTTGGCATCAACTACAATCCAAAGACCAGCAACCTTGAGGTTACAATCCGTAGATGCAAAGATCTTGCTGTAGCTGACCCAAAGAAAAACCGCTCAGACCCGTTAGTGTCCCTACTTGCTGTTTAATAATAATAATAATAATAATAATAATAATAATAATAATAATAATAATAATAATAATAATTATAATTATAATTATAATAATACTAGTAATAATAATAATAATAATAATAATAATAATAATAATAATAATAATAATAATAATAATAATAATAATAATAATAATAATAACGCAGTGGCCTTTAGGGGTGCCTTCAACAACTTTAACCTAGACGAATAGGGCCCATTCCAGACAAATCTATTTTGTAAATAATGTTGAAGTCCCTGAGGGATCCTGTATACCTCGGGGCAAAACAAAAATAATAATAATAATAATAATAAGAATTATAACAATAACACAGAACAATTCTCCTGAGCTATTTTAAATCCTAATAGTTCATTATTATGTACCTTGGGGGAAAATTGAAATATTATTAATAATTAATCCTGTTTTTTTGTTATTTAATCTAAGGTTATATGTACCCAAAGGCGTATGTAATATCAATCAAGATAGAAGAAAATGCAGCTGAAAATTATTTAGTTATCTGTCAACTGTTGACTTTCTCTTGACATATCGGTTGACTTATCTGTTGTTGACTTATCTGTTGTTGACTTGTCTGTTGTTGACTTATCTGTTGTTGACTTATCTGTTGTTGACTTATCTGTTGACATATATGTTGATTTATCTGGGACTTATCTGGGGTCTTATCTGTTGACTTATCTTGGGATTGTGTTATTTGAATCGTCGGAATCCTGTCGTGAACATTGTCTTATCAAGCTGTAATGTAGATGTGCTGCTTAAGCTGAACACTGGCTATTCTTTTCTAGGCTATTTCTATTTAAGTTTTTCTTATGGTTATGTGTTAGAATTATTTGCAGGACAGAGCTGAGACATTTATGTAGCGCCACCAGAGATTCCTACCCTGTGCAGCATAAATGTCTATAGATATGTACAAGTGGTGAGGGTGATTTTGTTCAGTTACGTGAAGTGTTACTTGCTGCCTGACAAGTCACGAACAGGGAAAAGGAAGACCCACTGCAAGAAGAACACATTGAATCCAGTTTTCGATGAAATTCTGAAGGTATGAGGATATGGTGTACTGTAGTCAGGTAGATGTCATTTTAATTCATACTCTCAATTACAGCTATCTTTATCTTTCTATGGGGCTGCTCGATATTGTAGTGGTTAGTGCACTGGACTGTCAATCGAGAGCAGGGCAGAATTTTGGTTCAAAATTTTTGTTCCACCTGCACCCCCTAGCCAATTCAGCTATAATGAGTACACTGACTGTACACTGTTGTTGGGAAGATGAGACGGCGAGGGAGAGGACTGGCCATCCGCCCTCATATGCCGAGGCTAAGAAAGTGAAGGTAGGACAACAGCAGTCGCTTAAGCCAGAGTTTCCCAAACTGTGGGTCGCGACCCAAAAGTGGGTCGCGAAGCTCTGGCAAGTGGGTCACCAAATGTTTTACAGAAACATTTATTTTTCGGAGCAACAACAGTTGGCTATGATTCAGCTGTAACAAGCTCTCGTTACATGACATAGGTGCAACAGTTGCTTTTGAATTGCAATAAATTGTATATTGTTTTTACCTAAGTTTCCTTTTATTGCTTTAACTATGTCAATTTCTAAACGCTGTACATAAATCCGCATGTTTCGATGCCAATTTACGAAGCAAATTTTAGTACACAATGATTAATTTTACACAATGCATACCGAGACTGCCAAGATATCTACAGGTGGGTCGCGACCCAGAGAAGTTTGGGAACCGCTGGCTTAAGCTAACACTTGATACCCATGGCTGCTTCAGGGTTAGCTTAAGGGACTGCTGTTCTTCTTGTTTTTATCTGTCTCAATTTTTCTACTTGTGCTTTGTTTTTCCTTCTTTTTCTTTCCAGTCTTCTATTTTGTTTTTAATTCAGATTTAAAATTTTTATTGAGGATTTAAAAACAAACAAGAAAATGTGCCTGATGTTTAGGGAAGTTTTTCAGTAGACAATAACTGCAACATGCTTCCTTCTTTCTTTTGTTTTTAAATATAAAAGGAATTGTTAATAGTGAATTGGAACTAAGTAATAAACTGAATTCGTCTGTTTCAAGTTTTCCGTCAAGAGAGGTGAGGTCGAGTCGCGAACACTGAGCATTATGGTCTGGAACTACGACCGGTTTGGACGCAACGACTTCCTTGGAGAAGTTGACCTTCCGTTAACCTCTGACATCCTCCAAGACACGGCGCTCAAGTGGTACAAACTTGGCACCAGGGTAGGCATATTTACTTATTTGCTATATATTCATTTATCTACTCTTTATTTTGATTGCACTGTTTGTGAGACTACGATGTATGTACACCAAATTGTGATTAGCAGTTGGTTCTAATAAAGGATATTCTTACTTACTTACGCTTCTTACATGTGCATGTTCTGCAAATCTGAATATGAGGTGTGGCAAGTTTGTGAACGGCTTGCTCAAGGGTGTTGAAAGAAGTTGGCTTAGTTGGACTGAGCTCACTGTCCCTGGATTACACTCAGCAGAGAGTACTGTACCCCAAAAATAAAGCACTCTACCACACAATTAATACCCGAATATTTTATGAGAAAGAACGCAGATTGTCTAAGTATAATGGCCATGGAGTGTACCATTGTATCGTAGTGCACCAGTGTGGTGTTATATGATGGGCCATTTTTTTACTTCTTGCAACCACACAAGCAACAAATTACTGGTAAGAGTTCAAGCTTTTAGTTTATTTTGAAAAATTCGTACCTGTTTACAGGAGTAAAGTTATTTTGTTTGCGAGGTAATTACAAGTCACGATAAAATTGCTCAGATACGTATGTACATAGTTTTACATACACACGTGTGTGTGACACAGTGGCCGATTGGTTAGAGCGATGGGCCTGTAACACGGAGAGTACGGGTTAGAGACTTGTCCGAGGCAATTACTGTGTGGGGACCTTGAGCAAGTCCCTCACTCACAATTGCTCAGTGCCATTGATGTTCTGTCGTATGGTCGTGTGCACTTCTGAACTTTGGAAGGAGGGCAATATCAAAATACAGTTGTATTGTATTGTATATCGCATTAAGCTGCTACATAAAAAATGTGGGATGGAGTAGGTGGCGCCCCCAATGGATTCGATGCTGGCATACAAAGGCGACCTGGATGTCAGTCTCAAGTACGACAACGCGAGACGCGTCGGAGGCAAGATCGTCTCCACGCTGGACAGAGGAGAGTTACAGGTGCTTGTCAAGCAGGCGAGGAATCTGACTCCATTGCGATCCAGCGATGCTTCGGATCCCTTCTGCCAGGCGTAGGCACTTATCTTATGCTCGTGCAGCCATTTTCATAATTGTAGTCCTTACAGTTATTGTTACCATCACTGTCGTTATCATCATCTTTGTCATTATCATCGTCATCTGTGGACCTGGCTATCTTTTTGGTTAGGTTTAGCCTGGTTTTCTTTTCTATGAATGGCTGAGATAAGTATAACCTGGTTTTCTTTTGTATGATTGGCTGAGATATAAGTATAGCCTGGTTTTCTGTTGTATGATTGGCTGAGGTATCTGTTTAGCCTGTTTTCCTTCTGTATGATTGGCTGAGATATAGGTTTAGTCTGGTTTTCTTTTCTATGAATGGCTGAGATATAAGTTTTGCCTGGTTTTCTTTAGTATGATCGGCTGAGATATAAGTTTAGCCTGGTTTTCTTTTCTATGAATGGCCTGATTTTTCTCTTTTCTATGAATGGCCGAGATATAAGTATAGCCTGGTTTTCTGTTGTATGATTGGCTGAGGTATCTGTTTAGCCTGTTTTTCTTTTGTATGATTGGCTGAGATATAGGTTTAGTCTGGTTTTCTTTTGTATGATTGGCTGAGATATAAGTTTAGCCTGGTTTTATTTTCTATGAATGGCCGAGATATAAGTATAGCCTGGTTTTCTGCTGTATGATTGGCTGAGGTATCTGTTTAGCCTGTTTCCTTTTGCATGATTGGCTGAGATATAGGTTTAGTCTGCATGATTGGCTGAGATATAGGTTTAGTCTGGTTTTCTTTTGTATGATTGGCTGACATACGTTGTGTTGTTGTTTGCTGTTGGCAGGTTTCTGTTGCCAAATCGTTCAAAGCACGATAAGCAGAAGACGGCTGTTGTAAAGCACAGCTGTAACCCTGTCTGGAACCACACATTTATCTTCGAAGGCCTGTCAGATGATGAACTCAGAGAGTCAAGTCTTGAGCTGGCCATCTGGGACCACGATCGACTCACGAGCCACGAGTTCCTTGGTGGAGTTCGACTCAACTTGGGAACAGGTAACTCGTGTTCAAAGGGCTGGGCAACATATCTTTGAATCAACATATCAACATACTGAGGCCAAGTGGAGCACAGAGCAAGCAATAAACATGATATTGTAATGTAATGTCCACCTGCCCTCATAAGCTGAGGCTTAGAAAATGAAGTCGCTAACACTTCATACACATGGCCACCAAGAGTTCTTGGGGTTAGCTTGTGGGACTGTGCTGCTTCATCTAGAGGCACTGCTACTTGAGAGTATGCGTTGTATATGGGATTATCAAATTTCAATTGTACTGCATTGTGTTCTGGTGGTGATGGTATGAGATGAATATCACCACGACGAATGTCATGACGATCACCATGGCAACGATCTTAAATGGTTTTGGTGTATTCTAGGGAGAAGCAATGGCAACAACGTGGACTGGATGGACGCCAAGGGAGACGAGATGTCGCTATGGCAGGCGATGTTGGATCGACCAAATACATGGATAGATGGCACTCTGCTCTTGCGTGTTCACATGACGCCTCGCAAATGAAACATGTGTCGCTTCTGTTCACGTTCGTCTGCGTCCATGCTGATCCATAGTTAAAGGCACTTTCTGCTTATAACCTGTTCGCTATTTATAGCCAAGGGAAATGCTATTTATAGCCTGCATGCTATTTATAACCAAAGAAGACGCCATTTATAGCTTGTCTGCTACTTATAACCAAGGGAGATGCTATTTATAGCTGTCTGATATTTTTAACCAGGGAGATGCTAGTTATAGCCTGTCCGTTATTTACTGCCAAAGGAGATGCTATTTATAGCCTGTCTGCTATTTATAGCCCAGAGAGATGCTATTTATAGCTTGTCTGCTATTTATTTTGTAAATTTATTTTGTCTGCTATTTTTTTTTGGAGCATATCTCCAACATGACTCGCTCCGGCTTCTTTCAACTGAGGCGTCTCAGGGTCATCAGATGCTCGGTCTCACCTTCTGTCTTTACCACCATAGTTCACGCATTTGTCTGCTCACGCTTGGACTACTGCAACTCGCTCCTCATGGGTCTCCCCAAGCAGCGTCTTTCCCCCCTTCAATCTGTTCTAAATGCTTCTGCTAGGCTTATCGCTCGACTCCCCCGGTTTGCCCATATCTCTACTTACATGCTTGATGTCCTTCACTGGCTCCCTATTGCTGCGCGCATCCGATATAAGACAATTTTCCTTGTCTCTAAATCTCAGCAGCCTACTGCCCCGAAATATCTCTCGAACTCTCTGCGAAAACCGCTATCTGCATCTTCTTCTCGCTCATTGCGTTCTGTAAATCGGCTTGATCTTTTTGTTCCCAGGGCTAAAACTGCCTTGGCGCAGCATCGGGCGTTTGCTGTAGTGGTCCCACGACCTGGAATGACCTTCCTCCTGTGCTCAGGGCCAAACTAATGACTGGCTTTTCCTCATCGGTCTCGCGTTCCCTAAAGGCATTTCTGTTTCCCCGGGGCTTCTGTGCTGAGAGCGCTTCTGAATAGTTATTCTGCGAGAGGCGCTTTATAAATTTCTAGATACAATACAATACAATACAATAACATGACTGAAATTGTCTGCTATTTATTGTCTAACTAGTGTATTAACCCGTCATAAATTATGACGTGACGACAGTGTATCATTATAGGCCTATATGTATCGTTGGCTAAAATGCTCTGATCGCCGTCGTCAAGACGACCGTCGTGAAGACGGCAGTATAGTGACGTCACAAACGGTTTCACAATAGAACAGAAAGCGTTATACGACGGACAAATTTGCACAAGGAAACTATATGTATAGATGGCTATTTTTAGCATTTCTGCTACTTATAGTGTGTGCTCCGTATAATCTGTTTGCTGCTTATGTAACCTGTCTGCTATTTATAGCCTGATTGCTATTTTTAGCATGTTTGCTATAAAGTGCTATCTATGGCCTGTCTGCTACTTAGAACCTGTCTGCTGATTGGCTATTGCTGATTGGCTAAAATGTTGTCTTCTGCTATTATGGTCTGTAGAATATTTTTAGTTCTTGTGCTATTTATGGCTCAGATGGTATTTATAGCTTTCTAATGATTTGGCTTGGTAGTGACTATTGACTGATGCCTTGAGAATTATCGAATTTTTGGTGCTGTAGAAGTTCTTATAGATTAGATTAGATTAACTTCGTAGATTAGATTGGATTGGTTGCAGTCAGTAGCTAATGTGTAAAATAGCCTAAATTGCCTGTAGTGTGCTAATGTTAATTTGAACTGCACTGATGGTGCTTGTTTTGTCTTGTTCAGCCTATGAAGTTCACCAATGTTTTCATTTCTTGTTTAATCTTTCAAATTGTTTTAAATTATGTCTTCAATGTGCCAGCACATCTATGGTTTCCTTCCATGGCTGCAGTTTTCTGATGTTCAAATGTGGTTTATATGGATTGAAATGAATACGTGCTAATGTTCTAATGTGCGTTTATCTTGTCACAATGTGTGTTTGCTTTGATTGATATAAGAACAATGTGCTAATGTTCGAATGCATGTTTATTTTGATTGAAATGAGTACATTGTGCTAATGTGCCAACGTGTACTGTACTGCTCTTAATTGAAAAGTGTATGATGTGGGAACGTTTTGATTGGTGTTTTAGATAAATGAGTGCATTCTGCTATTGTTCGTATGTTGCGTTTAATGTTTTCTTGTGTTAAACTAAATTAATTAAAAATAATGGCTTTATAATGCAAAATGCTTTTATTTGTCCAAGTATATACAAACAGTCAGTGTTTTTTGATGTTCATGTTTCTGAATTAGTTCCAAAATGCTAATGTTCCCATTATGAATGCTGCTAATGTGCCCATTATGAATGCTGCTAATGTTCCCATTATGAAGTGACTAATGTTCCCATTATGAATGTTACTAATGATCCCATTATGAATGCTACTAATGTTCCCATTGTGAAGTTTGCTAATGTTCCCAGTATGAAGTTTGCTAATGTTCCATTATGAATGTTGCTAATATTCACAGTATGAATGGTGCTAATGTTCCTATTTAGAATGTGGCTTTTGTTCCCATTATGAATGTTACTAATGGTCCCATTATGAATGGTGCTAATGTTCCTATTTAGAATGTGGTTTTGTTCCCATTATGAATTTTGCTTTTGTTCCCATGCATTGTATACTGTGCTGTTGTTTTTAACTGCAATTTTAATGTCCCATTTGTTCCATATTGTGCTTCAGTTTTATGACGGTTGTATTTTTTATGTTCTTTGACTTTCTGATGTTTCCATTTCGATGATCGCATCTAACGCTCTTCCATGTATATAAACTTTACCGATACTTTATACTAATTGTAATTTACTAATATTTCAACATGTGGTGACTGTCCTAAAGTTCCTGTTTTTTTAATTAAACACCTTGTTCAAAGTAGAAATGTTGAATGCGTGTGAACTAATGTGATTATTTTTAACGCAATTTTGGAAATGGAAAGTGTCGGAGACCCAGAGGTTGAACTACTACGTTTCTGTGCAAATGTTTTTAATCGTCTATTTAATTATTAATTTATCCTTCCTTGAATAATGTGAGCTACCAAAGTTTGTAATTGTAGACTGCAAATTTCTAAAGTGCTACGCTAAAGCTAAGCGCAGCGCAGCAGCTTATGCATGAGTGGTGTGTCGTACCAGAGATCGATGTCCAGTGGAGGTCCGAGTCCGGTTGCCAGAGAGACCATACAGAGGAGGCAGAGCAGCTGTTAAGGCAGATATCATTGAGGACGAGAAAGCTTGGAAGGCAGAGGATCGGATGGATTAGGGTAGGAATTTCTGAAGAGGTGAGACTTCAATTTGGAATGGAAAGCCTGTGTGATAAGTTGTGATAAGTTGAGGAGCCTGAGGCAGGTGACAGTGGGTGAGTGGTGGTATTGGTGTAGGAACTGAGAATATGCGGAATTCAGAGGGAAGTTCGTTCCAGAGTCGAGGTGCAGTGCAGGATATGGATCAGTTGGAGAACTTGAGGTGCATAGTGACTGAGTAAAGTTGACATGTTAACAGTTCACAAATATTTATGCTTAGTGCACATCTCTGTTGCATAGTCTTAACTTTCGTTAACGGTTTATAATGTTTCCTTCCATTTTAAATCACCATAACATTGTTAGATTTCAGAAATGGGTTTTCGTTTTCTTTTCTTTTCTGTTCATAAAATTGACATTGAAAAGTAATTGAAATGAAAATGCTGTGACTTGGCTGATTGGGAGTATACGTATAGGTTTGGTCATGATATCCAGTTTGATGTGGGAGGATCTGCACTACGTACCTTAGTATGCAAAGCACATTGAGCGCATAACTGTCTAAAGAAGTGTAGCAGACCGTGTTCCGTCTTGTCTTAGGAAGCCCTGCTTTTCAGTCTCTTCCATACCCAGTGACAAGTTCCTTCGCTCTACTGCACTAAGTCCCTCCGACCTGGACTTCCAGAGTCCATCATGGTTTTGCTGTTGTCAGTCCGGCCTTCTGAAATAATTTTGTAACCTGGAAAAATTTGAAGCATGTTTCTAACCTCCCTTCCGGCATTTTCATGGGCAATAGATGATACCCATATGGGTCATCCCTAGTTATATGTGATAACAATGGCATGATTTTGTTGGGGGTGAGGGGGGGTTAAAAGGAAAAGAAAAAGAACAATGTGAGTCTGGGTCAAGTGTAGCCTGAATGCTTGCAGCTTTTTGGATACTCAACACAGAATTAAGCAGATTTATGTCATAGACGGAGTTTCGGATCTTTTGAACATTTTCCTGAATATTATTTGTAATGTATTAATAATATATGATAATATAAATCAATTAAGACAGACAGACGGACTGACACACAGACAAACAACGGTTATTAAGTCTGTCTATGCCTCCCTTCCTCCCTCCGTACCGCTGTCCCTCTTGGGGGTCGGTGGGGGAGAGGACGAAGCGGACTGATTATAGCCGGTGCAATATAACACGGACGCCCGAAATTCGCCCCGCCTACGAACACTGGGAACTAAGGATATAGAAGTACAGACGTAAAGCCAGACAGACGGACGGACGGTCAGACACACGGACAAACATTAGTTAGTATTAGTAAGTCTGTCTATGCCTCCCTCCCGCCCTACCTCTATCCCTCGATCCCTCCTTCAATCCCTCCGTCTCTCCCTCTCCCGTCATAACGACGGGCAACTCCACTAGTTTCTGTTATAAAACTGTTGTTCTGTCTTTAATTTCTTTTATTTTTACAATATTATTGGCAATCGCTAATTTCTAAACATTAGGCCTATTAGTTACTATTCGAATCAAATGAAAAATGTTTATATATATATATAGATATATATATATATATATATATAGATATATATATGTCAAAACTGAAAAGTTTATATAGGCCTACATGTTAAAACTCAAAAAACATGTTTATTTCAATACATCAATATTATCATAAACATAATTTTCAGATTAAAGACTATGAAACTCAACAAATAATTTCTTAAGTTCCAAAAAGGAGCAACAGTTTACTTCCGGAAAACTTTCGAAAAACTTCCGAAAAAGTGCAGTCTGAGCAAATACATTATTTTAATAATAGCCATGGTGTAAGAGATATCTCTTACACCATGATAATAGCAATTTTTAATATCTGTGATCTGAGTCTGCAGCATAGATATATAGGCCTAATTTATAAGAATATCTATGGTCTGCCGTCTCCTTTAGTCTTTAGATTTATATCCTAAATATAGCAATATACTAGTATAGCACATGCTTGCACGCATATTGCGCCATTTTTTAAATTTATTTATTGACCTCGATCATCGAGATCGTTTCAAAAATATCAAGATTTAATTAATGAAAAGTAGGGTTTCAATGTGCCCCAAGGACTGGTGTAAAGCAGTAATAGTAGACAGAACACTATGGAGAAACTTCATAAGAGCCTCATCGTCGGGAAACTGATGGAAGAGAAGAAAGAAGAAGAAGGGTTTCAATGAACAAGAAAAACGCAAGCAAAACACCCAACAAATAAAATTTCCCAAGTTCGGATAAAAACCCAAGGTCTTGGGAAAACCCAGAGTCGTTACACCGGTCCTTTCTAAGCTGGATCGTCTATGAGCTATATTGCTATAAGACGTTTGCAACAGCGACCGTTGCTGGGGCGTAGGCTAACTTTGGTGTAAAAAGTGGGGGACCAATTTCTTCTCCACTTTCGCTTTCCGCATGGAGACCATTTTGGACATTATTACCCTGTTAGTAGGCCTATACTCATTAATTTTGTGTCAATAAAAACAAGCCATCTTTTAAATAGCAGTAGGCTATTAATCGTAATCGTAATCGTAATCCCCGGATTTCTACAGCGCCCAAAAAAGTGAAGTCGCGGGAACCAGCTTATTCACAGGCGCTTAGACAAATCAAAATCGTTAGGCGGGAGTGGGGGGTCAAATCGGTTCCAGGTCAAGATCCAAAGGAGTCCGTCAGGAAGACAGTAAGACGGCTAAGGTGGGTGGTGTTTAGGGTTTAGACGGCGAAGGGGGTAGACAGAGGCGGAGGAATCGGGATAGGATTTGTGAAAGAGCAGTGTTTTCAGTTTTGAGTGAAAGATCTGTGGATATATAGCAAGTGCATGGTGAAGTTTTGGTGAGTTCGTAGTTTAATAGGGGCTTACATAATTTTTTGTCGCGTTCATAGGCGTAATTTGTGGGGGGTACGAGGGGTACCCGTACCCCCCACTTTTTGGACTGGGGGTACTGTACCCCCCACTTTTTAAACAATGTCAATCAATATTTTTGTAATTGTGCCTTCCCAGAGAATGCAGTCTCAGCCAAAGAGCGAAAGTTCTTAGATACACAGGTAAATCGAGAGCCAATATTAATGAGAATACTGACAGGGAATATGTTCAAAATGGCCACCATGCGAAAAGCGAAAGTAGAGAAGAAATTGGAACCCCCACATTTTGGACCAAAGTATTGGTACCCCCCCCCCACTTTTTAGACTAAAGGTACGCCTCTGGTCGCGTTTCTTAACAACTCGGAAACGCTCGAAATGGAATAATTGCTCATTTAATGTATATCCAGTTGTTATGACAATGCGGCAGCCATCGAGTCAGACATTTCGATCTAGCCATATTTAACCCAAAATAGGCCTACGTATGCTTTTTCTTTTAACTCTCCAGATGGCTTGAGTCAACTTCAGCAAAATTTACTCTTCGGAGTTGGCCATGGAATAACTAAATGGCTTTCAATCTCAGCTCGTTGCACTTAAACTGCGAGATTATGAAACGCTGATGAGCTTACCTCCATAACGGAAATTTATCCTGTGTAATGTAATCTACTCGTTTTCGTTTTAGAACAAATTTATCCATTTTCCCTATAAGCAAAATCCGAACACGACGTGTAGGAGTCAAAATCAACGACGTCTTAAAAATGCTTATATTTTGTAATGGAGGGAGCTTTCTTCAGCTAGCCACCTCGGATAATTATGTTTAACCAAGGACAGTTGTTGATTTTGAGATAGTGAGGGGACTGAGTGTTGAGGAGTCATATCAAGGCCGACAATATGAGCGTGGGTTTATATAGGCCTACGGATTTGTAACTGATGAAGGATATAGAAGCCTAAGCGCTTTGCCCTACATCTTCACATCCAGAGACAAATAAGATGACAACCATAAGGCGGAGAGTGAGGGTGATGTCAGATCTTTCCAAGGAGAGCGCAGCCGTGGCCCAGATCTGTGGCGCCTGCGGGCCGGTCACGACGATCAGTCTGTCGGATGACTTGTGTGGCTGAAAGTCTGCCTGTCTGACTGACTATGACTCAGTGTGTCTGACTCTCGGTTTACCTGTGTATCTTTCGTACTTTTGTGGTATATACTCCTCAATCTGTCTGCATACTTGAAGCAAGGAAGAGACTGCGATCTCTGGGAAGGCACAATAATAAAATATTGATTGGCATGCATTGTTTACAAAGTGGGGTAGGGTACTCCCCAAGTCCAAAAAGTGGGGGTACGGGTACCCCTCGTTCCCACCACAAATGACGCCTATGTAAATGTTAACAAGTATTAGCCGTCAAATTACAAAGTGATACTTGAATTAGATGTGGTTTATAACAAAGTCTGGCCAGTGTTTGTTGAAAGCCCACTCACCACGACAAGGTCCTGGCCAAAGAGTGAGGGGTTAGTAGGTTAATTAAACACAACACGATTAGATTAGATGTTAGTAGTGCCAGATCCACAGGCCAGGGATGGAGGTCTTCATAACAGCCAAAAACAATAATTTCAACTTCATTGAATTTTTCCAGCTGTTTTCTCAGGTTAGGCTACCAGCATAACAGCAGCTTGTGTAAGAGACAAGAAAAGATAATCTGAATGTCTCTGAAAAAATCTCTGAAAAAATCTGAATTTTATTGAATTATTTTTATAGCAAATTTTCACTTTCGGGGTTATCTGAAATTAGTGAATAATTATCACAGATAAATTTTCCTAACTTAAGCAATAAAATAACTCATGCACATTTTGCTTTAAGAGCTAGAAGCATCGTATAGCTGTGAAAGTTGCTTAAATTTGTTGCAAAAGTTGTAAGCAAATTTTCAGTGAAGCTGAAGTTTGCAGTTTGTTAAATTCTGAAAGATGCAGCTGATGTAACAATGTTTGAACCCCAACGTCAGAATATATTAACAATGCCCATTGCGCTTGTACAAAGGAATACTTCCTATAAACTTCAGGCTGGATATTTCTTTTGCGGCTTTGCAGAGGTAGGCTTGGAATTTTATATTAATTCATTCACAATATCGTGGATCTAACACAGGGTGTTAGTAAATTAACAAATATAGTCGGTTCGTTTTAAAAGTCATATAGATATAGTTAATTTTGATCAGCTCATTCTGTGAAGACCGACGGTTAATAGGCCTCATTCTGCACTGGCTTTTCCTTTGAAAAGATAAAATGTTTCAAACTTCCGGTTGTTTTTTCCAGCATTCATATAGCTCTTGAAGCACACATAATGTCGAATGTTCCAAACTTCTAATTGTTTGTGCAGCATTCATTTCTTTTGAAGCGTAGATGTCGTCTTCTTCTTCTGGCCATGTCGCTACTTTTCAGTTTTGATCTTGACTTTTGTGTCTGGTGGTGACGAGGGAAACGATGATGTTCCCAGTGGATAGGCAACGATGAGACCATGCTAGTCACCATGCTAGTGTTCTAATGTTCTGTATTTCTTACAAACTAAAAAAATGTTCAATCCTTAAAGTGTCTCTAAGAAGCAAAACAAGAATGTGAATTTCAAATACCTGGTGTCTTCTTTTCTGAACTTTGCTTTGCTGAAGTTGGCTTTGCTTTACTGTTTGTCATACTTTAATAAGGTGACTTTCTGGATATCTTAATTTTTACTTGCTGAAAACATCTCCTTCAACCCTCCATTACTTTAAAGATGGAAACAGATGAAAAGCTAAGTTTAAATAAATCTACAAGCTTGTCTTCAGCTCTATGCTTTAACGTTTTTCATAGAGAAATAGAACACAAGAAAGTAAATTGAAAATACCTGGTGTCTTCTTTTCCGAGCTCTGCTTTGTTGAAGATGGCTTTTCTTTATTGTTGCCTTTCTGGATTTTATAAATGTTAATTTGCTGAAAACACCCCTTCAACCCTAAATTTCTTTAAAAACAGATGAAACAAACAGATGAGAAACTATGTTTAAATATACAACCTGGTGTTCGTGAGCACTGTTTTAAAGCTGTCTTTCATAAACACATAAAAAGAAGAATATGAATATCAAACTACCTGTCTTCAAGATATAAAACACAAGAATCTGAGTATGAAAATACCTGGCACCTTCTGCTTTGGGCTTTACTTGAAAGCTGAATTTTTAGATGTGATCTTCTAGGCTTTGCTTTGTAGTTGCCTTTTCTTGATCTTTGCAATGCTGTAATCTAATGTAGATTTCTATAGCGCCGTTATCATAAAGCACATGGCAGCAATTCAAACTTTATGTTCCTTGTTCCTTGTGCCGTCGGCTCTAGGAGCCCTAGCGATCGTCATGCCACACAGTCTCCGTTGCCGTCTTGCTACTTCTCCCAGTAGCCCTTGAGTCGCGCTTTGGCCTGGGAGTCCCACCTCAGCGCTCCGGCCTGGGAGTCCCTCCATCCGCGACCATCGGCGTGGTTTGGTGTGTGGCATGGCGATTTTCTTGGCATGATTAACAGGGGTGGTTTGCCATTGCCTTCCCCTGGTTTTGCCTGCCGTGCCCGTTCGTTCCCCCTCCTAGGAAGAGTACTTCCTAGGAAGGGTACTAACGGTCCGCACCACGAGAAGGTGGGCACGGAGGACTTTGGTTCACCAGCCCAGGTCGGATCCGAGTCTACGCTCATCAGAGTCGTCGGTCAGGTCGCCTCCCTGCTTTACTCTGTACCAGAGTGACTGGTGAACCTTTGCGGACTTTTCAAACTTTATGTATTACTCCACAAGTCTGTTGGAAACTGTTCGAGTTACAGTTATTAATTCATTGTAAGAGGGAAAGACCTACATGGGCAGGATCGAAATCAATGGGTAAATGTATTCTTTGATTGATATTAAGAAAAATACGTTGATTCTTCCTGAAACAAATTCTTGCACGTCTATAAGTGTTACCATGGCAAAGGATATTACGTAATCAGTCTCCTTTGTTTTACAAAATGATGTCATCGATTATTATCCAATCATGTAACTGATGTTGATCACGTGCATTTTGTGTCCAATCATTTTTTGGTCTCCCATAAGCATAATTTTCGGGAATAAAAATAAAAATAATTAATATTATAATTAATTATAATAATAATAATTATTATTAGGGCCTATCTTTATTATTTCAAACTGACAGACGCAGTAAGATTACATTGAAACATGACAGAATTACAATCAAGATTTTAATTAAACACAAGGTTTGGCAGCTATGCAAGGCGCCGTCCTAGAGGGGAGGGTTACAGGTTTCGAACCGCAGGCGTAAACCATGGTCTAAAGAGTGGGGTTACCAATTTCTTCTCCACTCTCATTTTTTGCATGGGACCTTTTGGATACATTACCCTGCCAATCAGGGCCTACTATCCCCCTGTAAGCTGGAAGCAATCCCCCTTACTGTAAACCCCTCCCCATCTCACCTCCCCTTCCTCCACTACACCCCAACCCTTCCCCACCACTTCTCCACTCTACTCTCCCTTTACCCCTCCTGTACATTCCCTCCCTTCCCCTCCTCCTTTGAAGCGGGTAGGGGAAGGGATTTCTACATTGCCGTAGGTATGTTTAGCGCATTTTTGGAGCAAGAAAACTGGCTTTGGAAAACTATAGCCTACATTTTAGTTCAGCTGAACTGTTGAATTAATTTCTGAAGGACTCCAGTAGGGAATGTAATCCCGGAGCATTCTGTCAATCCCGGGATTACGGGATTAGGAATTTATCAATCCCGGGATCCCGGGATTATACTTTATGCAATAAAAAATTTTCCCGCCTGTAGCATAAATGTATATTTAATACTATAACGTTGTTGTGTATTAAAGATATAATGGTATTAAGAACGTTGTGGGGATGTGTTATAAACTTGTAACTTAAAATGAAAAGTTTAAACGTTCGTTAGGAGTTATTTACGATAAAATTATCGCAAGAAGCGTGAAGTGTCAAAAGTAGATTCACCCACTAATGATGACTCAGAGCATAGGCAGAGGCACTTGACAGCAGTTGGGCTCGGTTGATCCGTGATCAAGGTTTCTCCACTAACAGCTTGTATTCGGAGGCTCATTAACTCGGGGTGGGGTGTTTCTGAGTGGAAAGATCTTGATACTTGATAGCAATCCCACGGCCGGGAATGAGGTCTCAGAACGACAGGTGACCAGCGCAGCACCGCTGCGGGAAGACCCAAGCAGTAGCAGCCTAGCAGTCTCGCCTACCAGTAGGCCTAGCAGCCGTACTGCAGCGGAGTGCACAGCAGCCTGCAGCACCCTGATATTAAAGTAGCCAGCAGGGGCGTCTACACCATAGAAACCTTGGAGCAAATGCTCCATCCAAGACATAGGGGTGATCTGTCAGTGTGCGTGTGACACCATCTTAGGGGGAAAGGAACGGGGAGGGGGAAGAACAGGGGGAAAAGGGACGTTGCTTCAATGACTTGGGGGGGGGGTAGACGCCTCTGGCAGGCAGAGTCAGTCTGTAGTCTGCACTAGGGCTGGTACCCGTCGTTGCTGTTTATCTGCCGTAATTAGCGTCCATTGCAAAAGGGACGTTGCTTCAATGACTTGGAGGGGGGGGTAGACGCCTCTGGCAGGCAGAGTCAGTCTGTAGTCTGCACTAGGGCTGGTACCCGTCGTTGCTGTTTATCTGCCGTAATTAGCGTCCATTGCCCAAGCCTCAAGGAAGAATTATACAGTGGATCAAGCAAATTTAATCCAAAAATCCCAATTTTTTGTAATCCCGGAAATACGGGATTCCACGTTTGTCAATCCCGGGATTACGGGATTGAAAAATGTTCCGGGATCCCGGGATCCCGGGATTCGGTATCCCGGGATTACATTCCCTAGACTCCAGTGCACTGTACAAATTTTATTGGACAGGCTGTAATAAACATGGCACAAAATTTCCAAAAGATTGGACACATGTCAAAATATTGGGCAATATAGGAACACTGTTCAGCAAATATACAGGCCTATGGATTTTAAAGATTGCATCATGAATGCACAGTTCTGGTGTAATGGAGCGGTAAAAGGCGCCATCAATGCCTATTACAGTGTTATCCAGCCGACAATTATTTTGCAGGAATATTTCAAGACCTGATAATCCCATTTTCACTGCACTACACACTGTACACAGCAATAATTGTAGCACTGGCTAACTAGATTATTTTTTAAATCAAAAGAATTGTGAACGCTTTTCTTCAATTTTATAAACATTTTTTTGCATCTTTCATTAAAAAAAATAGCAGAACATAATGGCCAATATCTATAGAAAAACAAGTAATAAATAATAATGACACACTATTACACTGCTTAGACACTGTAACCTCAGCAAATATTACATGGCCCATAATACTGATACATCACAATCATCATCATCATCAGGATCCATGGGCTGAAGGTGTCCAATGCATGTTTTATCACTTTTTCCCCAAAGTCCTCGGTCTTGTGCTAATATTCTTAAGTTGTGCAAATCTTCTTTACACCAGTCTTCGATGTCGTCTGTCCACTCTCTGTTAGGTCTGCCCCTCCGCCTATTTCCATCCATAGTTCCCATCATCACAGTTTTTAGTTTGTTTGTCCATTCTACATAAGCCCAATATCCTTTTCTCTTCATTACTGTTTGCATTAGATCTTTCATAGATCTTTCTTCGAACTTCCCAATTTGTCACCTTCATTGTCCAATTTAGGTGTAGTATCCTCCTATAGCAGTACATTTCAAATGCCAATATTTATCCTGGACCGTCTTTTTAATTGTCCATGATTCGCAGGCATAAAGAGCTGTGCTAAACACACATGCTTTTAAGATATTTAGTTTGGTCTTGTAACTGATTTTTTTGGTCTTCCATACGGTATTTAGTCCTGCCATGACTCCCTTCGCCTTTGTTATTCTTGCCTTTGTGCAATCATTATTCCATGTTAGCAGACTGCCTAAGTAGACAAATTTCGTTACATTTTCCGTCACCTCCTCTGGCACTCTTATTTTCTTTTCTGTTGTGCCTTTGCCAAATACCATTGTTTTTGTTTTATCCACATTTATTGTTAATGTTCTACATTCAGATACATCACAATACTAAGTTGAAAATGCCGTTAGAAGGCCTTCGTAACATAGTCAATAATTGCCAATAGCAATGTTTAATCTAAAATGATGTTCAATCCTTGGATGTTGCGGGACGAAGTATTTTGCTTGCCTGAGTCAGTACTGCAGTTGAACAGCAGCATCCATTTCATTAAAGGGGAGGGGGAACGTTTCCCCTCTGGCACAAATTCGGAGCAGTCTGCCTCCTCCCTCTACCCCCTCACGCAGTAGGCCGCTGCCAATAACTGATATGAAACACTGATGAGCTTACCTCCATAACGGTAATTTTATCTGGTATATTAAATGTGACTAATGTTATCTACTCGTTTTCGTTTAAAAACAAATTTATCCATTTTCCATATCGGACGTGTATAAGTCAAAATCAACGACGTCTTAAATGCTTACATTATGTAACGGAGGGTGCTTTCTTCAGCTAGCCGGCTCAGTTTAACCAAGGACAGTTATTTCTTCTGAGATTGTGATGAAACTGAGGGGCGAGGATCATATCAAGGCCGACAATATGAGTGTACGTGGGTCCATATACGGATATGTAACTGATGAAGGATATAGACGCTTAAGCGCTTAGCCCTACAGCTTCACATCCAGACACGACTAAGATGACGACCATAAGGCACCGTCACTGGGTTATGTCATATTTTTCCAAGAAGATTGTTGCCGTGGCCCAGATCTGTGGCGCTTGCCGGCCGTGAGTCTGTCGGACATCGGGTGACCTGTGTGGCTGAAAGTCTGCCTGTGTCATGACTCAGTTCCTCTGGCTCTCGGTTTACCTGTGTATCTCACTTTCGTACTTTTGTGGTACATACTCCTGACTCTGTCTGCATACACACTGGCAACTCTGCCAGAATGCTGATTCTAACCTTTTGCCATAATAACCAACCCAACACATGTTCTGCATCGGTTATTACCTCCATAGAAAACTGTTGTATACTCATACGGTACCTCAGTCCAAAAAGTTGGGGGTACGGGTAACCCTCGTCCCCCCTCCCCACAAATTACGCCTATATGGACCGTCGTATGACCTCGACCCTTCTAAGTTGAGTAGTAGGCCTAAATGTATTAATAATTACCGGAAGAAGTATAAGCTTCAAGAGTCAAGTCTCTGAGATAGTTAGCTCGTCAGTTCCGTTTCAGGCATGGATCAGCGTACATTCCCACGATCTATTCATGACAAATTGCCGAATTTACAGAGCGTACCTGAGATAGTCAGTCCTCCAAGGCGCTAGAGAAGTATTCTGCTATAACACAGTATTACAAAAACCTACAGAAGAATTCCAAACATCAACGTGTTATATGTAGGACACATGAAGACCAAATGGGAAAACTGTCATATTATATGGGCTTCATATATATATAGCCTACTATTCTGTTCAATAGTGGTTTCATTGTGTGAGGTCGGCAGCATCTCTGATGAGTCTCTCGAAGTGGCGCTATACAAATTTGCAATTACACTTACCCTACATATGAAGTTGTTGCTGGGATATGATGAGATGAGATTTTGGTTGTTATGTAAACAAATAAGACAAAAAACACTCGTACTTCTCAGTGCTAATTCTTAAACAAACAAACCCTGTATCAAAAAGCCTACACAATTTCACAATAAATTACTATCTACTATCGAACAGATCCTGAGTAAACAGCAAAAATACTTAGGTTTACACCTTGACAGAACAGTCATTGTACACTGTACACGTTTAACCCTGAATTCTGATGTTTACACCAGACGTTTGAAACAGAACTTCCCTTGCTATCCACATCTTAACTGACAACGTGAGATGTTCATGAAACTATAAATACATGGCTCATAAAAAAACATTGCAAGTACATGAATTCTCATTAAGCAGTGTCTGGTCACAACAGACATTATAGTAATGCGGCCCAAAATGCTCCTAATGGTTACATACGGCCACCCTAAAGCCAAGCACGTCAGTATTCGACCCAGATGATCATTAACACCACACTGACATTATAGACATTTCTGTGTCGGAGATATCTTTCCCCGCAGGCATCAGATATCTGCAAGCCACAAAGGCCAACTTTGCAACCAGTCTGATATATCTGTGGTCGACTTCAGACAAGATCACATCCTAAGGCCATATTAAGTGTTGTTGTGTCACAAAGCAGCCTATGTCTGGGCCAAACTAGTTTCATCCCAACAGCTGTACACTGTCATTGGGCCAACTATGGGCCTGTATTGTGCCACCGATGACTATTGGTGGACAGATAATGTTGGCTCAATGTTGGACCTCGTCAAAGATAGGCGGAGACTTATTACACAACTATGGGCTCGACAATCCTTACCACAAGACGGTTAAACGTGTCATGGTCACACCTTCACCAGTTATCTCCATAAACGAAGTTGTAAATATATATGTACACATTGTCCCTAACTAACGACCGTTGTGGCTCGACCCTGCTCATGTTGCAACGAATTGATCTAGTGAGATCCTTCACCACCGCTGTCTGTTTTGAATTGGTGCCAGACCGTTTGAGGTTTCAGTGTACGGACCATGCTAGCCCGACATTTAAATCTCGGAAATAAGCCATAAGTTGGTGTTCAATGGTGGATTTAAACGTTTAGGCTACAAGTCCCCATGTTTATATTACCCCTTCAGTTTTACAGGATAGTTTACCAGTTTAGTAGGCAACGACCGTATGGTGGGTAAGTCGAAATATTAAAGAAGAGCCCCAAGTCAAATAGGGGCGCCACTTCAATTAGCTGGTTCTTAATTTTAACTGGATAATCCAGGATCCACCCTTGTGAGAATCTTATTAACTGTGGAAGCGCTTTAGTCACACAGGCAAACCTTTTACCCCTTAATGGTGGTAGGGTACATAGACGGGGAATCGAGTTGCCAGACCCCTCCCAGATATCTCCGACGTTTACATCAGTAACTAAACAGAAAGACTAGTTACTCAACAATTTTATGACTGAGTAAACTTGTAAAATATCGTCACCTTCGACACTGATCAACTAAGCAAGCAAACAGCCAGCCAGTCATGGTAACAAATCAATGCCTTGGCTGGTTATAGACTTAATTTAATCCAATCAGGTACATGCCCCAAGATTCCTCATTAGGCCTAACCTAATCACGTAGATGCCACATGATGCCCATAATTCTTATTTAATCTAATCAGGTAAATGCCCCAAGATGCTCGGATTCGTTATAGGCCTAATATATACAGGTAATTGCTCCAAAATGCCTAATCTCACCTAATCATGCAATTGCCCTAAGATGCTTTAAGCCTAATCTATTCTAATTACGTACATGCCCCAAGATGTTCTGAGTCCTAATTCATTCATTCGAGTATTTACATAACACCTCTTCAATGGGGCTACTCAACGGGCCTTATGGGCCTCGCCTAATGTCTTCTAAGCTAGTGTCAGTTACTAAAATAGCATATCTAAAACAATTATCACCTGACGACACAATTCATTAAACAACCGAGATAAAAATCGCAAGATATTATACAATACAGTCAAAACCAAACTTTTCTCAACAGCATCAGTCCTAGAAAGGTTAAAAACAAATCAACAAAAAACTGTGGCACTTCATAACATTACAATAATATACAGCTCTGAACAGCGGCATAACTTCGTACGTTTTGAAGACCCGATGAGAATACTCAAATGGGTATTTTGAATCCCGCGCCCCTCCCCCTATCACAATGAGCCCTGCCTTCACATTACTTGGCTCAGCTGTCATCAGTTTACTTCGCTACTGCCGGTTTGGGGTGGTGTCGGTCTCAAGCCTCCATAAAAGAGGAGGGTGAGGCTAATCCCTTTAATTATGACACAGCGTCGTTAAGCATCTGTCAATCAATCAATCAATCAATCAATCAATCAATCAATCAATCAATCAATTTGACGCCAGTGTTACAACGTGACCACCTGTTACAATATACAGTGCTGAACAGTGGCATGACTTCAACTTTGGGAATCAGGCTGTGAGAGCCATTTGTAGATTTGGGTTTGTGTTGGGTGAGGAAGATAATTACTATGGACGACGCTGGTGTATAGGTGGATTCAAGAATGCACAGGATGGGACCAGTCAGTGGCACTCAGTACCCTACACTATAAGCTTGGAGGCCCTTGTTAAAAAATTACAACAGGTCTCACAAAACTTTAAACATATATGCCTTTTAATTATTTAGTAGCAAGGCATTTAAAGTGAGAAATTTAAATTATTTTCAAATGAATGCATATACTGATTATATATTTATCATTTTAAAAAAGCCTCCCAAAATTCAGAATTTTTAGGCTCCTGCGGATTGTGAGGCCCTAAGCTATAGCTTTTTTTAGCTTATGCCTAAATCCGGCACTGTTTATTTTTTCAAGCTGGGCTTCACAGATGGTTCAAGGGTGAAACCCTGTGGGGGTCAGAAAGGCTTCTCTCCCAGGCTGAAAGCATGGTCATAGCTAAGGAACAATTTTTAGTGTTTTGTGAATTCAACTTAAGTACCTTAGAGTACATAAGGCTTACCATGCCTGTTTGCCCACAAGGAGCTCATATAAAGCTCACTTGGGTCCCATCTAATGCCCATAAAGATTGGCACGGCAAAAGGTTAAAAACTTGTGAACATTTGGATGCAGGTGGTCAAACTTTAGGATGTGAAATCACTATGGATTCACAAGCTTTAAGCAACTGTGGTTGAAGAGTCTATATAAGCGAGCCAAGTCCTAAAGTGGGGTATTAAGAAGAATATCCAGGTTTGCTAACGATTAGGCTAAACGGTCACGCATGTAACGATCGAGAGATGTTTAAAAAAGCATTACCATTATCACATTTATTGTTGACTGCGTTGAGATATGACAACCTCAGCTGAGCAATTCTGAGTCCTGCATTCAGTAGCACTGTGACTTAAATTGAAACAAAAATGCGCAAGTCTTCCTACTGCATTGCATTGGTGTCTCTAACGTCCACCTTTCACACTTGTCATTCTAAAAATCGAAATTTGTGTGTAGCGCAATTAAGGTTCTAAAATTACCAAATAAAGACCAATTTAAAAACTCCACTTCCTGTTATTTCATGCAACACAAACTCAATGGCGCCATCACAGACTTCACAGTCGCTATTCTGATATTCGGTCGGAGTTTCATTTATTCCGATTAAAAAACTCTTCTTTAAAAAAACGACTCATGTACTAGTATTTCTTGGGTAAGGCACCGATAATCGAGCAGTTTCTTTCTTTGACGAAATGAGATATCCCAACCTGATCACCCAAGTCAAAGTACAAGCCAGCCGCTTCGGATATGGCGATTAAACCCATACTTTTGTCGGTACCAAGCCACCCTTAATATGTTTACGCTTAATGGGGTTTTTCGGTGTCACGAAAGCCCACTTTTTTAAACACCGGGGGCGTCGTTCGAAAAGCAGATACAATCACGAGAGGGGGAGTGATCCTACGAGACTTAGGTTGGCTGTTTCTTGAGGGTAGCTTCTACTAGCTTGGTACCGACAAAAGTACGGGTTTACTCCAGGGCTGTAGTGAAAAAAATAGAGGCGAGTACACACTACAGGTTAGTTTGCCGAAACATTGGGGGGATGTGCCCCCTCCCAAGCAATAACTTTTTTTAAATTTATTGAAAAATTAGAAATAATTAGTACTATATCATAGTACGTTTTGAGGTGAGTATACTAACAAAAACTATTTTGTGAGGCGAGCATACGGTCTCTAGAGGCGAGTACACGCTGTATACCCGTGTACACAGCCCTGGTTTACTCTGCAGATCCGAAGCCTCTGGCTTGAACTTTGACCCGGGTAGAGGGCGCTGCCTGCACGTTTGTCAGTTGCACATAAAGGCCACTTATTGAAAACGGAGCAGCACACACGGATCGAGGCAGCCAGGCACATTGGGCCTACCGCTGGGCCACCAAAGTGCTCCCCATGGCCCAATCAACGTATCTGTGGATCACACGCCATAAAATCGAATATAACTAGGGTTGAAACAACAAGGTCGCCACAGAAGAGAATTGCATACGCGTTACACTGTAGATTTTATTAAGTTCCGGGCTTTAAATTGAGCTTTCAGAGCTAACGGTACATGTATATCACTAACTAATTATAATTACCTATCTATCGGCTGCCCATTTGCTCAGCTGATTGCTAGTGCAGTCGATATTGCATAATATCGACTGCATAACAACCCTTACCACAGCCCTGGCAATAGTCAGACCTGGCAGTAAATGTCAAGTTAATAAATTTTCGGGCCAACCTCCTATAGGTGTTCAGAATGACCTGGGTCCGGTCAGCTTGATAAGATTTTCAAGCTGGGTTATGAAACAAGCAGGGTCCGGACTAGGGACACGAGGCAGACAAAGGTTACGTAAGAACAAGGTGCCAATTGCCAAAATTCCTAAACCAATCATATTCTATAGATGTGAGCTTTCTGTAAGACCTATTTTCCGCTGCCAATTCACTATCTCATATCGTGTGTAAACTAGGACCCAGAGCAAACAATTTTCACACACTTTCACTGATTAACATCTAAAACCGCAGTAATGCCAGTTTAATGATAAAAACTAACAGCAATAACAGATACTTCAAATCAAAGCTATAAACGATCAGTGAACATCCAAGCCTTGGGGGTCGTCCATAAAGGACGTCCGCAAAAATATGACCTACTTTGGACCCCTCCCTTCCCCTTGTCCGCATTTGACCTTACCCCTCCCTCCCCTTTGCGGACGTCTGCACGCCTAAGCCAATTAATGTCATCATTATTTTTACAATTATTCCACAGTATCTGTGACAGTACGGATTTCATATCGCAGGATGTGCTGTAGTAAAAGCCTCTTTAAAGTCGCAGTAAAGGTTACACTATTCATGAGGTGTTGGGCAATCACTTCACTGACATTTTCGTCTTTCGGGGAAGGTTGAAACAAGATGGTGTTTAAAAAACGATAAAATTTAAAAGTTTAGATGCAGACGTCCGCAGTGGTCATAAACCTCTCACCCTTGTCCGCATTTCGATGACCCCTCGCTCCCCCCTTATTGCGGACGTCCTTTACGGATGACCCCTTGCTGCCTTCACAGATGTTAAAAACAACGTCTATGCCATGCAGCCACTCACTTGGCTACTTAATGAGGACCCATGCAGCATGAAACAAGACCGTCCAGTTAAGGGATTATTTCAGTAAATAAATTTATGTAGCACCATATTCTATCGGTATAATTGATGGCCCAATAGGGAATTGTGCATTAAAAGTCTTGGGTAAATGCATTCGAACAGTGACTTCAATTGTCTGCCGAGCGGTCAGTGTCACGCATCACTGGTCCTACTTAGTTCATCATATTAATAAATGCAATGACGCTACACCTAACAGGTGTGGAAGTACAGTTGGTGGTTGTAACAGGTGGGTAGTAACCTTCATCACCGCGTCGCAATGCAATGTAGAGGTCAGCGATGTACCCTATTTCACACCCAAATCAGAATAACTGGTATTACTCAGATGCAGACCCCTAGCTTGGGATACAAGAGGGTTGTTTGTACGTATACCTGGGCAATGCATGGCATGTGCGTTCCGTTCCGGGGGTGGATACCGCTTGCGGTAAAGACATCCTGCCGGGGTCCCAGTTCCTCGGGGTATAGCGAGGTCCGCTGCTCAGACTTCAACGGCCAACGGAGCAGATGACATCCACAAACGGTACCGAGGATGGACACCGACGGCCACGAAGGTATTGCTCGATAATTTAACAACGCGAGGAGTTTCCATTGTTAATTTCCCACGATGAGATGAGTTTTTATGGCTTATGATTCCGCAGTTGAAAGGCCTATAGTCTGAAGCGTAAAGTTTAAAACAGCAGGCAAACAAAAGGAACAATTGTTCCTTGCGGGTTATAGAGTTATAACTAGCTTCAATTTCAAACGACTCGCTGGAATTTGAATCGTTAATGAAGCTGCGAAAGAGTCGAGCAATAACCATAAGCTAACATGCCACAGCAACAAAAGAAAAATCACCAATACTGAATACAACCAAAATCACCACAGACCAACAGGTAACTTCACAAGCAAATAACTTAAATGGCCCACCTTTACCGTCCAGAAAGATCTACGGAATGAGAAGTCTGCAACGCAAGTCACAAAATGGCTGCTTCTGAAAAACAAACTCTCTACTCGCATTCACAATCTTGTTCATGACATACAATAAATGCCCGAATAGAATTAACGGAAATGGGATTTGCACAAAATGGTAGATGGAAAAAGGTTCACTATTTTCATAATTTTTATGGAACAAGTTTTAATAACACATAACTTCGTTTGCAAATTGATTACAGAAATGCTTTGCTTCTGACAATACCTTCTATATATGATTAAACAAATCTTTGGCCTTTCTGCCATAAAATCTTGAACACGATGGTGCAGGGCGTTAGTTATTGCGGTAAACAATGAAACCATATTTCTTGAAGCCTACCTTGGAAAGCAACTGCTAGAGTTTGAATTTTGTAGCCTAATCAGTCAGCTAGTAAAAGCAAGATCCTGAATCCTCTACACTGGTGATAACGGACTGGTGATGACGATGCCACAAGGAGTGTCAATGGAAGTGGATTGTCTTCATGATGTCGCAGCACACGGAATATTTCATACAAAAGACGACCACAAAGGTAACACTTCTTCCTGTTGCCGAGCGATACGTTCACAAACAGAGGGGGGCAACAGAAGCGAATCACAAAATAAATTCATTCGTCACACCCCGGCCTGGTCAGTTCCAGTTTTGTCAATCAATTTGGCAAGTTTCTTTGGAAGGCCGTTAACGGTTTTGCACTTATTATTCTGACAACCTTCTTTGTCAACACGTCTTGCTGTCCGTTCCCTTTTGCTTCTCCCTGAATCGTTTCTTGGGCTCTGAATCTTTACGTCTGCATCGACGGCGGCATCGACTTTGGCACAGTGTTCGAATTTGGCATTGGGCAACTGCTTTTCGTCAGAGACTTTGACCTCAACAGGCACACCGTTGTCAACAAATGGTGCAACAGGGGAGTCGTGTCCGGCTTGAAAACTGTCTGAAAACGCGCTGGAGTCACATGCGTTGGGCAGCAAAGAGGACACTTTCACAGGGCTTTTGAGGGAAATGCCGCCTTCTGCTGTGATCAGGTCCGGGTGGTCGAAGCAAACAACACGAGAATCAGACAGCTGGAAGATCTTTCCATCGAGGTGCTCGTTGCAGAAAGAATTGGGGCAAAGGGTACAGAGTTTTTTGGCACGCTTTCCACATTTTGGAAGATCACAGTGATGCCACGGACAAAGCCACTTGCCTGCAAATTCACATTTACATATGATGTAATGTAACGAGAAATTTATCATGGTCATCAATGAAAAACAGATTCTCTGAGTAGGTGCTGTAAAAGCAGTAAAATCATGGGAGGATTAAACTTAGTCCACAGTTCATCAATGTCTAGGGCCATTTTCCACAAGAAATCGTTAGGAAAGAAACAACTAGGATCAGTAAATATAATTTACATGTATATCATCTTAATTCTAAATGATACTAAAATTTAAATTAGACAGAGAAAAACGTTGAGTATTTAAATATTCTTATACACTTTTAATAAACCAAGTTATAATTTGTTGTGCAAAGAGAGTTATAATCTGGTAGTAAGGATTTCTCACTGTTTCTCACTGGCTTTCAAATATCTGTACATCTAAATGCTCTTCACCCGGATACTGACTAACCAATCGTGCCTTAGATTCGAATTTCTGTGTGAAATTGTGCAAGTTAGCAGTTTTTCAGATATTAATAACACTTGCTGTCAACCTGGTCAGAGATTAAAATCTTGTCTGATATTTCAAGACTTCTGCCCCACCAGAGCCTCCTAATAAACCAAGCTATAAAATGAGCACATTGGCTGTACACTGTAGGTGGTAAGAGCTGATTGTGACAGAGATCATTGGCACTCCCACTTGTGCACCAAGGTGCCAACACGTCATTCCCGAGGCCGTCCATCAGCAAATGGTTTGAGGGACTGCTCTACTTCGTCGGACATTTGGTGTACAAATATAAAGTGTTCGACGGATTAAATCTGTATGCAGAACTCTGCCACTGCAGTTTTCCGGTGGAACCAGCCAGGAAAAAGAAGGAGGACAATGCCACTCATCTTTGTTATGACACAGCATCGTTAAACAAGAACTACCACTACTCCTACTCTGTGTACATAGTCAGAGAAAATGAAGGCTCTTACCACGTGGTGCTTGATTTCGTTTGAGGCACCCGAGGTGGTAGGCCTTGGGGCATTTCCATTTGTCACACAGTATCAATTCGCCGCCGTTGTGGCATCGGTAGCACTCGTCCTCATGTCCAGTGGCGACTTTTTGGCGCCGGCGCTTCTTCTTGGGACGCTTTTCTGACTCAACAGCTGCCTATGGTGCAACAGAAACAGGCCATCAGCACATGGTAAAATAAGGTGAGTGAGGCAATGTAAGGCATTGTAAAGAACATGAATCCAAGTCAGGTATGTTAAGCATGTTAATAGCAAAGGCTGTGTAGGTTAACGAAAAAGTAAGGCAATTACACTACTTAATACAATGGCAAGGTAAAGTAACCATTAACAGTAAGCCGTTTCTGTGAATGGGATATAAGCTGTCAAACAGAACCAATGTTATCATTTAGGGGTCAGCCGGAAATCGCCTCGGACATTTGCCTCGGCCGAATATCCCGTTTTTCGGCACTATTCGGAAGTATTCGCCTCGGCAAATACTGTATACACAAATAGTTACTTGTCTGCCTCACATGCCAGAATTTGTAGGCTCATAATATCAGCTTTGAGCTTCATCTAGCCTATTCATTTTGAAGAAAAACAGTACAAAAAACACCAGCACCGGAAGTCCACAAAGGAAGTCAAGTCCATTTAATTGATTATTTATTTCTAAAGTTCAAAATGTATTAGTCAGTTATTACAAGTACAGAAATTTATTTAAATAAATTTTCATTACATGAAAATGTGAAGCTTCGCATGCGGAACAAATGGTACTCGGTTCGTACCCGGATCCGGCAAATAGTAGATCCAAATACTCGGATTCGGTACTCGGCAGAAAATGGCTACCCGGCTGACCCCTATTATCATTCATAGTCGTATACTACTTGGTAAGATAAACAAATCTATAATACAATTGACTTTCTTCTTGAAGAGGATATACACCAGACGAAATCTGCCATATTCACAAGTTCCACTTGGTAAGATAAACAAATCTTTAAAATATTAATCATCGATCTTTTCAGACAAGATGTACAACCTTAGGCCTGTCTCCAAGAAAGCCACTGCAGACTGGTGCCCCACATCGGCAGACAGTCTTGTCATTGCCCAGACAGTCCAGGTTGTAATTGAACGTCAGCTCTGTACCTACAACCGCATTTCAAAACAATTACAACTTCATCTGAGCATTTCTTCAGCACCTCAAAAAGCTTCTCAGATCTAAGCATGTAATCAGGGCAACTCAATCTAAATGCAAAAACTAACCTTACAACTTTACAAAGAGAAATTTCAAATATGGCAACATAAGGATCAAACTGAAAATATACCATTAGGACAAATGAAGCCTATTGAAAAAAGACCAGTAAGACAAAATTAGGACAATACACAGGATGATTAATATGAAGCTATTAGAAGATAATATTTAAGAAAAAACAGACAGAAAAAGTACTTTAAATTCACAATTCTGCAGCTCAGATTCACAATTCTGCTTCGTTTAGCGTGCATAACAAATACTTTTAATAATGCTAATAAAAATGATAGACAGAGAGATAGGCAGACAAAGATCCATACCTGCCGATATATCCTCCATTGCAAAAAGGCCAATGCGAATGTCACCATTGACCGTCCATTTCTGAGTTTCACAGTTCGGCTGGCAGCTGTGGTTCATGAAACGCGAGTTGTTACCCTTGGGACCAGCGTCAATGATCCTTCAAAATAACAGAAACACAACTTAGAACCACAAAAAGGCTTTAAAAACAACTCAACACAATGCCCGATCACAGTTAACAACAGTTCTTTTAAATAGTCTTTTAGAGATTTCTCAAACTTATGTAAAGTATCAATCTTTGGAAGATCTTAACCAGGACCAGATTTATCAATAGGCCCTATAGGCCTGGGCGGTAGGGATTGACCGGAAATCGTTTCGGATACTCGGTTCGGCCGGAAATCTCGTTTCCGGAAGTATTCGCCTCGGCAAATATTGTAGACGCAAATAGTTGAAAAAAATTTGTTTCTTTCAGAATTTATTTAATAAACTTACGTATATAAAATTATTAATGTTCAGCCTTAAAACAATTAAACATCCATTGAATTCAATTCCATTTTCTTGATTATTTAATATTTATTTCTACAATTCAAAATGTATCAGTCAGTTATTACATGTACACAAATTTATTTCGATAATTTTTTATTACATGAAAATTTGAAAATGTGAAGCTTCGCATATGGAACAAATGGTACCAGTTCGTTTCCGGCAAATAGTTCATCCAAATACTCGGTTCCGGTTTCCGGTGGAAAATCTCTTTCCGGTCAATCCCTACTGGGCGGTAATATCTTGGGGGCGGCATATACGACACCCTTCAATTTTTTAAAATAAGTAATAAAATGCCGCCATTTTTAAAATAAGTAATAATATTTTGTGGAGGCATAACAGTACCATATCGATAATTGTAATTTCATTTATATGGTGAGTTTGGGCAAGGGGCGGCATTCAGAAACACAACTTAGAACCGCAAAAGGCTTTAAACAACTCGACACAATGCCCAGTCACAGAGACACTTCAGTTTCACATAACCATTGGGTCCAGAAGCTGAAGTAGAATTGAAATGCAGATGCCATAAAAGCATGTACACAGAGAAAGAGACAAACAGACAGACATGGGAATATACTGTACTGAGATCTGCCACCTGTTTCTGTCGATCGTTAGCATGTAGTAATTGGTGACGTCATTTTGGTGATACTCCTCTAATCGCCTCTTACACTCTGCCTCATCAATCAGGTCTCCAACATACTCGTGAACAAACTGACCCTAAACACACAGAAACAGAAAAATTAATCCCACACTTCTATGATGGTCTATCCAGATGAACAGCCAACTTCAGGTACAAAGAAAGTATCGAGCATTGTTGTAAAATCAACAAAGATAACCAGTCTTTGTTGATCACTCGGTGAAGCTGAATAACACAAAAGACTTCAACCACACCTTTTGCTGCATAGTGATAGTCGAGTGGTTAATAGGCTGGACTGTCAACCAAGCTGTCGGGGTTCAAATACCCATTAGAACAGCAATATTTCAAGCACTGTTCTATTGGTGACCCTTGTGAACTTGGCCATATTATCAATTGTACACTCCACTAAATGTACACCCTAATTACAGTACACCCCTTACCGTACTCTCAATCAACTCCATTAGCTACACCCAACTCACTGTACACCATATTAACTGTACACCTACTGAACTATACACCTCATACAGTATATTCCATTAAATACACTCCATTAGCTGTCCACCCATTTAATTATACACCCCATAACAGTACACCCCATACTGTTCACTCCATTACTTGCAGAATGTCAGTGGAAACTGGAAAGATCAGATGGCAGGGTGTAGGAACAGCCAACCAGCCAAATACACCACAGATAAGCAAAATGAAATGTGAGCACATCATGCCCAAAGCTGTTTCTTCAGTTTTACTTTATAGAATGCTCTTCTTTCCTTTACACCCATATTTACACAGCACTACTCAAATTGGACAACATCAGTTGACCGCACCGCTTCAAGACGGTGAAGCCTGAAGGACCTGAACTTGGGTTCCAAACGAACGTCATCACAGAGAATGTTGAAACCAGAACACTACGAAACAAAGTGAAGGCTTGATCAGTCAGTCACACAGTGTATCTGTCACCGTGATGCATGTGTCACACTCACCTTCCTGACGTTGGCATTCATCTTCAGTCCCCATCCACGCTTTTCTGTCCAGAAAGGCGCTGAATCTACGTCTTCACGGAGCTGGAATCGTTGGTTACGGCAGCTGGACCCGGCAGGGCACACAGTTGGATGACACTCGTACATCATCAGCCGATTTATGCAGTCTGCATCCGGACCACATGGGTTCTCCATGTCCTGACGGCAGTGACAGCGAGGAATTTCTGAAAGCGGAGGCAGCTTCCGAATCTCCACGTTTCCAATTGGCACATTCGACTAAAAGGTAAATACAGGAATTTAAAAAATAACATAAGGTTGGATTCAAGGTAATACAGGGTATGTAAGGTAATGTCAAGTAAATTAGGGTGTAAAATAAGGTACAATGAGACAAGTAATATGTTTGTAAAAGACAGGTAAGGACATTCAGGTAAAACAGGTATAAAGTATGATGTTTTGTAACACAGGATGTATAGATAAGCTTGGGTAAAAATAAGTTATGGTAAATTACTGCAAAGGTAGGGTGTACAGGATAGCATAAGGAACAGTTTGATATTGGTTCTAGTATAGGATAGCATAAGGAACAGTTTGATATTGGTTCTAGTATAGGATAGCATAAGGAACAGTTTGATATTGGTTCTAGTATAGGATAGCATAAGGAACAGTTTGATATTGGTTCTAGTATAGGATAGCATAAGGCACAATTTGATATTGGTTCCAGTAAATAACAAGTCAATAATTTAACAAATTATTACACAAACTCTCACACCACTTGTACCTCGACTTGCTGACAATCACCAGTAATGAAATCAGTTGCTAACCCCATAAATCAGACCAATTTTTAGATCGATTCTAACTTAGGTACCATCTACCATGTTGCCTAACAACCTCCGACATGAACTCCTCAGCCCCTCTTTGCCTCTTTTCCGCAAGTGCTTGAAGACCATTCTGTTCCATCGTGGTTTTATTGTGTTAGGTCGGGAGCGCCTCTGACGAGTCTCTGTTGAAGTGGTGCTACATAAATTTGCAATTACAAATTACAATCTAAATACTGAAGGCCAATGTTTACAAAGACAAAGATGTGACTCTCACCTTGACATGCTTATAGGGAGCTGGTCTCTTCTTGCTCTCCATTACCAATTTCTTCTCCTTCTCTTCAACCCACACTTTGTATGCTTCATTAGCCTCCTTGCCAGCTAAAAAAAACCACATACATACTACTCAAAGATTCAAATAACGTTATTAACCCTTTAACGATGAGAGGGATTAGTTTTCCATAAATTTTAGTACACACTCATCATTAAAGCGTTAACGTAACAAAAATTCTCACGTACAGTGTCGTACACTGACACATGTAAAACTACAAACATTGAATACGAGTCCCTTTCCAAGGACAGGTGACATCTTACAATATATACACACTACTCGGGTTTAATTTTTGCAGTTTTATAAACTCTTCCCAAATATTACTGTTGCAAGTTTAAGAACAATATCAATTGCCAGGCTTGGAAGCAAAAATTTCAAACAGGAGACTATGAGAGAAAAGCACCACTTAAAATTTCTGACCTGAAACAAATATTTAAAAAAAAGTCAAATGCCAAAAAGCTTGAAATCAATGCAGGCACACAGAACATATATATAAAGTACTGATGAGCACTAGTTTTGTCATGATCAATGCAATCACCAGTCTCTCTCTCCTAGTTCCTTTCGTTCTTTCCAGAACATCAGGCGACAAGATTCCTCCATTCTGTATGGTTGTCTGCAATTGTATTGTATTGTATTGTATTCGGATATTTATAAAGCGCTTCTAGCAGGAGGGCCATTCAGAAGCGCTCCCAGTGCGATAGACCCCGAGAGAAAAAGCAAGTTTTAAGAAAGGTAAAAGAGGAAGAGACGCTACCTGAGAGAATAGAAGAACGAACAAACGGAGGAAGCCCATTCCAAAGAGCAGGGCCAATGGAAGCAAACGACCTAGATTGAGCCAGTGAAGTCCTGACACGGGGAACGAGGAGGTCCAAACGGTCAGATGAACGAAGAGGACGAAGAGAAGCCGCAGAGTGAGGGCGATGAAATAAGTCACATAAATATTTTGGAGCGAAACCAAGCTGAGCCTTAGAGACAAGGATGAGGACCTTAAATTGGATGCGGGCAGAAAGCGGGAGCCAGTGGAGTTCTTCTGCCATAAAGGTGGTGATATGAGAGAATCGAGGAAGACGGGCAATTAATCTAGCAGCAGCATTGAGAACGGACTGAAGAGGAGCAAGACGGACTTTGGGAAGACCAATGAGGAGGGAATTGCAGTAGTCGAGTCTAGAGCAGACAAATGCATGGACAATTGAAGTGAAAATTGGAGATGACAGAGAGCGACGGATAGCTCTAAGGCGCCTTAGGTGAAAATAGGAAGTGCGAGTGAGTTTGGAAATGTGTTCAGTAAAGGTGAGAGAATTGTCAAGGGTCACTCCTAGATCACGAACGCTAGACGAGAAAGTGAAAAGCGGAAACCTTTGAGACAGCACAGCAAAGTCGAGTTTTTTAAGTTGCTGAGGAGTGCCAAACCAGATAAACTGGGTTTTTGACGAATTGAGGGAGAGGCGATTGCAAGACATCCAATGTCCTCTGCCTCATTCCATCCGACTCCCATCGCCACCAGTCATCAAATCATAAAGTCATTTCAGGATCTTGGCTTGCTTTTGTAGAGGTCCTCAAGTCTAAGCATTGACAGCACAGCACTCAAACTTTAAAATCATACCTTTCCGGAATATAGCTTCAAAATGCTTTGATTGGTTATTTCGATGTCCTTTATCACCTTCTTGGAACATGAACACTCTGGACAAAAAGCACAACAGTTTTCCGCCGTATAAGAAATTGCTCTGTTTTGATCTCAAAGATAGCCATTTAACAGCACCTTTGCTATATGTAAAACTACAAACATTGAATGCCAGTAACTTTCCAAGGACAGGTGACATCTTACAATACACACACATATACTACTTGGGTTACTAATATGTGCAGTTTTATAACCTCTTCCCAAATATTACTGTGCACGTTTAAGAACAATATCAACTGGCCGATAAATATCCTTCAACTACATCTTAATACTCTTATTACCTGTTCATAGAGAACAGATCTATACATAAACTAAAGAAAACACACTGACCATCAGTAGCTTACATGATATTTCGATCAACATGATAAGTCAGGTATGCTAAGGTATTAAAGCACGTTTAAGTAACTAATTATTGTTAAACATTTCAGTCAACAGTCGTCCTAGCCATATGGTGTTTAATCCTTTGACAGCATTGCCAAGACATTCATCAATACCAGCCATAAGTTACAGAAAGTTTTTGGCTGACAACACAATCATGCCCTACCTCCCTTGGTGCGTCCAGAGATAATCATTTGAGCCGAAAAACCGAACAGGAAACTCCCCAACATTATGTTGCATCAACTGGATATTAGTTGGAATATTTTTTGGATGACAGATCTCGCCTGGCCACCACCTACAAATTAATTCAGGCACAACCTTAAAGGAAGGTAAGAGGAAACAGTATGATATTGCCCTCCTTCCAACGTTTATTAGTGCACATGACCATACAATAGAACATCAATGGTGCCGAGCAATTGTGGGTGAAGGACTTGCTCAAGGTCTCTACACAGTAACTGCCTCACGCGAGGCTTGAACCCATAATCTCCATGTTACAGGCCGATCGCTCTATCCATTCAGCTACTGTGCCTCATAACTAAGGCCAAGCTTATGCATAAAGGGAATGGCAAGAAAATATTTAGAGGTCAAGGTAAGAATTGGTTTAAAGTAAACTTAGAAGAAAATAAAGGTAGTGTCAGGTATGATGAACTCAAAATAATTTTTATTACAAGACTTCACAGAACCCCCTGGTAAGTCTTACCTGTATGAACCAGCCTTGGACCACACAATATCTCCATATAGAGGCTTCTTTCCTTTGGTACAGTCATCGCAGTGCCACGACCCTTCAGCTGGACTTATCTCAAGGCATTGCGCATGGAAAGAGGCTGGACAACTGTCACAACACAGTAGCGTACCACCTGTAAAATACAGAAACATACCACCTCAGTAAACCAAAAAACTACCATGAAAATCTGATGCACCACAGATTAGATATCTGGGAGGTTGCCTAACCCACCCTGTCAAATAGTATCAGTTCGAAAATGAAGAAAGCTAGCAACTCAGCTACGTCAAAACAAGATAGAACTGTAAATTTTTAAACAGTAAAGACCAAATTTTAGTCTCACAATTATAACAGAAAACTAAAATCAAAACAACGCATTATACGAATATAGCATCATTAATCGACAAGCTATCTATTAACACGATAAACAATTATTTCACATTACACAAGTGCTAAAACAGGTTCAAAGTGCACAAATAAATACCATCTCAGATCAATGAGGTTCAAACCGGCACTTATGTTACAAGCGAACTCTTAGCCAAACCACAACTGTGTCAGGTAACTAAGGCTACTATTTAACATAATCGGTCTCACCTTTTGAACACAAAAAGCACCATGCAACATTAACATGCTTCATTCGTTTCCTGCATTTTCTAGGATCGTAATGATTGCTACAGATGATGTTCAGTCCACCAACGTAGACACTGCCGGCTGCAATGCACAGATCACCAGTGTGATATGCGGTGGGACAACGAATGCATCGGAAGAAACGACCTTCAAACAACACATTGAATAACATGTCAAAACCATAAAATTCATGTGTGATTAAACCATAAGTCATACATTAACTCATTAAATCACATACTAAGTCACAAACTGTTTAAGTTATGTCATTAAGTCATGTATTAAGCCACAAAATTAATAACTTAAGCCATCAAATCAGGGCTAATTTAAGCCACAAAATTCAGGTGTTAAAATTTAAAAAAATAGTATCATAAAATCAGATGTTAGTCATGAAGTCATGTAACTTATACACACGTCTTTCAGGCAATGCACTGACCAATTTGTGGAGCATACTTAGCACTTGCATGCTAAGTGGACCTTTACTCGTCACTATCTCACCACTCACCTTTCACAACTCTTAGATTTTTGTCACATTCCAGCGAACATGTGACACACGCATGAAGAGGACAGTACAGATGTTTCTTCTCACGTCTTGCCAGTGGCAATTTGGCAACACATTCTTCATGATAAAATCGTCCACAGTGGGCAATGCTGCATCGCATCGTGTCTGGACTCGCCTTTTTGCACGCAAAACAAGTGTGGCAGCCTGCAAGAACAAATCAGAATTTGCCCCAGTTCTAAAATCATTCAAACTATTACACAATTGCTGAATTTATTACAGGGTGATATTTTTTTATTCACTTTTTTCCCGATTACATTATATAAGAAACTCCAGTAAAAGGTGTGCTAATAAGAGCTTTTGATGCAAACACTAGTTAAAGTGCCACACCGATTTATTAAATTTACTGCAAGGTCCGTAGACAATGTCACTAAATACTACAAAAAAGTTCTGGCTACAAAAGGCTCAATTGGATGCAGGTATGCAATCAGATGCTTCTCACCTGTGGTGCATTCATCACAGGTGAACGATTCCAGTGTCACCTGCGGCATGCCAATACATGCCAGGTGGTATGTACCGAGGCAAGGGCCGTGGCACTGCACCAGAGGGATTGTCTCAGATGATTTCTCACAGATCTGGCAGAAGTCCTCCTTTTTCGACTGACTGCTACCGGTTAGCTTGAAGATCTCCAGAACAGGAGTGGCCTGGTCATCATTAGTGGACGAGGCATCACTGCTCACCTAGACAGACAATGAAACACTCTCCAACTCAGATCATCTGCAAGCAAAACTGCTTTTAACATTTAAAATTTACAGTACCTGCTAATAAAAGATTCAAACAAACCTTCACGTTCTGCATTACAAGGTCAGCACTCAACCAATCCACCAAGTGCTGTGAACGTCAAATACCTGAGGAAGCCATGGAAATCACTATCCTTATATGCCTCTACCAAAAACAGTTCCCTGAGCATTGAAGGCTCATTCACCTGAACCAAAATCATGACAACAGCAACAAAGCAACATGACAGACTTCAAACTATAAAACAGGACAACTTTTCTGCACAGATTGGTACCTGTGTTGTCAATTTTCCACAACAGACTCAGAGGTAAGGGGCTGTCTATAAATGACATCACATCCAGATGGGGGAATACTCTTGTGTGATGCCACGAATGAACTTCGTGCTTAATGTATATATAGAAGTTCATATGAAATGTGATGAGAGGGTGTGGGGGTCAATTCTGTGCCAAAATAGTGTGACATCATTTATGGACGAGTCCTAAGGCACCAATCACAACCAAGCAACTTTATGACATTGCAGACTGAACACAAAAACTGTGCTGCCTACTTTTTCAATCTCGGTTTCTCCGTCAGTGGACTCGGTCTTTTGTTTTCCTTTGCGTTTCAGCGTGTCCAAAGACTGAACTGAAACTGTGCTGCCCACTTTATCAATCTCGGTTTCTCCGTCAGTGGACTCGGTCTTTTGTTTTCCTTTGCGTTTCAGCGTGTCCAAAGACTGAACTGAAACTGTGCTGCCCACTTTATCAATTTCAGTTTCTCCGTCAGTGGACTCGGTCTTTTGTTTTCCTTTGCGTTTCAGGGTGTCCAAAGACTGAACTGAAACTGTGCTGCCCACATTTTCAATTTCGGTTTCTCCGTCAGTGGACTCGATCTTTTGTTTTCCTTTGCGTTTCAGCGTGTCCAAAGACTGAACAGAAACTGTGCTGCCCACTTTATCAATTTCGGTTTCTCCGTCAATGGACTCGGTCTTTTGTTTTCCTTTGCGTTTTGGTGTGTCCAAAGACTGAACTGAAACTGTGCTGCCCACTTTATCAATTTCGGTTTCTCCGTCAATGGACTCTGTCTTTTGTTTTCCTTTGCGTTTTGGTGTGTCCAAAGACTGAACTTCAGACGGTTCGGCTTTGACCGAAACTGCAACATCGGATAGTGCTGGTTGCAATTTGCGCTAAAACAAGAAAAAGTAACCTACGTTTCAAGCAAACATGTACAGCACATTGCCTTAAATATTCAATTTATCTTGGTAGGTTTATCCTGGGCTTTCAAAGGATATGCCACTCAAGATGACAAAACTGGATTCAGAATTACAGAATGAGGTACTTATTTGATTCATGAAATTGAAAATGCGCATTAGACTGTCATATTTCGTATTAATACATGGATCAATTCAGTGTCCGCAAACCCAAAAACGAACACAGCACAGTTTGATGATGACAAAATTATATTTCAATTTTGAATACTTATATACTTAGTTTATGAGACTATGCCTGAAAAACCCTTCAAAAAGGTGGAAAAAAATCAATATGTGAGAAACCGACTCAGGTTTTACACATATAAAACATCTTAAATAGTTCTGAGCATAATTTTTACATAGATGTGAAATACATCACTCAAAAGGTTTCCTGTTAAACTTCACGCTACATAACTACTTCTCCATGTCAAAACTATATTTTAATTTACACCACACATCAAAATTTAGGCCAGAATTTCCTTGATACTTTTGAAAACGTTTCACACGATATGTATATATTAAATAGTTGTAACTTTCACTATTTGTCATAGACCATGCGTATTTTACCAGAGCATATCAACCCTCTAACCAATCCAATGCAATATTAAACCAATTTTTAATTTTCCAACTTGGTGAGGGTTTCTCAGCCATGGTCACATATGCTAACATAAATGCAATTCTATACATGTATATGTACTTCTACGCATGTATGTGTACTTCTACGCATGTAAGTGTACCCATACATAATGGTACATACTTACAAAAAGAACTTTCACAATTTCTTTCGTGGTGCAACATTTCTTGGTTTTAAGGGCGGCTTTGTGGATTTATCGAGTGAACTAGTTAGCAAGTGATGTGTGACAAGAGAACTTTCTAACATGCTCCTAAAGGCTCTAAATAAATGCTCATCCACAATACACTATGTACTGTAATACGTACCCGTGCTCGATATCTGACTCGGTCCACATTTGGAGCAGAGGGGACAGCTGGCGAGTTTTCAATCCCATTTTCCAGAAAAGAGCGACGCCTCATGCGTCTTTTACCTTCACAGCAATCTGTATCACATAAGACTTTTAATTACCATAAACCAATGAGTTAGGACAGTAATCATCATTGTTACGGTTATTCTTATTATTATAATTATTTTTCAACCCAACGGAGCTAATCCCATAGGTGTCAAGTTTTTGTAATTAATGCAACCCTATGGATGACAAAAGGATGTGACATTACAGCAGACTTGTTATAATGCTGCCTGTAGGCACAGCAACATATGAGCTTGTTCTGTAATGATGCCCAAGGCCAAACTAAATTCAGGGTGGATCAGCGTCCAAAGATGCACTATAACAGATTATACCTATCAAGGATAAATTTTATATTGGTAAGGAAGCTCCCATGTATTAAAGTTGCTACTACTGCAGCCGTGGTTCTTCGTAGTATTACTACTTTAACCCAAAGGACCAAATTCCAAGGATGTGAAAAAGAATTATCATGCAGAGCACTGTGGAGAATTATCTAATCTCACTGGTGCTGGATCTTTTGAAGTGGTCTGAAACCTGATGATAAAAGATGCTTACTTAAAACTACTGCAGGTTAACATAAAGAAGCAATTGTAGCACAGCACCTTCAACACCTTCTTTAGATGTGTTACATAATGTCTATATATTCACGAAATCAGATGTTCTACCAGTAACTTGATACAGCCCATTTAAGTACCTCAAAACACAAAACACGTATAACAGTCTTCAACATCAAATAGTGGGATTTTGGAGAGGTGCAAATTTCTGTTCCTTAGTTCCTTTGGCCATCAATGAACAAATCTCAAGATTGTAAGACTTGTCACAGACTTCCCAGCTGAAGCCAGTATCAAGTTATACCGAATATTGACAGCAGCAGAAGTATCCAAGACTGTTACAGGCTCAGACCAGCAAATGTTCGTAATAATAATAATAATAATAACGGCTCCTATTCTAATGCACATTTCAGAGGTACTTAAATTGCACTGTATTTAATGTTTTAATACAAACATGCATAAATACAGATCAAGCATGGTTACAGGCATGGTTGGAAGTTATTGAATTTGAAATCCTAACCTGTTTTTTCGTGTGAAGAAGTTTTTTCACCTTTGTCCATAAGTTCTCCATTTTTTCTTTTAGCTGGTGAAGGCAAAAGATCTGTGGTTACAATTTTGTCCACTGATTGTGAGTCCTCAATTGGTGCGTTGGCTCCCGACTTCTCTGGATTTTCCACCACTGCCAAAGATTTCTTTGCACGCTTCTTAGGTGGTTCCAGGTCTTCCCCAGACAACTCATCTCCATATTTAGACACTCTGCGTCTCTTCCGTTTTGGAACCGTTGGAACCAGAGCCAAGGTCGTTACACAGTTGACATCAATGGCTGGAGTGTTCTGGAAGGTTACTAGCTTCTGAATGCGATCTTCCCGAATCAGTGGATACGTGGCTTCTGCAGCTGCAATAGCTATGTTCCAGGCATTGAAGCGAAATGGTGAAACCTCGTACAGCCGGCGCTCCTTCTTATGAACAGTCACCATTTCAATGCAGAACTTATCAAATGCTGCCTTACCCTCGTATGGAATCACGCTAGTTTCATTAATCCAACCTCTTTCCTTCTCGTTTCCAAAGAAAAGAACATGAAACTGTCTACGTCCACCTGTAAAAGACAATACATGGTCAGGTAATAATGTAATGCATTGATGTAATGCATGACTGTCTTGAGGCACATTTGTGGTACCTTTTTCCGGTACTTTAAGGCACCATGAAAGTGTTCAGATACATATATACACTGCAACAATTTAACAGGCAAACTTCAGACATTTATTGCCAAGTATGACATAGCTCTAGCAGAATGTCTAGCAAGATATTGCCATACTGTTGTTTTCTTCTGTTAGTAGGGAGCAACTGATTAGCGTTTCTCCGTCGATTACCAATTCCAATCAATTAGCACGTTTTTGCCGATTCCAGATCCGATTAATCGGAAATATTTGTTGAGCTTGTGACATTATATATACAGACATATTAAAAATTTATGGCATTTTGCTACGTGTGTTGAAGCTGTTTCAGAATATTCTTTCATTCATCTGGATGCTTAGATAAATAATAGGCAAATTTAAAGAAAATGCACTTAAAAATGATTTTTCTAAATTTGAATTGGTTATTGAATGATTGATCGGATTACTGTAGTATCCACTGTCCAGTGCTATCCGGTTTCCGGATCAAGAATCGGTTACTCCCTATCTACTAGGTTGCCATCTATCAACGAAAGTCATCTGAATTTATTACAAGTATATTTCATGAATCTACAAGATAAATTATAGAAACCGAATCTTACTTGTCGTAACCCGCATGTAGATCGGCTCTTGTGGATCATAGCCAACCATGCAAGGCCACCATGGATGCCCTGTAACCTTTGCCCACAGCATGTCCCCGATGAGAAACCGTATTTTTCCAGGTGAAGCATTCGAAGACTCACAGCCAAGCCCCACAGCACAGACCAGAGACTTCGTTTCGCCTGAACTCGTCTCCTGTCAAAGTAACAATAATTCTTTCTTCAGCAAAAAATAATTTTTCACAAGTCAGTAATGTGTTATGTGTAAACACTTGCCTCCACACTTCTCCATTCTGCACTCCAGAGCCATAAAGCAGACTGTTGTCTGATGTCAGTCCTCTTTGTGGTTGAGCTAACCTCTGCAAGGTCATCCCTATCTTATTCTACCATCAATAATTCTCAAAATTTTTACCTTTCCATCATTATTGCTCATGCTATGTTTAAACAGCGCCTGTTCAAAAGTAATGGACATAATAAATACAATCACCATGAAAAAGACACAACTCAGGACACTTTGAAACCGTAAGAATGAGTGATCACACATTCATTCACCCAATATAAGAATGGCCTTTCCGAATGTTTTAGACTTACAATGTACAGAGGTTTGCACTAAATTTTAAAATGTAGGCAACTTAGGCCTTTACCATTTTAAAATGACGTATCATATCACTCTTATTACTCCACCATATATCACAATTACCTTTGGCAAAATTATAATTATATCTCTAACTTAGCTAGACGTATTTTAAATTTTCAGAGACACACCTGAGTTGCTGCTGGCACAATCGGTGACTGAGACAGAGTGGAGAGTGCCAAGGACATAGGAAGGCCTGGATCAACAACATCCAAAGGCTGGGTCTCCTGCAGCTTCAGTTCTCTCTTCATCTGTAACTGTTTCTTGAGGTCTCCCTTTGTCTTCGTGTATCTCTGCCTGCTTCCGTCCAACTCTGTGGGGGAAATCACATCCATAGGAATTTGACCGTCGAAGACAGGCTCTTGCTGGCTTTCATGGACTAAGGCAACAGATATGACAGCTTTGGCAAGATCTGCCTGAAGATCCTCAGCACTCGACAGAGATTTGCTGCTTGGGGTTTCACATTGCTTGTGTTCAGGACTCTGACTGTTCAACCCATTCGTATCTGCTACCATTGTTTCCTGTCGAAATGACTGCTCCTCCGCCAAGTTCTTCACCTCAACAGCTGTTACCATCTTGCCATTCATTACAAGGTCTTTTACCAATCCATCCTTGAAGTCTTCTCCTGCGACCAAAAGATGGAATACTGGCTCTTTTTCTGTCTTCATCTCTTCTAACTCTGTCTTCACCAGCTTTACCACCTGATCCGGCACTTGTTGACCATTTACCAGCTGGTCCCTGACCTGCGGGTCCTTGGGCATCTGGTCCTTCATCACGATTCTTCACCAATCCCCAACTACACAAAACATAAAACAGTCCAAGAAAGATGCTTACATGATGCTGGCCCCTAAGCACACTTTAATTGTAATACAAGCAAGAATTTATTATGCAAATTCAATGATTTTACACAAGAACTCCTCACATATAGTAAGAACTTCAAACAATTTTATTCCCCTAAAATAATTAATTGCTGAGGAATAAGACACCTGACTTTTGTAGAATGCTAGTTCGTGTACAATTCGGTTTTTATATTTAGTTTCAGCATCTAATGCAACACAAAACAAGGTAACTCAGACATATAAGGTCGTGGTGGCTCAGTGGTATGTTCGGTGCCTTGTGACCGGAGGGTTGCAGGTTCGAATCCCACTCTAGCCGCTGCGTACGGACCTTGGGCAAGTCCTTCACTCGCAATTGCTCATGGCGCTTCGGCGTGAAAATTCCGGCACAGTATCAAATGCTGTAGTTGGGAGCGTCTCTGAGTAGTAGTAGACTTCGAGAGGCGCTATAGAAATATCCGGAATAAATAAAATTAAAATAAATAAGCTAACCATTTAGCTAGTGCGTTAGAAAAGATTTCATTCGTGGGTTACTAAGTACTGCTGATATACTTCATTCCCAGTTCCAGCCTAGTGACTGGTAATAAGGTGTGTTTGGCAAACTTTGTTGCAGAATTAATAATTCAGACATTTCAATGCTACAGCAGAGGACACAGATTATATAAAACCCACGAAAAATCTGTTTCAATCACGGCCACATTAAGGCTAGTGCGGGCCCGGGTGCTGTGATCAACGCAGGACCCAATTACAAGTACAATAAAAATTTTTAATATACTTCCGAAAATGTGGGCCCCTCAAAACTGCGGGCACGGGTGCTGCAGCACCCTTTGCACTCCTCAATGCGGGCTTGGTTTCAGTGTCCTCGAAAAGAAATGGTATTTAAAACAAAGATGGGAAAATTAACTAACCTGCACTTAAATTTACTTTCATGGTCAATTTTTTGTTGTTTACTACTTCACAATATAAAATGTGTCATTAAATAGTAATTCAATCAAAACTGTGCTTGCACATTTACTTAATTTTTTAGCATTACCAAATGTATCAGCATAGTAATGCTCTCCTTCAACAGTTAACTATACTTTTGAAAATACATACACCCCTTTACAATACCTTAACATTACTTTAACTTCTCTTACACATCACTTAAATATTTTAGACATTGATGCCTTAATCAATCATTCATAAAATACTACATCATACTCAATCAAAGCATTATTGGAAAGCACATCACATGGCGAGTCACTCTTGATATTACTAAACCTCAACTAGATAACATTACATGCCTACATATGCCGCCCTTGCCATTTTGAAAATAATGGTGCCAATGTTCGACTACATTTGTATTCCTTGACAAATCAAAACGTTCAGCTTTTGCGATGCACTATTAAATATTAATTCAATCCAAATCTCGTAACTTTATGATTGATCGTTAGGGTTACAGTAGAATTTCACTGGTTTATGCGAGGGACTATTTTCAGCAGAACTTCAAGACAAGGACCCTGAAACATGGCAGGTCGTTGCAGCATTCTGACAGCATTCCGAACGATGAAGTTTTGCTTCATCTTTGCCGTTTTCTCGTAGTTCGCATTTTTTATATAACCTAGCAACTTTACCAAATAAACATGTAACGAAATTAAAAGTTTTGAATCGCGTAAAAACAAGAAAATCCTTACAGTCTTTGCAATCCTGCCGGCACCCCGCATAAGCGCGAGACCGCGGGAAGATACCTGAATTTCATTGGCCGCTAAATTTAGGCCAAGTATAATTTCTAACGCTTTCCAGCCAAACACGTTTCGATTAATTAGGTCGCAGTCAAAACAAAATGGAAGAAGGCAACAAAGCCCCGACATTATCCAATGGTTTTAAGTAGACGCAGGAGAAATTTCGATGGTTTTACACAAGCAATAAACAAACAAGTAATTTATCGTTATATATTTAATCCTTACATAAGGATCTACCATTCCGTCTCTATTTTTCCACCGTTTTCGAATAATCTTCTGTAAAATTTAGAAATATGTCACAGAATTCCATTTGGACATGGTCAAAATGGACCCGTAACGGGTCAAACGCTGGAAAATTATTACCTCAAAACACGAACTATAATACCTCGCTCGACTGCTTATTTCAACACACATAAACCAGTATTTGGCGAGTCAAAATGTGTGAAAATAAAATCAATTCTTACGTCCAACAACCTCGATTTCAAGCAATTTAGGTTGACACTACCGTTTTGCTCTCATGCACTGTACACTGTTGTAGCCCAATCACAATTTAACCACTTGCTGTCCGCTTAAATTTTAATTTAGATAAATTCAATTCGTAATAAATATAACAGCTTTTCTTATAGTATGAATTAATGCGATTTCCAGTTATAAATCACTGTTGGGTGTATAATTCCGCTTTCAAGTCAACTGTGCATCTACAGTGTTACCTTAAGCCCTGCACATATTTTCTTAACTAAAACGTGCAGATTTCTTAATTATTAAAACATCAGGTGTTTTGAATGTAATTTTAAATATGTGCATAAATAAAATACATAAATGGGACTAATTTAGACGAAACAATTGCTCAATATAGAAATTACATTCACAGCCATTTACATCCACTCATTCTGATTACAGAATGGTACGTGCCATCCTGTGCACTATAGGCCTAGGCTAGTTAGCTTGTTTAGAACGTACGTATGTTGTTTAGCAATGACGCACAAAGCAAACCACAGGCTTACAATTCATAACCAAGTTAACGTATGCCACAAATGATTGTACTGAAATATACTTTAACCACGCAATAACTGTTTCGCCGCATTTGACAACCATTCTCTGCAGTTATACAAGCAGTATTTTGGTGTAAAACGGCCCTAGGGAGAACAGTAGAGGAACAGCTACATTGAACGACCGAGATAATAATATGCAGTATTGAATCTGGAACTTAGATAGCACCATTTTTTTTAAACTCTCGAAGTTACATAGGACGAGCCGTGGAGGCTTAATATAGCCTAATTACAAGCCTAACAAAGTAAGCCTGTTTGGCCCGTTTAACTGGATTGACGATATACACACAGCTGTCTAGTGATTTCATCATCTGGTATCCCTTTGTCAGATTGGCCTATACAAGCTGATGGGTTGTGAATCAAATGATTGTCAGCATGCGTCATGTGCAATGTTGATAATCCAGTCAACGGAATTAATGAATGCAGCCTAGAACACTTCTAAAACACGTGGCACCCACAAAATAAGTGTTTATAATTGCAGACTCCAATTTGGCCAGTTTAAATCATATCCATTGTGGCCTGCAAGCATTGTTATGTGGGTGCTACAAGAAAGCAGTGCTATCCATTCATCCATCCATTCATTCATCCATCCATACATCCATCATTTCATCCATCCATCCTTTCTTCCTTCCATCTATTCATCCACTGACCATCATCCATCCATCTATCCATCCTTTCTCCCATCTATTCATTCATCCATCCATCGACCATCATCCATCCTCACCCATCCATCCTCATCCATCCTTTCTTTATTCCATCCTTCCTTCCTTCCTTCTGTCCATCCATCCATCCATCCTTCCGTCCATCTATCCATCCATCCTTCCTTCCATCTATCCATCCATCTTTGGTCCCTTCTGGGTCTTCTTGTTGTATCCCAACGTTACTGTTTATTGTTCAATAAATAAAAAGATGTTCAATAAACATGTTTATTGTCATCTGCTGGTTGTACTGGGAAAAATAAACAAATGGTTATGGTTATCCATTAACCATCCTTCATTCATCCATCCATCCTTTCTTCCTTCCCTCCATCCATCCATCAACCATCATCCATCAATCGACCATCATCCATCAATCCATCCATCCATTTATCGCTCCTTGCTTTCTTCCTTCCTTCTCTCCCTCAGTCCATCTATCAGCCATTATCCTTTCTTCCTTCCCTCTATCCATCCATCAACCATCATCCATCAATCCCTCCCTTCTTTCCTTCTTCCTTCCTTCCGTCCCTCCTTCCATCCTCCCATCCTTCGATCAACCATTATCCTTTCTTTCTTCCCTCATTCCATTGACCATCATCCATCAATTCTTCCCTTCTTTCCTCCTGCTTTCCATCCCTCCTTCCCTTCTTCCATCTATCCATCAGCCATCATGCTTTCTTCCTTCCCTCCATCCATCCATCCATCCATCGACCATCATCTATCAGTCCATCTATCCCTTCTTTCTTTCCTTCTTCCTTCCTTCCATCCCTCCTTCCCTCAACATCATCCTTTCTTCCTTTCCTCATTCCTTCCACCATCCATCGACCATCATCCATCCATCCATCCATCCATCCATCCATCCATCCATCCATCCATCCATCCATCCATCCATCCACCCACCCATCCACCCACCCACCCATCCATCCACCCACCCACCCACCCATCCATCCATCCATCCATCCATCCATCCATCCATCCAACCATCCATTCATCCATACATTCACCTAATCATGAGCATTCTGATCTTGTTTATTATCTGCTCTTCCGATAAAATAATAATTTATCCGGCTTCTGAAGAATGATGTACATTTTCTTAATAATCATTATAAGAGTATGTCATTTTTATGTCATTCTTCAGACGCCGAATATTGACTTTTTGAAGCATGACGCCTGTATGTCTACACTGAATCCTTATGTCTGGTGGTCTGTGTGTTACCAGAAAGTATGTCTGAGCGTATGACCATGTCAGTGTACACTCTTACCAGACATTATTCTTAAAATTGTAGTGTGGCCAGAACACATCTTGATACTGACTGTCCAGACTCTAGTTGGCTACTCTGAAAGGTACTACTGTCAAACAGTCGGCCACACTCATGCTATTCTGTCCAGTAGGCCTATGCAGTTGTAGGGAAGTAACTGGTAATACCAGACACTGCTAAAGGTGTCCTGTTGTAGGACTGTGGTAATAATGTCTGCACTTCAGCCAAAAGTCTGTTCAACCTGAGGACCTTTTTTCTAAGGAGTTTCTATGAATTAGAAAGTAGGCTACCTTGAATTTCAGTGTGACTGAATAGCTTGCAAAGCAAAACCATTGTCTGGTAATAAGGAACAGGGACGTAACTAGCGTTGGGCTTGGGGGGGCTTAAGCCCCCCCAAACGAAGTTGAAGCCCCCCCAAACAAGTCAAGCCGTTGTATGCTTACGGCTAAAAATTCGTATGAACACTGTATAAATGTTGCCATGTTCAAGGTTTAAGCCCCCCCAAACGAGAAATCCTAGTTACGTGCCTGATAAGGAAGCCACAATGCCCCACAGCCAATTAGTTATGTAAGACAGAATCCTCTTGATGCACGAAGCCACACTAATGGTGTTGTTAACAGACAACTTCAAAGCTAAAATAACGCGTCTGATATATGGGCTTAAAAATGAGATTATTTCATTATTTCGCAGCCTATATATTGGCCTACAGATGTATAGATAGGGTTTTCATTATGCTCGCATTTGTATAATTATACGCTATAGTTACTATGCTCGTTTCAGCTTTTCTTAGTTTGTACAGAGTGAAGAAACATATCACCTGTGCTAATACTGTTATCATTTTACCCCCAGGGTTTCTCTGGATTTGAAAGGGTAGAGAGTATTGTTCTGGAATGGCCATTGTTACAGTACATTGTCCTGAAATCGCCAGTTCTCAATAGTGTATACGATTAAGCGATTAAGCGAGTCTGTAATTTTGGGGTGCGTGGTAGCCCAGTGGTTAGCATGCTGGGCTGTCAACCAAGAGGTTGGGGTGAATGTTCAAATTCCCGGCAAGGCAGAAGTTTGTTTAGAGATATCTGCTCTGCCTGCGCCCTCTAGCCAATAGTTACAATGAGGGCAGGGTGTCTACTCCCCCCCCCCAAGTCATTGGAGCAACTTCCCCTTCCGGGCCTTCCCCTTCTTCTTCCGGTACCGGCTCGCTATTCCGGGGGTCCGCTATTCCGGGGGTCCGCTATTCCGGGGATCCGCCGGAATATACATACATACAACATACATACATGCATAGATACATACATACATACATGCATACATACATGCATACATACATACATGCATACATACATCCATGCATGCATGCATGTATGAATGCATGCGTGTATGTGTGTATACATACATACATGTATGTATGAATGTATGTATACATACATATATGTATGTATGCATGAATGTATGTTGTATTTATGTATATTTTGGCGGATCCCCGGAATAGCGGACCCCCGGAATAGCGGACCCCCGGAATAGTGGACCGGAACCCTTCTTCCTCCCTTCCCTTCCTCCCCCTTTAATGGTGGCACACATACTGACAGATCTCCCCCATTTCTTGGTTTCTATGGTGTAGACGCCTCTGAGTACACTGTCGGTGGGAAGATGAGACGGCGAGGGAGAGGACTGGCCACCTGCCATCATATGCCGAGGTTAGGAAAAGTGAAGTCGCTAACACTGCATGCCATGGCTGTTTTTCAGTCTAACTTATAAGGGACTGTTCTTCTATGTGAGTCTGTGACCATCCAGTTGGTGCCACAGAGGCTGTGGTAAATAGGAACTGATTGCTGGTGCTGTCAACAACCATTTCTAATTGACTGCTTGCATGCTTGGGTGACTTAATTTGTAGGATCTCGTCGAGTACGTGAAACGACATTCGTACAGTTGTGTGTTGGCCACTGACAGGAAATTGCGCTATAAAAATGGTCATTCCAGAACACGCTCTCTAACCTTTCGAATCCAGAAAGATCTTTTCTATCTTAGGGTAAAGTGATAGCAGTATTAGCACAGGTTTCTTCACTCTACAAAACTAAGAAAAGCTGAAAGTTAGGCCTACTGGTAAGGGAGGGTGAATCCATGCAGTGGGTGTGCTATTCGGCCATTGTCCAATTTGATTTTCTGGAGGGGGTGTGGGATCGGCACGGTGCTGTGTTTCCTGGGTTGGGCGAAGGTTATCTACTGTAAAAGTCATCAAAAAGGCACTAAAACCTGGAGAATTAACAATCATGAAAATATCAGAAGAAAGTAACAAAGAAAAACTATGGAAATGAGAGAGGTCATACAAGTGCACTGAGCCAAATGTAACTGCCATGGGGTATTTATAGAGCAAATGTTACAAACCTCTCAATTGAGGTTCCTAAATTCTTTTTTGGACTAAGCAAGGTCATCAAGGTCGTCATCAAGGTCTTAACGAGAAGAATCAGTGGTTTTGAAAAGTCATGACTACAAAAGAAAACCAAAATTTTAGAAAAGTATGACTTGCCCCTTTTTAACATATATGGATATGCCAGATCGCCAGTGCTACCTGGAAATATCTGGACTATTACTATATTAGACATTTGAGCCAACTTGATTCTTCTTCCACCCATACAGCCACTCCAAAATGCTGGCTTTTAGGACATTGGCAGTGTGAGCTACCCATAATTCAGCATTACCTCATGCGAATCTTGCTCCCTTCTGTGGGCTCAGCCTAAAAAGTGTAACTGTTCAAAACCGATGGCCAACGATGGGGTATGTACAGGGTAGCCTCAACGAAGACATCTTCGATAAAAGAATCGGTGTAGGAATGAAGCTTGGGGTGAGGCGGAGGCGGAATGACTAAATCAGAAACCAAGTGACAACAACAATCTGGATGGGGAGAAGGCCGAGGACCTCGACGAACCTACACTGGTTCGAAAGAAGACCGCCGATGTGCATGCGTGGTGCAAGAAGCAGAAGAAAGTAGTGCCGTTTGCTTTGTTTAGAGATGGTAGAGCCATATAGGCCTATAAGGATTTCACCATTACTGCAGTGAAAATCAAAGCATGTCCAGAAATGCTTGGAAATTCTACAGTTATGATAGTAACCGTGTTTCATCATCACCATCATCATCATCATCGTCGTCGTCGACGTCGTCATCATCATCATCATGACCTATGGGCCGAAGGCACGTAGGTGTCCAATGCATGATTCATCACTTTTTTCCAAAGTCCTCATGCAGTCTCCGGTCTTGTGCTGATATTCTCAAGCTGTGCAGATCTTGTTTACAGCAATCTTTGATATCGTCTGTCCACTCTCTCTGCGGTCTGCCTCTCCCCTGGGCATTAGATGGAACCCATATGGGCTCTACACGGGTTCCATATGGCAATATGGGTCCTATGATGGCTACATGTGGGCATGCTTGCAGAGTCCTCCCATTTCCATCCCATAGTTCCCATCATCACAGTTGTTATATTTCTATTGTCGTCCATTCTGCACATTATTATCCAAGTAGACTTAATTTGCTTCTCATCACTGTTTGCATTACATCTTCCATTATATTAAGTCTTCTTCGAAACTCTTCATCTGTCACCTTCATTGTCCAATTCAGTAACCGTGTTTAGTTTTCTCAATTTCTTGGTATACTTTACTGGAATGGCCCATTTAGCCATTAACCAATGTAGGCTATATTATAGCCAGCTATATATAGCCTAAATTGGTTACAGCGTGCACCTCTGTGCATGTTGTATCATAATGCCATCATCGCCTTCCGATGATGGTGACTTTTCAGATTTGAATCTCGATCGGTCTAGCACAGGCCGTTCACGAGGACCTTGAAACGGGCAGCAGTGGTGAAGGATATCTTTAGTGTAAGCTAGTCTAAGATCTTTGCTACATATGTAGCAGAAGAAAAAGAACATTTGCATGTTGCATGGGGTCCTTTATAGCCTCCAGGGGCGGCGATCCCGGAGGTCGAGGGGGACAAATCCCCTACCTTTAACAGTGGGGGACACAGTATACAGTTGTCCCCCCTCCAATTTTGAAGAAACTTTTTGATTGCTATTTTTGTTAAATAATTGCCAAGTGGAAACTTGACCACTGAGACCAGGGAGCTAACAGCTAGCACATAAACACGTTGTCACCAACAACTAATAAAAATTAATGAGTTTTGTTTATTGTTATTCTGTTTATATAGTGTTTTGCACTATAGTAAATTATTTTCTCAAATCATTTTTACCCACACTCTAGGATGCTATTTTCTTTTCATAAGTGGACTTTTGTGTTTATATAAAGTGTTTGCAATCTGTTAAAAATTCGTGTTAAGCTTTTTTCTGGAAAATAAATATTATTTTATTATGATACAACGAAACTTTCAATTCAGTTCTGTTTATTTCCTGTAACACAGACTAACAGTTATGCAGTATACGCAATAAGTAACATTCATAGAGATTACGAGGCGGAGACCCAAAAGGGATGGGGAATCCCGCTAATAGGGCCACCTGACACTGAGAATAATGCACAGTAACTAGAGAGCATGGCAGCTAGTTAAAAAAAATAGGTTCAGGAAACACATCGATACACACGAGGTAAACTTGAACCTGACATCCACTCAAGTCTCCAGATTGACAAGATGAAACACACTACACACGGTAACTTTAATTAATTCAGATAGGCCTAGGCTAACTTTAGCAAAGCCTCTGTAAATAGGCCTATAAGTAGCCTAATAATACAGGACTAGGCCTAATATGCGGATATGCGTATGCTAAATGTGAAAAGCAGTCTGTGCTAATTATATTGACATCGTGATGACCATGTTGACTTTTTTTTCCATTTTCCTCACAGATCTTAAGCAAATGAAGCGAACCACTTCCCATTGAACTGAGAACAACTGTGATGTTGACTTTGCATCTTCTATTAATTTCTATCAAGCTGAAAGCGAGTTAGAACATTATTGACCCCTGTTTTTTTAATACATCGATTGTATAAAAAGTGATCTGAAAAACAGATTTCAAGGTAATGATCTGAAAAAATATATGTCGTTACAAGGTGCCTATAGCTGCTACTTGCTTATTCAATGCATTTTTTGGACAAAAATTAGGTCAAAAACATTTATCACGCTCACGCGCGAATAAAGGTTCACCCAGATCAAAAGTGGCCCCCTACCTGTGAAACAAGATCGCCACCTCTGATAGCCTCTCGTCATTGAAACACTCGGAGGCATTATATGATCGTATCCCTACACCTACTGCTACTGCTGCTGTTTTGATACGCTTAAGCCTTTTACCGTTGAATCCGACGGGGTAGGAGTTAGACCAGTCACATGAAATAGCTGTCGAGCCATGAAACCATGGGCGTCCGCAGGAATTTTTCTGTGGGGGCAAAAGTTTTCTGGGGGCGGGGGGCAAAATGACGTTCTTTCATAGAATAGCTATTCATGAACACAGAAAACGAGACAATTTTCAAAATCCAGGGGCAAATGCCCCCTAAACCCCCTCGGACGCCCATGCCCATAACTGGCGTAATTACAAGAGGTGCATGTACTTATAATGTACAACTAATTAACGTGCTATATAAATATCTATTTACAATACAAATAAGAACAGCTCCTTGTCAGCATTTCCATGGGGATAGAATGGGACGAATGTGGGTCCTGTGTGGGCTCCAAGTGGGTATGCTGGCAGGGAGGTTTTGTGTTGTTGAATTGCCATAGTTTTCTTCAATTGTTGCCGAGGACGAACCAAGGATGAGCCTACTTCCTTTAGTCAGAAGAGTAGAGCAGCCCTTGTGACAACCCCGTGGGGGCAACAAGGATCTGTTACTACATCAAGATGCATGTATTTGTCGACCGTTAAAGGATGTCCCGCCACGGTAGGCAACTGGTAGTATTGTTCGTCTTGTAACACGCAGAGTATGGGTTCGTGCGTCCACTCAGATGGTGACTGTGAGACATTGAGCAAGTCCACATACAATTGTTCACCACCGTCCACGCTCAGTGACAGAGCCTCTGTCCTATGGTAGGGTGTACACTTCTGAAGTTTGAATGAAGGGCAATCTCAAATACTATTGTATAAAGCCGTTGGGTGGGTTGGTGATCCGAATATGGACAAGGGGAGGGAATATGCCCAATGGGTCGACCTGGTTTATTTAGTGCATAGCAGCTTCAGTATACAGCCTGTCTTAAACAACAGCGTCAGCATGGACGACCTCTTATAGCGACTTAATTGTATTAGTGTTGCCATATGAGAGCGGTTGGCCCGTTCTTTCAATAGCTATCTAATTTCCCATTGACAGTGTCTGGTCCATGTACTCATTTATAGATGACTTTACAAGGTGCTATAGTGGCCCAAAAATTTTGTCAATCTTTCTGTACTGTTTGGTTCTTGAACCCCAACCTCTATGCTGGCAGACAGCCATTCCAATCACTATAGGCCTAACGCATTTTTTTTTCAACCGAAATGTCCTCAAACCAAAGTTAGCATCCGATGTGTCTATTGCAATTAAACGTTTTGACGCTTCACCCAATTCCATATATCTTGTCATGCTAAATATGTTTCAGAAGATGTAAAGTTGAGATAGCCAGTGCCGGCCTTAGGATATTTCGGGCCCCGTGCAGAATATAGGCCTACTGTACGGGCCCCCATGACACAAGTCAAATTGTTTTCATTGCTAATCATTTTATTTTAGTAGATTGTTAACAAGTAGGCCTATAAGTCAAATCTACCTATACACGATAATTCTGGGGTATAGAGGAAACTGACTTTTATTTTATTGACAAAGGAGAAGATTTAATCGAAACCATAATATTATTATTAGGGTGTCTTGTTCGTGTTAATTTTCTGTGACATTTTCGGGCCCTCCTAAGTTGCGGGCCCCGTGCGACCGCACGGTTCGCACGCCCCTAAGGCCTGCACTGAGATAGCTAGAACCTTTGTCTTGCCTTTGTTACAAACAAAAGCTCAGATGCATCAATTGAATGTATTGGAAATACTAGATGTACATAATGAAAGATTTTTAACAATGCATAGATGGATATCTGTTATGCAGACAATCAACACCATTCTGGTCGTATGGATCAAATTCATACACTGCCTCAGCTTAATTCGACTGTTATATAGGGTGAATTACTTTATGGAGGTACAGAAAGTGTGTTCTTGGTGATTGCTGTAATGGACTTGGTCACAATGCTGAACTTTTTCTCGCTTTGTCATAATAATAATAATAATAATGAGGAAGTTGTAAAGATGATGCAGAGTGTAACATATGGAATCAATACATCTTCTGAGGTAGCCTCACCAAAGCTACAAAGGGGTCAACAGGGCTTGCCAGGTCTGATGGGAGACGTCCAGAAGGCTCTCATCCCGTGTAGCAGTGTGGCAAATGCCTTGCCTGGGACACCACTGTTATTGACACCCCGGCGTAATCATACCGTGGTAATTTCAGACCAGCCGAGGTCAGAGGTGCTGCTGCCGAGATAGCAGCCGATAGAAAAACATACAAATACACTGCCATTTTGTCATAGTATTGCTTTGTGTCCTTGGCCTTTGAACCTTGGGCAAAAAATCAAGATGGCCTTGCTCTGATCAACCTCCTCGGCTACCACCTTCATCAAATATGGAGATAATAGGAAGACTACCTTCCTCTATCAGCGCTTATCTATAGCCATCCACTATCCAGCATTTGCTTTTTGCACCACCTTTTCCACCGATAAAACCATCAGTAAAGAACAACCATTCCATAGCAACCTTTATTTTTGTAATCCTGAGGAATGATAAGTACCTCAGGTAAAAAAAATAACAACAATAATATGAAAATTCGTAACTTGCAGCTACATAGCAGCATGAATAAAAGGATGCCATACGAACGGTGAGAACTGTTCAAAATAATTTCTGTTGTCGTCAACGTCTTTGTAGCCACAAGACGTCGTTAAACTCTGAATCCAAGATGAACATTCTACCGGTAACCACACATATTATACAGATGTTTACAGATAGTAGACATTTTAAATCAAATTGTAACATAGTCTGAAAATGCACTCCGATGCTCAACACAGTTTTTGATAAAAATTGTAGTAATTACGATAATGTAGTAGTCTACACCAAACGGTTGGTGAGAACTGTTATAGCAATTCAACTGCTACGTCGGGCTGTTGGTGTCCTCCTACCCCCCCCCCCACCCGTAACTGTTCTCAATTATCAGACAGCTTTTCTCTGTATTAGCATTTCGGCCACCTTGTATATACACCACCTTGCATTTACACATTTTACACCCACCTTGTATATACACCACCTTGTATTTACACCCACCTTGTATTTACATTAGCTTGTATTTACACTGCTATGCATTTACCCCACCTTGTATTTACACCACCTTGCATTTACACCACCTTGTATGTATATCACCTAGCATTTACACCATCTTGTATTTACACCACCTTGTATTTACCCCACCTTTCACATACACCACCTTGTATTTACCCCACCTTGTATTTACCCCACCTTTCATATACACCACCTTGCATTTACACCACCTTGCATTTACACCACCTTGTATTTACACGTAGACATTTATATACATGTAGCACCTTTTAGGAACTTTTCAGAGGCACTCCTTGTTAGTCTAAACGACGCTAGAGTTCATATTTGACCAATGATACGCTTAGCACTGAAGTTAGTGAAAATTGAGTATTTATACAGAGCTTATCAGAGGCTCATCTGAAGAAGACTCAGATGACGACCGAAGCTATGGAAACAGTCACCACGTTGTAGCTTCCAGAACACTCTGTTCCAAGCCAGAGATTTGTAGATTGGAAGCCAATCCATTCGAGCAGAGGGCATGCAGTTAACTAAAAGAAGGAGCAGTTAGTTGGACCATTGTGTCTGGGATCGAGCAACATCTCTTTCCACGCATCGTCCGTTTCTCTGTCTGTCTTTCAACCTGAAATGTAACAGATACACTATTTGCTTCAGATTACACCACTTGCTTCAGATTACAACACTTGCTTCAGATTACACTACTTGCTTCAGATTACACTACTTGCTTCAGATTACACGATTTGCTTCAGCTTACACTACTTGCTTCAGATTACACTACTTGCTTCAGATTACACTATTTGCTTCAGACTGCGAAGGTCGTGATGTTGATGGTGAGCATGCAAGTGATGATTATAGTGAATGATGACGGTCAGTGGTGTACGTGCCTGAGGCGGTCTGGGGGAGGGGGGTCCAGACACTTCTCCTACTGAGGTTAAGACCATGAAATTTGGGATTCGTGTATATCCGTTGAGATATATAGGTACACTGTCTCTCCCAATCATGCCTGGTAATCATGCTATGGCATATGTGAGACTAGCCTGAAATGGTTCTCCAACTACCTAACTGAATGCAAGGTGAGACCAGAAAGAGACTTGTGCTTGGAGGCAGGTAGGAGTGCTCGCTGTGAGAGGATTTTATAAGTCAGACAGGCCAAGTCTTATTCTGAATTCTACAGGAAACCAATGCAGCTTACTGCATATGCTTAAAAATTTTCACAAGAAAATGCAAGCAGCATCACAGGAGTCGGAGAATCATGTCTTTGCTCTGCCGTTTGGACACTATTGTCATACGATACAGAGCATTTTACAGGGCGATTTCACGCATTCGATTCCTGACTGACTTTATTTCCCCAAAATGTGTTTGCTTCTGGGGATCCAGCCGGACCTTACTGGAGGAGTTGACGCTCTTCAGACCCTCTGTTTGTTAGGGACCTCGTATTATTGGCGCCTGCTGTCTCAGACCCCTCAACCTTCGTCTATAGCTATACTTACTGGACCTCTGGCTAGAAAAGCTCACACAACATGTAGCCTAATTGTGTTCAATTTCACACTATATGCTTCAAAATGCGTTGGCTTCCGTGGCTGTGTTCCAACCCATGGGGGTCCTCCAGACCTCATAGTTGTTAGGGGTCACTGTCCCAGATCCCTCAAATTTCCTCCATGTACAAGACTCCCACCGCACCCCCACTAAATCACGTACACCGCTGACGACGATGATGAAACAGCAATGACAGTCACAGCAATGGAGGTCTTGGCGATGACGACAGCAATGATGATGATGATGATGATCCTGATGATGATGATGATGATGATGATGATGATGATGATGATTGATGATGATGATGATGATGATGATGGTGATGATCGTGATGATGAATAGGATGACACGTGACTGAAAGCAGTGGAGTTAGACATCAGGGTACGAACCTAATCACAGCAGAGAATGCATTTAGAGAGAAGATCCCTGTTCTCCTATAACAATCACACTCTGATGATGAAGGTTAAGTTGGAAAGACCATGATGATGACAATAATAATGATGACGACGAAATAGCAACAACAGTGACGGTGGTCAATGATTATCACAATGACGCCGCTGATGACGTTGACGACATAGGCGTAGACTCTGGGGAGAGCCGGGGCACGTGCCACCCTCCCAATAATAGAGATGGACTGCACACCAAATGCAACAAGTGTAGAATGAATAACCAGATCCCCCACCCCCAATATTTTGGAAAAGTTTACGCCAGTGGTTCACGATAACGATGAAATTCTACATCATCCTTCGAAAAAAAAACTTTTATATATGTATAACCTGCCACTGTGATGAAGACTGCTGAGCCTGGAGGCCTTCTTGCGTTTTAAGCGACGATCGTGAGCATAATTTGAACGAGTGTGTCGGTGGTTGCATTCGCCTTCATTGTTCCTCGTTACCCATCCAAGACTTCTGACATGTGAAACAAACTGAATCGCATAAGAATTAGGTCGACTGCAAACACTGATGAACATATTATAAGTACACGTTTGTGTAATCTAACTTGTCTTACCTATAAAACACCCACAACTTCTGAGTCCTGTCTACCTTCAACCACTACTGTCTCCTTATATTCACGCAGTCTGCGATCTTCTGGTATGGGTCTTTTGGTTGAGCCTCGATGTAGCACTGTCATGGGCTCTTGTGCATTCCATTTTGTTGCCTCTAAGGAATGAAACCGACTACCGTACCGATGTTTGCCCGAAATTCGAACGCTCTCTCTTCTTTTAAAAAACGCTTCAAAACTCACAATTTCGCGTTGTTTTAAAAAAATTAGGCTATCCAACAGCTCTTCACCTGGCTACTGATTATAACAGAAAGCGAATGCTCCAGAAGAAAGCACTGCAAAGTCGCTGTAGGCATATACAGGTAACGCGGGGATTAACGCCAATCGCGGAGCATAACCTTCGTCAACCAGGCTGGTTCGAGGCCGAAACACGTAACTGCCTGACGTGCTCTAACGCAAGAGATTTGGGTAAAAGCCAAAAGGAAGGACTGACACCGACATCTTTTAACTACACGAGCCATGTATGCAGTTTATTATAACTGCACTTCACCCGTACAACGGATTACTACTGGCACATGATGCCATCAGACTGTAACATTCAGTTGATCGTAATCTTAATCTAAAGATTTCTGCAGCATCCAATGAAAGCCAAGTAACAGGAACAAGCTTATTCAAAGGTGATAAGCTAAATCAAAAAAGGATCGACAGCTTATTCAAACTTATTCAAAGGCAATAAGCCAAATCAAAAACCGATCGAAAGTTTATTCAAGCTTATTCAAAGGCAATAAGTCAAATAAAAAACCGATCAAAAGCTTATTCAAAGGCGATGAGCCGAATCAAAAACTGGCCGAAAGCTTATTCAAGCTTATTCAAAGGCGACATGCCAAATCAAAAACCGATCGTAAGATATAAGCTCTGCATTGGTTCCAGGTCAAGGCAGGTATACTGTCAAAAGGTTACGGTGGAGCGTGTGTAGAACAGAAGCGGCGAGGGAGATATGAGGAGGAGGAGGAGGAGGAATCACTTTAGGATTTGTGGAAGAGGAATGGTTTCCTCCTTTAATGAAAGACCTGTGCAGACAATGAAAGAAGTGCAGTTGACAACAGACTGTCCACATAGGCCTTCTCCATTTTGATACCTTGTGTTTTAACAGGATAGGTATACAATAAACACTACGAGCTTACCGTCTTGTCTGATGAAATCATATATTGTCGTAGTGTCTGGTGACATCATACACATTAAAGTGGCCTGATTGCTCATGAGTTGGTGATAATAATGCACAGAGATTGCCTACATTCAAACTGTGTGGCTTGGAACGACTGTCGGTGAAGGCCTTAACCAGCTGCTGTTTCTGGACGAGTATCATTCAACTACAGATAAACGTACCATTCCTCTAGAACTCTAAAGATAACAACGTTCAGCCTTCAAAGGTTGCATACAAATGCACACACATAAGCTATGTAGCCTACGGAAGAACAGTTAGAATTATACAATATACATGCACTATATGCATACGCATATACATACATATACACACATGCATGTATACAAGCATATACATACATACAGACAGACAGATAGGTAGACAGACTGACAGAAACAGACAGACTGACTGACAGACACACACACAGACAGATACAGACAGACAAACTGTGTCCCAGATTCTAGCCCACATAAATTTTTCTTAGGGCATAGCGGTTACTTCCTTCCACAGACAATAAAAAGCAGCAGTCGGTAATAATGGCCGACTCAGACAAGATATGCTGACAAATGATACCATTCCCGTCAAAGGGTGACGTCAAGGATGCCACGTTCTTAAGAAGACGCCATGAAGATGAATAAAAATACTCAGACGAACAAATCGTGGCCGCAATATAATATCTCGTCGACTATTGATTGGAAAGACGTACATCATTAAGGAAATTCATCAAACGAGGTGTCCGTTAAGCGCAAAAGAAAGCGGCGCTCAAAGATGATATCATAAATAAAATTGAATTTCTTTAGTAAACAGAAACACGGCCAAAAACGTAAATCATACACACGACAAGTAATTTTTTTACATCAGACACTAGTGTGTTTACACAGAACGGTCACCAAAAATTGCCTGGTAATTAAGGACTATCACGGTATTCTGTAGCCAGACAGTTATGTGTTTAATGTTTGACATTAGCATCTGCTTCAAATTATTATTGTATGCCTAACTATATAATTATTATCAATATGTTTATTATAATTATTAATACATTTATTAATATATTTTTATTAATATGTTTATTATAATCCTAATATTATTGTAATGAAGCAGTTTTATCGCCCATCCTATAAGTGCCATATACATGGGGCCATATACATCAGTAATAATAAGCTTTTTGATATCTCTGCTTATGTGAATTTAACGATATTCAATCCAGTACATCACTGTTACTGTATAGATTACCAAGAGAAATTGTCTGACAGCAGTAGACATTAATTAGTTTGGCAGGTCCAGGAACTCTGAACATGGTGTCTACTACTATCAGCTCTGGAAGGGAATCCATCCGATAGGTTCTGCGTGTATGCGGGAGTTCGCCAGTGGGGACTCTTCCATGGTTATCCTCACACCCTTTGATTATTTATTAAGTTTTGCTCTAATTGATTAACTTGTCCAGGTATGTAAAAGGCTTACAAATTTCTGACAAATGGCACTTACAACATAAAGACACAGTGTGTGTATGTGTATAAGAAAATGTATCTTTATCTTACAGTAACCCGACAAAAGTGTCTGACAGTAACCGGCCACGGTTGGTGCACTTTACTGATGCATGTCTACGGTATAGCCTTCTGGTAATATGCGGCGTACTTTATTGCAAGACATTCGTCAACCGAGATAAGTGCTTTGGCAACGTTATTAGTACCTACACATGACCTAGTGAGTGCAGCATTTTAGCAGTTACCTGATATACTTTAAGTAACCTGATATACTTTAAGTCACGTGATGACAGAATAAAGTCGCCCACTGCATCTGGTACTTGGGGGCAAAGAAGTCATCATTGGTTTAGCAACCAGGATTACAGAAGAGTGGGCAATTTATCAAACCTGGCAGAAGACTACGACAATTCCTGTTGCTCAGCGGGGAGATATCTATTTTTAGATGGCCATCTGTAGAAGGCCGCTTAATATGATCTACACAGTGCACACAGTCAAAACGCGCAACACAATAAGCCGTTCCAATTTTTATTTTCATGTAGAGTTTGACAGATCTTACGAGTTATGCCTGGTATGAGCAGGCACTGATGATGTGGCCATAACATCCTCCAGACATAAAGTGTTTGGCAAACACATCACACCAGCTATGGTATTCGTTAACTGTGATATTCGTTGAGCGCTCACCTAGGTTTCCGATTCCAGACCTTGAATGGAGCATAACCATCGCACGCTTGGGAATTGCAATTGTAATTAGAAATCATGTAGCGTCACTTCCAGAAAAACTAACCACATGCCCTCTCTGTGATAGCCTATTATATATGTTAAATGTGAATATTAAAGCAAAAATTTCATCAGTCAGCAAATCAATGCATAGAGAGCCAGAAGTGTCACCAGTGGTGGGTCCACGCACACATGTGGAGCCCAACCAACGGATTCCCATCTACCGTTGACAGGTGGCATCATGTTCAGAGTCTCTGGACCAAGCTACTTTGATAATGTGAAGCGACGACAGGCGGTAGCGTACACGGCACACGATAACGCCCCACGCAGCTGTCCCTCGTTGGTGGTAGATAATGTACCGTATATACTCGAGAATAAGTCGCCTTCGAGTATAAGTCGCCCCATAAATTTTGGGCTGGAAAAGTGAGAAAATGTGTTGGGGGACGTATAAAACCACCTCATGTTGAGGGGAACAGCGTGTGGCTATCGGAATGTACATACATAAACTTATTCTGTTTAGTTTTATTACTACAGAAAATAGGTTTCTGAGTGTTAGGCCACATTAATGATTTCTTCTTCCAGGTATTATAAGGCTTTAGTCATGGCCACTGATACCTATAGTCAGACACTTTGGCAACCATGCATAAATGGGAGACAAGGTCTAACGTTGGCGAACTTCTCTAATAGAAAGAACATGATCACGAACGCTATGGTCGCAATAATGTCTGCTTCCAAACAGACATTTTGATTGTGAATCTTCCGATAAACAACATCGGCTTTCCACGATGTGGCAGTTGCGCTGGACCAACAGTTAAACAAGCTGGCACTCAGGATCCATCACTTGAGGTCTCTTACACAAGAGGAACCAAATGGATTTCCGAAATAGTGTATCATTACGACAGCTGTGTGGCAGGCGTGGCATAGTAGGGATGTGTTCGGTGTCAGCTTAGAGCATGCACTTGCTGTATATACGACGTATACGTATGCTCTGTACTACGATCAAAGTATCCACCAATGCACACTCGGCATGGGCATAAACACGCCCAAATACTGGGCTACATAAATTTACGTTTCACAGTGTGGACTCGTAAACGTGCTCCCAGATAATGCGCTGTTTTGCTCAACGCAAAGTGGTTTTATACGTCCCCCAAAGCTATCAACTTAACACGCTGTGTAAGGCCATTTCATCATTATTTCCCTTTACGTGTGGTCTGGTTAACATGCTGTATTATAAGACATGTCCCCAATGACTTCGAGTTAATGAGTCCACTACATGGAAAATAAAATAATCTAGTGGGTGGATATTTTAGCCAGAGTTGTTTTTTAAATATAAAACGAATCACTAAGCTAAGGATTTCTACATCACACAGAAAATGAAAGACAGGGTAGACAGTCAATCTACAAGTGCTCAGCCGAGACAGCTTGGCTACTACTACCTAAAGTAACAGGTAAAAGTTAAACAGCTGTTAACACAAACCTAATCAGATGGTCTGGTGTAATTTGATGGTCTGGTGTCATTTGATGGTCTGGTGTCATTTGATGGTCTGGTGTCATTTGTAGGGGTGAGCCGGAAATCGCCTCGGCCATTTGCCTCGGCCGAATATCCCGTTTTTTTGCACTATTCGGAAGTATTCGCCTCGGCAAATATTCTACACACAAATAGTTGCTTGTTTGCCTAACTTGCCGGAATTTGTAGGCTCATAATATCAGCTTGAGCTTCATCTAGCATGTTCATTTTGAAGAAGAAAAGTACAAAATACACCAACAACGGAAGTCCACCAACAGATGTCAAGTCCATTTCATTGATTATTTATTTTTAAAATTCAAAATTTATTAATCAGTTATCACAAATACAGAAATTTATTTCGATAAGTTTTTATTACATGAAAATTTGAAGCTTCGCATATGGAACAAATGGTACTCGGTTCGTACTCGGATCCGGCAAATAGTACATCCAAATACTCGGATTCGGTACTCGGTGGAAAATGTCTACCCGGCTGACCCCTAGTCATTTGGCGAACTGCATACATGACCAGAGCAATCCAGTGACACTGCTTAACTTCTCACTATGTGTTGGTACTAATGAAACGACTTGAAAAGGATGGAGGACTGAGTTAGCACCAGATGGCGTGGTATCCTTCGAACGATTATAACCCAGCAGCGTTACAGTCACTAATGCAAGAAACGACTGGCAACGAATCGTTTAGGCGCCGGCCACGGATACACTTACTCGCAATACCTTTCCCAGACTCCAAATAGAAATGTGCTGCTAGTCATTAACCATGTAAATTCCACCCCCTTCCCCCTCCACCCCCCCACTGCTGGAGAATATACATGGTATACGCATCGAGTCAGACTACGCAGAGTAATTGCAATATTGTTGCTGCAATAAAACCTTGTCTTTACGAGCTTCAATTTCGATAAATCGATGCATAACTCACATGTGCTGGAATTATAACATCCTACATCTATGCGCTGAATGAATGATGCATCGGGCAGACCGCCTGTGCATGCACAGCACCGCAAAGTAACCGCTTCCACTGCGCAGTCCGAAGCGTTTTTGCCTGAGACGCGAACACATTCTATTCTCATCTTAAATCCGACTGCTTTCCATCTCAGCCATTTTATAGACTCATAAAAGGTGCTATATAAATGCAGTGTAACATTTCATTACACACAGACAATGCAGTCAATGCATTCCTTCGTGGTAAATGAGGACCCTGATGAGGCCACAGCACTCATAAACAAACTCGGTATTATTATTAAATAATCAGTAACAGCCATATCCTGCCATTGTCTAATGCACACGGCACTGATGAACGGCACAACAAAACCAGGTTATATTCAGGTCAATAACCAGAAGAAAACCTCTTAACACCAAACCAGTGTAGTTTTCGTTCTGGCTGTTCCGTTTCTACGACCCGAACGGAAATCGAGAAAATATCCAAGATTGATCGATAATAGTCAATCAACTATCTATAGGATTTATCTTTGACTTATCAAAGGCATCTGATACAGCGGATCACAAAATTTTAATAAGTAAGTTAAAACGCTATGGCATATGTGAGACTAGCCTGAAATGATTCTCCAACTACCTAACTGGATGCAAGAGAAGGTGAGACCAGAAAGAGACTTGTGCTTGAAGGCAGGTAGGAGTGCTCACTGTGGGAGGATTTTATAAGTCAGACAGGCCAAGCCTTATTCTGAATTCTACAGGAAACCAATGCAGCTAACTGCATACGTTTAAAAGTTTGTACGAGAAGATGCATGCAGCAACACACAACCCAGAGAATTTTGGATATGTTGAATCCTGTTGAGTTCAAGATTGGAGATACCTGCAAAGTCGAGTGGGAATGATTGAGGTGAGAGCAGACATATGGGTACTTCCTTTTTGGTCACATTCTTGTCTGCTGTAGTGAGAGAATTATTTTTAATTATTAATTAGATGAATTTATGAAACACATAATTTCACCTGTGAGACTTCACGCCTGACTGAGTTTCTTCACGGATGAAAGGTCAATCAGTTCAATCACAGAATCAGTCGCACAACGGTCGCCATCAGGCAATTCTTCGTTCTCATAATCCATGCCATTACACTGATCCCCATTGTCCTTAGACGATAACATCTCGGTGTCCGAACTCTGGTGGTACTCTGTACAGGAATCTGAGCTCAGCTTTCTGTCCTGGTCAAGATAGTTGCGCAGCCATGTTTTCTTGAATTTCGTGTGAACACCACCAGTCTCACTTAGCTGCAAAGGCAGTCCAGAGTCTGACCCAGCAGACATTGGAGTTTCCTGACAGCAAGGAATCATTTCTGCAGTAGGCAAAGTTGAACAGTGGGACGAAGATGACGTGGCGCCTGATGTTTCGGTGGATAACGGATGCGATGAAAGACTATCCATGCTAGAAGCAGTCAGGATGCCAGAGTCAGCAGCAACTGGAATGTCTTCACTGGGACAATTCCTCGAAGCACTCGAACGGCCAACTACGCAGTCTTCGAGGGCCACTTCAGTTTTCAATTTTGCTTCGTTTGCTTTAGCGGTTGAACAGCTTTCTGCCTCCTTCATCTCATTTATGAATGCATTCTGTACTGTGTGGTCGACAAAGGACTTGAAGCTGTCAATGCAGTTTGTCGAGAGAGCGGAAAATGTCGACTTGTTCATCCATGAAGGCAGTGGTGAGTCGATGGACCGTGGCAGGTCTAGCTTAAGCTTCTTGGTGTTGTTTGAGTTAACGCCTTCTGTCCAACGACTTGCTCGACGACTTTGCAGGACTTCACAAGAGGCGATTGGAGACAGGGAAGGCATTTGTAATCGGGAAGCTAGTGCACGATGTGAATAGACGTAGTGGGAGTTTGATGGAGAAGATACAGAGGCACCTACCGAACTAGTGGAAAGGCCATTCAGATAAGTGGGATATCGACCTAATGTTCCCGCAGAGCCAGAATACGGAATGCCTGGAAATTCGGATGGAACATCATTTGGAACTTGATGGTAGAACCTCCTTTGTGAAGCTTCAGTCTTTTCCCAATCATCGTGCATGCCCCGATTTTCCTGTATTCCTAGCTTTTGAGCTTCTGATGCAGAAAAACGACTCAGTGCTGCCTGCTGAATGCTCTGCTGCAGGAACAAGTCTCTTGCGCCATTCTGTGTTGGCACGAAGCCACATCCAGCCTCTGGACCAATGCCATTTCGAGTCTCTAAATTGGTGTCATTAGCCGTGCCGTTCATGTGTCTGTTATGCGGATAGAAAGAATGTCTAGAATTTTTTACGGATGAAAGCATTTTCATTTCACTATTACCATGCTGAAGCATGGCTTCCGATGTAGTCGGAGACTTGTGCGCAATATCTGTTGGCACATGCTCCTGAGAATACCGATAGGTACCAGTTCTGCCTTTGTAGACTCCTCCCGGAAACTGGCTCACGTTCTTGACGTGGTGCTTTGCACGTTCCATACTCGAAAACCAGTCAGGTGGCAGTGGTTGCCCATCCTTCATCCTTTCAGTGGCAAGAAGGAAATCTTCATTTCGATCGGAGAAAGCATATCCAGCGTTATGAGGATGAAGGCCATCAGAATTCCTCGAGTGTGGATAACTGGATGGTCGTGTCAAGCTGACCTGCAGCGCATCAGGAGTGTCGTTTTCTGAAGGTTTTCTTGTACGCTCTTCATTCAGAGAAGCTCTGCCACCTGGCCATTCATATTTACGGTAGTCGGATGTGCAGCCAACTTCGTTTCTTCCCATTTCCCGTTTCCTATCGCTCTGGCGAAATCCTGGCATTGCAAAGTTTCTCTGGAAAATAAAACAATCATTATTAATAATGCAATTGCAAATAACTTTATGGCATGCTCTTGTCATCTGTTACTGTTGACATGCACGATCATGAAGAGTGCGATCTTGCAGCATTGGAGGAAATTTGGGCTAGTGCACAGATAGGAACCCAACATGAAAACAACCTTTACAGGAGAACTACATCACTCAGCAACTTAAGCACTGGGCTTCATATCCTCGACTCATCACCAGAGAATTACAGTTCAGTGACCCACTTAAAAGTAATACCAAATAAAATAAGACACTTGCAGAGTGTACGATGATTATGGGCATATACATTGTATGGGTAACAAAGTTGAGGTGACTGAATAAGCCCGCATAGTCATGCCTAACTCTAGACATCACCTGATTAGAATTCTACATGTCTATCTAGTCTGTGGTTAGTAAGATTGTTTGTGAACAGATAGTCTAGCACCTTACAACATGAGTGCCTTGGTCTTTTTCTGCCACTATTTACAATTCCTTAAGAACTTGACAGCCATTCTGTTCGACTCTGGCTTTCTGTTTGATGAAGCTCTCCTGAAGATGTGCTACATAAATACGTTATTACAATTACAATAACAAAACAAAGACAATAAGAAAAAAGACAATAACAAAACAAGACAGTAACAAAACGGAGACAACAAAAAACAAAGACTTCCTTCAGATGAGCACCCGTTTGTGGCTCTGACTGAAGCTAAGCCAACTCAATACAGAACTAAAAAAAAACATAATTCAAATTTGTCCTTTAAAACAGGCTAAATGATGATGACCTGAAACACCAGATGTTTTACATGTGCTCCCTCTGTGGTCGAGCAGCATCCTGCTTGATGGCACTTTTCCAATGTTAGGTTAGTTCATAGTGTCGTGGAGAACTTTTCTGAAAATGGCGCTTGTAATTATACATGTTCATTTACACTACATCATTTGAAAGCCATACCTACCAGCTTACCCACAATCAGCTCTCACGAGACCCATATTTACATATCAGAATCTTATAGGGCCCATATTAGATCCATGAAATATTCATGGGTATGTTGGCAGGGAAATTTATGCATTCAGGCAAAGTGTTCTGTGAAAAACCTTAACCTTTCACAGTGGACGGGCATTGTAGGCAAAACTGCAATGAATTTGACATAAACCAACCAGAGTCTTTGTTGAACACAGCATCACTGTTCAATTTTATCCATTACTTGGAAGCGATATAAACTTGATGCCAAATCCCTCTATGCTCGAGCTATTAGACATTACGTGCCAAATTCTGGGCCTTGGGCTATACACAGAGCTGTTGGCAGAACAGTTGCAAGATGCACAGAAAAACTCCAAAAGAAACCAGAGTTATTGTCGTTCTTCGACCAGCATCAAAACAAAAAGCTTGACGGCACCGAACGCGGTGCACAGAGGCCCTGAAAGCGGCTTGCTTTATATCACGGACGGGGAGCGAACGCTGATACGACAACGGATTTTCATAGGAAATAAACCGCAACATTGTCCGTCCAATAAAATCATAAAAAACCAGGGATCTCGGTCTTTCCCAATCAGCCAAATGGCGTTTTCCAAAATCTGCGAGGCAAACAAATAACAGCAATCTCATTCCGATGCCCGTTCGTTATGGCCGCAATATATCACGCAAACCGCTTCACCGTGACAGTCGTAAAAATCCAAGGCGCAGCAATAAAGCGAGATGAACGAACGTGTTGTTCCCAGATGCAATTTTATGCTCAATAAACCGGGCCATTACGGCCGGCCATAGGAGTAACTTCTGCGCCGCTGGTTGCCGCATAAGAATCGCGGCGCTGCTATTCCGCAGATCAATTTGTGCCAGCATAAATAGCAGTTCGGAGCTGGCAGCCTTCCAATTAAAAGGAGAGGTCGCTGGAATTCTGTGGCACCGCGCTTCGGCTGAATGACGGTGTGGACAAAAAACTGGACTAATCCAAACCGCCCGGGTCAACGAGGAAACCAGAACGGCCTCAAGTTAACGCTTAGCCCAATCGATTAAATATTGAAGTGTTTACGTTGCCTAAACTGGGCTTCGAACAACTCGCTCAGATATGACGTACAGCACGCAGCTTCACAATCTCATTAAGTGTAGCCTATAATCGAATACCGTCCTCGTCGCCTACATCGGCCTTGCAAACACGTAAACTTCCGATTATTCAAGTTTATATCACAATCACTGTCTGGTTGTAAGTGGCAATGGCTGCAGTGTAATGACGGCCTATACTGCCGAGACGACGACTCTTCTCCCGCCTCATTGTAGGCCTATAGACACTATTCGCAAACATTAATCCTTCTGTAGCGCAAGCCAATTTAACGAATGCAGCTGCAACAATTTCAGTATCCAAAAAACAGGCACTTCGCAAGCAGTTTACATGGTACAGCGCTCGTGAATAAGACGGTGCCCTGCGTTCAGCTTTAAAGTATAGCTCTTAGAAATCTGGAGTTAACGATTACGAGATAAAAATAAGGTGGCTGCATGGTAGAGCATGGTGTGCTGATATCAAGGACTGAGGCTCGATGAAAAAGTCCTGGCACCTGACGTTTAAGTCTCTGTAAAGTTAAGCAAGATAATCTTTCAAGTACTATTCACCTCTTACAAAGATGACCTTTAGCAAATTACAGTCCTGGGTTTGTTAGTTTTTTGGCTGATGGGTAAATGTAGCAACAGCAGTCTTCAAGCACAAAGTTAATATTTACTGAATGATGTTGGCAGAACATCTGCACGATACATAGAAAACCTTGAAAAGAAACCAGAGTTGTTCTTCGACTGGCATCAAAATAAAAAGCTTACCGGGATGGAGTACAGTGCTGAGCGACCATGCGAATGGTTTGCTTTATACGACAGTATGTCTTAAAACAATTAACTGTCAATTTCGCATGAAATTATGAGCTTCAAAGCAGGGAAAAGCTGACATAAAGCCTACTAGTATTTGTGGATGACTTGTAATGGTAATGGTAATTGCAAATTTATATAGCGCCACTTCAAAAGAAACTCATCAGAGTTTGTACAGAGAATAAGAGTGTAATGTAACAAAATTACATATCATTACATAATGTAACACAAGAACACAACATAAAGTAACTACAACTTAGCAAAGCATTCTAACATAATACAATGCTAACGTAATAACCATAACCATAACCATAAATTTTATTGATTCCATCAAATGCAGAACAGTGTGTTACAAGTATAAATTCAGTAATACAATGCTAACATAATACAATGCCAACATAATACAATGCTAACATAATACAATGTAACACCGCATAACAAAAGCAGCAACACAGCATCGGCACATGGCAACAAAACACAACAATAAATAACGTAAGAGAAAAACAATAAACCACCCAAAGACAACGTAACAATGTACCGTAACACAATCGATTCTGTTAGGCTGACCTGAAGCTGGGAAGCTGGTTCCGTGGCACCTGCCTCCAACCAGTTCTGCGGGTGAGGATGCTCTGAGATGCCAGATTTTGACTCCATTTTCAACCACCTTCTGTCCCTCTTTACCCTTTCAACTGAAAAGCCCTGCTTCTCATTTTCCATGAACGTCTTCCTTTCCCTGCAAAAGGGAGAACAGAAAAGGTATGGTATAACACATACTACTAGAAAGAAATGTGCCTTTAATGGGATAAAAAAGGTATGGTCAAGTTTATGTTAACTCCACCAGGAACTAATGTACTCATGATGGTCTCAATATCTTTCACACAATATAATTTTCCTGGCACAAAACCATACAGAAAGCCGGCAGGGCTTTTTATGTGCTGGCTGCTTCAATATCTGACAAAATGTCTGCGTATTCTAGCCACTTTAGGTTTTGCAACTGTTCACCCTAATGTGGCTAGCATATGGATAGACTAACTGTACATAATGAAATGTAGGGCAAGGCGATATATGGTACTGGGAAGGGTGGACAAAAACACCCCATACAAACGCTGATAGTAGTAGCCGGTTGGTTTCTTCTTCTTCCTCCTCCTCCTCTTCCTCCTCCTCCTCGCATTCTTCTTCGCATTCGCCTTCTTTATATTCTTCTTTCTCGTATTTTGAATTTTTCTTTTCCTGCTTCTTGAACTTGTTCTTCCTCCTCCTAGTCCTTCTCCTTCTTCTTCTTCGCTTTCCTCCTTCTCCTCATCCTCTTCCTCTTCTTATCATCGTCGTCGTCATCATCAGCATCATCAACGAAATTCTGTAAACATGCCCCTAGATGCAACGATAATTTTTGCTCAAAATAGAAAACGTTGTCATCACCATCATCAGTCTTTGTCCCAAGAAACTGATTGTCTTACTATAAGCCTCAACTTATTAGATATCATAATCGTAAACTCCAAATTTATAAAGCGCCATTCGAAAGCAAAGCGCAGGGCCACCAGCTTCTTCACGAGCGCTGGACTGCCATGCTACAGCGCATTTGCAAAGTGCATAGAATGGGTCATACAGATGCTCAGGTACACAAGTACAATCACACAAGCGCCTGTGAATAAGCTGGCTCCATAGGCGCAATTTGTGGGGGGTACGAGGGGTACCCGTGCCCCCACTTTTTGGATTGGGGGGTACCGAACCCACACTTTTTGAACAATGCCAATCAATATTTTATCATTGTGCCTTCCCAGAGACCGTAGTCTCCGCCTTCCTTCGTGTATGTACGAAATTGGTATACCCCCCCCACTTTTTAGACCAAAGTTACGCCCCTTGCTGGCTCCCGCAACTTCGATTTTTTGGGCACTGTAGAAATCTCGAGATTATGATTACACACATAAACGAATTATTTACACGATTATAACACAGGTTTAATCTATAATGCCACAATACATCAACAAATAATGGATGGTGGGGGATGAGTGGACCATTATCTTTATAGAACACAGTTTATTTATGAACGGACTTAACGGTAACTGCCGGGGAATCATTAGAAAGATTTCAGAAGGTCGGACAGTTGTTGTTCAACAAAATGGCACGAATTCTACGAACAGTCACATAACGCACGCTGCTCGATAATCTCAGCCAGAAGTCGATGCACAAGCGGAGCCCATGAAAACCATTGATCAGATGTTGACAACGTTTGCATGAATTGAACGACCGAATAAGCCCGTTTGGTCATGCGCAGGCGACTGACGAAATCCGTGACTGAGGTCGTAGTAGTCAACCGTCGAACACAATGGCCTTCCGAGCGATGTATCAAATAATGGAAAATCGAGAGAATGTCGTCACTTAGAGATGGCTGCAGGTTCGAAATCCGACTACATAAAGGCCTTTTGTTCGTCTGACCATCGATAAAAACGTAGAAGACGAAGCCCGCTTTTCCGATTACTCTTTATGCTGGCCTGCTCAATAATAAATAGAGCGTGTAGATAAATCAAGTTGAAGGCCCTCCACATGCAAACACCTGTCGAGAGAAGCAGCGGGGAAATTTATATCCAGAAACGCTTTAGACTCCTTTCTTTGTAAGTCTACTTAAATTAGGTACTATACGTGTAACAATTAAAAATGCATTCATCTGACATAATACATTGGCACTGAACAGGTCCATTAATATACCATACAAATTATATCAAATATCGGTAGTAGTAGTGGTAGCAGTGATACATTGGTAATGGTAGTAGTAGTAGGAGTGGTAGTAATGGCAGTAGTGGTAGCAGCAGAAGTAGCAATAATAATAACCGAACCATTTGTATTATAATGATACTACTACTACTACTATTACAAACTACTACTACTACTACTACTACTACTACTACTACTACTACTACTACTACTACTACTACTACTACTAATAATAATAATAATAATAATAATAATAATAATAATAATAATAATAATAATAATAATAATAATAATAATAATAATAATAAGACCTTTTATAAGACCTTTTATAAGACCTTGGGGGAATGAAGTACCTCAGGGCAAAAAAAAATATAATAATAATAATAATAATAATAATAATAATAATAATAATAATAATAATAATAATAATAATAATAACACCAACAACAAAAACAACAAACACAATCACTCTATCTCTAAATTTAACTTTCTGGGTTAACAAAATGAACATAATTGCATGCTGACCTGCATTTCTTCTCTTTTGAATGACAATCGGAACCTGGCATAAACTCTGCCGCCGTTCTTGCCATCTCACTGGCTTCAGTGCCTTCCCTTAGAAATCTGGTTCGATCCACGCCTTCCAGAGGCATTCCCGGATCAGTCCTTGGTGTTTCGAGTTTGCTGTACTTGAGATGTTCCTGGTATCGTCGGATGTCTTTAGATCGTAAATCCATTTCCTTCAATCGCAAATCCGCGCCCATGCCAGAATCGTCTTGAACCCATGGCAAAGTCGTCCAGGCGGGCGGTAGTGGTAAGCCGGGATGCTTCAGGTGCCATAGCACCTCAAGGTCGGCTGGCATGAGGTTCTCCGGCAGGAGGTAAAGAGGGTTTCCAGATGCTAGGTACGACTGCTGCAGCAGGCGAAGCTGCTGCATCTGCGCCATTGCAACCACCTGCTGGTCAAGCAGGATGCGCGACAGTGTCAGTGGATCCACTGTTTTCAGTGACCGCGGCCCCCCGGCTAGTTCAGGCGACACTGGAGTCGGTAGCGTCAGCGCTGTTGGTGGTATTCTTGCGTCCCCGCACGGATACCCCAACGTCGCTGCCATCTGATGTGCGTGGGGGTTGGGATGTCCGAATACTTGTTCTGCAAGTCCATTGTACAAAGCCCGTGCAGGGAACACGGATGATTCAAACTTTTCACCAGTGTTCGCCCCAGTGTCTCGGTACAGGGCTTCGTACTTCCTGTCCAGCAGTACAGCGTCATGCAACCGAGGTTCAGAACAGCGATCAAGGCCACCAACGAAACCCTGAAACCCAGACGATGCATGCAGGTCATGAACTTTCGACGTCAAACCAGTCACGTCGACGGCAAGAGTACCTTCGAATGGCTTCCTCTGTTTCATGTCAAGTCTGCGACTTTCCTCTTTGGAACTGAAATACCGTTCCCTAGGCATGTTTGCGGTTGGCAGATCCAAGGCACTCGGCTTGAAAACGTTTTGATCGTTGTTTCTTAACTGAGAATGCTGAATCTGTAGACGCGACTGAACTGGAAGCAATGCTTCGGGCAGCGAATCTCTTGAAAGTTGCACTAACTGTTGGCGGTGTAAGTCATGTCTCGGTGTTATCAGCTTTCCCGAAGTGACCTGCGAAATGGCCATCAAAAAAGCCAGTCCTGAAAGCAAGACAGTCCTCGTTAATCGTCTGCAGCATCAACTATTCACGACAACAGCAGCTTTCAGCGGGTTGCTTAACAAAGCCTAGGGTAAGAAAAGGTCATTGCTCATTCATTATGTGCCGCCATCGGCAACGGTCCTCTGAGGCATGATTTAAGTGAAGTCAACAGCACCGGAAACATAAAAAAACACAAAACCTTTCCTTTACACGGCTTGACCACGAATCGTCAATTTCACCCAGGAGTCGTCCGTCAATAAAGGACTTCCGAAAAATGACCTACTTTTGACCCCTCCATATACTCCTCATCTGCGTTTGACATTTTACCATTGACTGGTTGGTTTCAGTGCTTGCTTTCTAATGCAGAGTACGGGTTCGATCCTCCTCCCCTGAGACGGTCACTGTGTAGGACCCTTGAGCAAGTCTTTCACTCAAAATTGCTCAGCACCATCAATTGATGCTTGGTCGTTAGCTATTGGCACTTAATAAATGCACCATGATAAAAATAATCCCCATCCCTATGCTGAAGTCCGCAGGACCACCAAAATAGGAAGGCTGAGATAAGTTTACCTTGTTGATCTTGCAGGGTTAATTGTGCTGGAGTACGTGTAATTGATTCTGTCACATCCAGTAAAATGAATAGCTAGATCCAAGCCAGTACAGACTGTCACCTGTCTGTCTAAAGTTGTTCTTTAAGTTTAAGGCACAGGTTACAGGCCTACTTAAATAACCGTATGTAACAAAATGCGGATATCCGCATTAGGCATAACCCTACCCCTTCACGGTATTTGGGTGAGCCCACCCTCCAACTCTCTGTGGAGGTCCTTAATGACGACACTTAGATCTGAACCCTGGAAGCTGTAGTGAAAGGATGACAGGTTAATCACCCATCACAGTAATAGCTGAATATGTCTTATAATAAAGCCCAGGTGATCTTTACTCAATCACTTTGATAGATGGTTTATTGGAATAACTGATTAGGGAACAGCAAAGACATGGTACATTAGACTGGTACAAGTTCCACATGATGATTCAGAAGATGAACAGTGACCTTCACCTTTTCTTTATCTCACTTAAACCTTACAGCAAATCAAGAGTTATTTACACAGCCAGAGTTTTAAGCCGTTGCATTCACATATTAAAAGTCAGAATGATAGATGCACGTTTTGCAAATAGGTTTCTTCCGGCCTTGCTTCAAATGCTCTGCTGAGAATCATGCGAATTAGGCCCACATGTTGACGCTATTGGAAGCATTAGATCAAGTGAGACACTCGCATATGCTTGAGTCATTGCCTTTTATCAGGAAAAATGTGCTCCAGAAGCAGTAAAATATAAATACTGCACAAAAAATAAAGAGAATGACTGAACTCCAGAAAAGTCAGGTCATTCAGAGCATAAAGTACCCAGGACATGACGGCTTTATTGTGTATACTGTTGCACTCCTAAGAGTTTGCTGTCACAGAAGGAAGAGCATAATATGGTCAATAATTCTTATACCAAGATCGAATTGAGAAGGCCATTTTGCCATGCTTTTGGAGAAAGGCATTCTACTGAGTTGGCCAAAACTGGTTGGCATGAGGGTCAGATAATAAAATGAAAAAGCACAAAAGCTGAAGATAAACTGGCTAGTAAAAGGAGGTCATGACATATACCAGCAAACATCATAAAACTCAGGAAAAGTGAAGGTAAAACTCTTGAAAAACCAAAAAGGTCATAAAAACAGTTTAGGAACCTTAAATGGTATTTGAGAAACTCAGTAAAAGATCATCAAAAGCTGGGGAAATAAATTATTCAAAGCAATACAACTGTAATTTGATAATGTCCACACCATAAAGTTCACAATAAAGCCAGGTACAGGAAACAACAAGAACCATATAGACATACTAGAAAAGGCAAATTTTCAGTTTAGAAAAAGCGAAATTCTCGGTGGAAGAGTTGCAGCCATGAGGAGGTAGAAAGTTCCGGATGGAGGAAGCAGCAACTGTGGTAAACGCCGGCGAAAGACATATTTCCCAGCAGAAGCAGATACAATCTGTCTTTGACTGAGCTACACGTTGTAACTATGGATGATAAGTAGGATGGCAGATGAATTAAACGTCCTTGTGCATGTAAACGAGCTTATCTGCTTGAAGCGGATCTGCTCAGCTACAGGAAGCCAATGTAAGAGCAAAGGAGCAGGTTTGATATGGCCTGTGAGTAAAAGAGTTCAACACATAAAAGTCAAAAGGTCATCAAAATTAAGGGAAGCTGTAAAACGGTTATAAAACTACAAAACTAAAAAAACTGCTTACCAAAGCATCAGCAAGGTATGATTGGCAAAGCAATGTATGCCCTTGTCTACTTCCCTCTCCTTTTATAAACTCTTGGGTCCACCACTGCCTCTTACACTGTAATAACAAACAAAATCTTAAACACAATATAATTAACCTATATGAAATCAAAGTATGATCACAAAGACCAATCAAACATCTAAAATAATAACAGTAAAACTCTATAAGAAGCATGATTATACAATGGCAAGCGTAAGTTCCCTATAATGTAACTTTGAATTTTTATTTTCTGATATATGGATATTTAAACATGACTACAAACAAATGAATAATAACAGAGCAGAATGCATGTCAGCAGGGCTTCTGACATCAACGCGCTTGTATACTAATAAATTACTCTCAGAACACCTCTTTGAAGTTATTGTCTCGGGTGCGAAATAAATTTTGCCTTTACGTTGTCCATACTCGGCATATGTGCTGTAGTTAGTTATATTAACTTGCACTTATAAATCCTCCTATAATAATAATAATAATAATAATAATAATAATAATAATAATAATAATAATAATAATAATAATAATAATAATAATCAATGTGAAGATCTTCTCTCAGCTCTGTACATGAACGCAGTTACAACAGGGTTTCAAAGCGTGCAACACCATGTTCGAGGTTGCAGATATCCATAGGCAGCGACAGTAATTAATTAGAAGATTCTTTCTCATTTTTGTACATGATCGTAGTTAGAAAAGGGTGTCCAAGCACGCCAAACACCCATATTCTAGGTTACCATGCACACCACTTAATCTCAGATGATGTCGAAGCAGGCACCTCATTCCCAGGGCGTCATGCATGCCAACGGCTCATATTCCCAGGTGTCTAAGCATGCCATATACAGTTTAACTACTTACTGGCACAGTTAATGAGGTCTAAACATGGTCAACTTCCCACATTCAGTGCCAACTGCTAATATCTAAAACTTCTTAAAACCTATTAAAATTTCATAATAATCCCGTGATGTTTCCCTGACACGATCGACCACTGAATCATAGAGGGTGTCTACACATGCCAACCAATTGTATACCTGTCTAAAGTTTTGTGCAACCAGACAATATTTCGTCCAATTATCTAAAAATAATGGAATTATTTTATGCAGATGATTAGCACAATCATAGTTCGAGAATTCGCATTTTACGAATTTTAAGAATTTTTAAAATTCACGAATTTTAACGAATTTTAAAACTGCAGTTTTAAAGTTCGTAAAAATTCGTAAAATAATAAAATAATAGAATTACTTGCAATGACAACGAATTTTAATACTTGTTTGCTTTTGCACTTTTTAAGCAAGTAAATGTCAATGTCATGGGCAATCAATCAGCCGTAAAAGATAGCTGACTAGCAACACAATAGTACTGATATTCAGTTACTGTTCTACTTGGAGTCTTGAACTTCGATTTCTATCATAGATGGGGTGTGTGACTGTGAGTGTCAGTCAGCAGAACGAAAAACTACCAGTGCCCCGGCACCCATACAGCTCCAGTGTCACCAGTCAGCCACTAACAACCAAATGGTTAAAAAGGGTTGGCAACGTTCACCGAGCTGTGTCTTCTACTTCATCGTCCTCTGATTCTGAGCCAGGAACAGCCCACTGCTCCCACTCGACTCTAGTTTCTGTATTTTCGCCATGCAAATGCTCTCGAATTCCGGCAGAACAACCAACAAATTCCTTGTCACAAAAACAACACTGTATTTTTGGATTACCCTTTCCTTCTCCTTCAAAATTACTACATACTTCCACTCCGGTACATGTTCTTTCATCTTTAGAAATTAGATTTTAACTAAATTAACTCGTTACGTAATAAACTTTTATTTTGAATTTAACATTAAATTCTAAGCAGAAGCTTTATGCAACAAATCATGGCGTCATCACATTTGCTGTTGTTGCTTACGCTGTTTTTGCAAGCTGCCACTGTCAATGTAATAAAGGCCCAACAATGGCCCAACGAATTTTTACGAATTTTTACGAATTTTAAAATAGACAAAAAATTCGCGAATTTTTACGAATTTTAACACCGAAAGTCACGAATTCTCGAACTATGAGCACAATGTCAAAACACGAGATACACTTCCTGTAATTAAATAAAACATCATGACAGGTCTGTTGAAAATTACGTTTTTGCATAAAATACTTTAAAATGTCCACTATTTCGTCATTTTGCTTTACTCTGTACTTGGTCAGCCACTGACTTAAATCCTTCATTATGTAGTCCTAAGACTCCTATTGCTCCAGAAGTCACTAACTTACAGATACTGGCATATCTCAGAAAGTAATAACTGGTTCAGTTAGACTTGATTACACTTATAATAAAATGTCTGGTAACAGCAGACACTAAATTGGTCAGAAATGGTGCAAACAATAGTTATAATTTTGTCTAATAGGATTCTGGTATTGCAAAGTCAACCGATAAATGTGCTGGTGGGTTGTAAAGCGAATGGCCTCTGACTTGTCTGGGTTGAGTTCAACGTACATGAAACAGAACCAAATGTGAAGAGAGGACAAGTTGAGTTTAGCTCAAGGAAGTGTGGCAAAGAGTGACACGAGTTGAGTACCATCAGCATGTTGCTCGATTACTGTATAACACATGTATGCAATTTGATAAAAAAGCAAAATAAATATTGAAAAAAGGACAGACCCAGGGAATGAAACCTGAGGCACACCTGAACGACAGCAACACGATCAGAGCGAGATGAGTTTATTGCAATAGTTGAAAATTATCATTATTAGGTAAGAAGATACCCAGCGATGAGCAAAATATGAAACCCCAATTGACATATAGAGTTTAGACAAGAAAAATCCTGATCAACAGCTTCGAATGCAGCACTGAAATCAAGAGATATAAGAAGAAATGCTTTGCCAGAATCAAATGAATGAGACAGCCCACGCTGGGAGCAGTGACAGTTGAATGACATTTACGACAGGCAGTTTGAAAAAGACTAACATTCGGACATGATGTTACATGTCCCTGATGACGAGCTAGACATAGCAGTTTAGACATGTTGATCACATATAGGTCTGTAATGAGCCTTATCTAGATCAGGCTTCATTAATAGAGGTATTAAAACAGCAGCTATAAAAGCAGAGGGCAAACAGTCTTCACAAATGGAGAGATTAGCCAGATGAGTAATGAGGATGCAAAACACACTAGAACAGGATTTAATAAGGGAAATTGAAATGAAGTCACGCTGCGATGACTTGGGTAGAAATATATCCAATAAGTCTTGCAACTTCCTGTACTGCAACTGGAGTTACGACAGTTACGCCTGCATGGTCTAGCCGAGATCCAAGCCTTAGCATTGTGGTTTTTAAATTATAAATTTTACAATAACACAATTCTGAAAACCTAGACATTGCTTTTTGTATTCAAAGCCATTAGAGTACTTGCAAGAATCATTTGAAGAAAGAAGCAGTTTCTTTACAGATGTTCCATTGGTCTAGTAGTTTCACAACAGATCTATCTATCTGCTTTCAAACTGTTAAGAATAGTTTATTAGGCACCCTGTAAGCTCATCGGAGGGAATTCTATCACTTTCCTGTCTTTCAAACGTCGTTCCAGGTGACGATCACGATCTCGCTTGGCTTGCTTCACTTCATCTCCAGAAAGCCATTTTGTGATTGGCTTGCAAGGTCTTCTGAAGCAAGTATGACCAGGCGCAACTTCATTCAGCGCTCTCAGAACACAAGCAGACAGTTGGTCTGGAAAAGCTTCTGCAGCCTGGGCGGGATTTGAATCACCTCTGTGCTGATTAGCGCCTGTCAAACTCGACTATCTTGATCTGCTTGATCTAGTGATATGAAAATGCAACTGGACGATGGAGTAAGTGCGTGCAAGCCATCTAATGGATTTCAATTTCCTTCTCGAGATACATCTGGGTCACCCACATGCAGCTGCTAATCTGAATAAGTTCCAAGAAAAACTGGACGGATTAAGGCAGCAAAGCTTTACAGTGCCATGCACTACCTGTCACCAGCTTCCATCGAGGTGCGAGTCCAAGGCCACAGAAGCCAGTTTGCATAAAGGACTAATATTATAGAAGACAATCTCAGCAGCAGAGAAACGAACTCCATTTTATGATCTAAATTGAGCAGATTTGTGTATCTGGAAAGAGCGCATTTATAAGCAATCTGTCTGGTTTATCTCTCTATATGTCCACGTTTACCTATTTCTCTCTCTCTCTCTCTCTCTCTCTCTCTCTCTCTCTCTCTCTCTCTCTCTCTCTCTCTCTCTCTCTCTCGCTCGCTCGCTCTCTCTCCCTCCCTCCCTCCCTCTCTCTCTCTCTCTCTCTCTCTCTCTCTCTCTCTCTCTCTCTCTCTCTCTCTCTCTCTCTCTCTCTCTGTCTCTCTCTCTCTCTCTACATATATATATATATCTGTGATCTTATATATATACATAGTTCGAGAATTCGCATTTTACGAATTTTACGAATTTTTAAATTCACGAATTTTAACGAATTTTAAAACTGCATTTTTAAAATTCGTTACAATTCGTGAAATAATAAAATAACATAATTCTTTGCCATGGCAACGAATTTTATTATTTGTTTACTTTTAAACTTTTTAAGCAAGTAAATGTCAATATCATAGGCAATCAATCAATCAGTCGTAAAAAATAGCTGACTAGCAACACGTACAATAGTATTGATACTCAGTTACTGTTCTACTTGGAGCCTTGAACTTCGATTTCTATCATAATTTTTACGAATTTTAAAATAGACCAAAAGTTCGCGAATTTTTACGAATTTTAAAGCCGAAAGTCACGAATTCTCGAACTATGTAAATATATATATCTGTGTCTGTCTATCTCTGTCTCTGTGTGTGTGTGTGTGTGTCTCTCTCTCTCTGTCTCTCTCTCTGACTCTCTCCCCCTCTGTTTCTCTCTGTCTGTCTGTCTCCCTCTCACTGTGTGTCTGATTAACTGTGACTGACTTACAAAATTACAAAGACAAAGAGAGCATTGAGCTGTTCATGCTAACATTAAAAGAGTGAGTGAAGTAGTCACAGTAAGTATAGTTGTGTATTACAGGGTATACACAAACATGCATCCTTAAAAATAGGTGCGGTTAGTCAGTCGCCAGGTGAAGAGCTGTTAGATATCCAAATTCTTGAAAACCCATGAGAAATAATGAGTTTTGAGGCGTTTGTTAAAGAAAGAGAAAAAAGAGTTTGAACTTTGGACAAACATTGGTAATCGGTTCCATTCCTAAGAGAGAGCAAAATGGAATGCATGAATGCCCATGACAGCGTTATATCGAGCCTCGACCATAAGATCGCAGTATGAGTGGCGATATGTTAGGAGAGAGTACTGGTTGAAGGTAGGCAGGAGTTGTGACGGTTTTATAGGTAAGACAAGCTAGTTTAAATCTTATTCTGAATTCCACAGGAAGCCAATGAAGCTGACCGAGCAGAGTTACTTAGTTTGAATGAGAAGATGCACACAGATCCATGTGAGCCAGAGACTTTTGTATGCATTGAAGCCTGTTGACTTAAGGATTTGATATGCCTGCGAACACCGAGTAGGCATAATCGAGGTGAGCACAGACAGAGGCTGTGGTCTGAGACATTTCCTTGATAAAAGCAGACCCTATTGTGACGTACTGCTCTGATATGACAGGAACAAGATTTGCAAAGGTTTGTTATGTGGGACTGGAAAGTGCAATTACTCTCCAGAGTCACCATCCAAGTGTTTAGACAGTTTTTGATAGTGGAACAACAGTGCCAGAAAGATCAACACTGGAATTAGAAGGGAAAGATCACAGTTGTTGGCGTGAGTCGTTGGCGTGACATGATTGCCTCAGACTTATCAGAGTTTATAGCAAGACCGTTGAAGCTGAACCACATGCATGCACAGAAGAGAGGCACTCTATTGCTTTGCCAGACTGATCCGTTGGTGACAGAGCAATGTAAAGCTGAGTATCATCGGCATACTGCAACAACTGGACTCCAATGCGACTGGCTATGCGTCTGACTGGTGCAGTGAAGATTGTAAACAACAGAAGGCCCAGAACAGATCCCTGCGGGACACCAGCAGTGCAGAAAGAAGAATCACCAATCGCCCATTAATATGCGCAAATTTCGCCAATTTCTTAACAGTGTTAGACAATACTAGCCTCTTTAAACAGAGCTCTATGGCTTGTCTTACAATGACACAAACAAACATACCTTAGATACATGATACACAAATACCACTACACAGGGAAAAAGTGTACATTGCATTTCTAGGTGTTTTTGTGCATATGGCATTAAATTGTAAACATACACACATTCAAACATAAAAACACACAAACACACGTACAATAATGGTACATACTAATAAAACCCACGCATGCACGCACGCACACACAGTGCACACACACACAAGAAACACACAAACACACACACACACACACACATACACACAACACACATGTAAACACATAAAACCATGATCTCCAACTCAACGAAACGTTGTTGTAGCTACTCAAGTCAACTCTATAGCATTTGCGATGCAACGTATTATCCATTTATGAGCATCAACATCATGAAACGTGAATAGTCAAAGCATAATTAAAACCATTCATCAACGCAGTCAGACATTCGAATGCCACAAAGCCTATGCCAAAGCATGAATAAATGTGCATCTGGGCATCTGTACATTACCTGTTAAGAACCTCTCAAAGGCATCCCCCGTACATGTATATCGTTAATGTATAATTAGCAGTGTATTCATGGCTAAACATTTGACAAACATTGGCCAAAAGAAGAGCATGAACATAATACATTATCACAATAAAGCACATAAAGGCATCCGAATTCATGCATCTTTCATGACCCAAAAATTCATAATGATGACTTTGGGCATGTAAAATAAATAAAATAATTAAGCCCATTGTTGGCTTTAAGGTCTAAATGCACGCTCGTATCATACACTTAAAAATGCCTATACATATGTACCATTATGTCGAATCTACACACATGCATGCATGCACGCACGCACACACACGTGTATGTATAATTATATATATATATATATATATACACAAACATTCTGTGTACCTATGATATATTGTGCAGCACAGTTTATACAATATGCATGCAAGAGCTGCTCTTGATAGAAAAGATGGTCAAAAGTGGTCACAATCTGCCATCAGAATTGCACTAAATTATTGGCTTTTACCAGGCCACGCAATTCCCTCCCATCTGGAACAGCGGTAAAACATTTCGCAAAAGACTCCACGGATGTCCTCAGAGACGTTATTCCAGTCTCGTAACCTATTTCGAGATGACCATCACCTTAATTTGCATCCACGAGTTTAAATGCCTGCTAGCTCCCGATAACAGTGTGCCATAAATGTTGGTGTTGGTAATAACACAATACAATACAACTGTATTTATAACCTCCATCCAAAGTTCAGAAGTGCACACATGACCATACAACAGAACATCGATGGCACTGAGCAATTGTGAGTGAAGGATTTGCTCAAGGTCCCTACACAGTACGGTTAAGTAATTAACCACCCGAGTGAAGGCTCGAAACCATACTCTCCGCATTACAGGCCAAGTTCAAGATTGTCTACTGTTGCATTTTCATACAGAAATATACATTAACCTGATGTCTTGCTCATAATATATACACTCACAGGTAGATCTATTCAAGATCTGAATCTCAGGCTAGCACAGTCTGTACACGGGGACCTTAAATGGCATGGCACCCGGTCAAACGGGAAGCGGTGGAGAAGGATCTTAACAGAGCAGGGTCGAGGCTACATATTATGGCCGCCATAGAAAAACCGTGTACATTTACAAGCTTTTGCAACCAGCTTAATTTGTAACAGAAAATCATCCTAGTGTGACTTTTCAGAGTCTGAACGCCAGATAGACCACCATGCATCTTCCCTTCGTTATTTTATTGTCTATATATTTTATGGCGTCATCACCTATTGACGACCCATCAATCCACGGCGCAAAGCAATTATGCGTTAAGTACTGCCAAACACACAACCATACACAAAAACTAAGAGGAAGCTGAAACCTGCATACAAGGCCAGCTCCCAACCCTTCACCCAAAAGGTAAAGGTAGTAATAAAAGTAAGTAGGCGACTAGGCGTCAGGCAAGCTGCAAACACGAAGTTGGCAAAAAATCTAACTGAAAAACACTGTGCAGAAGAGTTTCTTAGAAATAATTACTGAGGTCGACCCAGTTAGGGTTCTCGAAAAAGCCTTTAAAATAGATATGCTCATTGCTCATGTATCTCTGCAGATACGTGACACATAAATACGAGCAGGCATATCACATATACCTTTACGGTACGTAAGCATATACATAAGCATATATGCGACTGACTAATCACACTTCAGATTCGCATTTCTGTGTGACCTTGCGCATGTTAAAAGTGTGTGCTGTAATAATAATAACAATAATAATAATAATAATAATAATAATAATAATGTATTTGCATTTCGAGGAACCTTTGCACAATTGACCAACAAAGATGACCGTTAACTCCAGAAGATGACCGTTAACTCCAGAACGACCAAGCTCTTTGGACAGTTTCTAAGAGCCAGAGGGATTATTTTTTACCTCAGGCGTTAAAAAAAATAATATTAATAATAGCGGAAGATGAGGTCTCATTTCCTGGAAAAACATATTAACAGCTTAATATCTAAGTACTCAAGGTATCATTTGTACCTCGGGGCAAAAAAAATAATAATAATCATAATAATAATATACACACAAATATATACATATATACATAAGTATGTAAATATACATATAATATATGCATGCAGTCCAATGGTAGACTGTCTGATGCCTATTACCATCAGAAGTTATTGGCATTTGCTATCAACTGGAAACCATAGTGGTCTGCTGCCAAACACTTCTGAGATTACTTACAATACAGGCTAAATAGGCCTATATATTAGATAAGTTCATGTACTACTATGTATGTATGCACGACTGTATGTTTGTACATATGTATGTATATATGCATGTATGCATGCATGTATGTGTATATATATGTATGCATGTATGTATGTTTATCTGTATGTATGATTATATGCACGTATGCACGTATTCCTGTAAGTCAGCATGCCAAGTGGCTGTGAGTAAGCTGGTTACCACGACTGCTTTTTGGGCGCTGTAGAAATCTCGAGATTATGATTATGTCTGTCTGTATTGATGTATTTACGTAGTATGCATGTATGTAGGTATGTATACATGTGTAAGTATGTATGAAGGCACTATCTATAACACCTCTAAACGACCTCTCAAAAGCACTCCACCCAAGTCTCTGTGTATACATATTTTGGACACGACCCCAGCTCAGTTCATGGGGAATGGTATGACCCAATGTCCCAGTAACAGTGAAATTCCTCTGTTCACCCCAATAAATCACATTCTTCATATAAGTATTAGCGTTACATGCAAGATATGTGTGAACACCATGGCGTGTTCTCATTTTTATATTTTATACTGTATACAATTGAATATTTTATTTCCGTATGATCAAAATTGTTATTCCAGTTATCATTCCACGACCTGGTAACCAGTCACTCGTGGACCGGCTCCGGGTCATGGACCGCAGTTGGAGAAGCACTGGTCTACAACATATACAGAAGTCAAAAAATGTGTTGCTTTCTACCTTTACTAACACACATGCTGCAGTGCATGCATATGTTGAGCGCCCCTTGAAGAGGTGCTATATAAATTTCAGAATGAATGAATGAATGAGTATGGCAAGGCAATGTTGCCCAATTCATTGTATTTCTGTTTTTTTTTGTCTGCCTTGTGCTAAATGAAGTACGTGTATAAGTAACTAAACAAGTAGCACATCTGTTAACAAGCCATGTGTCTCTCCGTTGAATGAGGAACATATAATATACGCAGAAATATACAAAAGCGCACGAATGTAAAAGTATATATTAATATGCATGCATTTACACGTATGTCAGGTTTCGTGATCTATTTTCCTGGAACTAGGAGATGAAATCTACTGCTACGAATTGAAGCCGACAAAAACAGGAAGCTGGCTGATTTATACGCATATACGATGGTTCAAACAGATAAGCGAATGACGGATCGGATTTAACAAAAGAACTGTTTCTGTTGCGCATCCTATAACAGGCATGCAAAGGCCTACATTTTGCATGTGTGTGTGGATGCATGAGTGTGTGGATGCGTGTGTGTGTGTGTGTGTGTGTGTGTGTGTGTGTGTGTGTGTGTGTGTGTGTGTGTGTGTGTGTGTGTGTGTGTGTGTGTGTGTGTGTGTGTGTGTGTGTGTGTGTGTGTGTGTGTGTGTGTGTGTGTGTGTGTGTGTGTTGTGTGTTTAACTGTCAGTCGGAGACAGGTAGAGCGCTTATGCAGCGGCAGGCTTCCGCAAATTAAAAGCGCCAGGTGTGTTTGGTATTAGTAAACTGAGATATACATGACAACGTAAAGGATGGAGAGAGAAGCAGAGGAAAAGAGAGAGCTTGTCAAAGAAATCGCATTTTCTGCCTGGCATGCTCAGGATAATAGCTTTGTTATACACGGCTTAAGACAGATGTCTAGGAATAGCACAGTTATTGTGGCCCACAAGCACACCCTATTCGGCACGTGTGTCCGATTACCATAAAAGCAGTCACCAGTACAGATAGTCACTGACCTCTGTTATCTGACAGTATCTGTTGACGAATGTTCTTGCCACAAGCATGATCATACATGACCTTCTCTTTTCTATGTCGCTATTTCGTGACTAGTGATGACCCGACCTACATTTGATTGTGATCTTGTCAAATGGGGTGCACCTCTGATGAGTTCTTTAGAAGAGCCGATAGATATATGTGCATTTACAAAATACAAATTAAGAAATAACCCTGCCTGTAGGATCAATATATAGCCCATCATATAGGTTCAAATAAACATTAATGGGCATGCTGGCAGGTTAATACATTAATGTAATTGTAATTGTAAATTTATATAGCGCCACTTCAAAAGGGACTCACCAGAGGCACAACCGACCTAACACAATGAAACCACGATCGAACAAAATGGTCTTCAAGCACTTGCGGAAAAGAGGCAAAGATCGACTGAGAAGTTTACCTGAGTGTTTGACTAGTACGATTATTCTTAAAGGCTGTAGCGCCACTGCAATAATGCTGTGCAAGCCAAATTCCAGGGCGAGTCCAGTCATAAGCCAAGAAGAGAAACCCAGATGATACGGAAACAGTCTAAGGAGATCAGTCCAGGAAACATGAGTTTTAGTTGAAATATGAAATCAGTCCAAAACGCAGGACTTATTTGCCTTGTTTAATAGGCTGAGCACAGGTCATATACAGTGGTAGATTTCAAAGCTTAAAAGTGCATAGCAAGTAAGAAAGCCTGTCATTTACCGATTTATCTTGTTTAGATGCCCAGTTTTGGATGACCTTTTCTGTTTCCCAAATCCTTCTAATTGCATAGGCAAAAGGCAAGCAGGTGACTTTCGTTTGGCACCTTTTTTCAAGACCTAACTAGGTAAATTTACTAAGCTGTGCTTGAAGCAGATTAGCAAAAATTCACAAACTCCAGAGTTAAGATATACACACCGTACCTCTTACGATCAGAACAGCTGCCACAAATATTCTTAAATATATATAGATCACTTCTGAGCAGCTTACACAAGCCTCTATAATACTTGTAAAATACAACAGCATCAATCGGCATGGTGGTCGATTGGTTAGACTGCTCGGCCTGTAGCGTGGGTATACACTGGGTTCGAGTACAGGTTCAAGCCTCATCCAAGGCAGTTACTGTGTAGAGACTTCGAGCAAGTCCTTCGCGCACAATTGCTCTGCGCCATCGACGTTCTGTCAATTGGTAGTGTGCACTTCTAAGCGCTGAAAGGAGGGCAATATAAAATACAGTTGCATTGTATCATATAAGACAAACTTTAAGGTATAGTACTTTAGCTTCCAGTGTTATGGCTGCCAGGGTCGTTGACGTCGCCCTCCTCCTATTTCCAGGCTTGGGACTGGCACTACCAGAGAACCGGAGTGGCGGGTTCAGGTAAAGTACTATACATGCGCTTTATATAAATTAAATGTATCCACTGCATTCCCGGCTGCAGCACAAACACCATAACTGCAGCAGGTCACACAGTCAGGGTGCCTGGATTGCAAGGCTCGAGCGCCAATTTGTAATTACCAATTTCCAGCCGGGAATGCGGTCCAACATAGTAAATGCATAGCGAACATGCTACTCCGACTCCCTGAGGTAGCATGTTGATCACGCATTACAAAATTATCATGCTATGCTATTCTAGCCAGACAGGGTCACCAGGTAGAGCTGGCATGCACTGACTGCATGGTAATAGCTTTGTTGGCTTTGGTTTTGACCATTTATCCCTACGGCAAGGAACATATAAGCGGGCTTGTTTGATCTGGAATGGCTAGTTTTTGCTTATTATTATCATTATTGTTACTTGATTTAAATTATATCTCAAATTTAAATAATATAATAAAAAATAATAAAATGCTTATTATAAAAATATTATTGTCATTGTAATTATTATTATAAATAGTAATTCTCCATGATCTTTTTATTAATTATTAATAAATAATAAATTATCATTAACTCTGTATTAATTAGTGTCCAAGACTTCTAATTTCATTGAAATCTTGACAGCTCTTCATTAAAAGACTTATTATTATTGTTACTCGTAGGCCTAGTACTAGTAGTAGTAGTAGTAGTAGTAGTAGTAGTAGTAGTAGTAGTAGTAGTAGTAGTAGTAGTAGTAGTAGTAGTAGTAGTAGTAGTAGAAGTAGTAGTAGTAGTAGTAGTAGTAGTAGTAGTAGTAGTAGTAGTAGTAGTAGTAGTAGTAGTAGTAGTAGTAGTAGTAGTAGTAGTAGTAGTAGTAATAGTAGAAGCAGCAGCAGTAGTAGTAGTTTGTCATATCATTATTATTCCTATTTTATACTAAATAATTATACTCTGACAGAGTGCTATAAATTATTCTTTCATTCATAACAGACAGTTATATAACGCCTATTCAGGAGAACTACTCAGAGGTGCGAAATTATGTCCAAAAACATTATCTTCACTAATGTTTGACCATTACTATTGCAACCATATTGTACTATAACCACGATGTTTATCATTATAGATTAGTAATCATCAAGCACCGTCGATGATGATCTAAACTAAGCTTCCTCTGTGGTTTGTTAAACTGTCACTCGGTCACTAAGTCCACGTAATTGGCAATCACAGGTGGCTCACTCAAACCGAATGAGGCATCATCAAAGGGAATTCATAATACCTTGGAGAAATTCATTCCGGTTTTCATTCGGTCCACAGCACAGGTAAATCATCTCAGACAACCTGGCTAATCAGGCATCCAAGGCTATGTATAACAACCACATGATTGGAGCTATCATGCAATTCAGCTTGAAGACAATGCTCGCACACACATGCAGTGTCACTGCGGGCAGGCAAGGTAATGTGAGAGGTGAGGACTATTTGTGAGGCTCTTAAAAGACGCTATATAAATAGCCAGATATATATGTATGGTACTAAACTAAATAACCAGATACATAATTATGGTACTATATATATATGTAATATATATATAATATATATATATATATGCATATTCACCCAGTCCTCTTGTAACAACAATCTCAATCGATCAATCAATCACGTATCATAGATCGTTCATTAAATCATCTACAGGTCTGTTCTTTTGTTCATTCGTTCAGTCGTTCATGTGTTTTGTTCATTAGTTCAATTAATCACTTATGTATTCATTTGCTCATCAGAGTATGTTCATTAAAATTCATTCAAACATTCGTATCTCACTTTCGTTCATTCGGTCAAGCACAGGTTTGCTTACACTTTCATTTGTTCTTCCAACCATTAGCGTTTGTTCATTCTTCATTTAATCAATTGTTCATGGCATTGTTTTTAAATTACATAACTAAGTGTAATGGTAACATGATTGTTTCCAAGTATCTACAGAAACTCATCAGATTAATTGTATCTAGGCTGAAGGATCACTCGACTGAGGCACACGCAAGACCACATCAAACTAATTACGAAACACCATTTGTAACCTCCTTACAATGTGTGGGTAGTGGTACTCATCAACTCAAAAAGGACTAAGGTTTAGAGTGGGCTCCAGGTAGCATGGTACCCTGTAGCCAACTTACCAATCCCAAAAGGATGGAGGTTTAAAGTTGACTCCAGAAAGCATGGTACTCTATGACCGACTTACCAATCCTGAAAGGATGGAGGTTTAAAGTTGGCTCCAGAAAGATGGTACTCTACAGCCAACTTACCAATTCCAAAAGGATGGAGGTTTAAAGTGGGCTCCAGAAAGGATGGTAATCTACAGCCAACTTACCAATTCCAAAAGGATGGAGGTTTAAAGTGGGCTCCAGAAAGGATGGTACTCTACAGCCAACTTACCAATTCCAAAAGGATGAAGGTTTAAATTGGACTCCAGATAGCATGGCATTCTACAGACTCGCCCATCCTAGACTAACCGGGCTCAGCATGCCTAGTGTCATTACACTTGTAAACACCTATCGTAAGTGCTATCCTGTTACTTCATCCTCCATCCTTTCGGTACAGAGGAAGATTCATGCAAACACCCATTAGCCATCCGTCTCATTGCTGACTAAAACTGAAGACTCTAATTGGACATAACTACCAGTAGGCTTTTGCAGCACATTCTACAACAGCGCTTCCCATAAAATGGATCAATATGCATGTCCATCTTTTACATAAAAGTACATGACAGTGCCGTAATAATAGACCTATCTCGTGTTACAGTATATGATCATATAATCATCCATCAACGCCTGTTCAACCACATTGTGCCCTTTCGACAGGGTATTCTCCACCGCAGCTTCTGCAGACCTGTAACTCTTAAAATTAATGCTACATACAAGCAGACATTTTGTCCTTTCTCCGAGTTTACAATGTGGCCAGAGGACCTGATATACTGACTGGTACTTAAGTTCAACCACTGTTGCCTGCAGTCATACACTTATGACACTTGTCTTGTCACATGTATCATAACAACCAAAAGGTCACACTAGACAGGCCCTATTATCAAACATAATATGTCTGATTTTTGCCGCATTAGTGACTGCTGTAGATAGTGTTAGTTTAAGAAGCGTCTTGCTAGCTGTTGAAGACTCAGGCTAAGCAAATACATAGTCGAAGCATCACGCTTTCTCTTATTGAGCACTTCAAGCACTTTCAGCCGTAGCGTGGTGAGCAGTGGTCCTAACACAGATTGAATGTCTTCTCAACCACTTAAAACTGTTATTATCTCATGTAATGCTCAGCCATAAATTGCATAGTAACACAACGTAGTCATAGTAGCTTTAAGTCAGACACTTATCTCACTCATAGCAAAGGAAACATTGTTATGAGCTTCGACAGCCGTATTCTGGATATTTAAATGTCATCGTTAAGGACTTCTCAAACCAAAGGTGAAGTATTCCGTTAATAACTTGCATCGTATGAGCTTTCTACACCAATTATAATTATTAGAAAATTCTGCCAAAAGTCAAACATTTATACTGCCAGTATTTATATCATAAATGTAAATGGCTGGTGTCGAGGAACATCCGTTGATGTCTGCTGCCATACAATCCTGTCCAATAAAGTTAAACACGTTTACGGTTTACATAGACTAATGTCTATCTGCAGGTGATGATGACTCTTTTGCTGGCAGACAGTTTAGTTCTCGAGCCACACTAGTGTTTGCTACTTGCAGACATTATTTTAAAGACTGTGATCTTTTTTCAAGGTGTCATATTAAAAAAGAAGGCTTTTAGCAGTCACTAAGAATAGCCACAATACATTCATGCGCGAAGCAGCACTTATTTTTAGGAACTGCTGTAGACGTATTTAAGGAGAAGAGCATTAGCAAATTGAAGCGACGGCACTTCGAACTATTTTAGACTTCCCAATCCATAGTTACTTCAAAAACCCACACTAAATACAAGACATTACTAAGACATAGGTGGTAAATACACAGACGCTGGTGCAGACAATCATAGCCCATCACTATCATCATTCTCGTCAATATGGTCATAATTTTCAGTAAATTTTATTTAAGTTTTCATTTATTAAAAGGTTTTATTATAGCGTCTTTTAATTGGCATATCACTAACCTGAACAGAGGTAACGTACTAAGGATGAGGTAATCAGCCAACAAGTTTCTTATGCCCCCCCCCCACTCCGACACCAGACTTCAACCGTAGTTCTTTAATTTCTATTGAATAAATTGATATGCACATCCCGACTATCAGTATTTGTGTGTGTAATTCTGCATGTGTGCGTATGTAACACCAATTATATCCTATGAATGAGACACTGTGGATTATGAATAACATGCTTGGTTAGTGATCGTCCAGCTGCAGGTTTGGCTCCATGCAATGACCCTGACCCACGCATACCTCGGTCACAAAACAGTAAAATTTGGTACTGGTGTAAGCTGAGAAGTAACGGCAGGTTCTGCAATGCGCTGGTCCTCTGTCCATGACCTTAAGGGATTCGTCCACTGCTGCCTCAAGGACCGATAGAAAGAAGTGATCGCCTAACCTACGATTCTCGTGGGACATGGGAGCTGAACCTGCTGTTTAGTTATGTATTTTGATAATGCTTTCTAAGATGTCATCACCTGGCCACACTGCTTTGAGCAACCTAAAACCCGTCCAGCCTTCTCTGCAGACCGATTGTGTTTAATTATTTAGTTTTGATAATTTAGTCTTGGCTGCACTTGCACCTGCGACTAAGCTGACTTAAGGTATCGACATAGGCGTAATTTGTGGGGGGGGGGTACGAGGGTACCCGTACCCTCCACTTTTTGAACTGGGGGTACGGTACCCCCACTTTTAAACAATGCCAATCAATATTTTATTATTGAGCCTTCCCAGAGATCACAGTCTCCGCCTTGCTTCGTGTATGTAAGAAATTGGAAGCCCATTTTTTAGACCAAAGTTACGCATCTGGTATCGGATGCACTTTCTGAATAAATGTCTCAAGAGTGTTGAGACATTTATCATGCACGTCAAAACTCATGAGCATCGAAAGAAGAGGATCTTAAAACTAAAAACGGCCCTGACCGAACCAATATCTGCCCAACATATTTCACTCGGCCGTGGTAATCCTGAACCGGCTTTTTCGTGGACTAATAAAATTCGGAAGTTAACATATTTACACTAACCTCTGACATTAACAGCAACAAACATCGGTGAACAGTGGTTTTAACGACTCGAAATTATTAAATTTATAATTATTAATTAGTAACTTTCTATTGCATCAATGTATAGGCCTGATGCACAAGGCATCAACTGATGGCACGTGGTGGGGCCTGACCATAGGCGTAATTTGTGGAGGGTACGAGGGGTACCCGTACCCCCCACTTTTTGGAGACCCTAGAGAAACCAGTTATTTGTGTCAACGCATATCCATCGTTATTCAGCGTTTCAATGCAGTTGCCTTCCACAGCACTTTCGTTGTTCCAGATCTTGACTAGGACGGCCACTCCAGAATCAACATATTTAATTAGTATCTGACACCTGAGGGATCATATATACCTCGGGTAAAAATAATAATAATAATAATAATAATAATAATAATAATAATAATAATAATAATAATAATAATAATAATAGTAATAACAATAACAACAATAATAATATTAATAAAAATAAAATAAAAAAATAATAAGATAAAGATGATGATGATGATGACGACAACAACAACAATAATAATAATAATAACAATGTCTATAAGCGTGCATACTGGGCCCTCATAATAATTTCAAAGGTCAGTAGGCCAATATAATGACTGTAGTGATCGTTAAATAAATTTGATGTCATGATTTATAACAAAACATAAACTTCACGTCTGTATTGAAAATAAAATGCAAACTAAATTCAGCAATAAAAAACTAATAAAACTTGATGTCTGGAAACAGGTTTTGATAAATAGTCGGCATAAAATAGTCGCCATAAAAGAGTCGGCAATTTCATGTTATCACAAAAATTGTTTAATTGCAGTCAAATTCTGTGACAATGACAAAGTTGCAAAAGATAACAATGATCTGATGGTAATAAGATAATATGATAACCTGTCAATGGTAACATGCTTGTCTACATCCTAGCATCCTAGAAGTAGCTTGCTACTGACAATACTGTATAAATTGTCATTACTACAATTACACTTACAGCTACAATTACATTTACAATTACACTTACAGTTACAATTACAGTACAATTACACTTACAATCACAGTTACAACTACAGTTATAATTACAGCTGCAGTAATTATCAGTTACAATTACAATTACAGCTATAGTTACAATTACAGTTACACGCCTCTGAAGAAACACTCTTTAGCAGTACAACCACCAGGCTTGAACGATCTTTCGGCTGAAGCACAAGCAAGACCCCATCAATCCAACAGTGAGACACCTCTGTTAACCGATCAACCTATCAACTTGCATTTTGTATTCAAGTATCAACCTCTAAGGTATGCATGGTTGAGCTGGACCAGATGGCCAGGTATTCATTGAAAGGTCACCGAAACAAGGACTCTATTGGTCGACAAAACAAGTGCTCTAATGGTCACCCAAACAAGTACTCTAATGGTCACCCAAACAAGTACTCTAACTTGGCTCAATGTTGCTAACTTCACTATTTGCCTGCTTCATGTTTGAAATTTCCCAGGACCAAGCCATCACCCTGATCAGTAGGAAAAGAAGGAGGAAGGGGTGCAAGTGAGAGACGACGAAGAATATAGTCATAATATTGATATGACAATAAATGACTACAATGACTGCTCAAGTGTGAAAGACACGTGCATTCGAAAAACACATCGACTGACAGATGCAGGTCATACACACAGATGCAGAAAGACATAAATTTACACAAACCTAGACAGGCGAACAGGTAGGCAAGCTGACACAAATTAGATGGACACAAAAAGGACACACAAAGGTACACAGAGAAGTCTACACAGGGACATGTTCAAAGATAAACACTGACTCACACAGATTGGGTACACCAGGAGAGAAAGACACAGAGGCACAAATAGAGACCAGTCAGAGACACGCATACAAACACGCATGCAGATAATATAATAAACAAGCAGGCGGGCAGACCAGTTAATTTTAAGTTTAAAAAACTACACGTACACCTGGTTGTATTCATCCAGTTAGAAGGAAAACGTGAGCAAATGGCTAGCATGAGGAAATAATTTCTGCTAGCCAGCAGCATACAAAACCACCTGATAAAGCGAGAAAATCAATGAAGAATTAACGCTCTGTCTACATTCAGACGCCATTACCGAAATATGCCGCACAGAGAGAGACTTGATTTACTGAACTTCTAGTCGTCTGGACGCCGCAGCTGTGACATACATGATTTCGGACGTGCTATACAACGACACCGCGACCAACCGAGTGGCGCTCATAGCTGCGGAAGATGAACGGCACGGAAAACTGGAATTAGTAGACCAGAACGACAAAGATAGGATAGATACAATACTGAGGTTGTACAGATTCATATCTGAAACGTGTCACAGAGCAGCTGGAGAGCTACCAAAATGATTTGGGTTACAAGAAAAAAGTTGAAGAAGGTTGAAATGGTGTAGGGTAGCAACACTGGAGGGAAGAGAAGCAGAGGTGACCTAACTGAAGCTGATCAGGGTGTTGCTGGAAAGGAGGTAGTGCAGTGGAAGAGGTTGTTTGAATTAGCACCAAATAAGACAACAGACTACATATATAAATTAAGACACCGAAAGTAAACATTAGGGCAGAAATTCCGCAGTGCAAGAGTTGCAGACTTGTCACTTGTGGAGTGGTTTGGATGATAGTACAGTCTCAGTGGACACTATCACTGCTTTAAAGGGGGAAGCAAGGCTATTACACATACAGGGTAAATATGCAGTGGTTCTAACACAGAGTGTATGTCTTCTGAACCACTTAAAACCGTTGTTGTGAATGGAATAAATGAAGGAAGCAAGATACAGATATGTCTTCTCTTTACAACTCTGTCTGAATATATATATATATATATATATATATATATATATATATATATATATATATATATGTAATACTATGTATGTATGTATCTGATACTTGTATAGCACCCTTTAAGTAACTCACAGGGATGCTGTGGCATGGTAACCTAGGAATACATACATACACACACACATACATACAATGTCATACATCCATACATCAGAAATTAATGCAGCAAGAACATTTATAAGCACATCACTGTATAGTAAGAAAGCTGACTTACTGTAGTCTCCTGCAGTAGTTAGGTGAAACTTTCTGGCTGTAGGTGACAATAAGTATGCTTTGGCCTTTTACACCAGAAAGTGTCCATCTATATATATATATATATATATATATATATATATATATATATATATATATATGTATATATATATATATATTTATGAGCATCGCCATGAAGGAAGTTCATTTGTATATATGTATAAATGTTTATGTACGTATCTGAATATACAGTACTTTATAAGAGCCTCTCAAAAGGTGCTGGTGGATGCACATCTCACACATACCAAGAGGTGTAACTTAGATTTATAAGCCATATACATAATTTGAGTTGTCTCCGAGTCCTGGCGTTTGGATTACCGTGATACTACCCTGGCAATATCTTGCATCTGGACATATAGTAGTCTGTAAATTGTTTAAGAGTCTATAATCAGCCTCTTAATAATTATGTTTGGCAATAGTAGACTCTGATTAATGTGGCCAGTGACCATATATACATTTTTGTCTGGTATAAAAATTCCACTGTGACCTATAAGCAGACATATAACATGCCTTTCATGGTAGCTGCACAGATTCTTCCGATAGTCTGTATCAGAATATAGACGTGAAGTATATAATTATATCATATAATTAAATTATATATAAGTTGTATATATAAGTATTACGTATAAATATATATTTAGCTATATAAATTTCGTGAATGAATGAATGAATGAATGAATAACACTACTGCAGCAAACCCATGATTCTAGGATGTTTCTGACACTGCTCAAAGAAATGTCATTAACAGCTGACACCACTGTGGCAAATTGTTAGAATCCTCTGCCATGCTTGTCTGGTATTCATTCCATCACAGTTCGGCAGCCTTAAGCCATGCAGAGAGTAATGTGGTCTGTTCTATGAGTGATAATAATCACACACGTTTGTTCTGCTGGAGCCCGAAGGTCAAAACAACTTTCTCGTGAATAGTCACATCGCGTTCATAATCGTCAACTCCAAATTTAGATAGCTCCACTTGAAAGCTAAGTGGGCACCAGCTCATTCACATATATATACTGATAACGAATAGCTCTACCACTTTATACGGTCTGCAGTAGTAGACATAACACAGAGTATAGAATGTAGCCTTTTCTGCCTTTGTACCGGTACCGCTGCTGATATTTGACTCATAGTTCATTCCTTAGGTTACACTACGGGGAATCGTAATCTCGAAATTTCTAAATCGCTACTAATCTAGAGCTAAGCGCAGAGCACCAGCTTATTCACGAGCGCTGCGTCGTACCAGAGAGCGACGTCCAGTGGAGATCCGAGTCCGGTGCATCGTTCGCTCGTACACTAACCCCTGCAACGTCGTTGGCCTCGTTTTTCACCGCCATCACCGCCCGTCATGCAACGAAATAGCAATGAAACCCTCGTCTATGGTTCGCATGTCATCGGACCCAAACGCGTCCTCCGGTGCCCGTTCCAGGAAAGCTATAAATAGCGCGACGGCGGCGTCATTAAAGGACTTGGCATTCGCGCTGGCGCCGAAGCAGATATGACATCGCCAGTACGCTCCTTTCTTCCGTCCCTCCTTCCTTCCTTCCTTCCGCGGCGGCAGCAGCAGCAGCGGAGACAACAGATTTTATGATAGGACGCTGGAAAGTCCGGTCGGCTGCGTTTAACGGCTCGAGTTGTGCTCCGTTCCCGGAATCGTTCGATAAAAATTCTCTTTTCGGCCGTTGCGCCTCACTATAGATTCACATCATCTCAAGACTGGCAGCGAGGGAGACGGTTTTATTGACGCCGTGACTTACGACGTGGGATGGTGTTGACGAAAAAAGAAACGGATACCTACAGGAATATGACCGAGTCTCAGCATGCAAAAGGTCGGAACGCTCCCAAGGCAGTTTGTCGGAAAGTACGCCACACCAGCGCTGCATGCCGCTAAAGAAATACGCGCCTTGTGTGTCGTACCCGCGAATCTGAATAATGAATTCTCCGTCACAGCGTCCGGGCTTTAAATCAGGCGCAAATTCTCTGTTCGTGGTGCTTTACTGTCAACTGTTTTTTTTACTGTCTCTCTCTATAGGCTACATCATGTGTAGTCGCCTTTGAAGAACTGGCTTAGATGCAATGTAGGCCCTTGTAGAATTTAAACTCCTCAGAGCATCCATGCTAATCCTCTTTGTGCTGCTCGTGGGTTTTAATGTGGTGGTAGTGATGAGGATGAGGATGTATGCGTGTTTGTATGCATGCATGTATGTGTTTATGCATGTCTGTATGTATGCATGTGTGTAATTATGTATGTACATGTGAATGCATGCATGTTTGTATTATGTGTATGTATATATGTATGTATGCATGCATGTGTATGTATGTATGTATATATGTATGTATACATGTTTGTAGGCCCTATGTACTATGCGATGGCCCTATAGCTAAACTTTTCCTTCATCGTATGTTGTTACCCTGTGCCAAATTTCATGCTTCCATCATCAAGTGAGCAATTTTTACACCAAGCTGACTGATTAATTGGCAGTTTTAAGGTGAGGATATGACGTCATGCTAAAACGTCCGCTGGGAGGCGTAAACTATGAAAGAAAAATTGTCAACAGCATTTTTCTGCTTCAGAACTATCATATCATTAAGTTAAACATCATTGCCAAGATTCTACCCAACATGTTTCTTCCCTTTCATAAGCCGACGGACTATAAACATGCGAGGTTTTGGCAGATTGGCGACAACTCGGACGGCGCAGCCGAGTAAAGACCGAAGCTGTCGAATCCGGAATTTCGACAGGACTTGGGAGGACAGAGTTTCAGAAGTCCAGATGGGTCAGAATGAAGAAGTGGACGAGAGTCGCAGCGCCGTCAGATGATGGATTTCGCTGTACGGCCCTAATCATGGTCGTCCGGAGGGGGAGGCAAGAGTGCCCCCCGCAACCCCCCCCCCCGGATTTTGAAAATTGTCTCGTTTTCTGTGTTCATGAATAGCTAGCTATTCTATGCAAAATCGTCATTTTGGCCCTCCCCAGAAAAATCCCCCCTAGAAAAATTTAGATCCCGTAGAAAAATTCCTGCGGACGCGCGCGCGCCCATGGCTCTAATCTGACGCATTTTATAAAAAAACAGGACCTGCAGAGGAAACTGACATGCTCTTCCCTATATAGATCTACAGGTCCTCATCCAGAAGCACTCCAAGGTTCCAGACAATACGCTGCGCTTCCCTACCTTGAAATGCTATACCGCTTCCCTGTCAATCCTTGCTCGCGCTTGTCTTGTGCTCATCTATATAAAGCATGTCTTGTCCGGGTTAAGCCTAAGTCGATTTGAAGACATCCAGGTCTGCACTTCATAACGATTGCTCGCGTTTTCGACGAGTGGCACGTTAAGTACCGCTGGACGCGATGATGCTGATGATGGTGACGATGATTATGAGACAATGATGTCAGCGCCTATGTTCAGAAAAGATGAATAGAGAAGATGACGAGAGTTAGATGATAATCACGGATAATAAAGGAGATTGAATAGGAGAAGGAGCAGGAGGTGGATAAGCAGGAGGAGGAGGAAAGGAGGACAAGAAGACGCAGAAGGAAGAGAAGCAGGAGGAGAAGCAGGTGAAAAAGGAGGAAAAGCAGGAGAGAAGAATTAAGCAGGAGGAGGAAGAGAAGGAAAAGGAGGAGGAAGATACACAGGAGAAGCAGGTGAAAAGAAGAAGCAGGAGGAAGAGGAGGAAGAGGACGACGACGAGGACGACGACGAGGAAGAGAAGAAACAGTAGGAAGACAAGGAGAAAATGATGACTACGACGACAACGATGATGATAAGAATGATGATAAAAACGCTAGGCATGGATAGGCTACTTATCAAACGATGTCCTATATCCGTTTCCACGATCATTTCCAACTAAATATCTATCGGACTAACGCTGCATCTGGCCGCAGCTGGTGATGTTCACTACACGGATTCATACATCACATTAGCCTTAAAAAGCAATTCAAACGGCGCATAATCCATTAAAATGTCACGTCATGTGTGCGATCACCGTCACAGGCCGTGCGCAGCATATATATATAGTCACCATCTTAGCCAAGGACATCACTTTGGTCTAGAAAGTGGGGTGGGGCTAAATTTCGCAATCGTTCCCCCTCGCCACTGTTAATAAGTTATGACAGCGCCGTTTAAATGCGCCCTGCCTAATAGCAATTAAAAATAACAATAGTAACAATGAAGATGACGATGGTAATCACGATGAAGATGGAGGTCGTTAATTGTTTTGAGCCTTGAGGGCTCAAATAAAGGTCTCACTCCGAGAAAATAATACTAGGCATTGCTTCTTGTGGGTATGAAGTGGTGGGTACGGTACCCTCCAGTCCAAAAGTGTGAGTATACGGGTAGGCCCTACCCCTCGTACCCCTCGAAAATTACGCCTAAGATCTTAGCGTTAACCTGTCGTTTTAGCTGCATACGCCTAGCCAACTGTATTCGACTGGAAATCCGATTCCATATGCACAACGCCATCACGCAGTTGCCTTGACCTGCCGTCGACACTAGTGTCCTTGACTTAATTGGTAGCGCCGACCTAGCAGCACCGACAACCATGCATAGCATAAATAACTCCGAAAACACGCGCGCGTACACGAGTGGCGACATCTATAGCGTTACCTGTCGGAAGTACTGTGGCCCTTTATGGCGATCATAAGTGCTTTGTTATGGGGCCAGCGAGGCTGTTTTTCAATGAAAATATATCATTGCACAAAATGCTGACTCAAAATGTCAGAGTTTACTATTTAAAAAATGGGGAAAATGTGCAATGTTGTACATTTGGTTTTATCACTGTAGGCCTACAAATCGTAATCGTAAACTTCAAACTTGTAAAGCGCTACTCTAAAGTTATTAGCTAAGCTTATTCGCAAGCGCTGACAAATCACAATCATGGCAAGCAAAGAAGCAGTATAATTTAGTGTCGCCCAAGTGTCCATCACCTCGGGATTTGTCCACTGGCAGAAATGAGTGCCTTCCCTATGTTCTGCATGGAGATTTGGGAGCTTGAACTTTACAAACAGCAATTGATACCGAATCAGGGCCAACAACTGCATGAAAATCTGGCAGTGCTTCACATCTGTTGGGACGAAGGACGCCTAAAAAATATGAATAGTGACCAAGCTGTTTTACCTGTATGTCAAAATGAAACGATAGCTCAGAAATATCCAGTTTTGTTGTCCTCGAGACCAAGGTCTTGGTCTCGAGTGCACTCGAGTTCGTTTTTAAAAGTCTTGGTCTTGGTCTTGGTCTTGAGACCAGAAGTCTTGGTCTTGAAGTTCAAAGTCTTGGTCTTGGTCTTGAGGTTCAAAGTCTTGGTCTTGGTCTTGCAAGACCAAGACCAAGACCGGCTGTCAATATGAACAGTCATTTAACAAAACTCAAGAATTAAAAATTTATCAAGCCTGTTTGCATCATAACCTACGACAAAATACCTACGGACGGATAGGCCTAGTCTTGTTGGTCAGGAAAACCCATCGGCAGCAGCAACTAAGTTATGCTGTATACATCTGGAAGCCCTGCCGAGGTTTTTTCTTAGCCTGACGGTCTGATAAACCAAGTGAGGATTAAAAGCTCACGATTTGTACATTTAAATCCAGTGCTTTAAAAGCTACTGTGTGTGCCAGCGACTTCAGCGCACCTATGGAAAGTATTTTTTCACATGGCGAAATTTTTATGAGGCCCCACAAGGCACGTCTTGGTCAGAATATTCTGAGCGAACAGGTTTTTAGAAAATATAAAAGGCATTTGGAATAACATTTTGCATGATGCATGGGAGGGGATAGAGTAGTGGTAACACTCATGGCCAGGAGAGCACAAGGTACGCGGATCGACTCCCGTAACCCCCCTCTAGGGCGGCGCCTTGCATGGCTGCCAAACCGTGTGTTTAATAAAGATATTGGTTGTACTTTCATGTTTCAATGTAATCTTACTGCGTTTGTCGGTTTGAAATAATAAAGAATATAATTATATTATTATTATGAAGGACTTTTGTAAATACGAAGTCGGAATTCTCTGCAGTCTGCATTTAAAGTTAATTTGATCGAATAAAATAAAAGACACGTTTTCATTAAAATAGCGAGTTGTCCGACTTAATTTTTTGTACGGAAAAGAAGTTTTGGCCTGATTGTGATTTTTTGGGGTCTTGGTCTCGGTCTTGGTCTTGAGGTTCAAAGTCTTGGTCTTGGTGTCGAGGTTCAAAGTCTTGGTCTTGGTCTTGAGACCAAAAGTCTTGGTCTTGGTCTTGAGGTTCAAAGTCTTGGTCTTGGTCTTGAGGTTTAAGGTCTTGAAAACAAGACTGGGTAAGCATAAGTAGCTGTTATCCGTATCTGACATTTGCACAATGTATGCAAAGAATCCTGAAGACTTACGAATTAGTCAAGAACTGAAGTTTTTATGAAGGTCTCCAGGCAGTTAAATGCAAACTGTAAATGGAAATGTTTCTCAATACCTTTAATACATTTCAGATCTGCATCTACTGAGCCGACATTCACTTATGAGATATGGTGACAACTTATCAGGCAATATCAGCTAACATACAGCTAGCCACGGGTGCATGTTCTTCACAGGCAAGTGTAAATGTGTTACTAGTAAACAATCGCTCCACTCCATAGATTCATTGATTGAGGTTAATTAAGCCTATTTCCCAAGTTATTAAGTCAGCATCTGTCACTTCATGATTTTTATTTTACTATACTGCAGTAAATACATGTAGTATATAGTAGTCCCTGTCAATGTACTAACTAATATTTACTACAGAATGCATATTTATTTCAATTTCGTACACTTAGAAGTTTTAAGTAAGTTAAATAAGTATTGTATCGTATCTGAGAATTTATAAAGCGCTGCTCACAGTGTAGGCTACTAAGAGGCACTCTCAGCGTAACAGACCCGAGGGAATAAGAACGTATTCAAGCAGTGGAAAGAAGAGGGTCAGGTCCCCACCAAAATCTTACTACGGATTGAAGGGGTAGGTCGTTCCACAATGAGGGGCCATGGATGGCAAAAGCAGGGTGTTGAGCCATGCTGGTCCTAACCCAGAGGCGTAGCTGGGGGGTCCAGACGGGGACATGCGTCCTGGGGCGCCAAAAGAAGGAGGCGCCAAAATGAGGGTTAAAATTGATAATTTTACTCTTAATTTTGATGCAATTTTAACTAATTTATCCCCAAAAATTTATAAGATTTAATTTTGGTGCCCCAAAAATATCCAGTTATATCCTCATTACTTACAGACCAGTTACCAGATATGATTTTGGCGCCCCACTAAGGGGCACCATATTCTATCTGAATTTTTAATACTTTATTTAATTAAATTTAAATTGCCATTCGATGTATTTGGAAAATATGAAATAAATAAAACAGGGAGGGGCGACAGTTTCGTAGTTCGTCCCCGGGAGCAGTGGCGGCGATCATGTTTGACAGGTGAGAGGGACATTTTTGAATTGATCTGGTCAAAAAAAGGTTTAAAATGTGACCTTTTTTGGTGTTTCTTCAAAATGTGGGGGTCCTGTGCATGGCGTATCCCCCCCACTGTTAAAGGTGGGTCTTGTTCCCTCGACCCCCCCCCCCATGATCGCCGCCCATGCCCGGGAGCAAAATACCCTAGCTACGGCGCTGTCCTAGCCCGTGGAATAAGGAGATCAAGCCAATCAACAGACCGAAGAGGGCGGAAAGAGAGAGAGAGAGAGAGAGAGAGAGAGACTTACGCATTAAGTAACAAAGCAATTGTGCTTTATTTAAGAGTTAGTAACAAGTAATCAGTTTCAAACTTTGTGTTTTAGTAAATATATGTATCGTATCGTATCGTATCTAGTAATTTATAATGCGCCTCTCGCAGTATATATTATAAACTATTCAGAGCCTCAGAAACAGAAACAAACAGAGGTGTGTTGACACGGCAAGCGCTAACACGTGTGTGTACTACAATGCTTACAATTAAAACTGATAAATACAAAAAAAGTTGCAATAAGCACATGGTTTTTTTATAGGACAACTTGAAACAGAAAAAGAACTAATTTTTATGTTTATTTAAAGCACATAAAAGTCGCTATAACGACTTTAAAATTGTTGCTCCATGACCCCAATGGGCTGCGGTTGGATAAAATTGCTTGTAGCTTGCTATTTAACTATATAGCAGTAACATCTGTTCTTGTTCCAAGATCACACTTCTGATCAATAAATAGAGACTCTGATTGTAAAAGGAAATAAAAGGCATTGGTGACTCAGCTTGTTTCACATAACACAGAATTGGCAACAAGACACGAGGACTCATCTAAGAGCTTCTGTTTGTAGCTGCCAAATGAGCTGTTGCAGGTATACGAACAATTTAAGAGGCCATTGTACAACTGCCACTGGCGGCGATCTTGTTTGACATGTGGGGGAACAAGGGACACTTCTGAACTGATCTGGTCAAAAAGAGGAGAAAAAAGTGTTTCAGACCTGAGTGTGAAAAAAATTTTTTGACCTTTTTTGGTGTTTCTTCCAAATGTGGGGGGACAACTGTATACTGTGCCGTTCCCCCACTGTTAAAGGTGGGGTATTGTCCCCTGGACCCCTCCCGGGATCGCCGCCCATGACAACTGCAGTTCCATTTATAACATACAACTCAACAACCAGGCTCACATTACTACATCACAGCAAAAAGATTCAGTGACTGCAGGAAACCAGTCAGGATTCAAATCTCAACCTGTACCTTGTAAGATAGCCACACAATGACACACAACTGAACTTGTGCCATCTACACATCTCTTAAAGCATCCAAACATTCATACTCATGAAGACATACTTGTACCAACGGCAAAACTGGACCACCAGAAGAAAAATGTCTGCTTTCCATGTAATATGAAGGCAAAATAGTGTCAGATACATAATCCAATTTTGCTTGTAATAAATGATTACAAGGCAAAGAATTAGAACTACAGTCTGCTTTCGGGACCTGATTAAGGGAAATTGCAGTACCATTAAAGGGAGGCTGCACTGTATTGGACCACAAATTATGATCGATATCATCTACAGTGACTACCGTGAACTAACTAGGCCGAAGAATAGGAGTAGGTTCCTACAAACCAAATTAGTCATCCTATATATGACTGCAAAATGCATTTGCAGTTTTGTTTGTAATTGGATATGACTAAAGCTTACGAAAAGCACAAGCTAGCTTGACACGTTTATTGGGTGTCTGTCTACATATTTCCTCTTTAATATTTCATTACAGAATACAACATCGGAACATGGTAACTCGGAAGGGCGTTTCCTGACTATAGCCATGCTGCCCATGCACGAACAGTATACAATGCTGGAGGAAGGTAGAAGTTGGTCTCTGGATGGCATTAAATAGACAATTAATTGGGATACAATTCTCTCCAAATAATATGACTACAGAAGCAGTGGCGGCGATCTTGTTTGACAGGTGGGGGGGGACATTTTAGAACTGATCTGGTCAAAAAAGAGTTTTGAACTGATCTGCTAAAAAAAAGAGGTTAAAAATGGTCAAACTTTTTTTGCGCGTGATGGCTGGCCTTTTTTTGGTGTTTCCTCAAAATGTGGGGGGACAGATGCATGGTGTGTCCCCCACTCTTAAAGGTGGGGGTCTTGTCCCCCTCGAGCCCCCAGATTAAGGCAGTTTTCAGAGTAACGTAGTTTTCAGATTAAGGCAGTTTTCAGATAAAGACAGTTTTCAGATTAAGACTGATTTCAGATCAACGCAATTTTCAGATTAACGCAGTTTTCAAATTAGGACTGTTTCTGATTAAGACTGTTTTCAGATTAAGGCAGTTTTCAGGTTAAGGCAGTTTTCAGATAAATGCAGTTTTAAGATTAACTCAGTTTTCAGACTAAGGCAGTTATCAGATTAAGGCAGTTTTCAGTTTAAGACTGTTTTCACATTAAGACTGTTTTCAGAAATTCAGATTAGCCCTTTAATGACAAGAGGGATTAGTTTTCCATACATCTTAGTGCATGCTCGTCATTAAGGTGTTAAGGCAGTTTTCAGATTAAGGCAGTTTTCAGATTATGTCAGTTTTCAGATTATGACTGTTTTCAGGTTAAGACTGTTATCAGATTAACAGAGTTTTCAGATTAAGACTCCTTTCAGATGAAGGCAGTTTTCAGATTAAGACTGTTTTCAGATTAATGAAGTTTTAAGATTAAGTCAGCTTTCAGATTAAGGCCGCTTTCAGACTGAGGCAGTATCCCGGTAATCTTTCTTTTATCCTTGAAAAATGAATTTTAATACCTGCATCAAAATTGCTTGATGTGATATTTCACTGTACCTAAATCGTTCAATTTAAAGACAGATGATGTCATCTCTTACAGCATCGTATCTTCTACACAGGCGTTAACTTCAGCTAAACCAAAGACCCAAGCTGTATATCCAGACAGTGAATCGGAAATTCTAACATTGGATTCATGAGAGTTAACACAACCAACACAATGATACAATGCCAGTAGCAATCAGGATGGTATGTTGCCTCAGTCCCAATCAGATCACCTCTCGCCAGTTTACCTATACCAGCACCAGGGTGGGAATTGTCGGGGGAGGGGTTCAACCCCCTAGTAATTCTTAGAACCCCCAGTTATGTTCATTGCACACCCCAGAGGGTCGTTTCCAACCCTCTCAGTTGTGCTAGAGGTGCTAGAGTGATTTAGCATTATTTGACTCGAGTCACTGATAAAGAGAAGAAATTTCCATGGTGTATCATGTATGCATTCTTGAATTTTCTCAACAAAGGAATTGATTTTGAGTCAAGTCTGACTTGCAAAACTGCTAGCATTGAAATTAGCTGCTTCCAAATTTCGTTGAAAAATACGGATAAAATGTTCAACCCCACCCCATCTTTTTTCTACAATTCCCACCTTGAGGAGCACACTGCTCCAGTGTGGGAATTGTATAAAAAAGACTGGGGGGGGGGAGAATTGAAAATTTTATCCGTATTTGCAAACTGTTGTCAACAAAAGTTGAAAGCAGCTGATTTCAACGCTAGCAGTTTTACGCATCAGACTCGAATCAAAATCAATTTATCGTCTGCCGACAATTCCCACCTTGCACTTTCAATCATAAAATCTACACTGAACAACTACAATAGACCTACATCAAATGTGACAGACGATTGCCACAGGCCTACAGGTTTATGGTAAGATTGGTTACCATAAAAAATGCACAGTACATTTTTCCTTTTAGTTTCACTTTTTTTCATATTTGCAAATGCGACAAAATCCAAAAAATCGTGAACGAAAATTTAAGCTTTTTGCACCAAGCACACGGACCATAAATTACCTGCTGGTAACGGTGGGCTTCAGTCACAATAAGTATATTTTTGTCAAATTTCGCAATAGGCCAAACGTATACAGTCTGCCTTTTAACCCATCATAACCATGCAAGTAATTGACTAATCTGATAGGCCTAATTTATTTCAAAACTGTTTTCTAGTTATAATCAGGGACGTCATTTCAGCTTTTTTCGAGGGGAGGGACGTCATTTGAGTATTTTTCCGGAGGAAGTTGGCCAACTTGTTAAGTTTTGTATTTATAATCTACATGTGCAAAACTGTAAGCCCATACTGAATGATATGACCTCCCTGAATTTGAGTATCTTTTTTTATTTTTTACCCCATTTCTTCTTCCTTCTTTTCTTCTTCCATCCTTTTCCGTTTTTTCTCTCCAGAAATCATGGAGAAAATACCTCTTACCCCCCCCCCCCCCAATGACGTTCCTGATTATAATCGCAAAAATTATTGGTATTTATACTAATACTATAATCGAATGTTTGCAAGTAAAGATGTTTAACATACCTCTTCGCTCGTGACTTCGTCGATGGCCGTGATTCAGATGCGGCGAAAAAATCCGATGTAAAGCTGTAGCGGCGATCGTGGCGAAAACTTAAACTTAAGAAAAGTCGCCGTATTTGGTGTCCCGGTGGAGTTTTTCTTAAATAATCTGACTGTGCAGAACGACTGATAACTGTCGAATGCGCCGTAGAAATTCACTTTGAATTCACGAGACGCAGCAAATAATTCATCGGCGTGCATTAATCGACTTCGCCTACGACCGTTTTATCGTCTGCCGCCCCAACCGCGCCTCCACCGATTATATATCTGGATGCCTCACTTGATGTGTATCTCGACGTCATTGTTGTATAGCGCCACCCAGCTGGTGACTGCAAACCAATTCACCTAGCGCAGTTTACTCTGTCAGCCTATTTACAAACACGGAATCAGAACATGGTGAGTAGGAAAATACTAAGGCAAAGACTGCATGTCAATTAACGTAATTACAAGGTAGAAATCTCTAAGACGATGCCGTTTAAACACTGGCCTTCCTTATTATTGCCTTCTCGGACTGACAACATAGGCCTACGCATAGGCCTATCATCTGAGAACTTCTGTAGCGTCACCGTTATTAAATGAAAATGTTGTGCAAGCCAAAGTCCCGAGGTGTTGAGGCCAGTCGAAAGCCATGAAGGGAATCGAAAGACATAGAAGCAGCCGTTGAAGAAATTAGCCCAGAAGATCAATAGGCTTTTAGCTGTGATCTAGTAATTTGGACTTCATACTTCATAGCTCATCACGATCAAGATCCTCCTTAAATGACCCTCCTCTAGGGGGGCCTACATGTATTCTAAATCATTTATAATGCCTTATCTTCAGTGGCGGCGATCTTGTCTGAGCAGGGCCGGATTAACCACTCGGGGGGCCCCATGCAAATTATACACGGGGGGCCCATCGTATTGAGCATGGAAAAATGGGGGTGCCGTGAAGACATGACAACCAACTTGTAGTAAATAAGGGTCAATGCTGTGTGCCGTGCTGCTCAAATTAGTAGGCAATGTATACATCATCATTATCATCAGTTCCTGACGTCAGCCATTTGGCGGCAATGGGTACGAATAAATGATCTCCAGTGTCCTCGGTCATTTGTTAATTCCAACAAAATTTTAACGCTTTGCATCTATATCTAAGATTGTTTCAAATGTTTGTTACAGTAGGCCTATATTAAAATTATACAGTTAGCTTAAAATTATATTAAAAAGTCGAATTTGTTCCTTCATTAATTTGTTACCAGCTCAGAAACATTTGCGACTTTTAGAAGCAGCTGCAAACTGTGTAATAATGTCATCAAGTGATATCAAGTCAAGCACATCACTCTCAACACCTAGAAGTTCCACTGTAGTTAGACGTTCGTGGATCATAGAAGTTCGCAGTTTATTTTTATATAAGTCCCCATCTTACTGTAACAGCGTTCACCTGACCAGTTGGAGAGCATCAATGACACGAACATACGCAGAGCGATAGAAACATTAGGCCTAGGGGATGTTTTGAGAATGTTCTCGGTGTACAGTAGCATAACTAAAGCAGCAAGTGTGTCACAACCCCTTGATTTTGCAAAATCAGCAAGTTAGACCATTTCATCAAGGAATATAATTGTCAGACTGAAAATCTCTTGTTTATGTGGTAGCCACTAGCCAGCCTGTAGGAAAATTATTGAATCTTATCAGGCTCTAGTCTGTCAAAATCTGCTACAACTTGGAATGGGCCTATAAAACAAACTTCATTGAAAGCGTGAATTCTCTGCCTTAACGACATCAGCAGCTTGTCTACAATTACCATATAAGTTTCAGCACGAAACGAGTCTCCACCTTGCAAGATGAGCTTACTGTTATGTTTATGCCAGGAAACAAATCGCGTCGGAATATAAACAAAAGTGGCGTCAAAATAGATTACATTGACTGAAAAAGTTGAGCCAAAAGATACGCATATAGGCCTACACAGCAGTTAGTTGAATGGCTGACAATTCAAATTTGCATTTTTTGTTTAAGCTGAGACCAATGGTTCTTTCCTGCGAACAAATAATTATTTGGTGCAATGAATTCTGTGTTTGTACTGCAGTATTCCGACTTCAGTTGGGGGGCCCCCTTTAAGCGGGGGCCCCATGCTAAAGCATATTGAGCATACTGGTTAATCCGGCCCTGTGTCTGAGAGGTGGGGGGTGTCGGCCATGGTCACCGAAGAACATTTAATTCTTCTCCGACAAAAATTAGATCCTTAAAAAATCTCAAAAAATTTCAAATTCATCTCCTACAAACGTTGATGACCTTTTTTTAGTCATTCACCTCTTTTTACTACATTCTTACACTTTCTTCGCCAAAAAATCTCGTCCGTGTACACTTTTTCTCGGATCTCATCCTCCCAAAAAATATACCAACTCATCTTCGAAAAAAGTTGATGACTTTTTTTAGTCCTTCGCCTGTTTTACTACTTTTTACACCTTTTCTCAAGGGGCCCCCGGTAGTAACTTTTTACCACACTCAAAAATTTTTACTTCTTACTTTCTCACAATTTTGGGGGACACTTCTGCTCTAAAATTTTGTTTTTTACCTCATCTGTTCGAAAAGGCAGCGAAAACCCTCACGCGCAGTGACATTTCTTGGTCCTTTTGGTGTTTCTTCAAAAAGTGTGGGGGGGGGACAAATGCATGGTGTGTACCCCCACTCTTAAAGGTGGGGGGACATGTCCCCCCGCCCCCATGATCGCCGCCCATGCTTATCTTAGATCAAGTCATATAGGCTCATACGTACCTTTCTTCATGTTCATTCGATCACTTTAATGCTGCTGGACACTCACCTTTTCCTCACACTCTCGTCAAGGTTCGAATCTGTTCTCAGTCCTCTTCATTCTTATAGGCTACTTCCTCGCTAATCAAACTTATTGTCTCATCCTCTGATGATCATCAGCTCCATGATGATGACATCACTCTTGTATCATATATCAGTGCAGTGTCAGCGAGTTGTCTTTATATATAATTCTGATAATAATGATACAATCAGGGCTGTAGTCGAGGGTACACACGGGTATATATATCGTGTAGGCCTACTCACCTCTAGAGACCGTAGGCCTATAGGCTACGGTATACTCCCTTCACAAAATATTTCTACTCGCCGCTAATATGTTTCTGAAAACTAACTGGTAGCGTATACTCACCTCTAATTTGTTTCGGAAAACTAACCGGTAGCGTGTAGGCTTACTCACCTCTAATTTTACCACTACAGCCCAGGCCTATAGCCGTATTTTTTTTACAAGAATTCTAGACTGTTCGAACATCGACGTTATATTAGGTTGCCACCTTTCTAAACTAGGAAGTTGGTAAGCAATTTTGGAGCACCACAATCGTAAATCACCTCACGATGTGGGACCTGCAGAGGCGCAAGTCGCGCAACTGCGTAAGTTTTTGGGAAAGTAAATATTTATTTAAAAGAGACGATTAAGATTTAAGATTTTGAACACTGTAATGATGTCAGGATGTATTTAAATGTTATTTATGATATTTCAGTTCGCCTGAGTTAGGCCTATACATTAATAGTGGTGTTGAACAAATAAAGTAGGCCTACAGGTAGGCCTAGGCCTAATGTGTCTTAAGCCACAAAATTGTTTAGTTTGGGAAAAATTACCACAAATTTGAAAGTAGGGACATTTGGCTAGGGTGTTTGCATAGTGACGTACCAGCCTCATTTGCATATGCCATATAAGGTAATCAACCATATTGGTTCAGTAACAAATGCTTGTTGACGTTGGATACGTAAGTGAACGGCGCTTATTATAAATTATAAAGGGTGGAAATGGTTTTCTGTATAATAGTTGGCTGCAGCAACTATTCGGAGAGGGATAAAGGGCCATTTTGTAGTTTCAAAAATATGTCAGCGTGAAGGCCCAGAAGAACGTGCCCGGAGCGAAGAACGCCGGCGACTTTGGCTAATTTGAGCTATAGCCAAAGATGATCTAGCGGAAGCGAAACTGAAAGCTGAACGATCTGCTGGAAACATTTCGTGATAGGTACATACGGTACTCACAATGTACTAATGGTTTAACTGCTGTTTTGGCAGTACTCTCTGTTGTTAGCTCCTCGGTCTGGAATGGCCTTCCTCTGGCGCTCTACCTGCTCTCCAGGGTCCATTCTTACAACGTGTCCTATTTCCATCTTAAGACTGCTCTCTTCAGGCGTGCTGGGATTGCGTCTGAGAAAAGTAGTTGCTTGAAGTGATACTATATAAATCTCCGTAATGAATGAATGAATTTTGATAAACTAGATTCTGTATATTAACAGTAATCTATTATCAACAGTATGTTTGCTGCCTGTAATCATTTACTGTAAAGTGCTTACTCAGGATCTTTGGCAATGAACGAGAATTTGGGAGAAGCGGCTAACCCGGGTTTATCTGTATGATGGCAGTTAAAACGACATTGGTGTGTATAAACTATGAACGAGACATTATGAGGAAATTATATTTGAAAATAGGAATTAGGGTAGGTGAGGACAAAAGGAATTCAATGACACCTGAGAGGAAATAAAAGAACAACAGAGATGGACATAATAATGGTGGAAAGTGAGAGAAGGTGAGAACAATTAATAAAAAGAGAACCATGAACTGCCATCCTGTGGCTTGGGAAAAGGCAACGTGAAAAGTGATCTCGTTCCAGTGACACATAACTATCCACACGACTATCTTTCCTTTAGATATTGTAAATAAATAATTATTGTAAACATGTAATTGCTAAACTTCACAACAACAACCTGCAAAACATCATAAATGATTTTTTTATAGTAAATATTGAAGATATTTGTACACTTCTGTGTACCATTCAAAATGTTAAAAGGCATTGGACCCATTGTAATTGCCAGTGATTAAACTGATATGGGACAGGTGTAAGCCTTTCCTAAAAGCTCAGCCAAAACTAGTGTGAGAATTGTAGAAAAAATACGGGAGGGGGTTCTTTTTGATGAGTTTGATTCATGTAGAGTTGAGTGTTTCATCCGTATTTTACAAACGGAGACGATTCAAAAATGCAGGAGAAAGCTTAAACTCCATAAAGTGACGACATTGCCAAATTTATTAGCATACAATTTGCATGGTCACAAATCTCACAATAAACCAGACGATTACTTTATTAGTAACCCACAAAGTGAATTGTGAAAGAAAATGCTAAAATATATGCACAATATAAACAGTTGATATGAAAACTAGAAATACTAGTTAACACTTATCTTTACGACATACTGGGGGGTTGGAAACGACCCTCCTGGGTGTGGAATGAAGACTTAACTGTGGGCTTTCCTCAGAAAGACTAGAAAAGACCAGAAAGACTCAGAAAGAACTGATGTTCCTTGTGAAGTTGAATCTCATGACCTTCAGTGAAACAGCTGTCACCGCTGAATACATATTCCATTACATCATGAGCAACACCCCACTCTGTTACAGCCAATTTAAAAGAGGATTCAATGGGGATAACAAATAGCTTGAAACAAAGACAGTGAAGGTTTTGATACATCTGTGCAACAGACATCTTTCAGTTTAAACGCTGTTGTCTTACCTGCTTGAAAAAGAAACCAGTTTTATTTCTGCTCTGACCAAGTGTTTAATTTCAATCAACTCATTTTCAGAGATAGTTACATCGACTGATTCTGCCAAGGTCTGAAGTTCAGCCAAAGTGAATGTCCTTCATTAAACAAATATGCCAGTGGTCTCACATTAAGAGACATGTCTGTGACATAACTGTCAGAATCTGTTGACACCAGTGACAGCACTGCAGGTTTATGACCACACTGACTTAATCTAAAGTAAAAGTCATCTATTTCTAATTCAGTAGGATAGGCCATTGCTGACGACTTTGAAGAAGCTGGCGAGGCAGACGGCTTACATCTAGAAACTAAGGAAGATGATGACACGGTGCTGCATATGATACTGTAGTTGACAAGACCAGGCACAGTGAAGGAGATGTGGGTGTCAAAAGTCTTCTTCAGTTTCTTTGCCATCGAAGAGAAGTCCATGTGAGCCAAAGGACGACAAGTCAAGTTGGTGACATGCGACGGAGCAGCCATTTACAGTAGACTGTGTACAGGAAGTTTGTAATTGTAATCTCCAATTTTCTAAAGCACCACTGTAAAGCTGAGCGCAAAGCACCAGCTTATTCATGAGCGCTGCGACGTATCAGAGGGGTTGTCCAGAGATCAATATTTATTGGTGGTCCGAGTCAGATTGCCAGAGAGACCAAGGAGAGGCAGAGCAGCTGTTACTGCAGGTTTTGTTGAGGATGGGAAGGCTTGTAAGGCAGAGGATCAGATGGATTAGGATAGGAATTCTTGAAGAGGCAAGTCTTCAATTTGGAGTGGAAAGCCTGTGGGGTGATCAGTAGAGGAGCCCGAGGTAGATGACATTGAGTGAGTGGCGGTATTGGTGGAGGAACTGAGAAAATGCGGAATTTGCAAGTTCATTCCAGAGTTGAGATGCAGTGTGGGATATGGATCGGTCAGAGAACTTGAGGCGAGTACTGACTGAGGATGGGAGAGAGTAAGATAGGAGGATGAACGGGTAGACCGAGGTGGCTGGATGGTGAAGAGTCCGTTAAGGTACTGAAAACAACATAAAACACACTTGCTAATTATAAACTGATGCAGTGAAAAATATAGAAAAATTATGTCACAGTATAATGTCGCTACGATTCAGAAATTAAAATTTAAATGTTACTAAATTAACGCTAAGATCTGGGACTAACATAACAACACCAACATAAGCATAGTCATGTTTTTCGTCAGTTTTGGAAAGAGGATTCTACTGTATCTTTGTATACGAACTACACCATACTGTAATCCGGAAATTCAAAGCCATTACAACAAGTGCAGTCGGACTAGGAATCCAATCCCAAGTCCTTACCATCTGTTCTTCAGCAGGTAATCGTAATCTCGAGATTTCTACAGCGCCCAAAAAAGCGAAGTCGCGGGAACCAGCTTATTCACAGGCGCTCAGTCAAATCCTAATTAATAGGCGGGGTGAAATCGGTTCCAGATCGAGATCCAAAGGGGTCAATCAGGCAGACAGGCACACCACGGCCTTGGTCAGACGGCTAAGGTGGGTAGTGTTTAGGGTTGAAGCGGCGAGGGATGTCTAACTACATTACACTACATCTCAAAATTCAAAACAATAATTTCTTTACAATGCACATGTTACTTAAAAATTTTACCTTTTATTCATGAGATAACGCCTTCTTCCATCAACGAAAGACTTCGCGTACTTTGACAACAACTTTTTGTTTATTCGACGACTGAACCAAAATGGCAAATCACAGTCCCGCACTTAAGGCCACGCCCATCTGCAAAAGCTCTATAGGGACGTTGGACAGTTACCTCGAAATCGGGACAGTCCCGACAAAATCTGGACGGGTGACAACCCTATCAGAGATAGTGCTTACCCTTCGACCATGGAAGGGACACAAAAAACGGATTATGTACTTAAACTACTTATACGCTTAACGGTGATTTACAGCCGTTTCCGGAACCATAATGATATTCTTTAAACACACCACCAAATCAAATAGTATATCTGTGACCAAATCATCTTACGCTTGGTGTTTTCATGCATAGGTTTTCGTGGGTTTAATCAGCTAGGAACCGCACGTCAAGTGTAGCCAGCGAATATACTAATATAATATACTAATATAATTTTTCTTTTTAAAGGCTAGACTGCGCAATTTTAAAGGTCAGCGCTACAAAACGATTTTAAAAAGTTGTTCTTTTAATCGCTAGGCGACAAATCTTCGAACGTTTAGTTAAAATGGCGGCTAGACCATCGGACAAAAGTCTGCGATCAGATATTGGCGGTACGTTTTAACTAGTGTTGGAATTTCCATTTCTCAGTTCAATTATATTTTTTAATGAAACCATACCCGCTGATATTCGAGTCGCCTACAAAGATGCTTACAGGCTTATATTGTCATTATTGCATTCATGGCGCCAATTTATTAACATCGATGTGCGCGGCGCTCGTTATAAAGAGTGCTTTCTAAAATTTTGGTTCCAAGGATGAGTTAACCAGCATATGTGCACATACTGAGAGTTGAACCAGAAACTTTAGACAGACACATCTTCCCTGTAAACATGTGTGTTTAAATGCAACGAAGTTTCGTATTTTGGTGTTTTCAGAGATTCTTAAAGATGCTGATCTCACCACGCTTTCGTCGAAGAAGATCAGAAAGCAGTTGGAGGAAAAATATGGCATCGATTTGACCGACAGGTAAGCTAGTGACAAAACTAGATGGCTATGCGATCGTTTCCTTGCATTTCAGACCATGTCTTCCTAGCATTAAAAACCCGATACAACGTGATCCACACCCTCAGCCCACCAGCGTGGGGGCAAAATTTGGGTAATCCTGGGTTTTAGCGTCCGAAACTATTTACATTGCATGAGCGATGAAAACGTTTCAGAGTTAAACTCAAACAAGAAGTTGGAAGATTGATGAAAATATCAATGAAACTAGAAGCCGGATGATCGATTAAAATGTTACATAATAAAAGTCAAACTAGAAGTTGGAATTGCGATGAAAATATATCGTTTTAGTGCCGATATTATCCCCGTGTATGACCGATGAAAAATTTTATAGTAAAACTCGAACTAGAAGTTGGAAGATTGATGAAAATGTTCAGGCAACTAGAAGCTGGATAATCGATTAAAATATAAATGAAACTAGAAGTTGGATGAACGATGATTATATATTGTATATTGTATTAGAACGTTTCAATGAAAATAGTTTCGGACGCTAAAACCCAGGATTACCAAAATTTGTTTGCCTTTCAACTTGCAGGTCATGAAGTTACAGCCACCATCTAAGCTAATGTAAGAACTTCTGCAGCGCCACTGTCGTAATGCTCAGTACATCAGTCTCCTATGCACAGTTGTGCAAAGCCAAATTCCAGGGTGAGTTGGGTCAAAAGCCGAGAAGGGAGTCCAAGATGGCACGGAAACAGCATATGGAGGAAATGAGTCCAGGAAAAGATGAGTTTTTAGTTGAGATTGAAGGCTAGAACAGACTGCAGAGAAAACTTTTGCCAGAAATGACCCATCTCATTCTGTCTGTCTCCTTATAAGAATTCTTTTCCCGTTGGCACCTTTGGTAATCCAGTCTCCAGCTTCAACTTTACGGAATTTGCTGCTTTTTACAACAACTAATCTGAAGCAGCCAAGGTGAACTTCTTCCGTTTCTGTGGACTGCAACAATGCAAAATTCTGCCTTTGCTGTGTTTGGGCCATCGACCTAGAACGTCATCCTTGTGGATGCTACATACACTTTCACCAACACTTGAAAACTTCTCTTTCACGAGGACTGGGCCTGGTGCACCTTTGGGTATATAATATATATCATGAAGAGGTGCTATATAAATGCTCTGAATAAACGATTGAATTCACTTAGATTTGTTTAAATAGGAAAGCTGTCATCGACAAAATGATAATGGAGATGCTGAGCCTGGAACAGGATCGTCAAGCATCCCATTCCAAGTCCGCCTCAGTTTCTTCATCAAAAGATGCGGCTAGAAATAAAACAGTGAACGGCGGAGACGACAGTGAAAGCCAGGAGGCTGAATCTGATGATGATGACGTAAGTGGCATATGGATGCTTTGTTTTTTCCTATTGTTATATTGCACAACAAAGTTTTGTCTCGAATTAAACATCATCACTTATCAGGTGTTGTGTTGTGCAGACATAATGGAATAAAATACGTCTATTTTAATGTGGTGTATGATAGTCTAGCTGGTAGCATGCGAGCCTGTCTGCTGAGAGGCCAGGTGGTTCAAATTCTCGCAAGGGCAGAAAGATTTTTCAGAATTTGTTCCACCTGAACCTCCTAGTGAACGCAGCTATTAAAGACCAAATAGATTAGATAAAGGGTTAAGACTAACTACGATTTCACTTGTAGCGACCATCGATATAAATGTTCAGTTGATTGATTGATCAGGCCCTTAGCCAGAAATACAGAGTATCCCGTCCAAAATCATTCGAAGTCATGACTGCAGTGTCCCTATGCCGTTTACAGAGCCTACTATCAACGTGCTCCTTACAAAACTCATCTGAACGCTGGCAGGGTCTTGGAGAAGAAGCTGGCTGGTGCTGAAGGAGAAACATGCGCAATTTATGCCCGTCCAAAATAATTTTCATGCGTCCAAAGGACAGGTGGATGGGTGGTTGGCTAAGGGCCTGTGATTGATTGATTGATGCATTATGCATTTTGACTATGGCGCTAAAGAAGTTTTAAGCAAGGAGCAAGTGACTCAGATGTGTTTGGCACCATCGGCTGGTGCTTAGTAGTTAGATTGTGAAGCTGAATAAAGCAAATTCTCGCAAGGGCAGGAAGATATTTCAGAATTTGTTCCACCTGCACCTCCTAGTGAACGCAGCTATAAAAGACCCAATAGATTGGATAATGGATTAAGACTTTAACTACGATTTCACTTGTAGCGACCATCGATATAAATGTTCAGTTGATTGATTGATCAGGCCCTTAGCCAGAAATACAGAGTATCCCGTCCAAAATCGTTCGAAGTCATGACTGCAGTGTCCCTATGCCGTTTACAGAGCCTACTATCAACGTGCTCCTTACAAAACTCATCTGAACGCTGGCAGGGTCTTGGAGAAGAAGCTGGCTGGTGCTGGAGGAGAAACATGCGCAATTTATGCCCGTCCAAAATAATTTTCATGCGTCCAAAGGACAGGTGGATGGGTGGTTGGCTAAGGGCCTGTGATTGATTGATTGATGCATTATGCATTTTGATTATGGCGCTAAAGAAGTTTTAAGCAAGGAGCAAGTGACTCAGATGTGTTTGGCACCATCGGCTGGTGCTTAGTAGTTAGATTGTGAAGCTGAATAAAGCAAAAATAATAGTACTTCATTTTGATCATACTGTTGCCGTAGTAGGTTTTATCCAACACCTGAACCATGCCACGTTGGATGATCTATTGGCGATTACCATTTATGTCTGCTAACATATCCATTTGTTTCGATAATAAGGAAGCAGTATTGAATTCCAGTTTGTCTTGTAGGTTTGCAATGCAAGTCCCGTCAGAAAGAAACCCAAGCTACAAAAACAGGTACAGGTTCTAATTTAATGCTATAATGCTGTGGTGATGACTTTTATAGCCATGTGGAAGAATATCTCACGTGTTGCTTACCGAGATATTGTAATGTGTTGCTGAAAGCACTGTAATGAAATGTGCTGTATCTGGTAAGGACAGCTGTGTAGCACCACTTCGAAGACATCCCTAACCCCTAAATCGCTCAGGCTCAGACTCGTTAACATCTTTACATTATATTATAACAACATTTCTTCCCACGTGTAATCGTCTGCGGTTTGTCAGTTCGAATTGATATTAAATGAATATATATATATATATATATATACATACTCAGAATTATTTGTTCAAATTTTACTTCATTTTGTAGATCTTGATGAGGATTTAGATAGCATCTTTAAGAACCTGTTTTATTATTATTTGAATACTTGTTTTATTTTATCATTATTTTCATTTCATTCAATTTCATGTATATTTCATTCTCTTATAGTTGTTGGTATAATGAAAGACAATAGTTTGTTTACTGAGTTTATTATTTTAGACAAGGACTTGTTGAGTCTTTAATCAGTACTAAAGTTGTGTCTTATTATTATCTAGTCCAAAGGAAAGTCGCTTGAAGATGATATGGATGATAAAGAAGAAAATAGTGAGGTTTGTGGCTTTCATAGAACATATGTATTGTTGTGAAGTAAAGTAAAATGATTGCTGAATTATTATGCATCTTTGTCAACAACAGAGGAGGAGGAGCAGACCCTTGAGCTAGGGTGAGAGGTAGCCATGGGTATGAAGTCTTAGCAACTTCATTTTCTTAGCCTCAGCATGTGAGGGTGGGTGACCAGTCCTCTCCCTCACTGTCTCGTCTTCCTACCGACAGTGTATGGTCAGTGTAATCATAGCTGAGTTGGCTAGGGGTTGCACGCGGAGCAAAATCTTGAACCAAATTTCTGCCGTGTCAGGAATATGAACCCCGAGCCTCTATTGACAGTCCAGGACACTAACCACTACACTATCACGCATCCTCTGTCAACAAAAGATGAAAGGTGTTAAACTAATATGATATGATCTGTTAACTTCTATACCGCCTTTATCCTAATAATTGCAAGGCGTCGCTCAATGGCGACATCTAAAGATGACCACATTCCAAAACGACAATCTATTAGACAGTAGTCAAGATATGTGGGATCCTCTGAAACTATAGAGAAGTTTTAAATACTTTCTGCGCAGAACGACTAAACTGCCTAATAACTGAATCCCACATTTTACTGTTCGGAAGTGGTGGGATTTGTTTGGGTTAGCAGACCCGAAAGGCTCACTTCAAGACGTGTTGTACATTTTGCTTGTAATTTGTTGTCTGAACTTCAATAACGAGACGAGGGAAAGGGAGAGTTTATTGAACTTGTGAATGCCCACCTCACAAACAGCCCTCTAAGTGTCATTGCAAGGGTGTACAAGGCACTTTCACAGCCTATTTTTACATTCATGTTCTTATTCAGTGTTTAATTTAAATATTAGTCTATTAGTTTTGCACAAAACTTCAGAAATGGCCTTTTTGCAGAGAAGGACACTGCTTTTGCTGAGGAGGTTCATCAGTGTTTCACTTGTCAGATGCACAGGGTCAGTAAATCTCTAAGGGCCAAGATAAGTGAGCAAAACAACGTGTACGGTATCATTACACGGAGTCTGTTGATGAGGTGTGAGGAACCTGGTTTATTGTGGTGTATTGCACTGTAGATTCAAAAGCCTGGGTGAGAGGTATCCTCACTGATCTTAATCTCATCGTACCTTACCATCTGTTTAACTTGTTTATAGCTGGATGATGAAGATATTGCAAGACAACTGCAAGAGGAAGAACACAAAGCTGTCCGAAAAACTAGAGGTGCTGCCCGCCCGGTGAGTTTGGGTCAACTGCCACTTTTGCTTACAGCCTTTCTTTGTACTCAGTATGTTATAAGTACTTATATGAAACAGAGAATACTTATCATAAAACTTATCTTTAGAGGCACTTGTTTAGATCAGTCAGTTAGCCGTGTGCAGCACTTATGTGAGGTATTTAAAAGGTGCTATGTTAAGTATCTGATGCATACATACATAAATAATTGTGTGAAACGGTTCCTAGTCATTTGTGAGCTTCTGTTGTAACGCAGAAGGCAAGTTTAAGCCTTTATAGATAGCATTTCTAAGACAAGTTTAAGCCTTCATTAGACAGATTCTTTGCAGGGTTGAGCATTACATGAGATAGACTTTGACATTAAAAATTACCTGGCACTTGTTTTTTTTTCCGTAGGCATCGGAAAAGAAGAAGACATCTCGAAGCAAAAAAGAACCAGGCTCATCTCGTAAAACCAGTAAGTTCAAAGATCCCAAAGTGAGAAATTGAAGACAGGAATGGATTGAGGAACATGGATATGTGCATGGATGGTGGGTGGGATGAAGGATGGGTGGATGATTGACAGGGTTAGATGGGTTGGAAGGAGAAGTGTGCCATCCACCATATTTCCAGAGGATGGAGGCATACGTTATCAGTGGATGAATGGGCACGTGGATGGTCATGTGGTGGGGCTGTGACTGGGCAGATGTGTTGGTGGTGTTTGTTGAAATATGTGGTGGTTGTTACTGTTTGACATGTCTGTTATTTTCTTCCAGATAAATACACCGAGCCATGCTACCTTTCACCTCAGCTCGCTGCCATTATGGGGGAGAGTAGGGTAAGTCTCAATTTCTTTAATATTTTGGGTTTTGCCACTAGTTTCACTTATTAAGCCATAATTAGTTTATTTTGTAGGCCAAGTGATGCACCAAAGATTGGAAAAGTAAATTACTTATTCATCACTTGCTTACATCAGGTTGCTTACAAATAGTGGATGGTTGCAAATGTTGCAAAACAGTAGTTGTAAAGCTGCATATTTTATTTGCGAAGTTGGTTGCATCATCTGGATGCAAACTTGATCCCAAAACTGGATATAACTTGCTTACCTGTTGTGCAGTTTGACCTTGGCCACTGGCATTAAAATCCTAATTTCAATTTGCTTTACAACTTCTCACAAATTTTAAATTTTAGTGATTTGAATATGACTTTTTCTAGAGTTCTTCCACTTTAAAATTGTGTGCAGTCTGTTTACACTTGGTGTGAGGCCTGAAAGTAAATGAGAGTCAAGCTTCTGGAGTGTACTGTTAATTAGTGAACCCATACCTTACTTTACCAAACGTATATTCAGAAATAGAGAACGTGAGGTCGTGAACAACTATTTATTTGGTTAGGTTCTTACCTTCAACGTTGGTTTTCTTGTGTTAACGTGTAGTGTTTTGTTTCAGTTAAAACGTTCAGATGTCGTAAAGAAGATGTGGGCTATCGTAAAAGAACGTAATCTCTATGTATGTACTGTCTCTGCTGTGTTCAAGTGTTCCGATATAAATGTAAATGAATCATAGACCATGAATTTCTGTAGTCTCACTCTAATACTTTGAAGTCATTGTAAGCCAGAAGCCTCTGTACTTTGCATGTTATGTTTGAGGGTTCAATTGTTAAGTCTAATCTAGAAACTTCTGTTGTCTTTCCCTATTTGACGGTTTCCCTGTTCTTTTAGGGCGAGATGACTGCGACATCCATAAAGTTAATTTGTCTAGATTTAGTTACTAATTGTGTAATTTGTTGATTAATTAAAGGATCCTCGTGACAAGCGGTATATGATCTGTGATGCTGAAATGCAAAGTGTATTTGGTAAGTATGATTGAATGTTCATTTAGTGACTAATGAACTCTAGAAGTTTTTTACCAGCCACAGTGTGGACTCGTTAACATGAAGTCATAAGGGACATATCTTACGATACAGCGTGTAAACCAGGCCATGTATGAAAAGGAATAATACTGAAAAAGTCATTATTTAGTGATACCATGCAGTTCTAGTATGGTGCATTAACCAACATAGTGTGTTAAGTTCATTCATTCATTTGGACATTTATATAGTAGCCCTCTTAAAGAGGCTTCAAGAGGGCTACTCAGAGGCCCTCCCGACTCCAGCACAACTAAACAGTGTTCATAGTTTTGGGGGACATAACATCAATTCGCATTGTAAATCGAGTGCGTAAATAAATCCACAATGCAAATTTTTACAGAATTTACTTTGTGGTTTACTAAACTTGCCATAGGAATTCCCTTCATCTATGAATAAATTTACGACATAGAACAAATATGATCAAGTGGTTCTGATATCATCCTATGAGGGTTTCAAGCCCCTGATACCTGCTTTTCACTTGGAATCTTATATTGAACTCTGTTTTTTCTGTGTTGTTGCTTTGCACTTTGTAGGTGCTCATTTATCACAATCTGCTATCTGAATTAGTCCAGATGTGGTGTGGTTGTTTCTGTTGCATTTTGGTGTGCCAAGTTTCACTGGTGTTGGACGTTTTTGATTTCAGGTTGCAAGAAAGTGCAGATATTCGGAATGATGAAGTACTTGAAGCATCACATTACCAGTCCAGATGATGTTGCCTAGGCAGAAAACAGGTGGGTTGAAAAACTAGTTGTCTTGTTGAATTTGTGTGCAGAGGGCTGACAAGTCATGAGCTAGACCGTGGCTTCTGTGTTTGGGCTTCAGTTTTGCTATGGTGTATAGTTGACTGGAACAGTTGGTGTCCTCTTGTTGGATAGCTATAGTCTTGTTTATAATTCACACTTTAGCCAAAAAAATCTCCCAGTTCTGTGCCACTGCTGTTGACAGGAATGTAACAACTGAGCCACCTTCGTACGATGCCATGTGGGGCGTGGTGGCTCAGTGGTAAGTTCGGCGCCTTGTGACCGGAGGGTTGCAGGTTCGAATCCCACTCTAGCCGCTGTGTACGGACCTTGGGCAAGTCCTTCACTCGCAATTGCTCGTGGCGCTTGCGTGAAAATTCCGGCACAGTATCAGTGCTGTAGTCGGGAGCGCCTCTAAGTAGTAGTTGGCTTCGAGAGGCGCTATAGAAATATCCGGAATAAATAAAATAAATGTGCATAAAGGTTCTATAGAAGTCTTTAGATTAGATATGACCTTACCCCACGTTTAAAATAATGCCTTGTTTGAGTTGAAATATAAACAGAAAGAGACTGGATGTGAAGAAAAGAATTGTCACATTAAATTTGAATAAAGTATTGTCACAAAAGTTTATGCTAGCCTTTGAAAGCCTGTTGCGCCCTATGTTTACCCCATGCTGCTCTTGCTGGATAGTGTGATATGTTCTATTGTGCAGTGGGTTTCTGAAAACAGTTAGGTGGACCTTGTACCTTGTGTAAATTTGAGCCATTTGTGAGATTACAGTGTGTAGGGGCGTGTGTAACCCTCAACACGTGTTCGCTTGCTGCCCTCACCCGACGCTTTATCATTTTATAGCATCAACTACTGTCCATAAACACATGATATCCACAAAAGAATAAAAATGTAATTATGTAAATGCAGACTCAGACACACTAGAAGTCCAAACATACAAGAATTACAAAGCAAATTCTACACATGGCAAACCACATACAAACAATTGCAATGACATAACAGGCAAAACAACTGCATGTACCATCTTGGCCCCAGACTTGTGTAGTATCAGCACTTGTGGTGCTATATAAGTACAAAACTGTTGGTTCTTTTGTAGGTTAATAGTGTACATCGTGTGACAGGCTAAATCGACACAAAAGAGGAAGATTGTAACGTTTATATTTTCCTATGCGACAAACTGTTGAACATCTCGACTCTATGGAAGAGCTCATCAAAAACAATGCACTTTGCGAACTTCCCCTCTCTGCAGAGTATCAATGCAGAGTTGGTGCATTTTGTTATGTAACACAAGTGGTCAATTTTTATTGTTCCTCGGTTTAAAATTGTGTCCTTTGTTTAAGCGACACGTCAGGACAAAGCAAGTCTTGTGTTATTTTTGGAGAACTAACATATGAACTGTTCAGATCATTATTATCCGTGTATTGACTGGGTTTTTGGTTTAGCTTTTAAAAAGATGACTCGTTTATAATACACTAATGTTTGAGTTTAGTTCAATGTATTTGACACTACATGTAATATATTACATTATATGCAATGTAAATTTATATAGCACCTCTGTAGGGATATCTGCAGTGGTATATGCAGAGGCGCGTTTACACGTAGGCGTGCGCCTAGGGCCCCAAATTTCGGAGGGCCCCATACAAATGAAAATATTTTTCAATTATAGAAAAATACATTTTTCAATTATTTTAAATATAACCTACTTTCTATTTTTTACATTTTAGCAATCACATGAAAGTATATTATTGTAATTTATATTGTTTCGTTCATTTGGGCTAATAATTAATTTTTGTGCAATTGTGCAAAAATAACATCATGTTCAGAAGGGCCCCCAAAATTTTTGTGTCTAGGGCCCCCAAAAATGTTTGCGTCTAGGGCCCCATTTTCTGTAAACGCGTCTCTGGGTATACAAGGTTTTTGTTCAAGAAGTTAGGGTATAATCTGGTATGAACAGCAAATACGATCTCTTGTGTTACTCAAATAAATTGTCTAAATCTCGTACAGACTTTCAGACTCTGTGCTAATAGTATGCAGACACCAGTGGTGCATAACGTCCAGCCTGTGACGTGTCATCATATGGCCCACGAAGTCCAAGCGACGAAGAAGCACCGACATTACGTCTACAGCGACTTGTGCACTGTGGTCATTGAAAAAGTGCACTGTTGTCATTGGAGAAATACTATCAGTACTGCAGTAATATGAAAGTACCACGAGTCCCATATCTCTATAGCTCGTTATATTTACTTTTATACGTGTTTTACTGCGCACGTGACATAAATTTTTGCATGCATTCATCTGAGCTAAGCCGAGTCGTCACACATGTTTGGCCCGGAAGGGTTTAAGAAATCAATTAGTGGCCCTTGGCCGAAAAAGGTTGTGCACCACTGGTATACACTATGTAAAGCGGTGAGGCATTATGTAGAACTATTTGGAGAAACCTACTAGTTTTGCCCTGAACCTGATGCTAACTTTGGGAAATGCTTCTAGTGGTGTTGTAATAGGGTTGGCATAACATGGTTGCATTTATATAGAGATCATATTCTAAAGCCGAAATGATAACTCTGTGGTAGTATCCCATTTCGTTGGCTGCTAGCTCTTCACGCTTAAAAGTAATGCCTACAAACGGCTGGGTATTTGGTGTTGCATTCACGGTCCGGGCGCAACCATTTTGGCGGTTACCCGGGTCTGTGATTTGCAGTCAGAATGACCAGCATTCAATGAGCAAAACACTGTCGATACAATATACATCTAGTGCTATGCAGCACATATGGTACAGGTGTCGAGGAACTTGGTTTTACTTTTTCTGGTATTCATCAGCTTTTTTGTGCTACGAGGCACAGCTAATTTTTATGTCAGAAGCCCACTGTGGTGGTGGATCTGCATATCCTAGATGCTCGGCTTCCTCCTGCTCCTCAAAGGGCTTTTTCAGGATTCGTGCCAGGTTCCGGACCACAGAGAAATCGTTTCGCTTGACTGCTTCAATTGCCGCCTCGGCCATCCAATTTCTGAGCACATACCTAGGGTTGCTTTGGTCCATTTGTTTTTGTCGAATGTCTTCTTTGATGCCATATTTCTCAAGTCTTTCACGGTACGACTTCACCCAAGCATGGAACTTAGGATGTACCAAAAGCATCTTTAAGGCCCAATGTTTCTTGTCTACATGACCAGCCTCTAGATCAGCAATGGATGTGGCTCCTAGCTGTCGAAATGTCAGTGCGAAATCTGCCTTTCGTTGTGCCATCATCTTCAGGAGAGATTCGACAAGTGTTGCATCCTCTCTTTCACGCCCCACGATTAAACCTAGCTTTTTTCTGAATTCTTCAATATATGCTTGCTGGTACAAATCGTTGTAACCTGCCAGGATTTTCAAAAGGATCGAGCGTTCTTCTGGCAGTAAAACCATTGCCATCGACTCTGCAAGTTTTTCAAGGTTGTAGTATCCAACTTCTGGCTGTCTTTTGTAACTGTACCTCTTCTCATCATCGGACAAGTTTGGCACGAGCTCTGGCTCAAAATGATCCATGAACTGAAATGGACCATAGTCAATTGTGATTGAGAGGATGCTGAAGTTATCCGTGTTGCAAACACCATGTGCAAATCCAAACGCTTGCCAGAGTGCAATCAGACGTGCAGTTTGCTCAACAACTGCGCTAAACAGCTGTAGGTACCTTGTCGAATCGATAACAGATATTTCTTTAAAGTGCATCTCAATTATGAAGTCCAGTAGGTTTCGAAGTAAGTCTAGCTCACCATCCTTGGCAAGTATTTCAATTGAACCAAATCGAAACCACGAAGGAGCGAGACGCAAAACGACCGCAGTTTTCTCATTCGAAATTTGGCCATTGTAGACTAAATCCCTCATAACTGTATCTGATGATGTGATCAGCGTGGCACATCGTGATGTCGGAATTCCTAGAATAAGATAAGCATAGATTATTTTCATTATTGTGATGTGGATAACGGTAAGAAGGATATATATATACAGGGTGGGCCCAAAAAAGTAACCCCCATCAAAAAACAGTGGGTGGACTCAGTAAAAGTGATATAACTTTTGTTCTGTTTGAAATATTTTCGTGAAATTTGGCTGTTATACGTAGATAGGAATTACCTTTAAGCCAGTAAAACTTGATTTGAAAATTCTTACTTTTGGCCGAAATATTAGGAAAAATTTGTAGGGGGTTACTTTTTTTGGCCCACCCTGTATATACATGTAGATGTAGCTACATAAAATTATTGGTCTATCAAGCACAATGTGCACTCTCATTCATTGGCCCATCCTTCTCAAACAACTTTTCAACATACCAGTACTGGGTATGGTAAACAGCATCACTTGAAATCACCAGCTTATTCACACTTGCTGTGTTGAACCATAAGTGTTGCCCAAAAATATCAAATGGAGATCTAAGTCTGGTTGCTAGGGAGACCATAGAGAGGAGCTGCTACAATAGGTTTTGTTTAAGACGAGGAAGGTTGGAACTTAGGTGAAGGTTCAGATGAGTCGGGGTGGCAATTGTTAATGAGGTGAGAATTTTGAGAAAGCATGAGGGTTGATAAATAAAGGAGCCTCTGCTTAGTTACATTCTCTTCCCGTCTTAAGGTGCTTAGATATCATAGACAGCTCATGCTCATTAATAGACAGTCACTATACAAATGTTAGATATAAACTAACTTTAAGCACCTCTTTGAGATACAGGTATACGAATTTTCCGCAGTTTGTGTGCTCATTTAAGTACAGCACTTAAGAAAAATGTAAAAGCACCCTAATTTTTATCAGACAGTGATGCTGAGGTACACGACCTGCATGAACATTAATACAAATCCAGCGAGTTTTGTTGAGATATATGATTGGGGTTGATTAACAGCTGGTTCAATCTCTGTAAAACCCCAAGCTCCATTTCACTTCCCTCTTGACACTTTCAGCAACTCAGCCGAAATCACTTTCAGAATACTGGCCATGGGCTTTGGCTATGAAAGTTGCAAAGTACGTGCCAAAAGCACTTACCAAGATGATGCATTGCTTCACTTGCAAGGAACTCGCGAACTGATGATCGTAAAATCGCTCTTCCGTCACCGTGTCTGGAATAGGGTGTTTTCCCTGAGCCTTTAAGCTGCATTTCCCATCGCTCTCCTTTACGATTCTGATACTCTCCAATCATATGGGCACGCCCATCACCCAACTGGCCTGCCCAAAACCCGAACTGATGTCCACCGTAACGATGTGTCAAGGGTGGAGTCTTCGTTAGTGGCACTTTTCCACTGAAAACTGCAACAAATTCTTGTGTTTTTGTCACCACTGGATTTAAATCAAGTAGATTAATGAGCACGTCTTCAGTCCATGCCACCAGAGTTACGGATCCCTCAAAAGGCGTCGTATTAGTACGAGAAAACAAGGCATTTTTCACTTTCCGCACGTAATTCTTCGTTTCTGGATCAATTGGAAAGCTTTCCGCCAGTAACTTTTGGTGGCAAAGGCCAATGCAGAATTGTCGAATAAAGATGATCGTCGACGTAATAACTCCGATCCTCGTGAATATCATGCCAACGTGATTCATGCTTTGCATCGCTATCTTTAATGTTATTCTCAGTAATCCAGTCGAGTAAATTGTTTGCAACGCAGGTTTGTGTATCTTGAGTTTTAGCACGACCCACAACAGCTGTCACCATTGCCACATATCCGTAAAAGCTACGGATGGAGAACAGTGACCTCCTCATTGCAACAGATTAATTGTGCAGCAGATTTGACAGACAGCTCCAAGAACAGCATTAAATACACTGCACATAATTTCACAGATACGAGATATTATATTAAAATATCTTTACAATTAAAAATAATTGTGGCACCAACATCGATTGAAATTTGTTTACAGCGCCATGCACACAGCACTCATTTAGACCATTATCTCATTAATATTCATTATATGAGCTTGGTAAGCTCACAGTATAAATTTATATTTAATTTGACTGCTGTAAACTGCAAAATTTACTCTAAAGATGTGAGCGCAGTTGTAGAGACGTTCAGTACTGAACCACAGTATTAATAATTACATGTAATTATTTATACTGTGACTGAACAGACGTGATTGCAATTAATGTTTTGTGACGCTGTATTTAATTTGCAGTTTAAGTAAGTAAGTAAGTAAGTAATCTTTTATTAGTATAAGACAAACGCTCATACTTTACAACAATACATACAAAAGGATCACAATATCAGTAATACTGTAAGACAGTTTAAACACAAGCAATTCTATATAATGTCTTATTTACATACATATACATTATACAGTATTATAAACAATAAACGATAGTGTCTTATTTACATACATAGGCCTATCTATAACTAAAGTTATGATCTAAGCCTTACATTCTAAGGAACATAAGCATTACTATGGTCTACAAAAAGAGCCAGTTTAGATATCAGAACAGGTACTAGAACCAGCATTAACCCAGTTTTTATACTTGTACAGTGAGCGAATGATGAAGGATTTCTTATGTAGCAATGTATTAAAGTGCGGTAATTCAAAAGCATGTCCCCTTTTTCTTAAGTTGAATTTATGAAGGTGCTCTGCAGGCAGTAATTGGTGAAGACAGTGTTGGGGTGACTGGATGCTTTTGAAGAACTTCAATTCAATTTTTTCACAAAACTTCTCTAAAGTTAAACCATCACCACTAAAGAGGTTACTGCGCCCAGCCCTGCGCAAAAAAGATTCAATTTTTCCACCCAGCTCAGCCGACAGGAATCCCCCCCAAGATGGTATGGCATACGTTAGTCGGGAGACTACAAGGGCTTGAAAAATGTTCTTTAGTTTGCTGGGAGGCATTCCTTGAGATCGGAGGACTTTTAGGGGGTATAGGCGTTGGCTGCATATCTTCAAAATAAATGAAACATGGTCATCAAATTTTAAGTCTTCTCGAAAAAGAACACCCAGCAATTTGACAATTTTTACTCTTTCAACATTGCTGATAGGATCCGGAAGAGATAAGTGTCTTGGATTCGGTCTATGAAATACAATTTCTTTAGTCTTGGAAAAATTAAGTGTCATTCTGTTCCTGGAGGCCCAATCCTTAATATTATCAAATTCAGATTCCAAGCTAACAGGAGAATTTTGGGGGGTGAGAAGGTTAGTATCATCTGCAAATTTGAAAAGGATGTTGGACAGAGAGACGGGTTTAAGATCGCTCTCCATTACAATGTAGAGGGTGGGACCAAGACCAGACCCTTGGATAATACTGCGATTAATGGAAGTAGAATCAGAAAGTACATTGCCATATTTGAGGACTTGAGATCGACCACTTAGGAAGTCAATGACCCAATTTGAAATTTCAGGCAGCATGTTTAAAGCCATGACTTTAGGTATTAGAACTGAATGGTCAACAACATCAAAAGCTTTAGAGAAGTCGACTAACAAACAACGCACATAAGAGTTACTTTCTAGCATCTGGGTGACGTGATGTAGAAAGAAGGTGAGTGCACTGGTACAACTGCCAGTTGGTCTGAAGCCAAACTGATCCTCTAGAGCTTCTTGGGGCAAATTGGGTCTAAGCCACTTAGAAACAACAATTTTTTCTGCGATTCTTGACAGGATTGGAGTTACAGATATAGGTCTGAAGTCAGACAGAGTAGATGGTTTGGAAACTTTATTTACAGGAGTGACCACCGCGATGCGCCAGTTATCTGGAATGGTCCCAGTTTCAAAAGAGCAATTAAACACATGAGTTACCAATTCCGCCAACTCATAAGAACATTTCTGAAAGAGCCAAGCAGGCAATCCATCAAGACCAGCAGCTGTGTTTCGCTGTGTGCGCAGGAGCCTTTCAACTTCCAGTATACTCACATATGATTTATTTATTCCAGTACTGGCTCCTGTATTATTTTTAAGATTATGGATTTCCTCAGCCGAATAGTCCACCGAAGTTGCTATGTCAGCATAGAAGTTATTGGCCATATTGATGTCATCGAAGAGACCTGACGAATTTTTAGTGTCGCTGGTCAGAGAAGATGAGTTTCGCTTTTTTACCGCATCCCAAAGCTGCTTAGGTGTGGCATCTTGTCTGGAGCAACTGCGCCATCACAGTTTTAAGTATCAACGTGATCATTGTGCGTTAGAGAAAAATGTAAGGCGTCATATAAATGTTTATGACATTACCAATACTTAATTATTCTTCACTGTAGCCAGCATAAAGAGGTAATCACCACTATCATTACTACCATATACACAGATAATAACTCAACGACCTGTAATTATTTATACTGTGCTCTAATATCGCCTTCGGAATGCTTTTCGGGTGTGCCAAGAAATGCGCTACAAAACTGTTCCTAGCAATGTTTGGAGATTGCACCTCGTTACTTGTGGTTGAGCTCTCTATTATCGGTCACAAAACTTTGTATAAGCTTTTTTCAGAAACCAGGAAAATGTCTCGTTTGTTAAAAGCTGTATTATGTTTTAGAAGAAGCGCTAGAATTTTACATTACGATAAGTTGAATTTGAACCCGTCAGAGGTTTTCATTGGTACATTTAATTGCAGCTCGTGGGCATCGAACCAACCGCCTGCTGGCAAGGAGTCATCCTCAGCCCAGCACAGCGCCGAAAATAAGACGCTACGTAGTGTCAGCAAAGATATCAGAGAACAAGAGAGGATAACAAAAATGCGATCTGGGATGCGGATGCTACATGGTCTTGATCGTGAAAGTCCTACAGACGATACACTGTCCCAGTATCAAAATCATTCGATAGATGACAGCACTGAGAACGATTCTAAAACAGTGTCGTTTACGTCCGAGCCGAAAGACGAGGTTTTGTCAAACATAAGTGCAACAGACGAGGAAGGCCTGGCAAAAACACAGTCGGATTTCATCAAACGACTGAAAGAGGGATCTCTGCCAAAAAAGAAAATGGATAAACTCATTTCTGCACCATTTGGTTTGGTGAGGGTCGACAGCATGAACTCACTGCAAAGTCGCCCAAAAATTTCAAAAAAGCCTGGAGAAACGTTGGGTGAAATTGAAAACGTCCAAAAGCCTGGTGTGAAATTTGGACAATCAATACCAAAGCATGACCAGTCTGAATTAAAACATAGTCACAGAGAATTGAAACTTAGTGAGTCAGTCCCGAAAAATGACCTATCAGAATTGAACCATACTGAGTTGGAATCGAGACAAGACCTGTCAGAAGTGAAACGCAGCCAGTCGGAATTGAAAAGCGACGTGTCAGAATCTCACCTAGAATTGACAGTTGGCCAGAGGCATAACAAATCACCACCGATGTCTACTAGAAATAAAACAGCCTCTTTACCTGTTAGTTCCCCTGGCAGCCACTCTCCTTCTCAGCGTGTGTCACAAAAAGAAACATCTGAAAATCCAGAGCCAATTGGAACAAACATTTTTGATCAAGAGTATTTTGGTGATCGCATCACAGATGACCGAAACCCAGGTGAGCACACAGAAAGAAGTGCTTCGCTGTCAGAGAATGTTTTTGAGGAGCAGTACTTTGGCAAGAGCAACTCCTTACCTGAGAAAAATGCTCAGCTCCCAGAAGAAGTCTTTGGGTCTTCAGCTTTTTCTAACATTCAGAACTTTTCAACAGAAATCACAAAACCGAAAAAAGACCGTCAAGCACAGAGCTCTAAATCAAAAGAAGTTGTAGACAGTGACAAAAATTCACACAATGTCTTTGATGAGCAGTATTTTGAGCAGACTAGCGAAAGTCAGATTAGTGAAAAACTGGAAACTACCAAACACAGCAAGATGCAGCCACCAAAGATCAGAACTGAGAAGGACAAACCAGATCAAACCGAGGACACTGTTTTTCACGAAGCAGTGACAAAGCGTGAAATTAAACAACGTTCGATTCCAATAGCTAATGTTGAAAATCCAACAACAGCCTACGATATGGCTATGAAAATTCGATTGGAGAAGAAGGGAAAGTTGGCAACACCGTCCACAGCTGCTGGTGAGTAGGTTTCAAATTACACTTGTCAGTAACTTATTTTAATGCTGTGCCTGGACACAATATCAAGAACTCGCTTATGACGAGTGTCATGTTACAACAAGTTTATTTTCTGTAACTGAACTTATTTGACCAAATCATGTTATATCAGAATTCATGTTGTAATGGAAGATCAGTCTGTAAGATAGAGAGGCAGCCTATGGTGGGTAGTGCGAGACGTTCACAGCCCAACCCTGGCGGAAAAGAACAGTTTTCAACTGTTTAAAGAAAGTGATCGCAGAATCCCTAGCTAAGATGCACAGATCCAAAGGAAGTCTGTTTCATATAATCTGCCGAAAAAGTTCAAAGATGAATTATTATTACTTCCTCACGTATTCACTCTGACCAATTTGTGACAGATTGCTTCTTTAAGAATTGCTTTCACTTTCTACATGGAGATTTTTGTTGCCGTAGGAACGCTTCCTCGGGAGAGCAAGTGGTCTGGCCGTGTAGACAGCAAGGGCTTCCGGATTCTGACGGAACAGGTGGTTGACATGCAGCAGTTGACTGAAAATGTCGTTCTCAACATTCTCAGGGACAGCATCCTCTACGAAGATGGTAACGTCTAAATCATTATCGAGACGATTTTATTAGTTATTAGTATTTTTAATTCTTTATGGATTTAAGTAGAGAATTATTTAAACATCTTACAAAACTACTTAGAGATACTGCTTTCTAACTGATCGGAAGAAGTGTGACCTAAGATGAGGTGAAAATTCTAAAAGTAAAATGGGTTGTTGAAAAGTGTGGTCACCACTGTCATAAACAATTGTCATTACGGTAAATGATACATTATTCAGCCAAATATCATCTCTACCTAACCATTACTGATCACATAATAATAATAATAATTATAATAATAACGTATTTCCATCTGTGTCCAGCACCACAATGCCAGTGCTTTCAGAGGCACATTTCTGGATGGCTGTGAAACCTGGGACGAGGCCTGATTTCTCGGATATGAATTTTTATATTCCTAACATAATTTTTGTTCCTGAGGAATAATTATACCTTAGGTAAAAAAAAATAATAACAAACAATAATAATAATTTAATAATAATAATGATTGATGTTTATAATAATTATAATAGATAATAATTATAAATAATAATAATTATAAATGATGATGATGATGATGATGATGCTTATAGGTAATGGATCTATTTCCATTTTGGTTTCTTTTCAGATAACATAATAGCCATAGATAAGCCATATGGCTTACCATCACACGGTCAGTTAATTTGTTTCTTTACTTCTTTAACTACATTTTATTTTATCTCCGATACAATTTAGCGGCCTGTGGCCTTGAGTTGTATCGTAACAGTAGTAATAGTACCTACCCCGGTGCTTGTCTCAAAGAAAAGTAGTTTCCAGGCCTTAGCATCATGTCAAGAATCTACAGGCAAAACCTTTGTTAGTGCTCAACACTGCTTTTAAATTGACCATATGACCTGAAATAACTGAGGCAGTTGGATAATAACGAACTAGTGAATTAATGAACAAATAAATAAAAAAATAGGTACATAAATTACAGTAATGATAAGAGTGAAAATATGATTAATAATTAACTACATGTAATTCCAATGACTTCTGTGGCATGTTGTCATAATGCATAGGGCACCAATCGATGGTTTTGACTGTAATTAACCCTTTACCCTCTGAGGATTGTTGTTGATACAGCATTGCAATAACTGACCAATTACTTTTCATTACTCTGCGGGGTGTGTGTTTGAACAGGTGGTCCAGGTGTTCACCACAGTGTTGGGAAGTTTCTCGGGCCACTGGCTGCTAAAGTGGACAAGACTGGACAACTGACCAGCCTGCATCTGGTCCATCGTCTGGACAAAGAGACAACAGGTGTCATGGTTCTGGCCAAGTGAGGACAATGAGTGGTGCACACATTGCAACAGAAAATAACAAAATTTTATACACTGAATGGAAAAAATAGACCTGCAGAACTATTAAGATCACTGATGGAAACTATTATTCAAGTTTAATCAAAGCTAAAAGAAGATGAGCAATCCCTTAAGCTAACCCAAGAGACAGCCATGGATATGAAGTGTTAGCGACTTCATTTTCTTAGCCTCGGCATATGAGGGCAGGTAGCCAGTCCACTCCATCTCATCTTCCCACCAACAGTGTACGGTCAGTGAGTTGGCTAGGAAGTAGAAATCTTGAAACAAATTTTTGCCCTAGCAGATTTGAACCCCAACCTCTTGGTTGACAGTCCAGCACCCTAACCACTAGACTATTGTGCACCCCAAAGCTAGAAGAATTTTAATTCAATTAAGGGTTATTGAACTGCATTTTAGCTATAAAATATGTTCAAAATATTTCCTGTCGGCCTCAGGGCATGTATACCACTGACTTTTTCCAACATCGATACCAGTTTTTGCAACGGTAGTGTTTTGCTGTGACAGTTTTTAACAGGAACTTTTTGCAGGCTTAAAGGTTTATTTTGTCACAATTAAAACAGTTTAGTGTTTTGAGTGGCAGCGATATTTGCATATAGTACTACTTGGTTTACTTTCTGTTGGTTTTTGGGAAGTCTTAGTGCTACACAGTAACCTTATGATTTAATTGTAATTAGTAACTGTGGTCTAATCAGGAAATTCTATAGCTCCAGGGTACGATCTTTACTTTCTTTTGTTTATGTTTCATTGTCTTAGATCACAACAGACTGCCGAATTTCTTCTTGCCATGTTTAAGAAGAGAATGGTGGTGAAGAGGTACTGGGCAATTACTAAAGGCATACCTAACCCATCGGAAGGTATGGTATCACTGCTTGCCAAAATCTTACCTATTTATTATTTTGTGTATTAATGTATCAACTCTTGGAAATATACTTTAGTCATTGCAATTTGGTTATTGTAATTGTAATTTGGGGGTTCCATACTTCTGGACACCGTGTTTGTCGGTAAATGATCATTTCAAAGTAAATTCATAGGGCATAATGCTTCAGATCAGAATATTTAGAACTTTGATGTATTATGTGGCTGCACCAGCTGACGAGGTCTGACTAAGGAGAAATTTTGAATGTAATTCTGTCCTGTTCTGAGACCCAGTGCAGTTTCTCTTGCATATTCAAAGCCACCATGCTGTTTTCCTAAGTTAAGTGACTGTTTACTTACCTGTCTTTCCATGAAAGTTAAGGGAGTTTAGAAACTGACCGTTGGAGCTTTATTGCAAGGAAGCGCATGACCAGCATGATCTTTGAGCATGCTTCGTATGGGTGTTGCAGGTGTCATCGACATACCAATGGCTGAAGGTTCAGTTGAAAACAGATATCGAGTAAGCGTCACCTACCTGCTAATTTATTTTGAGAGAGAGCTTGAAGTGGCACAGTTCTGGATGTGTATGGGTGTGTGCTTGTATGTGTATGTGTGTGTGTATTTATGTGTTTGGGTGTGTGTATTTATGTGTTTGGGTGTGTGTATGTATTTGGTTTTACTTGTTTGGCCAGTCAGAATTGTTTGCTGTTCACTTACTTCCTTGTTCAATGGGTCTTTGTGACTAATTGCTCATTTGACCACCCACACACCCACCAGATCTCTCACACCATTCACTATCACTCATCAATTGACATTTACCCTCACCATTCGCTCCCTACTTTGCTCCCTCATGTGCTCATTCATTCTCTAATGCTAACTTCCGGCTCCACTTTCGGACATGCTCATCACTTACCCAGATACACACCCTGACCTACACTGGCTTGTTCCCTGATTCCTTGATTAACTTTCCGTTAGATGGAGTTGCGTCCACTCTATCGAGATGAAACGAGCTTCCTGAGACGAGCAACCGACAGTCTGAGCGGAGAAAGACGAGAGGCTGTCACTAACTACAAGGTCTTGTCAAGCGCCAATGGAACAGCGCTGGTTGAATGCCAACCGGAGACAGGTCAGTCAGTCTGCGATGAAAAACGTGCTTTACCGTTTGAAGTAATAGTAAGAAGAAGAACGGGCAAAAGCTGTAACTGCAAATTTAATTGAAACTAGAAATTATAAACTGAATTGAAAAAGCAGATCAACTTCTGCCAAAGGTTAAGAAAGATATAAATTCATTTAAGCCAACACTCGCAGGCAACTCTCTATGCCATCGTCATTAATTCTCAGCTTAACTGTAAGGGGCCATCCATATATTACGTACACAAAAATCCGGGGAAATTGGACCCCCTCCCCCCCTGTTCGCAAGCGTACTTTCTTCCAGTACCCCCCCTGCGTACGTACGCTTGACGCACACCCCCCCAAGACCAGCTGCAGAAAGTGTCTCACAGTTCCAGGCAACGACTGTCTGCACTTTAGGCCAGATTATTGAAGGATGAGTGAGGGCCAATATAGACAAATTATAGGTGTCTCGTTCACAGCACAGAATAACTGCACATGGCTTTTATATGCCATCGGACGACTATAGGACAATACAGAGTTATAAATAGGCAAATGTGGACGTCATAATTAGAAATTTATTTTGCGTACGTACACATTTTGTCACCCCCCTCCCCCGTTCGCACCCGTACGCAAAATCGCCAATATCCGACCTCCCCCCTAATTGCGTACGTAATATGTGGATGGTCCCTAATTATTATCACTAATTTGTATACTGCTTTTGTGATGAGTCTCTCCTGAAGTGGTGCTATATAAATTTGCAGTTACCATTACACAGGGATTGATCACAACAATGATACAGCAAGACCCACAACGTTACATCAGATGCATAGCCATTTGGAAGATAGTGACGCTACATAAATATAAAGTGGAACTAATCTAAACTGAATAATGTTGAATGAAACTGTATTGTAATAAATGAGATTGGTTTCTTGTGCAGGACTAAAGCACCAGATACGCTGTCATTTGGCGTTCGGCCTCAACACTCCAATTCTCGGCGACCACAAATACTCGCACTACAGCAAAATGGCTCCGCAGGTTAGTCGCTTCTAGTTAGGCAAAGGAGGTGTGTTAACCTACTTTTTGGAACTCTCTCCCTGTGCATGCCTGCTCTGGTCAGTCGCTTGTGTCATTTCGTTCTCAACTTAAAACTTGCCTCTTTCGAATTGCTTATCCACCAAAGGCTGCCTTTCTGTCTTATGGATTATCTTCTGGATATTGACCTGATTACGGCCTGGTTTTGGTGTGCCATCGGTTGATGCCTTGTGCCTTAGACACCGGCGCAATAGAAGTTACTAATTACAGTTACAAATGTACCATTTAAGTCCAGTCAAAACTGAGTTCAGTAGAACAAGTCTACGAAGCATTGGAGAAGACCGTGTGAGTAGTGGAGAAGGATCTGGCAGCCCTTAATTTTGGCCTTCATACTAATGGAAGAAGTTGCGAGGCATAGTAGCTTGGGGTCACTTCACTGACATAAGGACACTCATTACCTTAACTTACCTGCATGTCTTGTGTGTAGATTTGTCTTACCTTGCTCCACTTGTGTCATAAGAATAGACTGACCTTACATTAACCTGACCCATAATCCCATATCTACCTGTATGTCTTTCTGTGCAGAGGCTTTATCCTGAAATCCTTCAGCGCCTGGGAATCCGCCAGAGCAAGGTGCGCCACCTTCCGATGCACCTGCACGCCAAGGCGCTCGTCCTGCCAGAGTTCAGGGACGGCCGCAACCTCTTCCTCTCCGCCCGACTTCCAAGACACTTCATCCAGAACATGAAGTGGCTTAAACTTGAACCACCTCAGTGACCTTTCTTCAACGGATGACCTTTGTACCTGACTTTTGTATCTGACCTTTGTATCTTACCTTTCCCCAGAGCCTAAAATAGTATTTTTTGACACAAAGTGTGTAGTTGACATTGTCGAGTTTGCAGTTGATTTGTCGGAGTATGCATTGTATAGTATGACATTTTGAGAGATTAGCTCAAGTCAACTACACACAATTTCATTCTAATACCTGTGGACCATAAATGGCATGCGCCCATTCAAACGGGCAGCAGTGGTGAAGGATCTCGCCCGATCAGTTCATTGGAAAATGAGCAAGGTCGAAGCCATACTGTCGCCATAGAAAACAGCCTGAATTTTCATGTACGGTGCGTACTTGGGGACCTTAAAGAGCGTGGTAGGCTACCAATTCAAACGGGCTGTGGTGGTGAAGAATCTCGCCGGATCAACATTTTGAGAAATAAGCAGGACTGAGGTCAGATATAGGCCTACCATTGCTACTGAAACTGAGGTCTGCAGACCAGTTTCTGTCCGCAATTGATTGGTTACCGGGCCACGGAATGATGACTGGAATCACAATTTTGATCGTACTCGCATATTAAATTGTATACAGTGTAAAACATTAAAAAATTATAACACGTTACAGTGTTCATATATAATAAGCAATTTGAATCATGCAACAGTAACAAAATTATAGTTGAAATAAACAGTGACAATAAATTATTATGAAATCTAAATTTTAATATTACATGTTCTTATAGGCCTACAATCATGTACATGTAATGTAAGGTGATATTGAAAAGCACCGATCTGCGGTAAGGCTGGTAAAATTATTACCGGTTCGCACTCCGCAGCATCAGAAAGCTTCAGAGCGCTGATATAAATTATACGGTCGCTATAGAAAAACGTGTACATTTACATTTTGATCGGTAAACTGACCCCTACAACAACCATTGTACATGTATTCACGGGAATAAATGGAGACTTATGTTTTAATTAAAATAGCGAGTTGTCCGACTTTACAATTTTGTTAGTAAGGAATGGTTGTGATTTTTTGGGTATTTTGCTTGGTTTTGGTCTTGAGTTTCAAAGTCTTGGTCTTGGTCTTGAGGTTCAAGGTCTTGGTCTTGAGGTTCAAAGTCTTGGTCTTGGTCTTGAGGTTCAAGGTCTTAGTCTTGGTCTTGAGGTTCAAGGTCTTAGTCTTGGTCTTGAGGTTCAAAGTCTTGGTCTTGTTCTTGAGGTTTAAGGTCTTGACAACAAGACTGGTTGATTGTTCGCGGGGCGTTGCCCAGATAACGCAACTCGCAACGGCTTGAGGCGTGCCCCTTTTACCAACAACAGCCTGAGAGGAAGGCGTTGGTAGGCTATCCTTAGCGTTTATAGGATCGGCTGGTGAGAGCGTTTCAAGTAACCCTCGGAATTCTGCTTCTAGCCGACGCGGTTGTGTTCAGACATGGACTCTGGTGTTAAGTGGACATAAACCACCCACGGCTGTGTCAATTCTAGTTACAAACGTGACTTTCGGTCGAATTGAATGATTTTCGGAACAATGGCAGACGTCAATCCATAAAACAAACGTAGGCCCCTATAGCTTTCTCTGAATAGATTATTAGTAATCGTTCGGCTGGATAATAGAAATAATTTGAGGAAGTAAGAAAATTTACAAGCAGGCCTAAGTTCTCGGGAATAGAATCATGATCGGATCTTGGCCGGAGATGTCGGATCTTGGCCAGGGACGTAAAAAGCGTTGGGCTTGTGCCCCAAACAAAGCTGCAAGCCCCTCCCCAAATAAATCAAGCCATTGTATGCTTACGGCTAAAAATTCGTATGAACACTGTATTCATGTTGCTATGCTCAAGGCTTAAGCCCCTCATCCAAACGAAAAGTCCTAGTTACGTTGCTAATCTTGGCAAGAGATGTCGGATCTTGGCAAGAGATGTGTTCTGTTCGTTGTCCCTAGCGTTAGGCTATGAATCGCTAAAAAAGAGACAAAAGACCGGGATAGACTTAGGCCTAACAGTTGACTTAACGTAATTCGCAGTTAACATTACTAACGAAGGCGCTACATGATCGTCGCATAGTAGGCCTAGAAATGCACAGTAATGGGCACTAAACTATTTTTATTAGTTAAACTAAAACTATTTTCCAACTAAAAAAATAGTTTAACTAAAGTTGGCAACTGATTTTGGAAATTAGTTAACTAAACTAAAAAAGTAGTTAAACTTTTTCCAACCTTTTAGGCCTACGACAAACATTTTCACAATAACAGAGGTTAAGTGAACTGTAATAATGCAGAGCGGCAATAACAATTTCATCTTCAAACTATGCAATGTGTACTTTTATAGCATACATTTACAGGTGTAGGCTACTGTAAGTAGTGTATGAATTTGAAAACATAGGTTGTTAATCAGGGACGTAACTTTGGTCCAAAAGGTGGGGGTACCAATTTCTTACATACATGAAGCAAGGCGGAGCCTGCGATCTCTGGGAAGGCACAATAATAAAATATTGATTGGCATTGTTCAAAATGTGGGGGTACGGAACCACAGTCCAAAAGTGGGGGTATGGGTACCCCTCGTGGCCCCCCCCACAAATTACGCCTATGCTGTTAATGCTAAAACCATGCAGTGTTAATCAATAAGTTTCGCGTTAAGTTGTTGACTGTGTTCAATGTTCATTGCGGAAAATAGTTGCGTATTGCTGATTTTCTTAGTTAAACTTTTTAGTTAGCAACTAAATTTTTTTAGTTAAACTATGGTTTTAACTAAACTATTTTTTAGTTAAACTTCATCCTTAACTAAAAAAAATTTAGTTAAACAAAGTTATCAACTTTTTAGTTAACTATTGCCCATCACTGGAAATAAAACATGAGCCTTTCGCAGCCAAGCGATGCTATAGGGCCTATTATGGGCCCTCTTGCAGAGCGCACGCTATTTATTCCACATAATAATTCTTAGTAATGGCACGTGTATGCTTGCGCATACATACTCTCAGGTACTATCTGTTTTGTCTACATGGGCCTACATATGCCCAGGAATTCGAAAATGTATAGGGGCTTACATACGTTGAAACTTAAATACTACATGATTTTCGGTATAGCCTATGTATTGTTACAAAACGTACATGAAAGCCAGGCCCGGCTCTCGGGCAAGACGAACGAGGCAGCCGCCTTGGGCCCCGCGCTTTTGAGGGGCCCCGCGCTGCTGGCTATAATTTTTTTGACTGTGATGAGATGGAAGAGATATTAAAATAATTAAATAAGACATTATAATTACTGCTTTCATAGTAAAATGCTAATATTACGAGCTTGATTTGTATTTTGTGTTCCTAAATCCATTTCATTTTGATTTTGCATTATTTTAATACATATGGCATTACCAATACTGTATTGGTAGGAAATCAAGTCCGCAATGTCATTTTTTGCTTGGGGTCCCGCTCATTGCTTGCTGCCTTGGGCCCCGCACACCCTAGGGCCGGGCCTGATGAAAGCTATGATTATCCTACGCCGGAAAATCGTAATCGTAAACTCCACATTTCAAAAGCGCCAGTTGAAAGCTAGGTGCAGGCCGCAGGGCACCAGCTTATTCACGAGCGGATATATTGAATCCCTTTTGTTCAAGCGATGACGTGGCCAAAATATAATCAGACTAAAAAGGTATACGTTGAATATACGTTGTTAAGCCTTGCATTTATGTGCCAACATAGCTTTAGATATAAGGCCAACACAGGGATAACGTTAGTACTTTTTTGTGTGACGTTGGGTAAACGTTTGCTGAGTGTCGGTATGCCTGGGAAGCATCCTTACCCGAGGCGTTTAGTGCATATATTTGTGACTAAACTGAATGCCAATACATGTAGTTTTTTTGTGTGTCAGTGTGAGAATTGTACAAAAAAGACTTTGATGAGTTTGATCCATGTGGAGTTGAATATTTTATCTGTATTTTGCACAGATGCAGTAGAAAGCTTAAATTCCTTAAAGTGATGACATCACCAAATTTATTAGTATACATTTCACATGGTCACAAATCTCACAGTAAACCAGAGCGTTGCTTTATTAGTAACCCACAAAGTTAATTGTGAAAGAAAATGCTATGCACAATATAATCACACTAGCACAACTGAGGGGGTTGCATGGAAACGGATCCCCGGTTGTGCAATGAAGGCTTAACTGGGGGCTCCTAAGAAAGACTAGGGGGTTGAAACCCCCGACAATTATCACCCTGGTTTGTGTACTAGACTCTAAGGTCTTTGCTAACAGTAACTCGGAAACCAGTGCAGCTCGTCGTTAAAGTGTTGAAACGAATAATAAAAGTGAGGTAGTAGAGTAAACTAAACGCGTAGGTTCACAACTTCACGTACGTAGATCTCTAAGGATACCGTAACACAGCTGTTACGCTCTGCGTCTGTATTTGATAGTCGCACTGACAAGATAGCGACGGCCTGGTGCCAGGTTTTCTTTTCTTTTGACGTTCAGGGCTTCTGTCTTATCCTAAATGTCCGTGGTTGGATGGTTCGAGCGGTGTCTGAACCAGAGATGTTTAAAGTACTTAGATTTAAAGTACAATCAATCAACCAATCAATATTCGTTTATTCGTCAACCATTTGACATAACGCAATTGGTAACAATCATAGATAAGTAAAATAATGAATAGAAATCTATAAGCTTTAACAAGTACTTAGATGTCAAGTACAAGTACTTAGGTTATAATGCAAATGCACGCGGGTATACCGCAAAGAACAAGGAGATATTTTTCTTCAACAGTTAAGGCTTTACCAACGATGTACTTCACTGATCATGTCGTGAGACACGCGCACGCATTTAGAATTGCTCTTCAGAAATATTGGCATTGCTTTTGCCCAGCCATGCGTGGCCTGTCTGAATCTGGTCTTTTGATGCCACGCTACGCTGTTGTCGGCACACACTTGAAAAGCAATGGCCATAGCAGAACGTCATGAAAATGGTCTACTGGCGGAACAGTGTGTCGTGCACGTTTGGAAGCATCGCATGGCTTTTGCAGCAGACACTAGTGCGGCTCACAGACATCAGTTGTTTGGTAGTACAGCACAGTCGCTGTGGCCTGTAACCGAACAGGAACGTGGCCTTTGAAGTAATTAGGCAAAATGTCTAGTACGTTTGTTCTTCGACGCGAGGCAGTTAGGTCTATGAGCATGCTATAGCCATTTTAGTAAATGCTGTTCGTGTTGAGTGTCTGGTCATAGTCAGGTCCATATTTAAGAAGTCAAGTCCATATTTAAGAGATCAGGTCCATATTTAAAGAGGTCGGGTTGAGGATTTACTTCTGTCCACTTCCAAACTATTTTCTGATTTTTACCCTCAGTGGGTGAAAACCCGGAAGGATCATCAAAGCGGTCGGATTAGTAAAGAAGGGGAACTTATGAAGATCATCAGAAATTAAAGTAGAGAAAGGTCATAAAAGAACTGGTAACGGTCGTCAAATATCTCTGCAGATAAAAATCACAGCAAGATAAGCCTACATTTTACAAAGCAATCGGAGTTATTTTCTGTATACGGTTCTGCTGGTCTATTATGACAGTTTGTGGATGCTACAATGCTCCCAAGCAGACATGATTGTCTGTTAACCATGGGCGATCTGGCTTATAAATAGTTCAGTGGTCTAGAACATGGTGTTAACTAGGCCTATCGACTGTCGGGTGCTTCTGTTGACTGTTTGGTTTTGCTCTGCATGGGTGCGACAGCCCGTGCACAACTTGTGACTCCTTTTCATTATACCTTACCACCTCACCTAAAGTTACCCACCTTTATCCTTACCTTGCCTGAGTTTGTCACATATTAGTTTATTCAGGGCCTAAAATAGTGCGTTTTCTGACAAAACGTGTGCAGTTGATATTGTCGAGTGTGCTGCGGGTGACAGGTGTGGAGTGTGCAGTGCATTGTGTAGTATGTATTGTTAAGAGATTATTATAATCTGAAGTCGACTTCACACGATTTCATTCTAATACCTAAAATGTTACTTATCAGCTCAAGTACAGTTTGCAGTTTGAGGAAGAGTGAGCAGTTGACATTTCTGAGTATTTTAGGCACTGACCTTATAAGCCTATATATGTGCGTTACTCCTCTACTGCTCAGTCTGCTTGTACTCTAGCGACGCTAATGATCTTTGTTATCACACAGACTGACACAGTGTCGTTAAACTGAGACTAGTAGACTACTATCTATGTATCGTAATCTCGAAATTTCTATAGTTTACAGCGCCCAAACAGAAGTCGCGTTAGCTAGCTTATTCGCAGTATATATATAGTATCTTACCTTACCATGCCTTGCTTTATTTCACCTTTCCTTAAATTACCTTACCTCGCGTATACCCTGGCCTACCTTGCAGTAAACATTTCATCACGTCACTTGACTCGCTACAAGAACTAATTTCTAGCGGCAGACACTGCTTTGACTGAGGTACTCATGCTCAATAGGCTACGGAGTACCCTGCCAGCATGCTCATATGGAGACCATATAGGTCCCATATTCCCATACGGGACCCTTACAGATCCCACTTGGATGCCATCTAATGCCCATGGAAATGCTGACAGCGACATTTGAACAGCGCCTTTTCTTTAAAAACACTCTAGAAACGCAGGAATTGACTAATATGTTCGGGTTGCCGCTGCGCAGAAAGATTCCCTTAATAGCAATCAGACACGTCATGTAGGCCTATCATGCCTGTCTGTCACGCTAACTGCTTGTTAACCTGACAGTTAGCCTATAATGTCTGTAATGGTTTCGTCGTAACATGTTGTTGTCATCCTGTATTTGGACACAACAACGAACGAATATAATTATTTGTGCCAGAACCCGTCAGCGGTGACTTCTATCTATCTGATCCTTATTTCCTTACAGAAGAAATTCTTAATGAAATTTAACACCGGTTAGGCTAGAGCGCTTTGGTGAGAAGCCCAAGATGTTCCATATTAGGCGTTTGTATGCATACCCAGGCCCACCGACAGAAATTCCGGGCCCCTAGGCAGAGCAGTCACGGGCCTTTAAATTATCGTTAGGTTCTAGCAGAATTTTTTTGTTCTACAGCTCTTTGTTCTTTAAAGGCGCTATACAATGCTTTTAAGAGGTTCTTCCGTACATATATGCATGGGTAATTGGGTATGCGATGTTCTAAAGACGCTGCATAAACAGGTATAGGCATTCTTCTGCTTACAACAATAACAACAACAACAATAAAAACATCGGCAGTAGTAGTAGTCGTATAGTAGTACTAGAACAGTACAACACTGTCCTGCAGGAAGTACACATTACTTTGGACTGGAAGAGTGGGAGAAATGAATTATTATCGGACACAATTTCTAAGCGTCTGTGAGGCCATATAATTATATACGCAGTCGAGCGTGACCGGTGGGCTATGAGAAACTTGTCTAATGCTGCACTCGTTTAAACACCATAAAAGACGGGATGTGGTGTGTTACTATTTACCAAGAGTTGGATACGCCTAGATGGTTTATTGCGGTCCAAAATTTCATCCTGTTGCCTAAAGTACAGAGCTCTGGGCTTCAATCTCAGGCGTGCCGACATAAAGCAGTGACGCGTGACGAATAATCTATCAATGGCTATTCTTGACACGCAGAGCTGTAGATGCATCCGCGTCGATTGTACCGAGAGGTGTGTATGCTATTTAGAGCGAAGTGATCATGATAAAAAAAATGGAGTTGATATTTCGCTAGCACAGCTAAGAGACCCTGGCAACTGGTATGTCTTGCTGAATCGGGTAGATGCTCGTACGCAGTGTGCCGCAGAACAAGTGATTCGTTAAGTCTCCCACGGTCTTTCTGAAGGAAGCTCGATTTCACATAACGAGTCAAGAAGTTTTTTGGTGCGATCAAGTTGGGTGGTTACCACACAACGCCCAAATTCTGTAATAAGCAGAGAAAGAACACAAAAACTCAGTTCTGCGCTTGTCCAATCAGACCCGCGTCGTTCTTGGACATAACAGAACGAAGGCTGAGCACCACCTGTCGATCTCTCATTCGACTTCGAGCCGCTTCTTGGCTGCGACAAGAAGTATCGACCTAGGGTTGGATTGGCAAGGCAGGAACGAAACTCAACGGTCGGCGTCTCTGTCCTAGGACCGATCCTTACCGGTAAAGAGGGGGACACGGTCCAATGCATGTTCCTTGTGATACACATAACGGAACTAGTCTTCTGTCGTCTAGTCCCTGCGACGGGTTCCCAGCGACCGCAGCGTACCTGTCCGTCCGGTGATGGGCAGCCTCAGGAGACGACTGACCTCGCGATCGCTGTCGACAGCCATAAAGTCCGCTAACCTTCTCGTCTTCCGGTCAACGTCGCTTGCCTGCCTGGTCATCATCCTTGTCCACCTGACGGTCGTTTACCTGCTGAGTGACCATCTCGGACGAAGCCCAGCTGGACGTCGGGAGCAGCGTTACTTTCCGGCGGTTAAGGATGCGGACGAGCCGCCGGGTATTGTGGCAGTGATGCAAGCGTCATCCCTGGGAGATGAGTCGTCGGGGAAGAGAATGGACGGGAGGATGGTTTGGAGGGAGCGGGAACCGGGAGTGGATGAGCGAAGGAGGATGAATGCATCCGCCGATCGGTTCTTCTCTCAGAGCACCTGTCGACAGGGACACATCCAGGGCTTCGACGGATTCTGCGATCCGATTTCCTCTTGTCTCCGTCAGCTGCGCGGCGGTGGATCGAGCCGGGCGTCCGACGCCGACTCACTTCCGTCGGCCACTCGCCGTAAGATCCAGAGCATGACGGGCAACCTAGACCCGGTCCATTACAGCATCGTTCCGCTGCTAGCGGACCTTCAGTGGACGTCGGGGATCTACGGGTCAGTGGGGGAGATTGGGGTCAACACTGGGAAGTTCACCGTCGTCCTGGCGCACAACGTGGACCCCGAGGCCGGCGAAGGGTTTTTCGTTTCGGACAACTTCGACGTTCCGCCGACACCGCCGCTGAACGGGCTCCCAGCCGGTCTGACCAAGTACCAAGTATTCTCCGTCTACATGCGCGAGACCGGTTTCGGCGAAGACTTCTCTGGGCTACGTAAGTTGCACGTGCACAGGGGCGACCCGACCGGGCTGAGCAAACAACTCATGCATGACTGGAACCTTCCACAGTTCCGGATGATCAGCATAGACGGAGCGATGGGCTCCGATACTCTGACGGCGCTGGAGTGGGCGGCCTGCGTACTCCGCGACGGTGGAATTCTGATCGTTGACGGGATCGACGAGGAGAAGACGAGGTCTCAGGTGAGGTCCGTACTCGGACAGTTCTTCCGCAAACACGGGTACTCGGCGTTCGGGCCGTTCCTGGCTGCGACTAACAAACTGTACATGTGCACGACCAACTGGAAGCATCAGTACATCGAGAGAGTCGTGGAGAAGGGTTCATACATGAGTCTACGTCATATGAACGACGACATCTGGGGCTCGATGCTGACTTACATCAGGATCACGTGATCGAAAGGTTTCCTGAACAAGTCGACGGAATTGTAGGTAAAGAATTCAATGCATAATGGGTTCAGTGGCGCTATTCCAAGCAAGTGTAACACATCTACCATGCGGTGATTGCGCTCGTTCCTTCTTATTAGCCATATGATGGACGTATCCCAAAGTCTGGGAAACGGAAAATTTCGTCGTATGGCTTGCACGAATCACAAAGACCTGGACACGAGACCAGTTCAACCTGGGACTTTCCGCCTACTTTCCAGCTCAGGCTGGTACCAGATTTCAACCAAACGGTGACAGGTATATAATATAGGAAATGATCAACCTGTCCAAGGTCGTCAAGCAAGACATTTGATTCACTTGTATCGCCGCTTGCTCCAGTTTATAATTATCTTTCCACTGAACTATTCCTCTTGCTTTCTGTATTATGGTTATGGAGTTTCCTGAACCGCAGCTGCAGCTTTTAGTCATCAAATGAAGTAAACCTCTGTGCCAAACACCCTTTGTCGTTTTGTCTATTGATTCTTATCACACTTTGTGCCAAAGCTATTGTCGCAAAGCCAATGCAGCTGATGGTCTGTCTTAGTATCCTTTCCTGTGTCCTGAAAACTCTTTGGTCGTTATGTCGGGAACGCCTCTGACGAGTCTGTCATGAAGTGGCGCTATATAAGTATTGAGTACAATTATTACATTGCGGGTGCGCCATTTGTTTCTGAGGCGCTGCTAAACATATTTGCGAAGTAGGCATACTTGAAAGGGGGTGAGGTCGGAAGGGGTGAGAATATCATGCCATTACTTTAGCATATGAGATAGATTTGTAGGTGCGGGGGTGGGGTGAGTTTCATAATGTTTCCTCTAGGTTGGTTCGCATTGCTATAGGCTCTAGACCTACCATGGGGCTTTCACGGTGTAAGCAAAAACATCTAGGCCTATGTACGGTAACGCAATATAGTATGTAATTTTATTTAATTTAAGGTTTATGCTGCATACAAACTAACCCACATGCAAAGCGTATAAATTGTATAATATCGGAATAGTTGAGGGCCTCGTCCTCGTCCTTTTGGTTGAAGCCTACACCCACTTTATAATTAGAAAACATGGAGTCTTTCCAGGTCAGTGCACAGGGGAAGTGTACTGACTTAGTTGTATGATCTCATCGGTTGGGCATGCTTGAGTGGCTTGCTCTGTTCCTACGGACCACAGAGCGGGCTAAAGAAGACATATGATAATGATAGTGAAACAGCAGACAAAAGCAGTTACTAGGTCGTCTAGATGCTGCACTAAGTACGCTGTCAGCATGCCAACTTGGAATCCATATAGGATTCATATTCCAATATGGGACCCATCTGGAGCCCATATGGGTCCCAACCAATGCCCATGGACATGCTGGTAGGGTAGTAATAGGATTTTATTCCATAAAGCGTCAATTTTTAATGTTACCTAAAGAAATGCTTGGTTACATACTTGTGTGTTTACCTCGCTATGTCTATGTTCCCTTGAACTCTGAACAAGGTCTATTTGTCACGGAATATAATAGTAGTAGTAGCAGTGTAAGAGTATTATGTTGTGCGCAAATATATTCGGAAGTTCTCAGTCTGGTATTTGATCATTCTGTTTGGATATGGTATCGTATTCACGGGCAGGCCCGCCGAGAGGGAGGGGCAGGGGGGACAAATGCCCAGGGGCCCGGCGACTTTTTAGGGGCCCGGGCTGGGCCCGCAATCAACTTATGAAAAATTTTAAAATCAGTCATACAAAGTTTATAATTTATGCCTTTTAAAATATATTATCTGAGTGACGCCTAACTACAATCAATTTAAACTTCAAGCATCTGAATAAAATCATAGTTGTAAATATATATATATATATATATATATAATTTTTTATATGAATATAATATCGTACGGTCGTACACGCACTTTTATTATTTCAATTTGTGTTTTTTTATTTTTTCGTACGACCCTTCGATATTATATTTATATAAAGCCTAAAGATAGTTTAGAGGCCCGTGACTGTTCTGCCGAGGGGCCCGCGACTGCTCTGCCTAGGGGCCCGTGACTACTCTGCCTAGGGGCCCGGAATTTCTGTCGGCGGCCCTGTTCACGGGTTTGTGCTTTTGGCTTCGCGGCGTATTTTTCCAAGTTCCCTTATTCTTGTAATAGGCCTATATGTACACTGGCTTACATATAGGCATAGGTGGTTGCCTGGTGCTTTGGAAACCACACTGATGAGTAGCGTAGTAAAGTTTAACATCGAACCCTGTTAGTAGGCCTACTTAATAAGGTGACTGTCCATGGATTAGAAAACCACCGAAGCCAACTCAGCTCTTCATGGCTCCAGGGTAACCACAATGGTACAAAAGCCATTCTGTGCTTCACGCAACGAAAGCCGTAATGTGCATATGCCTATCCTACAATTTTTAATAATTGTTAATTTGTTGCCCTATAGGCCTATTGATCAATCCATGATCATTCCCATGTATCTGTTGCATTTACAGGCCTGTGATTGATCTAGACGTGTTGTTTACATTAGGATTTGCTTGAACCTGTTAACGTGTTCAACTGATGTATCAGACCGGGACAGACCTATTTTACCACGACAATGCAGATGGCTGAAATATAGGCCTAGATGACGCTTTTCATATTATGCTAGCCGCTAAGACGACCCTGTCTTTGAAAATGGGTTGGCTAAGGATTTACGACGATGTTTTCAGTCTGTAAATGTTTATGTAGCCTACATACACAGGGGCGGCGCTACACCAGGGCGCGCCAGGGCAAATGCCCTGGTAAAAAAGCCTTTGCCCTGGTCGATGCCCTGCCAGAATTTTGCCCTGTCCAGAATTTGTTCGGGCATATTTGTTATAGGCCTACCCTGAAATATAAATTCACTTAATTCACTGAAATGCTAAAATTTGCTTTACAAATGTCAAAAAGATTTCAGCTTCCGGGGGCTTCGCCCATCGGACCTCCTAACTATAGACAAATATAATAGTGTTGGGGACGATTTATAGCAAGCGCGGTCACTGGCGTAAACTTGCCCAAAATATTGGGGGGGGGGTTATTTGGTTATTCATTCTATACTTGTTGCATTGGAATGTACAGTCCAGCTTAATTATTGGGGGCACGTGCCCCGGCTGCCCCCCCCAGAGTCTACGATCTTATAATATGGTCACCATTAATTAAGCTCGCGCTTCCGCGCTCTCCATAAATCGCCCTCTGCACTGGTTACTTGCATTACTGCCCTGGCTATGCCCTGGTTACAAAAACTGTCTGGCGCCGCCACTGTACATACAGCATGCTAATTTATTTTGCCGATGCGTTAATTATAGGACCAGTCATGTAATATACAAACGGCATGCATACTTGTAAACGTATAATTTTCACTGCGTGCATGCAGAGTATAGACACAGCAAGTCTCCGGGGATCGTTGTGATAGGTAGGCTAACCTATGCAGACGGCTTTAATCACAACGAGCAGTACGTTATTTCATAAGCAAAACAAATATAGTCATATATAAAGTTCTTAGTCCTGCGAGTAAATAAAACCCGCCAGTTTCTTTCGAGCGCTAAAGAAATGTTGACTAGATCATGATCAGTTTCGCATTGGTTGTAAGCCTAGGCCTACATGGCAAGAATGGACCTGTAGCCATAGGCGTAATTTGTGGGGGGGGGGTACGAGGGGTACCCGTACCCCACTTTTTGTACTGGGGGTACCGTACCCCCCCCCACTTTTTGAACGACGCCAATGAATAGTTTACTATTGTGCCTTCCCAGAGATCGAAATCTCCGCCAGTCCGCCTTGCTTCGTGTATGTAAGAAATTGGTACCCCCACTTTTTAGACCAAAGTTACGCCCCTGCCCGTAGCCTAGTTAAAATTTTGGACCACACGACTAACATCATATTAGTTTAATAAAATCATTTGCGTCAATTACTGTAATATCACTTTGACGTATTACCAATTAGGCCTACGAGACCAGTGACAAAATATCATTTTCATATAGGCCTACGATGCAGTTAACATGACAGAGTGTATAAATTGCAAGGGGGTATAGTAAGTAGGCTATATATAACCATGCAAACATGTTTGTAATTTTTCCAACCGGAATTGAATTGGAAAAATTGTACTTCGAGTTAATTTTGCAGAATCCGTGGCTAAGCATATTCCGTTATACTTTATCTATTCAACTACCCCCCGCCCCCGTGGTCGAGTAAACTTGACCCTCGGGGGAAACCTGAGCAACTCTGTATATTCACCGACTATGATGCCATAAATTAATGTCGAACTAACTTCCAACTGTTTAAAAAATCTCAGCGAACTGCGAGCAAGGGTTCCTACTAAGTTCACGAAAACACGTTTCGTACATCCTAGAAGAAATTATATGAAGCTCTGGGAATTCACTGCTACAAGACATGGTGATTTTTTTATAGACGTTTGTACTGGATGACTAAAACTTTATTTACGCCTGTAAAATGTAATTTATCTGCAGTGGTATAGCATATAATTATGGGTTCTAGGACGTTTGGTCAACGGACGATTGGTCAACGGACGATTGGTCACGGACGATTGGTCAACGGACGATTGGTCAAGCGGACTGTTCGTCAAGGGGACTGTTGATCAAGGGTCCTTTCGTCAAGAGGACGGTTGATCAAAAATTAAAATTTTCGATATTAGAGACGCTTTTAAATATGCCAGTTCTCTTATCAGTACAAACCACTGATAAGAGAAATCGACGACCACTAATTATCCCTAGACAGACGTGACCAATTAAGCCATTACAAAACCAGGCATCTTTACATGCACAGCAATGAAGACTTCGCAAAGCGTAGCTCATACACAAATAAAACAAATATGGAGTGATACGATATACGTGAATTTTAGACGCTTTAAAATATATCAGTTCTCTTATCAGTACAAACAACTGCACTGGCAGATATACGATAACCCTTTTAAATGGACGACCACTAATTATCCATAGACAGACGAACCGACCAATATTTTGATCAACCGTCCTCTTGACGAAAGGACCCTTGATCAACAGTCCCCTTGACGAACAGTCCGCTTGACCAATCGTCCTTTGACCAATCGTCCGTGATCAACCGTCCGTTGACCAACCGTCCTTTGACCAAACGTCCGCATACCATAATTATGTGATATATATATATATACACGGTTATATTTTCTTCATAAAAATAAAGAAATTATCGAGTCTAGTTTGTTATTTTCAGCTTATTGAATTAAATGAGGATAATAGCCTAGTCTGGAACTATATCCAACCGATTCTGTAACAAAATATTGAAAACAAGACGTGATCTGGTTGGTAAAGTTTTAAAAGTCGCTTCATAGATGTTACCCAGGTTCGGGAGCGGGTCATGGACTCAGGCATATGCATAAGGCATATTCTGACCCGTTAGCCCTTCCTATGATTTGGTTGAGCCGCCCCACTTTTCTATAAATAAGCTGAGCAGGCGATTTCTTAGTCAGATTTCAAAGACACATAGGCCTACTTTTCCAAAAGGCACAAGGAAAATTAAGATCGAACTGTAGGCATATAATTATGTGTTATATATATACACGGGCCTGTGTATATATACTTCCTATTAACTGAAACAAGTTTTGCGAAACTTTTTCTTGTTTTAATCAGCTAGTTTGTTTTAAACACTGCGACTCCTGTGATCGACGGTGTAGGCCTACCTGTTGACGGTGTACCTGTTGGTTTGAGCATATAGGTTCTATTCAGTTTCATAAGCACTGTGCAGTAGCGCTATGCAACAAACACACACACACTGACGTACGGAAGCCCATATATATATATATATATATATATATATATATATATATATATATATATATATATATATATATATATATATATATATATATATATATATATATATATATATATATATATATATATATATATATATATATATATATATATATATATATATATATATATATATATAGACTTCATCTAGCTACTCCTTCTGGCTTCCCATGACTTGACAGTCACATAACTTACGTAGCCTACTGCACTAGTAGGTGTCCCTGCCTAGCGGGAGTAACCTCCCTTTAGGGCCACCTTTTGCTCTCTCTGAGACAAAACTTCAAACCGACAAATTATAGTTTGTTATATAACTTGTTTTTTGTTTTGTTTTGGTGGAAGCAATAAAATGATTTGATTTGATTTATATATATATATATATATATATAAAACACGCCGCCCGAATAAGCATATATATATGTATTCGGGTGCGCGCGTTATATATATATATATATATGAATATATATATATATATATATATGAATATATATAACGCCTTTAAGGAATTTAGAGGAAGCTTTAACAAAGTAGTTCTCAGGAGAGGCGTTGCCGAAGGACAGAAAATCAAACGCCAGCAGGAACTGCTTGAATGGTTCGGCGACAAACACACACACACGCGCGCGCGCACACACACACACAGCTCCACAGTTCAGCATTTCTCTAAAATCCTAATTACATCGTTCTAGAAAAATGAAAAATTCCAACTGAATGAAGAGTCCTCGTCCGATCCGACCTTGAGCTATTTTTTAATGGCAGAAACAGAAAGCCAGTCGAAGACACAAGCACAAGACAATGAAAATGATACATAATCAATAACAGCCAAGACAGACGCGTCTTAATTTGATGCCGCAGTTCTCCTCCTGTGGGGGCGCTGCAGTCTATCGACCAACAAATGTCAAATGTCCGACGCTTCGCAACACAATACAATAGCCAGGGTGAGAATTGTCGGGGGGTTAGGGGGGTTCAACCCCCCTAGTCTTTCTTAGGACCCCATAGTAAAGTCTTAATTGCACACCAAAACTCCACATGAATCAAGGTCTAACCCCCCCCAGTCTTTTTTCTACAATTCTCATACTGACAATAGCAACCAAAAATGACGGCCTAGTTAGCTCTAAACAGTTCAAATGGAAACTAATGCCAGTCATCGTCATGGCAAACTATTCGTATTCAGGTCGTGTCCACTTGAAAACTACTTCATTCGCTACGCAACGTTGATGACATAACTGTCGCAGTTGTGACTAGACCATTGTAGAGAAGCTTCCGTCCGCTGAACACGGAAACAAATTACGCAGAAGGGAAACGGGGCCAAAACAGGCGATCTTGAAATACTCAGAAATGTCAACTGCACACTCTGCCTCACACTGTCAATATGTACTCGAACTGGTAGGTAGAAATTCACGTATTATACAATGAAACCGTGTGCAGTCGACTAATTTTTAAAATGCATACTACACACTGCAAACTTCAGACAAGTGAACTGCATGCTCGAAAATGTCAACTGCACACTTTGTGTCAGAGAACCCACTACCTCCGGCTCTGATAAATAATTTCAACCCTAGGCTCAACTAACGGACACATAATAATGATTATTATTAGCTCGCTTTTATTCGCGTCGACCGCTGATTTGACACGTTGCGCGCCATCTAAATTCACGTACATAATGTCTGCAAGGGTCATGCGGTGGTATTTTGCCAGTCCCGTTCATTGGGCTGATAGCAGGTCAATGCTGTGCCAGTGATAGTCAGCTGTTGGCTTAAAGTAGGCCAATCTTGGTTGTCTCGTTCGCTGGGGGCGGCAACAGCTAAACAGCGGAGAACACGGTGGCGTGAAAGAAGAGACATCTTCTGAACCAGTGCAGGTAAAGCCACCCACTCCGGTATATAAATCGCACCCAGAATGTTACCAGAACTTTCTATTCCACTAGTAGACCCAGCAGACATCTCTTTCTGTAATCATGCAGGAGATTTGATCGAGCAACTCTTGTCCAGCTAACGTTGGCCTCCCTCCCTTTCACACAGAGGGCAGCTCACTAAGTCTGAAATGAATAGTCCGGTAAATTATCTAGGTCAGAAAACTGTAAACCGTTACAATACAAAAAACCATCAGCCAGACCGAATCACAGTAAACTAATAAAGGTGTAAAGGACAAGTAATAAAGGAAACCTAACGCAAGGTAAATGTACATTTATTATGCTCCTTTAGTGACCACAGTCTACAGAGGCATGACCTTACGGCTGGAGTAGTTCTGCTGAAGCAGGTAGACATGACTAGCAAGGATGTCCTTTGAAAGGTCCCTAAATGCGCTGTACAAAACTCCACATGCATACATACACACTAAAAACTGAACAGACAATGTTATGCATGTTAATTTTGTAAGGTGCACAATGGTGGCACTTATTGTTGTATTGATGCAGACTTCAACTTCTGCATTGGGAGGAGGAATTACTAACTATTTTCCGAACAGGCTTCCGAGGTAGGCTCAACATCAGATATAATCACCCTGTAATGATAATGTAACTCTGCCCCACTTAAACGCTCGCTCTGTTCCGCTTATTGTGAATCGCATGAACTCATCAAACTCTAAGGATGCACATAAGAGATTTTAATAAAGCGCCGTACAAACAAATGCTCTTCTTCTTCTTTTCTTTCCGGCTGGAATTAATCCTCGCTGGGAGGGATTAAAAACAAATGCTTTGCAACAGTTATAATCACTCGTCACATCTGTTGCACACCTTTATCGCAAAATCTGGGCAGAGCTTATAGCTGACTGGCTAGTTTTTTCTTGAATTGTAAACACAGCACAGCTTAAACAGCTGGACAACATAAAGCCTATGCAGCGCATTAATCACTGAAAGCAGCTGTCAATCCGTTAATACGCCCAAAGTTCAGACTTCAGGTAAAAACCAAAGGCCAAACAATTACATGGAACTATATTATAATGTAATGACAGCCCATCTGAACTAACACGAAATATTACTGTACCGTTTTAAGTGACAGACACCTGGGAAGCATGCCATGTCATTGTAATTGTAATCGAGAATTTATATAGCACCACTCATAATCAGAGGCGCCATGGGGTATAGCAAGTACACCCTGCCAGCAGTCCATATAAGACCGTATACAGCCCATATGGGTCCCTTTTACGCTTTAGAAATCTGGCAGAGATAAAATGAGACCAGAATGGACATAAAATAAATACGTCAATCAATGAAAATCGGTTCCAATTTTTAGACGACTTACAAAAATTTTCCTGGAATGACAGTCATGGTAACATCTAATCTAAAAAAATTTAAAACGAAGACCAGAAAGGCAAGATCAGAACTGTAATAATCTGACAGGAACCAGTCACAGCAAGATCGTAATTGCCAAAAATTAAAAGCTACACAAAATGTGCAGATTTACAAACAAGTGTAAGTTCTGATCAGAAAAGAAAGGTCATAAAATGAAAGGTTTTTACCTAAAGATGTTGTTGACCATAATTGCCTGAAACACTGAATGCAAATGGAACTTTACGGATATCAAAACAGCTGACAAAAAAGTTAGATGCATCTGGTAAAAATCACTAGAAAGAAATTAAAACTTTAAACGAAAATGCAACAAATGTTAGGGTCATTTCAAAACTGCAAGTTAAATATGAACACTGCTTTACAGGCAATTCAAAACTGCAAATAAGAATATGAAAACTTTATTCTAAATGGGAACTAAAGACCTGAAAACTGTTCCAAACTTCAAACTAGGCAACATGGAATGTATCAGCACATTAGAAGCTCAGTAAACTGAGACTGAGATCATATCTGCAAATAAACGGACAACAATATTACTTACATCTGCATGTAACCTGCCAGTAAATGCATTATTAAACACTGGATGTAAGAAAGTAGGAACACTAGATTACCGCAAACAACAACATCGTGCCACATATTTTAGAACACTTGCGAATAAACCATTAAATGTTAAAACGGTCATTTAGTATGCATGACAGAGGCAAATAAAGCTATTCTGTAATGTAAAGTAATGGAATGTCTCATATACAACATCAATTACATTAAATAGTTTTAACACGCACTGTAAGTGCAACACGGGTGAAAAGAACACAAACAGGATTTGATCCAAAAGCGCACTGGATTAGGTTGCAACATATGATTACACTCCTGATCCAAAGCACCAGTGGACTTCCATAAATGGTAGACTTCCACGAACAACAACAGATCACGTCAACTTCTGCACATTAAACACACCACGGGACATTTATAGTGCCATTGTTACATGATCTTGGACATGGCTATAAGGCTTTAACATGATGCTGTTTTGCAAGAAGATTCCAACGCAGGTAGGTCGATACAGGATTCGCTTCTCTCGTTGCAGCAGAATGAATCCAAACTCGGCAACCCCTGCATAATATGCGCCAAAATTTGTACACAAATAATAAATAAATAAACACAATTGTAAACGAATATTCTATGAAGCTGATAAAATTTCCTAGAACAACAAACATCGCCACAGCACAACAACTAAATAACTCCACTCAGTTCATGACGAGAAAGGAACAAGTTAACGCCATTGAAAAGTAACAATTATAATAATAATAAAAAACCTTGCCCAAGCCATCGTGGGCTAACTTCCCCTCGCACAAACATGTACTTTATTATTCAGCACTATACTTCCCACAATTAATCTAGCATAAAAAAATTAATAAAAGGGTGAATCTGATTGAAAACGAGGATATCAATCTATTATTAAATAGTTTTAAATCTGTTTCAACATACCATCCTAATAGCAGTAAAGGTTTGATAATAAATGGAAATAGTAATAACAATACTAACAACAGGAACGCTTGACAAAAACTGAAGCACAATTACATCCACAAGCGCACAATAAATACAGCAATCAGGCAACGAACTCGTTACTCTTAAATGCGTCATGCTCACAATTTCAAGCACTGACATAAATATATAAATAATGATGAATAAATACAAAATAATAAGTACATTCATGTGTAAGAATCACCAGTGATGGGCAAGTTCAAAATAAAATAATTTCCGCAAATCTAGAAAAATCTTTCAGCGTTGAATCTTAAAACACACCTCAAATCCCACACCTTTCACCCAGATCTCAAATCTTTAACGAGTAATCCCTAACCAAATTTCAAATCCCATTATTAAGAAATCCAAATTGTTGCATCCAAGTCACCAATTTAATTCAAACATAATAAGTAAGCAAACCACCTATATTATAACAATTACATATCTCAATATCTCAGAAAGACCGAATCATTAAGTTAAGAATTATGTTCGGCAACAACTGTCCCATTCTTATTACCGGCACACTGTTGCTTCTCTCCTCAACAGCCGAGATTTGACAGTTAGAGAAAAACCTACACTGACAAGCATGTCTGATAGCACACAAAATTCTCCCTGGCTCATTAACATTTATAACAGATTTTATGTCGCATTGCACTATTTCTTACACAGAATCCTCTCAGCTTACGTTATAGTACAGTAATATTGTAATAATACAATGTACTGGTCTGTACATTCTGGATCTTATGCATAACCATTTTCTGTCCTCAGTAGTTGAAATAAATTAAATAAATTACATCCACTGTCATTATATCCAATAAGCACCAGTTACGCTGATTCGAAAGGTCCGTGATATCTTGTGGAGTCAAACTGATTCGCTAATAGAGCAAATCAAACTTTTATTTTTCCAAATCGAATCACAAGTGTCAATTTGGATTTGCCCATCACTGGCAGGAATGAATCGTTGTTGGCCTCATGAATGCATAAATAATAAGGATATTATGCACGTGAAATATACCGAACATAAACGTCTCTGGCAAAAGTTTGCAAAATATTAACCACGCAAGCATCACATGCAAACAAATAGTTAGTTAGTAAATGATTAGAAGCAAGATTTCATGTAAGAGTTTTACGAACAACAGCCAATGCATACTACGCAACAAACAAGCTCACGCAAAATATTGTGTATCCTAATTATGCACAAATGAATCACAGTGCACACAAATTACGGACATTACTTAGTGCTGATGAATTGTGTGCACAAAATTGCACACACAAGAACAGCTACACAAGCCATAAGTTATTGCACTGTTGCAGAAACCCTACACAGATACGAACGACAATAGGAATGTTTGCAGCTGCTCACAGAAACTGGAAACTTTGATAAATAAGCAATTCCCCCAACGTAAGCTTTCACAAAAAAAGGAGATGACTGGAATTTGCCGACATACTGTATAAAAATAAGAGCGTACAGATGAGCTCTAGACAATTTCAATACTGGAAACAGCCTTGCGCAACGTCGTTATCAGGTCCGCATTTTCTGGCAGCTGCTTTTCCTCGCTGCAAAGTGCCGATAGCTTCGTGACGCTAGCTTCAAGCGTCTCGAGCGAGATTGCTTCAAGTCCAATGTCGGGAAGTGGGGTTAAGGTCTTGAGTCGACTGACTAGGTCTTCGGTGATTCGGGCCTGCGTTTTTTCAGCATCCTGTTGCTTTTCCGTCAGCAACGCAGTCTCTGTTTCTGCTTGACGGATCTGCAGTTCCAGATCGCTGATCTCCGAGCGCAGCTGGCCAACGCGTTCCTCCTCGGTTTTGTTCGAATGCGCAAGCGCAGAGATTTCCTCCTCGATCATCTGGATGTCTTCATCGTTTTCTATGGCTGGAAAGAAAGAAACCTTTTAATAATTTTTACATGAAAGTTTGATGTCCTGCTCTTGAAAGAACTTAGTCACAATCCTTGCTAAAATATTACAAGAACAACAACCTGTTTACATCAGTTTATAATGGCAACGGTTAAGCAGAAATTCTTCCAGTAAGCATAATGACCTAATGAATATGACCAACATTCCAGATGGTTTACTGCTGTAGAAGGCAGGTTTTGCTGGATTAGATTAGATTAGACTAAGTAAAGTACAGTAATCAAGTGCCACCATTTAAATAGTCAGTCTTCAGTTCAGCCTCATAGTCTTGTGGTTGGGAGAAACCTTTGAGCTGAAGTAAAACTATGGCAACAGCAATTCAACAGTCAACCTTCAGAATTCAAACCCCGAGACAAATTACATATGACTAACAAGACTTACAAAAGACCAGTGAAAAACAAGACGTAGGGCAGTCAATGATTGCCGCTAACGCCCGTCTTTAACGCTTAGTTTTTACGTGGTTTACAATTCTAATGAACTGTTGCCATGCGTAATAATTTCTTGCAAATATTTCTGAATGTTGATACTCGAGTCGGTGTTATCCGACTAGTGCAACAAAAATGTGTACCGTTGATTTTGTGTTGTATCCACTGGCAGTGATCTTGTTTGACAGGTGGGGGGGGGACACTTTAGAATTGATCTGGTCAAAATAGTTGAACTGATCTAGTCCAAAAAGAGAAAAACTGTTGACCTTTTTAGGTGTTTCTTCAAAATGTGGGGGTCGAATGTATGATGTGTCCCCCCCACTCTTAAAGGTGGGGGTCTAGTCCCCCTCAGCCCCCGGGATCGCCGCCCATGGTTGTATCTAGTCTCTCGTGTGAATTAAGAGTACTTGCACAAACCAGCGGCTGCTCTGAAGTGGAGAGATGAGATCTCCTTGCTCGACAGCTTTGCTTTCTTCATTGCCTGATTGGCTCGTGGACATCCATATAAGCTACGATGGGTGAGAAAGCTTCCGTTGGCATGGCCCGACCCGTCGCAACCGGGAGTCGGGCAGATCGGTCCACCCGCCTTCAACGGGCGATTCAGTATCGTGGGAACATCGTGAATTCCAGTTGCAACTGTCGGCTGCCAGTGGCTGCGCTGACGATGAGCAAGTGGGCAACCAGATGCACTGTTGGAATAACAACAATGCAACAAGTTAACAACATTATGCCACATAAATGTAATACTGTGCAGTCATTGTCTTGTTAAGTAAGTCTATTAACCAACTGCTAATCACACTTTGGTGTACAGACATCTAATATAGTTGTTAGCAGGATTACAAAATAGGAGTCAACTTATTATAAATATAAAATTACGATGATTAGACCATGCCACTAGAAGCAACCTCTGCGTATCATCGACTGTTTATTATGTAATATTAAATATCTAGCAATTATTACTAATACCGTGACAACAGGAACAATAGGCATAGTTTATATGTAACTACCGGTTGTCATTATTATGCCTCATCGCAGATGTCAACATACCTTCTGTGCGACAGGTACTTTCCGGTCACATGGCCGGAGCCATCACATCCGGGAATCGGACACCTGTTAATTGACACATCACAAACTGACCATACAGCCTCAGACCTTACAAAAACTCATTTTAAACAATCACACTTGACTTGCCTCAGTGATGAACAGAAACTTTAGATGCTGAATAAAAGTCATTTTTAAAGATTACGATATGCATGAAAGCAAAAGGTAGGAATTTGGAAAAACTAAAATTTTAAACTACTAAAATGCAGAAGCAGATGAGTGAAGCACATGCTTAGTTAAAGCAGTGTGCACAGTGCAGGTTTAGCCAGTTCTTGGAAGATCACTCAGTACGAACATTCATCAAGTTAATAATAACACCAGTGAATGGGTAATTCCAACTGCTTCACTGTCCCTGCACAAATTTTTTATTCATCCAGGTTTAAGAGCAGTAATAAGAATAAACTTACGCAACCATGGACAAGCCAATGAAAGCCATTACATAAGCCAGCCTTCACCATTGTTTTATGAACCACTTCAGCCAAAGGACCTTTTACCCAGGTCCACACCTTACAAGTGCACAATAAATGATGATTGATAAACAATGATGACTAATCAATCATTACAGTAATCGCATATATCACTGTATCATTTCAAAGGCTTTCATACTTGAGTGGTTCTTGTCCCTCTCCAGATTCTTTAAGCAATGCCCGGCGTGACTTGTCCAATCGTGGACACCCGGAAAGGCTTCGATGCGTCGCGTAGTTGCCGGTGATGTGGCCCGATCCATTGCAACCGGGTGTAGGACACCTAGAAAATTCCAAAAGATTTTCACACTTTCAGAGAGCTTTAACAGATACAAAAAGACACAATCAGCACTGTACATATACCGAACTGACTCGTTTATACCATATAGTGACGCTGGTAACGGAAGAAAGCAAGACTTCAGAATTACAACATTATAAATGTAAATGCAATAAACATACTCATTACTCACTTACAGCATAACATCAAACTGCATCAGAAACTCATTACAATGCTGTATTTGGAACCCGTATCAAGAATTGCATTATAAATAGGTTGTGCTATAGTAAGTTTATTTTCCATAGGTGAATTAATTTTGGGATCCATGCCAGCGACGCTGTTATATCACAATCCATTTTATAATGATAGTGTTATAGTGCTATAACAAGTCTGGTAAAAGGAAAGGTGTGTGGCTTAAGGCAAACTGAAACTGGAGAATTACCCTTCCAATTAAATGGTCATGCATGACTTAACACAAACTGAAACTGGAGAATTACCCTTACAATAAAATGGTCATGCATGACTCACTTTTGTTCTGGTTGGCCGCTCTGTCCCGCCAAAGGATCCTGAGATGCGAAACAAGCCAGCGTTCGACTGAAGAGAGAAGTGTGAGATGATGTGCTAAATCCGACACTGTCTCTGCCATTCTGCGAGTTCTCATCCATAGAACAGCTGTACAAAGCATCACGAAAATTCATCAGATGCACAACTGCTAAAAACCTAAATCAACACTGTGCCAAGTCAGTGTTCACACAAAGAACTGCTGAAAACAAAATTAATTTTAAATAATGATATAATTAATATAAAATACTATTTGGAGCCGTGTTGTCCAACATGCGGCCCACAGGCTGATTTTAAATGGCCCATCCGAGCTCGCTAAATTTTTGCAATTTGTGTAGAAAATGAAGTAAAAGACAAAGTCACTGGCCTACTTGCATAGCTATTAGTTTGCAACTTGGCTAATCATTTGACAATGTGAACACAAAATCCAGCTCCCACGATGCATAAAACTTATTTAAAGTTTTAAAACGTACGGTTCTCCACAGTTGATAATTTTCAATAAATTTTAGTCATTGCTTTTGAGCTTACTGGTGTGGCCCTCGGCTTCAAAAATAATTTTTCGGTGGCCCACGGTGTCAAAAAGGTTGGACAACACTGACTTGGAGCATTGTCAAGGTTAATCAGTGCCAAAAACTGCAGTGTGGTTGCAGTGGCAGGTTCAAGGTACAATGAATGCACACCGCATAAACAGCGCAGACTAACTCTCTAACTCCTTCCTATGTTGCATGATAGAACTGAAGCATCATTTCTAGCTGCTTTAGTAAGAGCACCTACAATGTCGCAATTTACGCCTGTGTTATCAAAGAGCTTCGAGCCCCACACAACTTGTGCAAGAATCACAAAAGCAACATAACCTGTAAGATGGTTACATATTTCATACACACCTAGTCTGATCCCGAATGGCTGCCAAAATCGCTCCCCTCGACGAAGTCGGTGAGTTGACCTCCGAGCGAGTGGGGCTGCTTACTCGGCTGCTCATTCCACTCCCGGCCTCGATGCTCATCTCTCCCAGTACAGCAACAACGGGCACACTAGTCTCCTGAGGGATGCTCTCAACTGTCGGCTCAATGCCGCTTCCTCCGAAAGCTTGACTGTCAAGGGTCTTCTTTGAGAAATCCATCGGCTCATTCTGCACGGGCTCCCCATCAACAGCAATTGCCTCGCTTGATGCTTCTGACTCTGGGGCTTTCTTGATGCTGAGATCGAGCGTCTGCTCATCACTAGGCGAGACGAGCGCCTTCTCACCTGGCGGAGCGCGGATCGAGAGGTTCAACGGGACGGCCGTGGCACCACCGAGGGAATCGTATCGGCTCTGCGGCGGTTTCAGGTGGTGGGGTCGCTTGCTGAGGATGTTTGGTCGCTCGGGCATGTGCAGCACCTCCTTCTTGACGGTCGACACGCGAACAGTGGAGGACGAAGATGACGATGATGATGCGTAATCCATCGGTCGATTGTACTTCTCGAGTTCTTTCGTCAGGTTCGTCCGTGGAGTCTGCTGTGAGACGTAATCACCCGTGAGGCCGTCCGGAAGATCGAGTTGCTTGGCAACAATCATTGGACGCAGAACACGGTCAGAAGACGACGTCACTTCAATTGACAAACCATTTAAATTATTGACAACAGTAACATTCATAAGGTAAATAAACATTAATGCTTATGTAATAAATGCTTCTTTTTCCACAGCTGTCGTGGGTGGGCCATTGAGAACTGTAAAATACTGAAAGCAGTATGCTGCCTTACACTGACTTTAAAAAATTTAGAAGGTTCTGACTTGGTCAGAATTAGAAGCTTGTACCTTTTAGCAGACATGTTGTGGCCTTAGCCACTGTGCTACTTGTTCTAGTTAAGTATATAAATATCAATCAATTAATCAGAATTTATATAACACCCATTTCAGATCTCTACTCAAAGGCGCTCCCATCCAAGGTCAGGCGGAAGAGAGTAGTCTTGAGTAACTGGTAGAATGGAGAGAAAGGGGAGGAGGTGGATCTCCGGGGGGAGCCCATTCCATGATGATGGGCCAATCACAGAGATGCTAGATAACTATTACCCCAAAGGGCCCACTGACTGCAATTGGATTTTCAAATAACTACAAGTCATGTGCAAGAATTACACCACTAAATGAAATCTAAACTTTTTTAACACTAACTTAGTACATACTATTTACAAAAGCTTGCTTTAGCCAAAAACAAATATTTAAAATTCAATTTATCTTACAAAGAACATTAACCTACATGCACACAAAATATTTATATAAGAAAAGCAAACAAATGCAAATCTAAAAAATAAGGAAAAGCAGATGAATTTAATTATCAACAAATGCATATACAAAACAAGTTTGTAAGAAAGACTGCAAATATAGGAATATATTTTGCAAGAAAAATATATGTAAATAATAAAAAAACTAAGATAACTAGCAGCAACCGAAGGAGATGTTAGAACAGATTCTAGATATGTTTGAAAATTTAATGGAGACATTCTATCTCAAAGAGTCAGCTCCAGAAACGGTTAAAGATGTCAGCATCGGTTCTGGAGCAAAACGATTCTAGCATACATTCTGTGAACAACCCAAGATACCAGTGTCAGTTCTGCAGCACCCATACACATTCGTCCCACAAACCACCAGAGGTTGCAGAATGAATTTATGTTACTAGCAGTCAGATGATAAGTTATTTACAATAACCTCAATAAAAAAACAAGTTTAGAAGAATTGCCAGCCTCAGGCATATGCGAAAAGATGGCGTTTTGGCAATTCAAAGACCTGGTAACCAAACAACAGAGGTGCATGTCATTGAATCCACAACTTCAGTTTTCAGCAGGCCAACACAGTGAAACAACCCTGGGCAAGCTATTCATGCATGATGCCTCTGCCAGCACCGATTAGAATTCCTAATTTGGTTGTTTATGATGCCCACATTACCAGCCTATCGTGGCACCTTACAAGGCATCACATATCTAGGTATCCATCCGTGGAGAGAAAGAAGCTGTGTTTTGAAACAAAGCTAGCAGGCAAAGTGAAATTATGCAATACCAAGCCTGGTCAGTATTTTGATTGGTGACCTTCGTGGAATACATGCCACCTGGTGCTCACTTAGCCCTCCATCACTTAGCTGATGGTATACATAAGTCATAAACAATTGTTCTGGAATGCCGTGAAAGCGCTTGCAGAAGCAGAAGACCCTGTTGCATCAGGAGTTTCTGAAGAGGCATGTGCTACCTGATGTTCAGTGTACATTTTATGGGTCAGTGTCAGCTGGGAAGCAAATGGCTTGGCCCATTTACAGCACACCGGCTTTGGGAATCACCCCTTCGCATATCTATGAAAAGATACGGGAACCATCCCTATATTCCAGATAAGAAATATACTAGAATTTAATCAGATATGATCATGCAAAAAGTAATAAATCATACCAACCATTTTCCTACTGGAAGGCAAAATGATGAACAAGCATTGACAGCTGAATGTAGAATGACCCACCAAAATATGCAACAGTAAAAGAAGACCTATGTGAAGTTGGCAACAAAATAAAAACATTTTAAATGCAAAATAATCAAAACCCAAACCAATTAAAAGCATCGATATACTGAAAAGCACTATTTAAAGCCGTAACTAAGAACAAAAACAAGAATACAAACCCATAACCAATGTACATTATAACAAACTAACTGAAACTATGTATCAGTGGCCAAAAATATGCATCAAATCTTCAAGTGTATTCACAAGCAGATAAAAAAATAGTGCTAGCATCATACTTTAAACGCACACACATCTTGCACACTAGATTTGCAGCCGAAATTTTTATACCAAACTATGCTATAATACAGGTCCTGTTATACTTTTATTTGAAACAATCCTGTAGATCTGGTGCATTTCTTGGCCACTTGCACATTTACGAAGAAATCGAAATTAAATGTCGTAAGACAGTAATGTTTACAACTATGTATGTAATGAAATGAACACTTAAACCATCAATTATTTAACCATCATATCCCACATTTAGTTAACATAAAAGTAAAAATAAACTAAAACGACCCCAATAAGAAATAATCATAAAACAAAAGAAAATAAGAACATAAAATTTGAAGCCATTGTCATTTCACTTTAAATTAATTATGCAAAATATTTAGCAATGAAATAAAAATGTAGGATGTATAGATTGTAAACAAAACATAATTTTTTTCTGAATATTTTCAAGTGTAGTTGTGCAACAAATAAATTTGGACAGAAAATACCTATAAATTAAAACAATGAAAGAATTTTAAAAATGCAAATAAAAAAGCAAGGACTAGGACTAAGATTGCAAATATCAGCAAACTATGCAACCCAATTTCACCATATTGCAAGGTATGTGGTAAAATTTCCACCTAATGCAAAGAATATTAAATTAAATTCCTGTTTACTGGAAAGCAAATAGTTCAAGAATTTAGAAAAAAATTTCAGAAACGTCTGACAAACAGAATAAGAATTATGACCAATGACCATTTGTGCCAAACGCAATATCAAACCAAATTTCTGCAAACTTGAAAGCAAACAGTGCAAGAACAATGAACAAATTAAAAATGGTAGACCAAATGGAGCAATAACTGCAACCAAATACCACCAAAACCAAATGAACAAATTTCTGCAAACGAAATGACACCTGTAATGTCATCGTAAAAAGAGAAATTAAAGACCAGAGTCCAGCCGTGGATTATGGTTTACGCAACAGAAAATTTCTTTATAATAGATGATGTTTACCTGGTGTGACCGCAGTAGATACGCTTGGATCATCTGCAAAATAATCGTCAGTATGCATTAAAATAAGTCTTATTGTTTAACACTGGGAAAAAATAAATCCTATTATTTAACACTGTGAAAAGAAATAATTCGTATTATTTAACATTGTGAAAAATCCTATTGTTTAACACTGTGAAAAAATTAATCCTATTATTTAACACAGTAAAAAAATAAATCCTATTATTTACACTGTGAACAAAAATAAATCCTACAAGTTAACACTATGAAAAAATCCTATTACTTAATACTGTGAAAATACAGTCGGTACTATAAAATCCTCACAATACAAAACATTAATAACACAAGCATGACACAATGGCTGAAATACATAAATTAAGCTGTTTAAAATTTTATTCTGTTATTGAACGTTCAGTTCTGGGTTTGTCAGAAAGCTGGGAATGTGTGAAGGAGGGGGTAAGTAATCTACCTCTACAACTTACCTGCTGGATTGGCTGGTGGAAGTTTCTTTACTTGACTGTTGAGTTTGCCCATGGCTGCGATTGGACAACCGGACAGACTGCAAAAACCAGACAACGTTGGAATTACTTAGGACACAGCCGATGCAGTTCAAAATGTAATGAAAATATATACTAAATGTTTAAATAATTTTAAAAAAGGAAATAATTAAGAAAACTCACCTCCTATGAGAATTTCTGTTACTGTTGACATGCCCACGACCATTGCATCCAGGAGTAGGACACCTAAAGTCAAACAAAAATAATAACAACACTACACTTGAAATTCGATATAATGCCATCTTTAGGTTCCACCTTCACAACACCCTTATAACGAAGTTGAGCTTCAACAAGGATTTTTCTACAGCTGAACTAAGTTTGGGGATCCACATCCTGATATCAGAATTCATAATATAATGAAGAGTGCTACCAATTACAAATCTCTGGTGCACCCACATTTATATCATCGCTTTGGTCATCTAAGTTGTCAGTTACCATGACCGCCATGACCACAACCACCACCGCAACCATGGCTACCATGACTAAGACCATCACCACCACTACCACCAGCACACGTTGTGGGGCGTGGTGGCTCAGTGGTAAGTTCGGCGCCTTGTGACCGGAGGGTGCAGGTTCGAATCCCACTCTAGCCGCTGCGTACGGACCTTGGGCAAGTCCTTCACTCGCAATTGCTCGTGGCGCTTCGGCGTGAAAATTCCGGCACAGTATCAAAAATGCTGTAGTCGGGAGCGCCTCTGAGTAGTAGTTGACTTCGAGAGGCGCTATAGAAATATCCGGAATAAATAAATAAATGTATAAAGTCATCCAAATCAAAACCTTACCTAAGCACAGTGTCATGCAGGGCGAGAACTGAAAGGGAATAAAATAACATGTTAAACTTGAAAAGCCAATAGCAAAAGTCAAAAATGTAAATATCTTTAATTAAAAATCAAAGTAACAATCATTGCACAAGAAAAATCTACCTAATAGTATATACCCTTCTTCTCAGCATCACTAGCATCATCTTTATCATAATTTGCCATCAACTACTCCCCTCTGTCACATAGTGTCACAAGAAACAGGTCAGTTTACGTTTAAAAGGTCAAGTCACACTAGCTCACCTTGTCCTCTTCACGTACACTGGTTGACTTTGCAGTAACCAAAATATCATTATCAGACAAAATTGTAACTCTTGGTGTAACCACTGACAGAGCTCATTTTCTATGACTTCAGACTTATCTTCTATAAGCAGTAATTCTGTGACTGACTACATTGCGTTACAACTACATAGCTTACAGCTTAGATTAAAACACCCCCTACAGACAATAACAGAGCACTACAGAAGTTACGTAATGTAATAGACGAAACTGGAAAGATACAGTACATGTAGTGCTACTTCAAGCTATGTTATGAAGCGTCATTCCTGGTCCAGACTTAGCAGCTGTGGACAGATTTTAAATGTAGACAAGAGATTTAAATAGTCCTTCTGGCTACCATAAGATGGCAGATCATGATAAAGGCCTGTCCAGACAGATTACAGCAAAACAGGTCACAGCATCATCCCCATCAGCATCATCAACATCATCCCCCATCAGCATCATCAACATCATCAACATCATCCCCATCAGCATCATCAACATCGTCTCCCATCAGCATCATCATCATCATCCCTTATAAGTATCATCATCATTGTTCCTACCTTCAGGAGTCACACGATCCTTACGAGGACAACCAGACAAACTGAAATGCAAATCAGCGAACATAGTGAAATATTTTCGTTTTAACAAAGTCCCTTAATAGGTCCTACATAAACACTCAGTTGCACTATGCTACCCTCCGTATTTGTAAAGAAACCTGTGCACGAAATAAGAATTGTATATGAAAGCATATCTACCAAGTAATAAGGATAGCCAACATTTTGTACATTGGTAAACTGGATGACGCATGTATTTAGATATTTATATGGTGCCTTTTAAGTAACTTTCAAAAGTAAACTGGGACATTTAGAAGTTATCATTACGTATTTGTTAAGCGCCCCTACTTAAAGAACAAGCATCAACTGGTGGTGCTGAACAACAGTACTTGCTAAGGTCCCTATGCAGTAATTGTCGCAGTGGAGGCTTGGATCTGTACTCTCCATTTAACAAGGCGAGCACTCTAACCAATATGCTACCGTGTCCCATGGTAAATAATTTCAACAGGAAAATACCACTCCCAAGTGAACTTCTCAGCAGAAACAGGCAAGTAAGCAGAAAGTAATGCAGTAAACTAGATATAAGTCCATTCAGGCAGAATTCATCTCTGGATTGAAGACGAAAGACTCCAAATATTTGAACATCTCTCTTATGTTTGCTATCACACAAGGAGGTTTAACCCTCTAATTAACCTTCTACAGAAATGTGTAATGACACAATGATGGCTACTTAAAGAAGCGGGAGGTTGACCACTTGCCTCCGATGATGCGAGTACAGTCCAGTGGCATGTCCAGTTCCATCACACCCCGGAGTTGGACACTTGCTCTCTCCTAAAGTTCACAAAATTCATACTATTAGAGCGCCTCTACTCAATCAAAATCACAGCGATAGCAAGGTACTGGTTCAAGATCCATACCTGGTGACTGGAAAGTTTGAACACAAGACTCACACTGAACAAATTTGCCTCTCAACTGCATAAACATTTTGATACTGATATCTAAGGTACAATGACAATCCTATTTGACAACACTGGAATAGAGGCCAACTGAGCTCCCTGCTTTTAAACACGATTACCGCATATGAAGAGTCATTGTAGGTTATGATGCAGTCGGATCTGTACAACACTTTAGTGCTTCTACGTAGCTTTTCACAACTTTCATCTACTCATTTTCCCATTTAAATGAAGTCGTACTCATAAAATCTATTGTGCTTGAGGACTAAGAGAGATTACTACTCGTAAAATAATTTATTAATAGCACACTTTGAATTTCTCACAGACCTTTCAGCGCAATGTCCTTTGGTGACATCTTCGCCAAGATTGTTTGATTCGTTGGTGGCGGCATCTGTGGCGGTGGCATGTCGGTACTGGAATTCTCTTTTGTCACGGTTGGCTGAACAACTACCTGCGGTTGCTCCAGAATCGGTTTTGATGGTGCCCTCGGCGAGGGTGTGCTTACAGAAAACTGGGACTGGATGACCGAGGATGCCTGAGATGCTTGAACCGGTGACAGGACCACCTGTTGAGCTGTTGATCCAAGCTGCTGATTCAGTGACAACTGCATCTGCTGGATCGAGATGGCCTGCATCAGCTGTTGCATTGTCGTGGTCGAGCCAAGCTGCTGCTGTGAGGCAATCATGCGTAACGGCGCCGCCACCATTCGGAGTTGTTGCTGTTGCTGAGGAGTGGCATTTGGCAGAACAAACTGCTGCAGAGCACTGGAGATCCCAAGAACCTGCTGAGGAACTGCAGTTGGCGTGGTAGTCGACGATGCAGAAAGCTGTGGTGCTGAAGCAGCATTGCTAGTTGAGAATTGCTGATGCTGGGCGCCACCTGCAGAAGCGAGGCGGATCTGTTCCTGTGCCGCAGTGATCATCCCGATTTGCTGGAGGGACGAGACGAGTGAAATCTGGGACGGCATCATCCCACTCGACTGTGATGTGGTTGCCGAGACCGAGGATGGAGCAAGGTGCTGCGAAACGCTGGCCATTCTCAGCAGCTGCTGTGGTGTTGCAAGCAGTCCAAGTTTCTGTGGGGTGGCGCCGATTGAGGAAGTGATGGTGCCAAGCTGCTGAGCTGGGATGGAGGCGATGCCAAGGGGATGCTGCTGCGTGGGGCTGAGCAGATTGACCGATTGCTGCGAGGTGGCGACAGAGGTCGCGTGTTGTGACAAGTGCTGTGACAGCTGCGACACAATGAGCTGCTGGTGATGCGGTGACATTTTCAGCTGCTGAGGCGACATTCCCAGCTGCTGCAGGGAAACGGTCAGCTGTTGAGGGGAGGCAGCAGCCAGCTGTTGTGGTGATATGGCAAACTGCTGTGGGGCAACGACGAGCTGTGGGGTGGGTGATGTGGCCAGCTTCTGAACGGCCAGGGTCTGCGACAGCGACTGTGCGGGTAGTTGGTAGTGCTGTTGGAGAGATTGTTGCAACTGTTGTAGCTGCTGGGGTGACTGGATGTGGTGGAGCTGGAATGAAGGGGCAAACTGCTGCCCATGAGGAACGCCATGAGCAAGACTCACCTGGACGACTACTGGTGCCGGAAAATTTGGCTTTACTACCCGCAGGTGCTGAGGCGCATCCTTCGGCTGTGTTGGCGCTGTTGGTGCCAAGACCGTGCCAATACCGTCTCCAGGTGTAATACATGCCATCTGAGTGACTGGTAGAGCCAGCGGCATTGGTGCTGGTATGGGAAGGGCAACTTCGGTTGATTGTGAGATAGGAACAGTGGAAGCACTGTCCTGGTTGAGCACTTTTGAGTCACTGGTCACAACCCGATCGGTTGAAACCACGCATGTCTCCACCACCTCCATCTCTGACCAGTTTGGTTCGACAGGTTCAAGTTTTGGCTGCATCAGTTTGACTGGCTTTTCCACGGGCAGTTCCACAGATTCTCTAACGATGTCTGACAGGGTGACACCGCTGCCAGATGCTTCATTTCTCGACTCCTCGCATCTCGGAGAAAGCGGTGCGATGACAACGAGATTCAGAAAGCGCTTGTCCTCTTCACAGCCAACATCCTCCGCTTCTGCACTTGAAATTCCCGTCGAAGTATCTGGCAGAAGGAATGAATTCTGCTCTTCAACGGCCTCAACTTCCATCTCTGAGACGTCATCATCCCGTTCCAGCTGCTTCTCTTCTGATGCCGAGGTCTCGACCAGAGAAGCATCTTTTGAAGAGTCAATAGTTACCTCGACAGAAAACACAGGCGACAGGAGCGCAATGCAGTTATGAGAAGCGCCGGAAGCTTCCTGAGATAGCGTCACATCTTCAAGGTCGCTCTCCTTTGTTGTCGTCTCCTCCGCGGCACATTCGGGACTGTCCTCTGCATCCTCTGGTGGACTTTCAAGACTCTGGCGAGCAACCAGCGACTGTATTGTAGCACATTGCTGTTCAATTCGGAGCAGATTTTCGACGTCATCATCGTCATTTGTAGCAGGAACTACGACTTCCAATGGAGCTAGTAAATCCACCTCAACATCGTCAGGAGACATCTGTAGTGACAACTCCTCTTCCACCTTCTCGTCCGTCTCAACGTCATCTTTTTCGATCGCCTGTTCAAAACTCATGACGGACCCGTCTTCGATCACCTCTTCCAGCTTGCCATTTACCAATGGCTCTGGTTCTTTTGGTATTGTATTTTCTGGCTTTTCCAGCTCTACCTGTGACTCCACAAGAGCTGCTGGTGTGCTCCTCTTCCGTTTGTGGCTAGTCTTCTTTGAAATGCTGCCTCCTTTCTCTTTGAAATCAAACAAAGGGTCGTTCTCCTCTGACCATTCACCAGACAGACTCCTCAGCGCTCTTTCCGTCTCCTTAAAAATCTTCTTCTCCTCGTCCAGGTCAGTCGAGTCTGCGTCCTCTTCGGCTTCCGACTTGCTCTCTGTGCTCGGCAACTCTGGCTCTATATTTTCCTCACAACACTCTTCCATCTCTTCCTTTTCCTCTGCATTGCTTTCCTCTGCCGTTTCTGTTGGTCCCTCCACCTCCTCTTTCTCCACCTCTTCAACCACCTGCAGTTCAGCAGTCTCCTCAGTCTGAGAAACCTTGGAATTCTCTATGAACTCATTGTCTCCTCCACTTACCATTCCCTCAGTGGTAACCACGGTCCCATCGAGTTTCTTCCCACTCCGAACTAACCTGCCGGGACCACGCTGTCCGAGAGATCCCCTTCTCTTGGTGAACTGTCTCAGAGCAGAGACGGAAGCAACTACCTCCGACACGACGTCCATCATTGTCCCATCTTCCTTCTGTGCATTACCTAGCAACTCAGCTTCATGCATCTCTTTGATCTGTGCCTTCTGGATCAGTTGGCCCACAGTGTTCTTTGACATCTTCCTAGTCTTTCCAGCGATTGTATTGCCACAGTTAAGTACAAACTGTTGATTTTCTTTTATAAACTTTGCGGTTGGCTCCCTTTTCGATCGCTTCACCTGATGTGGACCAGCTGCGCCTGCACCGTCTCTTGGTTGGCGCCTTTTGCCCGCAAGTGGGCATCCTTGTACCCTGCAAAGTCCACAAATTGGGTAAGTAAGCGCCAAGTTTTATTAAACTTGTGCATTGCATGAAAATGATAATTACTTGCCAACCAAAACAAGCCACAGGAAAAGCTGTCTTGTTGAAAAGCTAAAACCCAAGGACAACATAGCCAAGTAGTATTGAAGATGTTTATAAATGAGTAACATTTATCTCCATATCATCAACCTTACCCCATTAAAAAAATCACTATAATTTCATCCACATTGTCAGCATCACGATCAGTATCAGCTGCCATGCATTATTATTATTATGAATTAAAATTTGTAATGCGCGCACAGTCAAACCAAAATGTTAATCTGAGTTGCATCATCATCATCAACCTGATCACTAGCATCAGTTGGTATAAACACACCATCATCAACAACAGTGTTATTTCACCGCATCAAGACAGGCACTTTCTAATATTACTATCAAAACTCTTGGAATATTTCCATTCTGGGACTTGAACTCCGAAAGGAGCCCCCCGAATTAGGCTAGCACTATACAGAATCAATTACCACACTCTTCCCTAACACCACTGCTACTAATCCACCCACCCTAGTACCCCTACTGCCCTTGATTTCAAACACTTACGTGCGATGTCGAGTAAATTTGCGGTTTATGTGTCCTGATCCACTGCATCCTTCGGTTGGACAACTGAAAGTTAACATGAAACATAACCAAATGTCACTTAACTGTCTCCGATAGTCATCGTGTAACATTTCAAAACGGCCTTTAACAAGTATAACACAGGAATGAAACGTAGAGTTTTATTAAGAGTTATTCGTAGGACAAATAGAAGAGCAGGACTGTAATTTACAAGTGTAATATATATATACATAATCAGTACACTTATTGTTCAAGATGAATGAATAAATAATATGAGACTCACTTGCCTGATTTACATGCCAGGTGATCAATACTTGAAGCAGTCACTATGGGGGGGGGGAGACAAGGAATGAAAGTAAGGGACTGGTGGATTTGCAAAACATGAAGTATTAAGTTGCCCCTCAACCTCAACAGATGTGTGTCATGCAGTTTTTAAATTAATATTTTAAAAATGTCACTAAAACCTTAAATGCCAGTGCACAAACTGCAAAAGACTAACCAAACATCAAGATCAAGTGCTATCAGAACTGATCCTACAGGTGTAATTATAAGAAAGTTAATGACCAGAGACGCCTTACCATGGAGTATCTTTATCTCCTCCAATTGAATCTAAACAAAACAATGCCAAGTTTTATAAACACAAAGGCAAAGACGTACTGTAAAAATCTGTGGACAAGAAGAATCCTCCAGAAGGAAAGTAGCCTCACTTCATAAAAATCTATATGAGAATCATTTTACAAAAAACTCTGAAGCATCCTTCCAACTAGGCTTGCACTAAAATCAATTTCCACACCCTTCCCTAACACCACTGCTACTAATCCACCATCCCACAGTAAAAATTTTTACAACTTCTTTGACAAACTACTGTCGAATATTTATGTTAAAAATTAGAGGTGTATATAATTCGCTTAAAATTCTAATTACTGGCAAATAAACATCAGTGGAGAGGTAAAAGTAGAGAGAATATGGCAAACCAACAGAGAACTGTAAATTTGGAAGAAGTAAAAACACGGTGGAAAATACTGATCACAGGAATGAGAACTAAGAGAACTATAAAGGCAGTGAAATCCTAATGAAGACAGCCTGACCTAAAACCAAGTAGACACCATAGAGAAATCGTTTAAGCAACTTTTATGTTCGACTTTCTGTCTAAAGGCACACATGGCAGAACGAATAACAACAGTCGGCCAGGCCAACCGCAGGATACTCACAAGGCATTATTACTTTGGAACTGGTCCCTTTCATACTAGTCACCTGCAACACATTTAACAGGTAGATGTCACAGTGCGCATTACAAATCAATAACCGACGCGAAGGCAGAGGTAGAGGGAGAGAGATAGAGGCAGAGGCAAAGGCGGCAGAAAGCCGTCACACAACTTCGTGACGGTAATATGCCTACGCACAGCGAACAAATCGTTGATCGGCAAATCAAAACAGAAACATTTATTTATGGTAGTGGAAAAACGTCTGTGTCCGTCCACGCCTCGAGCCATCTATCCCGTAATCCATCCATCATCCTTCACTCTAAAAGACAGACCTGTGGATTATCCGCATCCATGTGAACCATCAGATGCTTGGACATACACCTTGTCTCAAGTGTCTGCGTTAAAGGAAGTGTTCCAGTCCATCCCGTCAGCGTATAAAGAGATCATACATGGTCTCGCCATCAGGGCAGGACATTAAAATTTGCACATGCAAATGTTAACAAGACCAATCATAGTTACCAAATAATAACCCAATTCACTGCCACATTTAACTGCAATTAATCAAGATTCCAATATAAGTTTTTAAAGCCGGTGATTTGATTATGGCGATTTACATGATTTACTGTGACAGTGATTTGTGTGCACTGAAGTGATTTGTATACAGATGAAATCATCTTGATGAATAAAGTAACATACAGAGTCATAGCAAACAATGAGACAAAACCATCGATTCTGCTTTGTGTGCTTCCTGTTGAATATCAAACTATTGAACAAGACTGAACTTTCTGTGGGTACTTATCACTAGCCTATGCCTAGAGAAAAACGATAATCTAGCTCATAATACATGAAAATGTATTTGCAGTTTCAAGATTTCTAGCACATAAAGAGAGCTAAGTGGTGCCCGTTAGCTTATTCACAGCTAAGTGGTGGGCATTAGCTTATTCACAGCTAAGTGGTGGACATTAACTCATTCACAGTTAAGTGGTGGGCATTAACTTATTCACAGCTAAGTTGTGGACATTAGCTCATTCACAGCCGGCATGGCAAGTATTTCACGTAAGGCAGTAAACCGTTCAACAACTATCTACAAGTGAATATTCATCATGTGTTCCTAAAATAAGTATTTGATTGCCTCTGCTTAAGATGGCAATTTACTCTTCATGTGCATTTAGACTATGCTGAATTGCAAGGCGACAGAGAATGCTTACTGTGTCTGTACCTAGAATTGGCCAATTTCCCATATGCATATAAAGCTCTGCTGATAACTGCCAGACAGCCTATCCAATTTAGTCTAGTCATTAGGGCTCCAGACTAACAATTCAGAAATCCTGGAGTCCTTCATCATCGTAGTGTCAACTATACCCACCAGGATGACATTTTAAAATGCCAATTTCAGTGGTGCCATATTCTACATTATACCAGCGACTCAAGATTAGGAAATCAAGTTGCTAGCATCATACCAAAGACTTATCAAAATTAATTAATTTATAACTTCTACATGGCACTGGTGTCTAATGCACAACACATCAATCGATGGTGCATCAAAACCAAACAGTAATCCGGTCGATATTCATGAGATCAGTCTGGTTTGACAAAGAGGCAACCTATGGAGGCTGAGCAACTTGAAAAGGTTAAGTTGTAAGTTGAGAATCACTAACATAACATAGCGACTGAGCAGAACGAACAGATCCAGGGACACGCTTCCAAAAATCAAGAACAATTCTAGATCAAGAGTACTAGTCACCAGATGGCCATATAGTAGGGTCAGGGCAACAACTTTTGTGGGCCTCACATCTTTATTTATTTATTTATTTCGGATATTTCTATAGCGCCTCCACAAGTCAACTACTACTCAGAGGCGCTCCCGACAACAGCATTGATACTGTGTAGGAGTTTTCACGCCAAAGCGCCACGAGCAATTGCGAGTGAAGGACTTGCCCAAGGTCCGTACGCAGCGGCTACAGTGGGATTCGAACCTGCAACCCTCCGGTCACAAGGTGCCAAACTTACCACTGAGCCACCTTGCCCCACTTTAGGAGATGAATCACACAATATTTTTAAAACATTGCATCTCAAGGTAAACTAGGTTAACTGCCCTGTAGCCCAATTCAAGTACCATTTTATGCTCAGAAGTGAGCAGCCACAACTGCATCCAGGCCATACTTTTGAAAATCATGACAAGATATGATAATCATTCATTCATTAATGACTTTTACTGCAACAGTCCTTAGAAGCCTGATTCTAAAGCTACTCTAATCTTGCCAGAATGCTTACTAAACATATTGCCTGATAGCTCAAGTCTCAGCGTTCTGCACATATACTAATTCTTCTTCCGGATATTTCTATAGCGCCTCTTGAAGTCAACTACTACTCAGAGGTGCTCCCGACTACAGCATTTGATACTGTGCCGGAATCTTCACGCCGAAGCGCCACGAGCAATTGCGAGTGAAGGACTTGCCCAAGGTCCGTACGCAGCGGCTAGAGTGGGATTCGAACCTGCAACCCTCCGGTTACAAGGCGCCGAACTTACCACTGAGCCACCACGCCCCACTAATGTCTAAAGCATCGGTGGTTTCAGACATTTACAAAGGTTGAGTACATGGCCAAAGAGCTCTGGATCAAGAGTTCAGTGCTTTAAACTGAGTTAAGAACTCTTGAGTTCACAATGTAACCTTATAAAAACAGTATTTAAAATTAAACAGATAAAGCTAAAAGCTCAGAACTGGTAACTTAAAACTAGGAGTCATATGCAATTCAATGTTCACAGATGAATCTTCAGAAATCTATGCTCACAAGTGAGTCATTCAAACTTGCTATACTAATAGTTCAATCCTCACAACTCCGTGCTTACAAAATTTGTGCTTACAACTCAGTACTCACATCTTATTTTCCCCAAGCCACCCCATATTATACTTACAACTGGCTGCTGTATAGTTAAAACTTGTATCACCTGTTACTACAATACCATGTAAGGCACTGTTGAGCACTGTTTGAGTGGCACTGTAGCAGGTACTGTGATGATGATGATGATGATGATGATGATGATGATGATGATGATGATGATGATGATGATGATGATGATGATGATGATGACAACCGTACTCATTCCATTTCCAACTCTATGCTTATAGTTCACTATCGCACCAACTGATCACATCACAAAGCCCGTAATGGAACATTCCTCAATCAACGTTCACACCTAAAATCCCCATAACCTACTTCTCCGAACTCCCTGCCCTTAAGCCATAACCACAACCCAATCCTCTGCTGCCCCAGCCGCCAAGACACCGACCGCAGCATTGCCGCAGACTCGACACTAGGCGGCGCCATAAGAACAAGTCGATCATCCGTCTGTGCCAAGTTCCCATGATTCCTCCTCACAGGTGGCGGTTGTCGGTCGGTCCGTCGGCCGGCAGGCAGCCCATACAACCGACGACGCGGACGACGTCGTAAACAACAACTCGATGCCAAACAAACACGACCGGAAACCGCACAGTTTCCCTGACCTCATTGTGTTACCTGACGCCTGGAAAAGAATCCTCTTCTTCCGACGACAACTTAACCGTCACCAGACTATACCCTACTCAGCGCGTACACAACGGATCGCCATTATACACGGAAAACAAGACTGCGGCCGAGCCGGGCAGGTTGGCTTGCCAGCTGCCCGGGCCGACGCCCGCCCGCCCGTTCGCCGCCCGGCTGGCTTAAACTTTGTATAGAGAAGTTGAACACAGATCAATACTTCGTCAACTAGTAGGCAAGGCCCTACACGCCTCCGCCGCCTCGGGCAGTCGCCGGCTGCGGAGTCTGGATCATCGAGGCGGCTTCGCACCGGTGCAGCGGCTGCGATCGCCGCCGACTCGCTCGTCGAGCGGGCAGCACCATCGATTCGCCTCCGCGCCCAGCCAGTCATATTCCCGTCGCAGCTTACGCCAGAACGACGGGCCGCGCAAGGAGCCTCGAGCTGCGACCGTGTCTTGGAGAAAAAGCAAACCAGCCATTTCGCGGCGTAGCGGAAAAACTCGTTTAAACTTGGCAGACGATCTGCCAAGTCCCGTTACATAAAGCGCATCAAGCGTCCATGCCATTCCTGGCACTTAACATCCCGCCCGCGGTCCCGAAACAAAGAGTGCCGGCCACATTTCCTCCCTCCGCCATTGCATGGCCTCTTTCACTTTTGTGCCGCAGCTTTAGCTCATTAATAATTCATGAGGCAGTGGCCATATTGCACTGCGCTCAGCAGAAAATAGTCCATCTGCCCCGACTTCAATAAGGATTACTGCCACTTACACAGTCGTCCTAAAGCGTCGCGGCTGTCCAGGGGGTTTGCACTGCACTGACAACCGCAAGTCAACAGTTCGAAACCAGACCACGCAAGAAAGTCATGGCGCCCTCTAGCGAACTCCACGCATACATAACTGCATCGGGTACAAGTATCTCTTCCAACAACTGTCACTGTGAACCATCAGGTAATCAATTACGCCACGTTCAGCTAATACACCACTTCTGAAAGTTCGTCAATGGTGCAGTCGCCTCAAAAGCAACTCGACATGTCAATACATGACTGAAACTCTTAATGGGCAACACTCACTGCCATAGTTCTTGTGGCTCATGCTATTTTTTCCTAGGAATACATACTGGGTTACACTTGAATGTAAAGTTGTCAGGCCTCGGCACAATTAAAAACGAATATATATATATATATATATATAATTTTATATATATGTATAAATATATATATATATATATATATATATATATATATATATATATATATATATATATATATATATATAAGCATACACATGCGTGATATTCTTGTAGCCAATAACTTCCTGTCTCAATATAACACAAAAGTATTTATTTTTGCTGACTGTCAGGCTTGTCAGCATTTCAATTACCCTGTTGCCTTTAGCCACCGGACGTACCGTAACTTCGATAATCACGCAGTTAGCCTATCACTCAACAGTGTTAATACCAAATATCTTCAGAATTTAAGAAGGCCAAGCCGCAAGAGGCTGGATAAAAAGAGGGCTCAGTCAAAACAATATAGGGGAATGGCATGCCATCCACCCAAGTGCTGGAAGTTACATTACTTTTTAACAGACGTGGAAGGGACCACTCAATCATCCATGAAAACCATGACCAACAAACAGGGAATCTGAATTTTCTGAGACTTGGAAACAGTCGTCATGGAAACAGCCGTCAAAGGATGTGCTGTTTGCCCAATTCAGTTCATAGTGTTTAATAGTGAGACACACTGTACAGACCAGTAGGTTAGTAGGTAGGTAGTCACCTGGATATCTATAATTACTTTTTGGACCATGGCTACTTAACATAATTATATTTAAGCTCAAAGACGTCCTTACACTAGAGTTCTGGTCCACGCCAGTGTTTGTTACTGCGACCGGTGCGATTTGGGCGTTTATCGGTGCCAGAAAACTACACGCTAGTTCTCGGTACTAGCACGCACGCAACGTACGCCACACGACGCGAAACTTAAGCGAAAACTTGCCAAGACCAAAAGCCGCGGTGGCGGCGGCCAGCATTTGCGACGGAGCTTGTCCGGCCGATGCGGCAAATAATCAATATAACACAGACGGACGGAGGCAGGGAGTTGCGACGGAGGCCAACGCCACAGCACCAGGCAAAAAGTGACTTCAGGTGCATATTTAATCATACATAGTCCGGGGCAGCGGTGGCGGCCTGGAAAGACCGAAGCGCCGAGCCCGGCTGAGCGCCGTGCCAAGCGCTGCAGCAACTTGGAGAAGAACTTGGTTAGCGTTGGCGGCGCCCGGGCGTAGGCAGCGCGAATTATTCATTAAAAGACGGTATTGACGTATCTCCGCTACGATCACCTGACTTACACGGTCCTCCTCACCCACGAAGACACAAAAACATAAAGACGAAACCACACACGGCAAGGGAAGTTGATAATTCGATTTGATGGCGGACTTCCACCCGCCCGCGGACACGTACAGTTGTGTAGTCCGGTTCGCAACTATAGACACCGTCTGCCGTAAGTCACCTTAATGTCAAGGTCGCTATGTAAAGGCAATTTCCATTGGTCAAAGACATTACGGTGCGATCTAGAAAGCAAAACCGGTTTCACAAGACCCGTATAGAACAATGCAAGTTCTAAGGGGCGGAAGTACCAGTATTTAATAAATTATTATAAACTTCTCGCTCTATTCTGTTTCAATGTGTAGGCCCTGAACTTATCCAGTGCTTCTGAAAGAAACCAAAAATGCGCTATATAAATATTCGCATTTTTTATATAATATATAACGAAAATCCTGCCAGACTCCTCGGGCATCATATAGCCATCACATCAGTTTTGTTGTTGTCATGCGCAATAACAATAATTTGCCTAATTATGCCAACAAGCGCACTTCCGTTAGCACCTGTGCAGGTGCACTTTCTCCCCAATCACAAACTCCTTAGAAGTAATTTTCCGTAGCAGCAAACATTAGATTGATCTGAAAGCTCAACCAAGAAACGGTCTTGGTAATTAAGGCCTACACCAGATAGTGGTGACATTATTAGCCTTTCATAGTCATTAGCAAAGTGTCCGCGAACGAGCATGCATGTCGCTGTGTTATGTACCTGGATATCTATATACAGCAACTGGAATGACACCAATAAGTCTGCCGTTGAATATATCACGTCACATCAATTTTTAAACTTAACAGCATACAACTAATCACGTTTAAACGAATCTTATGGGCATACTGGATAAATCACGGAGAGGTGTTCAAACCCCCTCTCTCCCTCCTCGGGCTTCACAGCAGGTGGATAAAGGATCCTACAACTCTTTGTACTGACATTTGATTCTGTAGGGTACATCTGCACATAATAGATGCACGACTACAGACATATATTATATACGCAGATAAAAATATATACGGCAACCCCCTCCACCTCCCCCACACAAACCGAAATCTGCACAGACGACATATGTTACGGACACTGGCCAATCAACACAAAGACGTCAGTTTTAAACTTTGAGACTTTCCCAACTCTCGAACAAAAGAAAGACCTGGGGGACGACGGGCAAGTAGGCGTCAGCAGCGTTCTGCCGAGGCAGGCAGGCTTTGTCAAGTGGTCGCCGGCCGGCCGCCCGCCCGACAGAGCAGCCAACGCCACTCAAAGTTGCCTTACGTGCCACGCGCTGGACCACCTGTTTCTATTGAAAACTAAAAGTTTGGCCTTTCTTACGGACTCAAAGAAACGTGGATGGCTATTTTTAGCTCAGTCAAACAGGGCTGTTCCCTCCGTGATCGATCTTTTGTTCATCAAGCATAATTTTGCTCCTCGTCCTCCTCCTTCTCATCATCATCATCATCATCATCATCATCATCATCATCATCATCATCATCATCATCATCATCATCATCATCATCATCATCATCATCATCAGTTCCTTATGCCAGCCATTCGGTGGCGATGGGTACGAATAGATGATCTCCATTGTCCTCGGTCATTTGTCTCCTATGGACCTCAAAAGATGATGATGATGGTGCAACGATATGCTGAAAACAAGCCTCTTGTGGTAGACATCTTACGGCAGCCAGGATCGTTAACGTCGATCTTACCTTAACTTCCAGGGCCGGATTTAGGGTGGTGGGGGCCCATGGGCACCCAATATGATGGGGCCTTTTTCAGCAGCGGAGTTTTTGCCTTTTTTGCCTTTGCCGTCTCCAACAGGGACAACCCCACACAAACAGTTATAACATGTCGTCCTGACTCATACAGGCAAAGGTACTAAAGGCAATGTTTAACATTGTTGAGTTATTGTTAACTAATTTTTTTAAATACATACATATATATATAGATTAAAATAAATTGGGAAGATAATTTTGCTTATAAATAAGGTGTCTTCTACTACATTAATAGGTATAAAATAATTTATCAAATGCAAAACAAAAGGATAAATTTAAGAATCATATCCACTTTTAAATAGAAGCTGATTGAGGGTTTACAGACAAACAGAAAAAATTACATATAATAATAAGCGGAACCTCCAAACTAAAACAGATAGCTTGAGTCAGTTAATTAGCTCAGTCAGGCCTACAGTTAGGTCTAAATTTGAATCGGCCCAATAGAGACTGCGCACCTTTCTATTGGCAATGGCAAAGTCATCAATAAATTGATTAAAATCCAATTGGCATAGAATATCACTGTATCTTATCTTATATGATTATTTATAAAGCGCCTCTCAGAATATCGACTATTCAGAGGTGCTTAACACTATGTTAACAATTAACACTTAACACTATCAACTTAACACTATGCTTAACACTGCAAGGTGTCTAAGTCTCTCATGTATCATAGGCCTACTTGTGCGAAGCCTGCTCTTAATTATCTTCATATTGAAAGTGAGCGTTCAGCACTACAGTTTGTAACCAGAGCACTAAGTACATTCTTAGCATAATTTCCACATTTGGAAATGAACTTTCAACACCTTTGTCAAGTATTGCCCCTGACGAATGTTGAGGCCTACTCTGTCTTGTGCTTAAACATTTTAACAAAATAAGAAAAAACCGCACGAGCTCATTGGCAATGCTTTCATCGAGGTCATCACCATATATTGCTACAAGGTTTCTCGCTGAGTTGTGTATTTCTTCATGACTCAAGCCTAGATAGAAAACCAAACCTTGAGCAGAGTAATTCATATGATGCTAGCCTTCTTGTCAACTCTGTTGTGAATTGATCAACGATGGGCAGAAAAATTTGTCAATAATATTCGAAACTTCTCTGAAGCAGAGTGTGCAGCTTCTGGCGCTCGACCTTAATCGGTAGGAGACGTGCATTTTGATGACGTGTTCTTGTTTGAACATATTCTGCCGTTCCACAACAGAGTCGGACCCGTGCGAGCGGAAACGTGGTTGAACTGGAGGTTGTTCGACAACTGCAGCATCACCGGTGAGACCAGGCTAAAATAAGCCTGCATTTTGACCATCATCCACGGTGACATTAGATGTACTTATAGGCCTAGCTGTTGCTTGAAGGGAAGCTGTAATACGAGGTGTCTTTGCGAGTACTTTCTCATTTTATATCCTTTTTTATACTTAACTTGCAGTTTTGAGAGCCATGAGGTCCTTCTCTCCAATTTGGTTCATGTCTGTCAGCTGAAATGACTGAGACTCTTCAAATTATCTTATATAATACTGATTTGCAAACTCAAACTGTATTGTATGGTCTGATAGAGGTTTCCTATAGGACTGCGTGTCTCAAAGCCAGTATACTAGCACAGAAATGAAAACATACGGCTGTGCACTGCTATAGATGTGCACTGTAGGTCTTCCGAGGTCAAAACGTTGAACCTCAGACAGAATACCACTGTATGCACGACCTTTACCCCCCAACTGCATGCCTGTGGCGTTGGAGCTGATACGCCTTAGGGCGCTGGCTTGTGCACGGGGCCTGCTGCATGCTGACCGAGCCCCGTAGGTCACGCTCTGTGAAATATTTCTTACACTGCATCTGCCTACATCAGTAGACGACCTCAACTTGAGTTAAAAGTAAGAAAGTTTCAACAGCTGAAGATGCCATAACGCAATATTTCAAAATTAGGATTATTTAGTAAAGTAACAGTGGTCACTCAGAAACCGACCACTCACTGAATCATATCTAATCATTAGTCAGTCTTAGAATCTCTGCCCTAGTCAGATAGTGCACGCAGTAAAGGGACACAACAAAATAAAATTGAAACTGGTGGGGCCCCTAAGTGGTGGGGGCCCCTGGGCTGGCGCCCGTGTAGCCCATGCTTAGATCCGGCCCTGTTAACTTCTGCCTGATGATATTTAAGAGCTATTAAAATAACACCATTGTAAGGTGTAACGATAACAATTGTGCATGAAACCTACTCAATACTAGCATCATGTAAATAACCACATGACTACATGTTAATACTTATAATTTAAATAGAAATATGAACTTAGACAACTTCATAACTGCACCACTCAACTGTCACTTTGAACTGGCAAATGCAGGTGATCACATTTACAAAACATATCTGCTCAAAGGCATGGTCCTGTGAACTTCTATAATAAGATATTGCCCTCCGTCAAAGTTCAGACATGCAAGCACAATAATACGACAGAGCACGATGGGTTTGTGAAGAACCTGAAAGAGGCCCTTACACAGCGATCACCTGAGTGGAGCATGGAACCCATACTCTCCGTGATGGTGCGTGCATTGGGCAACTACGGACCTTTGGAACACGGATCACGATGATGATCACTCTCTACTTTACAGGCCGAGCACTCTATACATTCGGCTACCAGGATACTCCGTAGATGCAGACTAATGTGCGAAAAGGCGCACAACCATAAGTCTTTCTTTGGTAGGATGAGACAAACAGCTGGACAGTGGAAACTGATTCAATTTCTCCTTGTCTGATTAAGCAAAGAATGCACAAGTCAGTACAACAGTTGTACAGCAGAACTTTGCACATCAGAACATAACATCTTGTGCTGCTGCCATCCAGCTGCCTAAGCTAATGACAAAGTGACAAGCTAATGCAAGCAAAGCATAAATAAAATAAAATTTACTTAAGCAGTAACTTGTAACATATCATAATCAAGACATTTGAGAAGAGCTACACCACTCCTATCGTCTTGAAAGTGTAATGAAGAGCAAAGCGCACTCAACTGTCCCCACAGATTAAAGGCCTCTACTTGTAATATAGAGCTCTTCTGTAGACGAAAATAAGTGGCTTCTTGAATGAGCTTTCACTCTGTGCAGAAGAAATGCCGACTTAAACTACATTTTAAAATTAACCTGAACTTTTAACAGTACTAAATAGTTGCTTGTACTTGTTTCATAATAATTTTCCAACACAAATGACGTTACGTACATCGTACATTTTATAACGAATGTATTGTCATGTAATGTCAAAATTTAGACAGTATCCAAATTCATCAACAGAGGGAAAAGTTGGTACAAGTAGTACTATCGATTGCCTGCCCTACAGTTGTTTCATTAGTAAAGTTTCTAATCACTTGCGCTACAGTAGCTTCACAAGAAAAGTTTCTATTAAGTCATCCTCCAGTTGATGTAGTGATGTCGAAATTTATACAGTATCTATTACATCAACAGAGGGAAAGTTAGTATAAGTAGTTCTTTCGATTGCCTGCCCTACAGTTGCTTCACAAGTGAAGTTTCTACTTGCTTGCGCTACAGTAGCTTCACAAGTAAAGTTTCTATTAAGTCATCTTCCAGTTGATGTTACTTTTGCCACCCTTTTTCGTATTACACCAAATATTTACTGGATAAACTTAGTCAAGAGTCATACCTCGAACAAAGTACAACTCACTCCGCTGTCAGAAGTCCATCCATTCAGTATCGACAAAGACTGATGGAAATGGTCCTGAGCAGTTCTCGGCAAAATACGCGACCGGCTCGCACGAAGAACTTCTTCCCGTTTCGGTCAAAATCGTCTGCGACGCTAATTTAACGGCGCTCTGGCAACTTTCGTAAGCTCTTTGATAAGTTTTTGACAAGCTTTAAGGCCTCTGGGCAGGTTTTTGAAGATTTAAAGCAACGAAATCTTTCGCCCAATCATCAACGCATCCAAAGCAAACAGCGAAAACGGCCAGTGCGCATGTCCAGGCGATTATCGTGCGGCTGTTCCAGACGTTTTCGCTCCTAGAAGTCTGCTTCTTCTATGACTCGTTGTCTGAGTGCGTAATAAAATGTAACGTGATGAAATGACACGAAATATAGCGCTTCATGTTTCAGTTTGCTTTCACACTACTGTAAATATAAAATTAAATGTAACTAATTGCCAAATCTTTGAAATTGCTTCAGCGTTATGGCGGGTCAAATCTACGGTATTTATAACCATAACGACACAGGTAAAATGAGTCTAACTTCAAGCATTGCTTACCTAATCGCTTTAAAACTGGAATACTAATTTTTATTAATGGTTGTAAAAACGCGTTTACTTTGCAAAATCCGTCAGCTCTTTAAAGGTTTGTTAATTTTTTATGTAGACAGGGTAGGAGTGGGGAGTAATGGCTGCTGAACGGGGTTTTGTATGTAATCAATTAATGCAATATAACTCAACAGGTAAAACTCATAGTTTACCAAAGGCATCTGACTCTGAGAGAGGGTTAAGCAACTGACACAGCACAATGGAGCTGGCTCGCATGTCTCACTTGAAACTAATCTGGAACTGAATGGCAAATTGTCGCTTGAAACCAATACTTATTGGGGAGCCATGCATATCTTGTAACCCCACATAATCGTTGTATCTACATGTGTGTATCAACATGCAACTATTGAAATAGTACCTTTTCCCTGCCAGTAAACACTGCTACAATGTTGGACAACTTTGACAATACATGATGTATGCGCTGGCCGAGTTGAGAGTTCTCAAGAGCACTTAACACTTAACGACGAGCTGCATTCGTTTCCCATTCAATTTCAGTACATTCTCTTCGTTAAAGTGTTAAAGACCAATCAGCTGTTGGGACTGCTCATGTACTGTAAGTACTACAGTTAAAATGTGCCATATTAAGCCACAGGACTGTCCGGCAAACGTTAACAACTAACTAATCCCAATAATTTAAAGAGATTAATGACACAATGTGGATTATGCTAACGATTATTAAGCCAATCATTTTGATAGGTTAATGACAAACTTCTCATGCCATTGACGACTGAGCCAAATAATTTCAATACGTTAATGACAAACTGCTAATTGATTATGATGTGTATAGATCAGAAAAACAGATTGATTGTAATCGTATTCTCTAAACTTCTAAAGTGCCACTCAAAAACCAAGCACAGGGCACCAGCCTATTCATGACCGCTGCGTCAAATCAGAGGGGGTTTCCAGAGCGTAGTCCAAAGGCGGTCCGTGTCCAGTTTCCAGAGGACCAGATCAAGAGAGCAGCTGTCAAGGCGGGTGTCGTTTAGGCCGAGAAGATGGTAAATTATTGATCAAGCTAAATAGACCAAGCAGATAAAAGAAAATTTTCTGAATGAGTCAAATAGATCGAAAAATCAGTAACAAGGGCTTAAACACGAATAAGCATCAACAAAATATTTATTGGTTCATAATTACTCAAAGAATCAAAAACACACAAAGATCAAGAAAGTTTAAGCGTGAGCATTGATCATATTAGTTCAGTTGTGCGTAAAGTCTGACGAGAAAAGAAGCGACAAAACAGGAAAGTCAACAGATTTTCATTGCTTCAAAACTAATTTCATCAAATCTAACAAAACAGATAAGAAAGAAAGAAAATATATTTTAAGGCAATATAACCATTAATGTAATGTGACTTTGGTAAATACATTAACCCAGTTACATTAGATTACAGACAATATCGTACACAGGCACCAAACAATTATATAGACACTTCTAGGCTTCCAGAAGTTCCCAAAGGCCTATTAAACGAACATTTACTAAAATCATTAAATACACATAACCTCAAAGGGGTCACAGTACTGGCCAACATATCGCATCTTTTAAGACAAATTTCAGTCAGTTGAGTTACGTTATCACGCACAATTTTTCTTAATAATAATAAAAAAATGCTAATAATACGAAACAAATTGTTGTGCAATAAATTTGATATTGGCAAAGTAAAAATTCCAAGCCCAAGGTTAGCTCTGGATGGTTGACCACTCCTTGGACACCATGTGATCAGGGTCAACTACCCTGCTAATTCTCTGGGATTGGTACTCGCTCATCGGAGTAGGTACCAACACAAAGTATCTCTACAATGTGCCTTTGTTGGATTGTTGACGTCAGTTGTGGATCGGTGGCAGATTGGTTAGAGCGCTCGGCCTGTAACGCGGACAGCATGAGTTCGAACCTCGTCCGAGGCAGTTACCGTGTAGGGACCTTGAGCAAGTCCTTCACTTACAATTGCTCAGCACCATCGATGTTCTGTCATAATGGTCATGTGTACGTCCGAGCTTTGGAAGGAGGGCAATATAAAAAAATACAGTTGTATTGTATTGTCATGCCTGCTCTACACAGTCAAATGATCTTATAAAACGAAGCGCTTCTGAGGAGGAATTTAATGAAACATGCAAACACGAGCGCTACCTCAATTTGTTTGCCTTTACACCTTTCTTATTTTTCATCCTTTCTGTTTGATTAACTTTGGGATTCTGAAGCAATGAAAAAGAGATATCTTTCTGTAATCGAGCTTCAATTCTGGTTGAGATTTCAACCTAGGCCATCACAGACTAGCCTTAGCCACAATGTGTAGACTGTCTACTGGCTGCCATGAAAAACTGAACCAGTCAGTAAGTAATCTCCCTGCCAGAAAGTCCATAAAAAGTCCATAAACGTGGACAATCTGGCAGGATAAGACCTTTAAATGTCCTGAGGTAACGTCTAATCAAGTAGACACCTGCAAACAAATTGTCTGGCAATGCGAGTCGCTCGACCAGATACACCAGATGCCAACAGCTTCACAACTTGTCCAATGAAATAACGGAGCAAACATTCATATGTACCAGCACTGATGTGGTAATGCCATATTACGCAGGCCTTCCCTGACTATTTCCTGCATTAATCAACAGTAACTATTGTCAGTTTTAAGTGCTGTATTTTGGCTTATAAGTGGTCTTCCTAGGTTTGGGCATACGTCCAGCTTCATGCTGGAGGAATTGCAATGGTCACGTATACATGCGAAAACACAGTGAGTTGATCTTAAAACTTACAAGTAATTGTCTTTATTTTATCCTCTAGGAAAGCTAGGTATCTCAGTCTGTTCCAGCCATGGCCATAGATTTCTTCGACGTATGTGCCTGGTTGCCCCGCTGACCCGAACTTCCGCTGTTGTTGGCCCATCTGGCATTTCTGCTTTGCAACCTTCAACTTGAGCTTCTCAGTGTTTCTTGGTGTCTTTCCAGTAAGTGTTTAAAAGCCATTTTTATTCAATTGTGGTTTTGTGTTATCAGGTCTGAAGCAACATTGTTTTGTTTCTCTTGACTAGGTACTATATAAATTTGCAATTACGATATAAAACGGAGGACAAAGGAGCCAAAGTGCACCAGACACTGGCTTCAAGGGCATAAAAGACCAGGGCACCGGGTTCAAATAGGTTTCTAAGTTTTGAACTGATCTCCGACATCTAGACAGCACTGGCATCCAAGCCTCACAGGTTCTCTGCCACTTTGATTTTGTTACTAATGAATGTCTGTGAAAGCAGCTCTTTCTCCTGACTGGGCTTTCTAGGCCCTCACGAAATTCCGAGTTTACAATTGTGATCATTGTTACAGTAGTTGGACAGAAATATTACAATGTAAGCCACAGTCAGGGTGCTCCACTTCCAGACAATTTGTTTTCATGTATCTGTGAGCTTTCTGATCTCACCAATATAAAAAGTGCCCACACAAACAACAAGACAAATGCTCAAACAACAAACAAGTGACCACAGAACTCAGCAAACACGAAAATTCTAATACAGACATTGTAAAATTCTATCCAAAGAACAGAAATTCTAATTCGATATAGAGAAATTCATGTCCAGACAATCGAAAACAATTACCAAAACAAATCGCTATCCCTATCTGAACAACAGAAATTCCTATCCACACAAAAACACGTTTTTATTTGGAAAATGGAAATTCCATCCAGATAAATAAATACTGCCACTTGAACAATAAAAATTTCTATCCAAGTTTTTATTTTCACATGAAATTTAAAGGGTCATTTCCCGTGGAATTTCGCAACCCAATAAAAGAAATACCCAACTGAACAACAGAAATTCATATTTGCATTTTCATTTTCATGTGAAATTTCCATTCCCAACTCGATAAACAAAAATTCCAATTGAACAACAGAAATTCATATCCATGTCCTTGTTCAGGTAGTGGAAAGTCCCATCCAGAAAAAAATCCTACTTAAACAGAATAAATCTTTAACCAACTGTATTCAGACAAGGGAAATACCGGTACTCCACTTAGAAAAAAGAAATTAACAGAAATCTTCACAAGTTAAACACATATACAGACAAAATACACAAGACACTGGCTATCCAATTCGGATACAGAATATTCCTTCAGCTAACCATGTCTCATTTTTGGAATATTCCATGAGCTTATCATCTCAGCTCCGGAATGTTCCGTGAGCTTATCATCTTGGCTGTGGAACGTTCCATCAGCCAAGATCTTGACATCTTCACTATGTAATATTCCATGAGCCCAGCACCTCAGAATATTCCATCCAATATTCCATCCACTTATTATCTTCATTCCAGAACATCATTACCGCTGCGGAATATTCCACCAGCTATCTATCATCTTGGCTCGAGAATATTTCATGAGCTTATCATCTCAACTTAAGAACATTCCGCTAGCTCATCATTTCAGCTACAAGTGCATTCATCTTGACCTGGCCATGAAGGGATAGGTTCAGGAAGTTATCAGCCGCCCTGGCGCTGACAGTCCTGAGGGCCGGCAGTCGTAGAAGGATCTTGCCATAGCGACGTGGAGAAGCCGGATATCGTGTTGCGCAGTAGTACTCGAGAGAGTCCAGCATCTGATTCTGAAACGCTGTTATGATGTCACGATCAACGACTCCACTGGCGTCTAAAAACAAGGTCGAAATCAACAATTAACTTAAACAATGTATGCAGACTATTACGCAAGGTTTGTCGTTTATTCCCTATGAAGACCATAATTTCATATTCAGCCAGTTTTACGATTTCCAAATAGAGCCCCTAATTTAAAAAAAAATTAATAATCTAATAATAAATTTTACTTGATATTCGTGATAACAATAGCAGCACAAGCAGAAAATACAGTTGTGCGTTCATGCAGCCTGAAGGTAGTCTTGAATGGGACACTATCCATGTGCTATGTAAACAATTACGTTTTTCTTTTGTATAGCTGGAATAATAGGATATAAAAGAGATCAAGGATAATAAGTGACTTGGTTCTGGGTTCTTGGTCCTGTTCTGCCTCTCTGGCAACCGGACTTGGACCTCCAATGGACATCGATCTCTGGACAACTACTTATACAACGCAGCACTCGTGAATAAGTTGGTGCTTTGCGCTTAGCTTTAGAGTAGCGCTTTAGAAATTTGGACTTTGATTAAGGGAGTAGTGAATTGTTCAGTTGAAGTTTAATCAAAACAGCAAAAAACACCTTAATCTTTTGTTATAGATTGCACTTAATGGTCAATTTCACAAGACAAACAAGGACTTGAACCGAAATGTTAAGCTGGCAAATTTGCAATATGCCACAAAGCCAATAATACACGTAATAAGCAGGGCTGTAGTCGAGGGTATACGCGGGTATACAGCGTATACTCACCTCTAGAGACCGTATACTCACCTCACAAAATATTTATATATATTTATATTAAAATACTGTAGTGTATACTAACAGAATACTGTAGCGTATACTCACCTCTAATTTGTTTCGGAAAACTAACCGGTAGCGTGTACTCACCTCTAATTTTACCACTACAGCCCTGGTAATAAGACAGGGCACAAAATGACACACACAAAAACAGAACAAAGCACACTGTTTACATCAATAATTGTGATTATACAATGCTAGCAAATAACAAATTCTAGCTGTTTCAGAGTACTGTTTCCTGATGCATTACTGTTAAGACAATAACAAAATGCATATTTCTAATTGAAAGAATAATTAAGTACCAGGTGAGGCAAGAACGACAGCATTCAGAATGGAGAACTCGATTGGGTCGAGGTTCACCTCTTTAAGGCGTCCAACAAATTCCAACGTTGAGTCAATGAGCTCAAGGCCCCAACCCATCTTTGTACAGTCACTGCGAGGTAGGATGATGCCAAGGGCAAACTTCAGATGACCAGGACAGTCGATTGATCTAGACGCAACAAAGACAAAGGTGCACAAAAACTTTCACCTATTACATAATGCTACCCACCCAAACTGTCTGGCAATGCGAGTAGTTTGGCAAGACAGACCAGATGGCACTGCAAATGTAACTGCGCACCATTATTATTATTATTATTACTGAGGTCTTATATAGCGCTCCTTCAAGGTTATCTACTCAGGTGCGCGTCTAACCATGGTTAGACAACCTGTTACACACTGGTTTTAACAATGAATCAAGTCATGTCAATCAGTGTCACTTTGCAACAATAGACTGAAGTCGTGAATTACTACACTTTGGGACACGTTAGCTGATTGGTTAGAGTGCTCACCTTGTAACATCGAGCATAGGTTTGAGTCTCCCATCTTTGAGGACTCCTGAGATGGTTCCTGTGTATAGACCCTGAGCAAGTCCTTTATTCATGATTGCTCAGTGCCATCAATTGATGCATGGTCACTAGACAGTGGTGCTTAAGAAACGCATAATAATAATAACAATACTAATTACTACAGTAGTTCCACTGAAGACACTATGTCTGAACTAGATACAGAAAACCATCAACAACGAAGTACGGAGAAAACCAAATACGATAAGACAGAAACTAGATGTGCTTAGTCATGAATGTAGGAAAAAATAATGACAAGAGAGGTCAGAAGCAAGTTGGAAAATGTGGAAGGCACGACAAGAGAGGAAGACCTTGCCAAGAATGTACTAAAAGTGACTGGCAAACAAATGCACCTTGTCATTAAACTGTTGAGTAAGATTTAAAAGAAACCTGCCAACAAGCACCTAATTAATCCATTAATTAATTAATCTATTCATAATCAGTGTCTGATTTGCCAGAGGGGTCGGGGGTTGGACCCCATCCTCTTTTTTGACCCCCCCTGCTTCTAGCCTTTGGTCAATCCCCCGGGGTTGGCTTGATCCCCTCAAGTTCATTACCCACAGTCCTACACCAAACAACTCCATTATGACCAATCACAAGCCTTGTCACATTTGGGTCATGCCAGACACGTATGTCTAAAAATTGTTGTTCCTCTTGGTACTTCAGCTAAAACGCGACTGAAACCTCCTTTTAATTTTTAATTTAACAAAAATTTCAATATCATGTTTACATCATAGTTCACTGTTGGTCATTGCAGATTCTTGACATACTATGGAAGTTCATTAACTTCATTAAAAAAATAATGAATAACAAAAATTAATTGTGGCTTGTTAATTTTTATTATTTATATAGATTTCTGATCCCTCGGCTTCTTTTTTGACAAATCGGACCCTTTTCACAATTAACCTATTCATGTTTGACAGTTCACACTGCCTCATATGTACCGGGTAATTTTCTCACCTGTAAGCCAGTCGAAGAACGTTGAGCTCCATAAATGAAGACTTCAGTAGCGCCATCTGATTTTCGACTTCTAAAGTTCTGAAGCCTGGAATTGTAAATGTAACTGTAGTCATGACACTTTACAGATCATCGCAGTAGCAAGCTACTTCTAGGATGCTTTACACCTTCAACTGTCAGCAGAAATGCTAAGAGTTACATAGTAAGTAAGTATAGTAGAATATAATATAGATCTATATCTACCAAAACATCAGTATAAACTTTCTTTTAGTAACTGCACAAGAAAAAAACACATGAAAAAATTATTTACTGTACATATGATGCAGCAATTGCACACAATTGGTTCTTAAATTGTAATACAGCGCCCTGTCACAGAACGCCTACCATACCTTGACAGATGGCCCTCTGGGGCATTTATACCCCTTTGCTCAGACCCAGAAAACGAAGAGACGTGCACTAAAAATTTTCACAGAAGCTGGATAGTTGAACGAACACATCCTGTTGTCAATAAATTTCTCATTATTAATATTATTGCTATGATTGTACATATGTATGTATGCACATTTTAAAGTGCCTAACAAAAGTACTGTAACCTATGACTATCTAACAGATCTAAACAAGTGCATTTACGACAGCAAATAGTATTATCAATATTATTAAAATATTTATATCGTGCAAAATTACGAATTCGACTCAGAAGTGTACCAATTGTAATAAGAACATTATCAAAATGCGCCACTCAACGATTCAGAGGGGCATTTCAGTGGTAGTAAGCTGGTAAGAGATATCTTCAATTGTTTTTGCATAATGTCACTAGAGATACTGTTGACCTCTTTTAGTTAAACACGCATTTTCAAACTACATATCGGTATGCCAGATTTGACATTCAGAAGCAGATTATTTAAGACAACTTACACCACATATCATCATAGCAATCCAATCCGTTCATGTTAAAGCCCCTTCACCTTTTATAAAAATGTTGCCTCAGCATTTTTCTTTCCACCAAAACTCTATATTTACCTTCCCCTAAAATTTCTACTGTGCATTGGCACCTATGTTTTCTAATTTTCAGATCACCAATATCATTTAGTAGAGTTATCTATGGCACTCGCTGCTGACACATCTGTCACTCCATAGTGTAGAAGACTAGTTGTTTAGGCACAAATGAACTCTGATGTCCTCCACCTGCTAAACCTTGGGCTACATACGTTTTGGAAATAACAAAACAGGAGAGTGATAGCCAGCAATGCAACGCTGCACAAAAGCTCTATAGCAGAGGCATAACTTCGGTCTAAAAAGTGGGGAGTACCAATTTCTTCTCCACTTTCACTTTTCACATGGAGACCATTTTGTTTTCAGTTCTGAGGGATCAAGTGGTCCTTGGGAGGAATATGCGGCTGAAGCAGCTAATTGAGACAAGATGACCCATACCAGATCACATGAACGTCAGATCATGTGGATTGCGTCAATGAAAATAAGCCATCCTTTTAATTACAATATTAGTTTAATAGGGGCTTACATCAGTTTTGTCGTGCTTCTTAACAAATCAGAAACACTTTAAATTTAAAAATTACTCATTTATATCCAGTGGTCATGACAATGCGGCAGCCATCGAGGCAGACATTTCAACCTATATTTAACCCAAAATACTTATTCTTTTAACTCTCCAGAAGGAACGGAACTTGAGTAATGCGAAGGAAACACTTTATTTGTTATCTCAAACATGGGTTTAGGCAATAGATATCATGATATCACTAGATATCATGATATCTATATCAGAAGATATCATGATAATCATATCTAGTGTTTAAAAAGTCGGAGGTGCAGTACCCCAGTTCAAAAAGTGGGGGTACGGGTACCCCTCAAACCCCGACAAATTATGTCTATGCTCTATAGAGCAGCGATTCTCAAACTTCTCTGGGTCGCGACCCACTTGTGAATGTCTTGGCAGTCTCGGTACCCACTGTGTAAAATTAAGTATTGTGTACTCAAATTTGCTTTGTAAATTGGTAACAAAACATGCGAATTTACGTACAGCGCTTAGAAATTTAAAGCATTAAAAGGAAACTTGGGTAAAAACAGTTTACAATTTATTGCAATCCAGCTAGTTATAGCCCAATCATAACTAAATGTTGTTGCTGCAAAAATAAATGTTGCTCGAAAAAATTTCGCGACCCACTTGCCACAGCTTCGCAACCCACTTTTGGGTCGCAACCCACAGTTTGGGAAACTATGCTATAGAGCAGCGGTTCCCAAACTTCTCTGGGTCGTGACCCACTTGTGAATATCTTGGCAGTCGCGGTACCCACTGTATAAAATTAACCATTGAGTACTAAAATTTGCTTCGTATCTTGGCATCGAAATATGCAGATTTACGTACAGCGTTTAGAAATTGGCATATTTAAATCATTAAAAGGAAAGTTAGATAAAAAGAGTTTACAATTTATTGCAATCCAAAAGCAACTGTTGTACCTATGTAATGTAACGATAGGTAGTTATAACCCAATCATAGCCAAATGTTATTGCTCCGACACAAATAAATGTTTCTCGAAAAAATTTGGCGACCCACTTGCCAGAGCTTTGCGACCCATTTTTGGGTCGCGACTCATAGTTTGGGAAACTCTGCTATAGAGAACCACAATGCGAAGGAACCACTTTATCTGTTATCTCAAACATGAGTTTAGGCAATAGATGATATCTAGTGATATCATGCCCCACTAGATATCATGATAATCATATCTAGTGCCCACTCCATAGTTCCGATGACAAAGAAGGTGGGAATATCCTAATACATACACCTTACTCTCTATATATATTATTACTACATTATTAATATGATAAATAACCTGGAACGAGTCTGGCCCAGTCGATAATCATTCGCAGTTCCATGTAGCCAAAGACCATCAGCCTGTCAACATCCATGTTCTCCAGGTCAATGCCCTGATTGCCAAACATCTGAGCTAATTGGAAACGGAAACCACAAAATGGGTAAACAAAAGATCTATGACAAAAAGGGTTAACAGTGGAAATAATTATGTGCACTTTACACGATGTACTGCTTCGAGATGTTCTGAAATATGCAGGGGCGTCTACACCATAGAAACCTTGGAGCAAGTGCTCCATCCAAGAAATAGGGGGGGGGGAAGATCTGTCAGTGTGTGTGCCACCATATTAGGGGGGGGAAGGAACGACAAGGGGGGAACAAGAAGGGGGAAAGGGACGTTGCTCCAATGACTTAGGGGGGATAGACGCCCCTGGAAATATGTGCAGTAAAAATGACAACAATCATGCAGCTAATCTAACTGCTCTCAATACCTACTGTCTACTTCTTCAAGCTTCAGCCTGATCTCAATCTGAAAATGACTGACCCGATTTTTGGTTTGACAGCCAGCATGAATAAGCTGGTTCCTGGCATTCTTTGGCAGTGAAGAAATTCCATCATTATGAACAGTTTCGAGAGGCTTTTAATTCGTTCAAAATATACCTCCATTAACATTACAACATTTAGTATTATGGCAAGAATGCAAACTGTCTCTAGGTAACTACTTTTCCCTTGGAAATCTCTGACTAAACACACCTCAGATTCGCATTCCTGTGTTACCTTACACGCATTAAAAATGCTTGAAATCAAATGATCGAATATCGCCTGGATCAATCTGGATCAAGTTGATCAAATACCTGGATCAAATACTGCAGTCGCTTTGGCTGCCTCAAGACGACAGATCAATGACTCTTTCTCCGGACTGGCGCCTGGATTACTCTGTTCGCCCTTCGCTTCTTCAAGCTTCAGCTTTTTGGAGCTGCGACTATCCATCTCAGAACCACCTTCTGCAACATGAAATCGCCAGTGTTCATGCCTTTTGATTACAGAAATTTTTATTATCGATAATGATAAGTATCATTAAAGAAAACTTCTGAATAGCTCTGCTGTGAGGAGCTCTTTACAAATGTGTATATTACATTACATTACATCAGAGCTGCGGTTGGTAGTTCTAGTATGTTTAGGTATATGCCTGTATCTATGGCGCAGTTGGTCGGATGGTTGGACAAGATTTTGCAGTTGTTGAACAAATTAGTTTTACTAGTGTCACAGAATATAATGAATTTAGAAGTGGACTTCAGACATGTGCGGTTTTACAAAGTATTTCAACTAAAAAATCAAAAAAAGGATGAGCAAATACATTTTCAAGAAATCCGATGAGCCAATTCTCAGTTTGAGAAATCAGTTGTACAGGTCAGTGCACAAATAAAAATTGGCAAATCTTTAAATGATTTAAAGAATCAGAGAATTCAGCACATAATGGTCCAGAATTGCCGCTCGTAATAGTAGCAAGCCATCATGAACTACGCCCGAAAAATTAGTCCTGTTGGCCTTATCGCCAAATCTTCAACAAATGTCAGTTTAATAATCCAGTTCCAATAGTTCAAAGAAATATAACTAAAACTGAACGGATAACTAAAAATTCACTACTTGCGATACACAGATTGTTTGTCAAACCAGCTGAAGAGAAGTTGTACAATAATCATTAACAAATTCTTTGTCTATGACACCACCTCAATATAACTTGGTGCCAGACTGATCAGTGAGACAATTAGGAAGTACTTTAATTTGACTAAGCCAATTAATAACAACAATTATTTAAAAAATACAACATTCACATAAGTTTCTCAAAATCTTTCGAAGAATAAGACGCTGGTTGGAGTTGACAGAGTTACAACGGTAATACACCAAAGCATGACTAATTACGACAATGCCTTAATAAATTGCTCGTATCCTTTATAACAAAGACGCATCTAAGATTTAACAACAAAGACATGCCTCCAAAATTCGTCTGAACGCCAGCGAATGGAGTCGCTGTTGACGACGACGGTAATGGTGACGACGACGAAGATGCCGCACGTTTATTGTTGGACCGATCATCTGCAGACAACCCAACCACACCTGACGCCTCCGCCTTTCCTGGATCAGTTTCGCTAGATTGACTTGTTTCCGCAGGTGACTGCATTTTCTGGCGAGTAGTTCTAGACAGTCAAAGATTGTCGTATAAAATTGTATAAATTGCAACAGTTTTTATCAGACAACGTTTCTTTATACTCTCTCCATTTTCTGTTCAATAGTTACGCAAAATGTCATAACACACAATAAGATACATACCCTGTTAAGGGATCAGCTCATCCTCAACTCAAGCCGGTATCATAGCGCCGGTACCCTGGGAGAAATAATTATCTAACCTATGGTTTTGCACGTGTACAGTCTGTCCGTTGCCAGTCAGTTTCTGCGCAATATTTTCTTACCAGGATGCTGGTATTGCATAATTATGAACCATTATAAGCGGACTACTTAATTAGTATCCAATAATCGTAAAGTAACTGCCAGCGCTTGCCTGTACACCAATGAATCTAATAATGCCCTTGTCTGTATGCACACTGTTACTATAAAGCACGTGTCTACTTTTTGCTGATGTTTAACATCAGCAAAAAGTAGACACGTGCTTTATATTTCAAAGCATTGTAATGTCATTTTAGCCTGTTAGGTTTCAAGCATAGATGGTTTCTGGTCAAGACTGCAATTAGTATCGTATCGCTGAAGATCGTACAATAGATGAGAAAAATGTATGTTACAGTTGGAACAACCATTTGCCGCCAGTGCTGCCACCTACATATTTTCTACAATTTTGTGATATTATTGCAATTATAGAATTTATAAGCCAATTAAATGTAAAATGTAGCATTCAATACATGCACTAAAATGCTTAGAAAGCACGAGACTAGAAATGTTGGTAGAATTGTAGAGGTCGATGTATATTGTGGCAGAACAAACTAAATGATGACACTTTCATACCATAAAAATGCATGAATTTCGACAGTTTAAAAAATAAATATACATTCACAGCTTCACATATTGTGAGATCATTTAATCACATTGCCTGAATTTATATCTATCATCCATAGTTATATTCTTTAAACGTGTACAAATTATATGGAGGAATGGAAGTTTAAATTTTCTTTGGAATGGCCATCTGTTTGAATATGTTGAAAGTGGAAATCGAACCCTTGACTTACGTCTATGATGTAAATCGCTTGGTTTGCCAATAGCAGGCACAAATCGAGACTTTTCGAAGAACGCGTAAGTAAAATCAACTATTTTGTTATATTTTACCTATCTGTGATTTCTTTTGTGGTTCACATAAGATTTTGTAAAGGTAAGCATACATACGCACCACCTTTTTATAGCGCTATAGTACTCAACTTATATGGCATTAGTTGGATTACATTACGATGAATCAGTTCACAGTAATGGTAGAGTTTGTGGCCCTTAGAATTCATCGAGAACAGTCTCACTTTTTATTAACAGAATCTGTCGCAAAATTGCAGTTCTGATCAAAGCCAGATTAATCTGTCTGATGGCCGACATGTTATAATAATAATAATAGTAAATATAATAATTGCGACAATTTATATGGCGCCTTAACACGGCCCTGCGGCTACAAGGGCGCCTTACAACCACTAGCAGGCATGATAAGCTTTGGCAAAAAGGGAAGATTTGAGCTTAGATTTGAAGGAGTCTACTGAGTCGGCCAGTGTGATGACGGGTGGAAGACTGTTGCAGCATCTGGGACTGGAAGCCGAGAAAGCGTGATCATTAGCAGTTAAAATAAAGCGCAAGTTAGAACAAGTTTGTGTTTTCCTGTTGTTATCCTAGTTCCAGACAGGCATTCTGGAATTTGCGAGTATCTGAATAACATGGACTGGTACAATGTCTGTGTTATTAGAGTTAATGGAATGTGATCAGGGCTGTAGTGGTAAAATTAGAGGTGAGTACACGCTACCGGTTAGTTTTCCGAAACAAATTAGAGGTGAGTATACGCTACAGTATTTTGTGAGTATACGCAACAGTAATTTAATATAAATAAATAAAAATATTTTGTGAGGTGAGTATACGGTCTCTAGAGGCAAGTACACTCTGTGTACCAGCGTATACCCTTGACTACAGCCCTGAATGTGATTATTTGCTATTAGGAGACACATATCATGTTATTTCAAGGTTATATTTAGCTCATTTGTTACAGCTGCTGGCATATTTAGCCTACTCTGTTTAGAAGGCCAAAGTTTTCAAGGCTTTTCAGCTAGATAACAGTTTGTAAGTAGGCTCCAAGACAGTTCATCTGGTCCAAATAATACAATTGGCTGTAACTAGTGTCAGATTCATCTGGTTCTCATAATACATAATTTGGTTTTGTGTGGAGGGTGTTTCATCTGCCTTGAGTCCTTCCTTGGTCTTCTGTTGGGGCTCCTCAAAACTTCTTTTTTTCCATGTACCCTGGCTTGGAAGCACCTCAGAGTAGAGACTTTGGAGGGGCGCTATATAAGTTTCGATTGATTGATTGACAGTTAAATGAAGTGTTTTCATATCATGATAATTCAAAAGATATTTGTGCGATTAAAGCCACTGCTTTTGATGATTTCACCACTGGTAAATGATAAACTGAAAAACACTTATTTCGTTCATCTAATTGCTCAAAATTTTTATAGCACAATTATCGTAACGCCACAGGAGTGAGTGCCACTGCATAGTTTCTCATTGTAATGCCTATACAATACAATACAACTGTAATTTGATAATGCCTCCTTACAAAGTTTAGAGGCGCACATTGAAGCCGGGCTACCAGTATGAGCTATACGAAGATTGGAAGAAACAAGTTTTCAGTTTATAGAGTGAAGCATAGTCTCGCTAAGAGAGTTGCAAATATGAGATAGAGAGTTCCAGATGGAGGGACCAGCAACTGCGAATGAATGCTGGCCAAAGACAAGAAGTATACCAGAAACAACATACTTCCCAACAGATGCTGACTGAAGAGAGTAGCGGCCTTCAACAGAGTTGCAAAGTGTAGCCATGGAAGATAAGTAAGATGACAGATGATTGGTACATGAGGAGTGCCAGTTTGAAGGGGATATGCTCACAGACAGGAAGCCTGTGTATGGTCTGAATGTCACTGCATTGTTTATCATCCTAATACTTAAGTGGTGAATGTCACTGCATAGTGTGTCAATGTTCTGTCTTCTCACGCTATAGGTATGTGACAACAAAATTTATATGCCGTTATGTAGATTTGTGTCTTTCTGTATGTCTTTCTGTATGTCTTTCTGTATGTCTGTACTCTGTATGTTCTAGGGCAGTATGTGTGAGTATCATGGGTGGTTAACGTGTGGCAGTGTGGCTGTGTATAAATTGTCCAATTCAAAACATACTGAGAGATTCTTTGTGCGTTTACATATGCACATACATAGGTACATACATGCGTGCACATACATAGTACATGCGGGCGTATGGGCTTGCATACATTCTGGTACATACATACATGCATGCAGATATGTCTACACACATACATACATACATACATACATACATACATACACATGCACATAGCAGTACAAAATATACATTGGCATGTATATATATGTGTGTGTATATATATATATACATATATATATATATATTTATGTATATTGTACACTGACAGCCCACAGTAACACACATACCATAGGCAGGTGCCTTCAAAGAGAGCCACAGGTTGGATTGTGTGCCAGATCTGTGTGTAAGTAAACCGAAGACCAGCCCTACCCATCCTCACCCCCTCCTCCCCCCATCCCCATTTCGTTCTGGTTTCTGCTTGAAGGACGCAGAACCTTTGAAATGCAAACTGCGTAATTTATGGATTTTCCCCGACCATGGGCGACTGGGGCTCGTTCGGGGTTCGGGCAGTTGTGTTCTCAACGTTAACTGTTGCAGGGCCTTTGCTATGGCTGCCTTGACTCAATCAGTTACTGTGTGTGTCGGCTGCCCTGAAGGTATTGGCTGGCAACATTAACTGCTGGGCAGTAGACACATCTGTAGTGAATCTTGCATGTTGGCCACACACTGAGTTAAATGTGTTGTGTTTGTTTAATAGAATATTGAAAGAATTTAATAGCTAATTAAAACTGATGTAACTGTTAGAAATGCCGTCTTGAAGTATGTTACGAGTAATTAGGCGACCCTGTTAGAGGCCTTTTGGATGCTTATTAATATTTTGCTTGAAATAACTGTAATATTGATTGGCGTTGAGTGTTCAGTAACGGCATTGGCTCAGTTCAACAGTGAGTCTAATGGTTAGCTTGCTGGACTGTTAACCGAGTGATCAGAGGTTCAAGTCCCTGCGATAGCTGAATTTGTTGTCGAGATTTCTGCTTCACCAAGCCAGCTGTAGCTAGTGCACTGACCATACATTGTTGATGGCAACGGAGAGGACTAGCCACCTGCCTTTATATGCAGAGGTTGAAAAAATTAAGTCGCTAACTTTTCTTACCATGACTGCCTTTCAGGCTAGCTTTATGGAGTGCTGCTCTCTTCTTCACTCCTACTCCTCCTCCTTCTCCTCCTCCACCTTTTCCTTCTCTACCTCCTCCTACCTCTCATTCTCCCATTCTCATCCTGCTTCTCATTCTCATCCTCCTCCTCCATCTCCTCTTTCTCCTCCTCCTTATTTTCGTCCTCCTCCTCCTTTTTCTAATTCTCATCTGCCTTCTCCTCCTCCTCATCCTCCTCCTCTTCCTGCTCCTCCTGCTCCTCCTCCTTTTCATTCTCATTCTCCTCTTCCTTCTCATCCTTCTCCGTCTCCTAGTCATCTTCATCCTCCTCCTTCTCATCCTCCTCATTCTCATCCGCCTTCTCATTCTTATTCGCCTCCTCTTCCTCCAACACATTCCTTTTCATCCTCATTCACCTCTTCCTTCTCATCCTTCTCCCTCCTAGTCATCTTCATCCTCCTCCTCATCCTCCTCATTCTCATCCGCCTTCTCATTCTCATTCTCCTCCTCCTCCTCCTCCTCCTCCTCCTCCTCCAACACTTCTCCTCCTTATCCTCCTTTTTGTCCTCCTCCTCCTCCTCCTCCTCTTCCGTCTCCTCCCTCAGTTTATGAAGTGCTGCTCTCTTCTTCACTCCTACTGCTCATCCTCCTCCACCTTTTCCTCCTCTACCTCCGCCTACCTCTCATTCTCCTCATTCTCATCCTGCTTCTTATTCTCATCCTCCTCCTCCATCTCCTCTTTCTCCTCCTCCTTATTTTCGTCCTCCTCATCTTTTTCTAATTCTCATCTGCCTCCTCCTCCTCCTCCTTTTCATCCTCATTCTCCTCTTCCTTCTCATCCTTCTCAGTCTCCTAGTCATCTTCATCCTCCTCCTTCTCATCCTCCTCATTCTCATCCGCCTTCTCATTCTCATTTTCCTCCTGCTCCTCCTCCAACACATTATCCTCCTTATCCTCCTTTTTGTCCTCCTCCTCCTCCTCCTCCTCCTCTTCCGTCTCCTCCCTCAGTTCAACAGCGGACATGGATGGCATGCTCTTGATCACTCTACGTTCTTTATGTACAGACACGGAGAGCTTCAGCCTTGATGGTGGACATCTGTCAACTGATAAGACTTCTTTATAATGTATCTCAGCTACACACTTTGTTTTAATTTTGGTTTCAGTGGACCACCGGTACTTAAGCGAAGTGGTATCATACCTTGTGCAGCGGCAATATTATTTATAGATCATATAGCCTAGATCTATTTGTTTGTGTGTAAGGTAAGAAGGTAAGGTGAGATAGTAATTACACTGTTTATTTATCCACAGCATACGTTTTTGTGTTTCGGTTTGTTGCATCTGTCTGTGTTTAAGTGGATGTCTGTTTTTATGTTTGCAGTGTGGAAGTTGGTAATTTTGTGTGTGTGTGTGTGTGTGTGTGTGTCTGTCTGTCTGTCTGTCTGTATTTGTGAATAACAATGGTTATGTGTATTACTTTGTGTGTATGGTTGTGTGTGTTTATTTAATATATCTGTGGGTGTCAGTATTTGTAGTTTTGTCTTGTATATGCTGTTATGTGGTTGTTTTCATGTCTGTGGGTGTGTGCAGGTATGTGTCTTTTACTACCAAAACTTATCTATTCTTTTTGTCTTCTATGGCTTTGATTGAGGATGTCATCAGACAATTTATGTGTGTTTAGGGACATTTCATTTAGTGGGAGCCTAAAGCTTAGAATAAGGTAATGCCTGTTTTAAAGGAGCATATTAGATTAGGTTAAGCAGTAAAACGATGTCAAGCTTTGAACCATGCCGGTACATACCTGCACATACACACACATGCACTTGGGTCTGTGTGCTGGAGGGCTATAAGTCTGCCAAGGCTGGTGTCTGGCCAACCTCTGATGTAATTCATGGGCTCCTACATAGTTTGGTACAGAGGCCCTTGTGTAATTCAAGACCTTAGATTAAATTAGATTATTTGATACTGAGGTAGGCTGACCCCATGGTGACCCCACATTAGCGCCAGGGCTGGGTTAGGAAACTGAAAGGCCTTGAATGCGATTGGCTTTGGGAAGGAAGTTTTTGTGGTCCGGTTAGTTAGCCTGTGTATCCATTGTGACCTGGAAAGACTGGAAACCATCATCATCATCATCACATCAGTTCCTGTTGCCAGTCATTTGGCGGCGATGGGTACGAATAAATGATCTCGTCCTCAGTCATTTGTTAAGTTCATTGCTCACCACAGTGCTATTCCAAGTGATGGTATGTCCTCATTTACCGTAGATTGTCTTGGTCTGTCTTTGTTTCTTATTCCTTTGAATCTTGCATGTAGTGCACTGTGTGGGATTTGTTTAACTTGCATTCTCTCTACATGTCCAAACCATCGAAGTCTTCGCTGAACGACTTTGTCTAGCAGAGTTGTTTGGATACCTCATGATTGTCTTATGTCATCATTTCTTAGTTTATGTAGTCTTAAAATCCCTGCGATCTTTCACAGCCAACTCATTTCTGCTGGAAACCATATGGGTGGATAAAGTATGAAGTGGATCATATACTGGTAATTGAGCTTGAGGTATTTATGTACAAGGGGTCAGTGAAAATGTTAACTTTCTAACTACAGCAGGGCGTTTTAGGTCTGTATCGGGTGTTTGTGTGTTAGCATAACTAGCAATGTACTTTTCCCCATACTACACTGTTTCTGAATTAACATTAAGTAAGTAAGTAAGTAAGTAAGTAGCCTTTATTTGCATCTGACAAGAGCACATACATTACATGTATGCAATGATTACATACATTTTGAAAATAAACTATGACAGGAGCAGATTATTAAGTCAAACATGCACAACTAAATATAATTAACGATTGTGCTCTATGGGAAACAAGGCCCCTGTATCATAACTACTATATGGGAACCCATGATCGAAACAAGGTTCACACGTTCTGATGTATGAGAAATTCTGTCTGTAGTTTTCCAATTGTATAAGTTTATATAATTTATCTGATTTCGGTTGCATTATGGTTGATAGCACTCCAACGCTTAATGGCAGAAGTGTGTGTGTATGTGTTTCCTGCAGATCTTGTTGCATGTTGCATGGCCACCTTCCTGCAGACCTTGTTGCATGGTCACCTTCCTCCAGACTTTGTTGCATGGTCACCTTCCTCCAGACCTTGTTGCATGGTCACCTTCCTGTAGACCTTGTTGCATGGTCACCTTCCTCCAGACCTTGTTGCATGGTCCCACCTTCCTGCTGCAGACCTTGTTGCATGGCCACCTTGTTCTGACTTAGTTCTCAAATACCACAGTATATTATATATATATATATACATATATGTGTGTGTATGTGTAAATATAATATATATATATATATATATATATATATATATATATATATATATATATATATATATATATTAGTGTAAATCTCATATTAGCTACTCATTTCTCGCTATGAAACATATACGCTATCTACTCTTTGTCGTTAGCTCTTCATTTTTGGTGAGTAGTTAACGTTTGAGAGCCTGAAAAAAATACTCAGAAGTGTTTCTTAACAGAAATCAAAATTGTACCCGACTCCTGACATAGTCTCCTGCCAGATATCCCATGGAGAAACCTAGAATGCAAGTAGATTAGAAGGAAATTTTATCTGAAATTCGACCCCCTATATCAGGCCTGGTGAAAAAGAAGACTTCGGATACTCAATGTATATATTTCATATATTTATAAAATAAGGCGGCTTGTTTTTAAAACAAATTACCGAGCCTTACATAGTACCAATATTAACAAGCTTCAACGTTTTTGTTGAATTTTCTGCATAACTTTTTCAATTATCAATGTAAACCAAAAATTGTGTCCTATTTTTTCGCCGGTTAAATCTAGTGGATGAGTACTGAGTAGCTCTGGTTCAGAATATAATCATATACTTGTTCAAAATGTGTACTGAGTAGCTATGGTTCAGAATATAACCATATATGCTGGTGTAAAAATTATACCTTGGAGAACATATAGTACTGAGTGGTAGTTTCAATACGTAGTAGTAATATTTGCAAGTTTCAACGTTTTGATTAATGCTATTACTATAAGTAATAATTCTGTCCACACAATGAGTAGCTATGGTTCAGCATTAAATCATTTTCATGTATAAATATTATTATGCCTTATCGAACATATAGTCCTGAGTGGCTATTGGCTAAGGTAGTTTTAATACGTAGTAGTAATATTAGCAGGTTTCAGCGTTTTGATTAATGATATAAAATGTAATAATTCTGTTTACACAATGAGTAGCTATGGTTCAGAATATAATCATATTCTGGTGTAAATGAAGAGCTTTCTTGCAAAACCAGACAAATCCACTTTATATGATTTTGAGAAAAATGAGATTTTTCAATCAAAGAATGACTGCAGCAAATTTGAAAATGGGAATGGTTTGACTTGTTAGGCCTGTGACCAACATTATTGTGCCTGAGAAAATTTTCTGGAAAGACCTTGTTAAATAGGTCATACATGGTTATAAACATATGATTTGTCAAATTTTGTTGGGGATATGTCTGGTTTTGCATGTAACGACAATGTAGCGACAATGTTAATTTGTCCGGTTTTGCACGAAAGGTCTTATTCTTCAATGGATAACTTCACTTATCAGTATGGTTTTGCATGAAGGCACGGTGTAGGCTGATGCAAACAATAATGGGCTACGCGCAGATATGGATATCGGAAAAAATCCAAAAAGTGGATTTGTCTGATTTTGCAAGAAAGCTCTTCAAATATTATACCTTATGGAACATACAGTTCTGAGTGGCTAAGGTATCTTTAATACGTAGTAGTAATATTAACGAGTTTCATCGTTTTCATTAATGCTATTACTATAAGTAATAATTCTGTCCACACAATGAGTAGCTATGGTTCAGAATATAATCATATTCTGGTGTAATATTATACCTTATGGAACATATAGTTCTGAGTGGCTAAGGTAGTTTTAATACGTAGTAGTAATATTAACGAGTTTCAACGTTTTGATTAATGGCATTATTATAAGTAATAATTCTGTCTACACAATGAGTAGCTACGGTTCAGAATATAATCATATTCATGTATAAATATTATTATGCCTTATGGAACATATAGTTCTGAATGGCTAAGGTAGTTTTAATACGTAGTAGTAATATTAACGAGTTCCAACGTTTTGATTAATGCTATTACTATAAGTAATAATTGTGTCCACACAATGAGTAGCCACGGTTCAGAATATAATCATATTCTGGTGTAAATATTATACCTTACGGAACATATAGTTTTGAGTGGCTAAGGTAGTTTTAATACGTAGTAGTAATATTAACGAGTTTCAACGTTTTGATTAATGCTATGACTATAAGTAATAATTCTGTCCACACAATGAGTAGCTACGGTTCAGAAAATAATCATATTCTTGTATAAATAAATATTATACCTTATAGAACATATAGTCCTGAGTGGCTGAGGTAGATTTAATACGTAGTAGTAATATTAGCAGGTTTCAACGTTTTGATTAATGCTATTACTATAAGTAATAATTCTGTCCACGCAATGAGTAGCTATGGTTTAGAATATAATCATATTCTCGTGTGAATATTATACCTTATGGAACATATAGTTCTGAGTGGCTAAGGTAGTTTTAATACGTAGTAGTAATATTAACGAGTTTCAACGTTTTGATTAATGCTATGACTATAAGTAATAATTCTGTCCACACAATGAGTAGCTACGGTTCAGAAAATAATCATATTCTTGTATAAATAAATATTATACCTTATAGAACATATAGTCCTGAGTGGCTGAGGTAGATTTAATACGTAGTAGTAATATTAGCAGGTTTCAACGTTTTGATTAATGCTATTACTATAAGTAATAATTCTGTCCACGCAATGAGTAGCTATGGTTTAGAATATAATCATATTCTCGTGTGAATATTATACCTTATGGAACATATAGTTCTGAGTGGCTAAGGTAGTTTTAATACGTAGTAGTAATATTAACGACTTCCAACGTTTTGATTAATGCTATTACTATAAGTAATAATTCTGTCCACACAATGAGTAGCCATGGTTCAGAATATAATCATATTCTGGTGGAAATATTATACCTTACGGAACATGTAGTTCTGAATGGCTAAGGTAGTTTCAATAAGTAGTAGTAATATTTGCAAGTTTCAACGTTTTGATTAATGCTATTACTATAAGTAATAATTCTGTCCACGCAATGAGTAGCTATGGTTTAGAATATAATCATATTCTTGTGTGAATATTATACCTTATGGAACATATAGTCCTGAGTGGCTAAATTAGTTTTAATACGAAGTAGTAATATTAACGAGTTTCAACGTTTTCATTAATGCAATACTATAAGTACTAAATCTGTCTAGACAATGAGTAGCTACGGCTCAGAATATAATCATATTCATGTATGAATATTATTGTACCTTATCGAACATATAGTAGTGAGTGGCTAAATTAGTTTTAATACGAAGTAGTAATATTAACGAGTTTCAACGTTTTCATTAATGCAACTACTATAAGTACTAAATCTGTCTAGACAATGAGTAGCTACGGCTCAGAATATAATCATATTCATGTATGAATATTATTATACCTTATCGAACATATAGTCCTGAGTGGCTGAGGTAGTTTTAATACGTAGTAGTAATATTAGCAGGTTTCAGCGTTTTGATTAATGATATTAAATGTAATAATTCTGTTTACACAATGAGTAGCTATGGCTCAGAATATAATCATATTCTGGTGTAAATATTATACCTGATGGAACATATAGTTCTGAGTGGCTAAGGTATCTTTAATACGTAGTAGTAATATTAACGAGTTTCATCGTTTTCATTAATGCTATTACTATAAGTAATAATTCTGTCCACACAATGAGTAGCTATGGTTCAGAATATAATCATATTCATGTATAAATATTATTATACCTCATGGAACATATAGTTCTGAGTGGCTAAGGTAGTTTTAACACGTAGTAGTAATATTAACGAGTTCCAACGTTTTGATTAATGCTATTACTATAGGTAATAATTCTGTCCACACAATGAGTAGCTATGGTTCAGAACATAATCATATTCTGGTGTAAATATTATACCTTATGGAACATATAGTTCTGAGTGGCTAAGATAGTTTTAATACGTAGTAGTAATATTAACGAGTTTCAACGTTTTGATTAATGTCGTTATTATAAGTAATAATTCTGTCCACACAATGAGTAGCTATGGTTCAGAATATAATCATATTCTGGTGAAAATATTATACCTTATGGAACATATCGCTCTGAGTGGCTAAGGTATCTTTAATACGTAGTAGTAATATTAACGGGTTTCATCGTTTTGATTAATGCTATTACTATAAGTAATAATTCTGTCCACACAATGAGTAGCTACGGTTCAGAATATAATCATATTCATGTATAAATATTATTATGCCTTATGGAACATATAGTTCTGAGTGGCTAAGGCAGTTTTAACACGTAGTAGTAATATTAACGAGTTTCAATGTTTTGATTAATGCTATTACTATAAGTAATAATTCTGTCCACACAATGAGTAGCCATGGTTCAGAATATAATCATATTCTGGTGGAAATATTATACCTTACGGAACATGTAGTTCTGAATGGCTAAGGTAGTTTCAATACGTAGTAGTAATATTTGCAAGTTTCAACGTTTTGATTAATGCTATTACTATAAGTAATAATTCTGTCCACGCAATGAGTAGCTATGGTTTAGAATATAATCATATTCTTGTGTGAATATTATACCTTATGGAACATATAGTTCTGGGTGGCTAAGGTAGTTTTAATACGTAGTAGTGATATTTGCAAGTGTCAACGTTTTGATTAATGCTATTACTATAAGTAATAATTCTGTCCACACAATGAGTAGCTATGGTTCAGAATATAATCATGTTCTGGTATAAATATTTTACCTTACGGAACATATAGTTCTGAGTGGCTAAGGCAGTTTTAATACGTAGTAGTAATATAAACGAGTTTCAGCGTTTTGATTAATGTCATTATTATAAGTAATAATTCTGTCCACACAATGAGTAGCTATGGTTCAGAATATAATCATATTCTGGTGAAAATATTATACCTTATGGAACATATCGTTCTGAGTGGCTAAGGTAGTTTTAATACGTAGTAGTAATATAAACGAGTTTCAGCGTTTTGATTAATGTCATTATTATAAGTAATAATTCTGTCCACACAATGAGTAGCTATGGTTCAGAATATAATCATATTCTGGTGAAAATATTATACCTTATGGAACATATCGTTCTGAGTGGCTAAGGTAGTTTTAATACGTAGTAGTAATATAAACGAGTTTCAGCGTTTTGATTAATGTCATTATTATAAGTAATAATTCTGTCCACACAATGAGTAGCTATGGTTCAGAATATAATCATATTCTGGTGAAAATATTATACCTTATGGAACATATCGTTCTGAGTGGCTAAGGTATCTTTAATACGTAGTAGTAATATTAACGAGTTTCATCGTTTTGATTAATGCTATTACTATAAGTAATAATTCTGTCTACACAATGAGTAGCTATGGTTCAGAATATAATCATATTCATGTATAAATATTATAGTACCTTATGGAACATATTGTATTGTATTGTATTTGGATATTTATAAAGCGCTTCTAGCGGGAGGGCCATTCAGAAGCGCTCCCAGTGCGAGAGACCCCGAGAGAAAAAGCAAGTTTTAAGAAACTTAAAAGAGGAAGAGACGTTACCTGAGAGAATAGAAGAACGAACGTACGGAGGAAGCTCATTCCAAAGAGCAGGGCCAATGGAGGCAAAAGACCTAGATTGAGCCAGAGAAGTCCTGACACGGGGAACGAGGAGGTCCAAGCGGTCAGATGAACGAAGAGGACGAAGAGAAGCAGCAGAGTGAGGGCGATGAATTAAGTCACATAAATATTTTGGAGCGAAACCAAGTTGAGCCTTACACACAAGGATGAGGACCTTAAATTGGATGCGGGCAGAAAGCGGGAGCCAGTGGAGTTCTTCTGTCATAAAGGTGGTGATATGAGAGAATCGAGGAAGACGGGCAATTAATCTAGCAGCAGCATTGAGAACGGACTGAAGAGGAGCAAGACGGACTTTAGGAAGACCAATGAGGAGGGAATTGCAATAGTCAAGTCTAGAGCAGACAAATGCATGGACAATTGAAGTGAAAATTGGAGATGAGAGAGAGCGACGGATAGCTCTGAGGCGCCTTAGGTGAAAATAGGAAGTGCGAGTGAGTTTGGAAATGTGTTCAGTAAAGGTCAGACAATTGTCAAGGGTCACTCCTAGATCACGAACGCTAGACGAGAAAGTTAAAAGCGGAAACCTTTGAGACAGCACAGCAAAGTCGAGTTTTAGAAGTTGCTGAGGAGTGCCAAACCAGATATATTGGGTTTTGGACGAATTTAGGGAGAGGCGATTGCAAGACATCCAGGTATGAAGATCATGAGAAAGAGCTTCGATGCGCTGAGCAAGAAGAAGCTGAGAGGAAGGAGGCCCATGGACATAAGCCTGGACATCGTCAGCAAAGAGATGGCCTGAAGCCCCATGGATGGGGAGCAGAGATGGGATACCGGCCGTGTACAAAATAAAGAGGAGAGGGCCTAGAACAGAGCCCTGCGGAACACCCAGTTTGATAGGGACCCACAGAGTTCTAGATTCACCAGAGATAACCATCTGAGTGCGATCAGACAGGTATGACCGGAACCACTGGAGAGGGGGGCCCTTCAGACCGCAAGAGGTCTCAAGGCGCTGAAGAAGAATGGTGTGGTCAACCATGTCAAAGGCTGAGGAGACATCATATAGCGCCAGAAGAGTGAGTTCGGACCTATCAACAGCTGAATAAATTTCAGAAAGCAAAGACAGGAGGGCTGTTTCAGTGGAGTGGTGAGCCCTAAAACCTGATTGAAAGGGAGGTAGAAGTCCAGATTGTTCCAGATAGGGAAGAAGTTGAAGAGAGACAATGCGTTCAAGGGTTTTGGAGAGAAATGATAGATTAGAGATAGGACGGTAGTTTTGGGGGAGGTTTGTGTCAAGATTGGGCTTCTTGAGTGAGGGAAAAACAATGGCCCTCTTTTGCGAGGCGGGGACACAACCTTCAGAGAGGGACCTATTAAACAGATAAAGCAGAAATGGGGCAAAATCGTCTAAAATGTCACTAAGAATGAAAGGGGGAAGAGGATCTAATTCACAAGAATTTAAATTAACTGATGAAAGAACTGTACGAAGGTCCGAGTACAATATGGGTCGGAAATCGTCAAAAACAGAAAACGTTGTGGTAAAGGTCGGTGGAGGAGCATCCGATGTGGAGGCTCTAAGTCGATCAGTCTTTTCCGTGAGCATAGTCAAGAATTCATTTGCGGAGAAGGCAGGAATTTCTGAAGGGCGAGAAGGCCGGCCCAGCAGACCCGAGATGGAAGACCAAAGGCGTCTTGGGTTTTTGAGATTGCGTGAGACCAGCTTCTCCCAGTGAGCAGCCTCCTTGCGATGGTAGAGACGATGAAGGGCACGAAGCTGGGTAATCCAGGCCAACCGGTCATTGGGATCCTTGGTCCGGCGAGATCGTCGCTCCAAGCAACGGGTGCGACGGCGAAGTTTATGACAGTCGGCGTCGAACCAGACGGCCAATGGTCTATGACGGGTCTTTACTTGACGACATGGAAGCATGGAATCCAGGAGACCGGTAACGGTGGAGGTGTAGAGATCAAATAGTTGAGGAACTGTGAGAGTGTCAAGTGCAGGACCCGGTGACGAAAGGAGAGTGTCTCTAATAGCAATGCTGAAAGCCTGAGAGTCAAACGATTTCCATCCTCGCATCTTCCGAATGGAGTGGATTGGCTGTAGGTGAACTGAGGGGAGAGTAAATTTGATATACGAATGATCGGAGATCGTAGGAGGAAGGATCAGAAGGTCCGTAACTTGGTCGTCATCCGAGGTAATGACGAGATCAAGCCATCCACCAAGTTTATGTGTGGCTTGACTGACGTGCTGGCGGAGGCCAAACTGAGTGAGAAGATCGAGGAATCGTAACGAAGTAGGAATGGTGGGGTCCTCCAGGTGAAGATTGAAGTCGCCGAGAATGAGGAGTTGAGTATTGCGAGTGACGAGAAACTCAAGGACAGAGGAGAATATATAGCTCTGAGTGGCTAAGGTAGTTTTAATACGTAGTATTAATATTAACGAGTTTCAACGTTTTGATTAATGCTATTACTATAAGTAATAATCCTGTCCACAGAATGAGTAGCTATGGTTCAGTATATAATCATATTCTGGAATCAATATTATACCTTATGGAACATATAGTTCTGAGTGGCTAAGGTAGTTTTAATACGTAGTAGTAATATATTAACGAGTTTCAACGTTTTGATTAGTGCTATTACTATAAGTAATAATTCTGTCCACACAATGAGTAGCTATGGTTCAGAATATAATCATATTCTGGTGTAATGCTATACCTTATGGAACATATAGTTCTGAGCGGCTAAGGTAGTTTTAATACATAGTAGTAATATTAACGAGTTTCAACGTTTTGATTAATGTCATTATTATAGTAATAATTCTGTCCACACAATGAGTAGCTATGGTTCAGAATATAATCATATTCTGGTGCAAATATTCTACCTTATGGAACATATAGTCCTGAGTGGCTGAGGTAGTTTTAATACGTAGTAGTAATATTAGCAGGTTTCAACGTTTTGATTAATGATATTAAAAGTAATAATTCTGTTTACACAACGAGTAGCTATGGTTCAGAATATAATCATATTCTTATGTAAAAACAATACCTTGGAGAACGTATGGTACTGAGTCACTAAGGTAGTTTTAATACTTAGTACCAATTTTAACAAGTTTAAACGTTTTGATTAATGCTATTACTATAAGTAATAATTCTGTCCACACAATGAGTAGCTACGGTTAAGAATATAATCATATTCATGTTTAAATATTATACCTTACGGAATATATAGTTCTGAGTGGCTAAGGTAGTTTTAATACATATTAGTATTATTAGGAAGTTTCAACGTTTTGATTAATGATAAGTAATAATTCTTTCTACACAATGAGTTGCTATGGTTCAAATTATAATAAATTTCTGGTATAAAATTATATCTTGGGAACATATATTACTGAGTGGCTGAGGTAGTTTTAATAGTGAGCAATGAGTAGCTACGGTTCAGAATATGATCATATTATGGTACAGAACAGAACAGAACATTTTTATTGGTCCACACATTTGATTTACATAGAAACTTTAACATCAGGTTGTTTTACCAGTTAAAGACTCGTTTACCGTTTAACAGATACTATTTTAGTAAACCAATGTTTGTATTAAATAACAATACACACAACTAATTTAATTTATCATATTAACATGTTTATTTTAATACATAAGATTACCAAATGTTCAAAGCAATAATATATGTTACTTATATTAGTATCATTGGTGTGTGCTGAGCCTGACTGTTTAATAAAAGAAAAGAAACCTGAATGATAAGGATCGGAAATATTAATAGGATACCAAGGGAGACCCAGAAGGGATGGTGTCGCGCTGAGGCGAGCCCCCCTATTGCTTGTTAATCCCAACATGGGTGTCGAATATAAGGACCAGGAGATTAAGTTAGTTAATACAATATAGGATACAATAAAGTAAAGTGAAGCAGAGCAAAGATAGGGCAATAGCAAGTGAACTGAAATAAATTCTGTAATGTAATATAAAGTAAATTTAATTGTAAAGTAATATTATTGTAATATTAGATTAGTTCAATCTATGTTAGTTCCAACTCTTATACATCCAAGTTGATGAGGTCAGTACACCAACATTAATCGTATTAGATTCAGCCAAGTAGCATTTCAAGTTATGAGGTCAGTATACGAACATCAATCTTATTAGAATCAGCCAAGTAGCATTTCAAGTTTTAAGTAAACAAACAAATCTGACCCATTTGTTAGTAATCTATACTACAAAATTTAATCTGATGGCAACCAGTCTTTTAACTGACGTTTAAATATATTAAACTAGCAGAGTCTTTAATTGACCCAGGTATTGAGTTCCACGTTAGTGGACCCTTACATAAAATAGAATATTTACGTATATTAGTCCTAGCAAAAACACTTCTTAAGTTAGATGCATTTCTTGTTATATAATTATGCACATGGGAATTCATGGTAGACAAGCGAGAGTACTCATGGAGTAGTAATTTGTTTATCAAATGAAATCAAAACAAAAATCTTTATTGTAACCAAGCAATGAGTGAACATAAACAATTACATAAACGAAAAACCAGAATAATCATCACTGGCCACAAAAGGTGGCCCTAAAGGGATTAGTTAATCCCGCTAAGCAGGAGCACCTAAAGTGGACCAATCACTCTAACTATATGACTGTCATTGAGAAAGAGTCTCGAGAGGTCTATTTCTGCATAGAATATAGGGCGTATCGATGTATCGATGAATACATAAAAATACCAATTTGGTTTTCAAGTAACTTGTCCAATTTAAGTATTCTCAAACTCAGAAATAAGTCATGAGTATGATCCAAATAGTGCGATTTAGTTATTATTTTTATAATTCTTTTGTGTAGTATATTTAATGTGCTAAGCCTAGAACTTTAGTTAGAAGCCCACACCAGATTACAGTAATACAGATAAGGGTAAATCATAGTAAAATATAGAGTATTTAATATTTCAGATGATAGTAAGTAGGAGATTCTTTTTATCACCCCAAAATTCCAAGCCATTTTGTGGGATATTTGTTCAATATGTTCTTTCCAGGTTAGATATCTGTCAAGGTAAACCCCTAGGAATTCAACCGAGTCTACCTGGGGAATTTCAGTCCGGTCAATTATAAGCTTTTCTAATGTATGGTTTCTGATCTTACCCCTTTGCTGAAAAATAGGATGTAATTGGTTTTGTTTAAGTTTCAAGATAGTTTGTTGGCCTTAAACCAGTTAGCTATTTGCATTAGTTCCTCATTAGTTATGTCAAATAGGTCCTTATAGAGGCTTTAGAATAGAATACATTGGAGTCGTCAGCAAATAATATAAAATTTTGTAAGGTAGACGATCAAGGAAGATCATTGATATAAATAAAAAATAATACAGTCGCCAGGAGAAGTCCAGTTAGATATCCAGATGTTTAAAAGCCAATGAAAAAATACAGAGTTTTCAGGTGTTCTTAAGGAGATAGAGTTCGATCATCGAACAAGAGATAAGAGCCAATTCCATTCCCTCGGGGCTGCAAGACGAAATGCACGTATAGTATTGAGTGGCTAAGGTAGTTTTCAAACTAAGTAGGACGCCTAATTACACAGCAAAATTATACGTTGGAAAATATACGTATAACACTGATTATGGTTAATTTCTTGCTATAATATACTGTGGTGTAAAATTTATACGTTGCAGAATATATATATCACTGAGTGACTACGGTTAATTTCTTGCTATAATATACTCTGATGAAATAATTATACCTTGGGGAACATATAACACTGAGCGATTATGGTTAGTTTCTTGCTATAATATACTCTGGTATCATAATTATACCTTGGGGAACATATAACACTGAGTGATAATGGTTAATTTCTTGCTATAATATACTCTGGTGTTATAAATTATACCTTGGGGAACATATAACACTGAGTGACTATGGTTAGTTTCTTGCTATAATATACTCTGGTATCATAATTATACCTTGGGGAACATATAACACTGAGTGATAATGGTTAATTTCTTGCTATAATATACTCTGGTGTTATAAATTATACCTTGGGGAACATATAACACTGAGTGACTATGGTTAATTTCTTGCTATAATATACTCTGGTATAAAAGTTATACCTTGGAGAACATATGGTATTGAGTGGCCAAGGTAGTCTTCTTGCGTGGTGAAACGTTGCCTACTCAGGAAAAAAACTATATCAGAATCGGCGTGCATTAGCCCCAAGGCAGTCCCAGTGGTGGCTACGTATGTCATCTATGACCTTTTAAGCTTTGCGCTATGAATCTAGCACGCATAGGGGCTGAGATACAGAGTGAGTAGCTATGGTGCAGAGTATAATCATGAGTAGCTAATAGTCGATTCATATGTATATATATATATATATATATATATTGAGGGTTTATGATATGTGGTGACCGATTATCACCTGCTACTTGTTTGTCTGCACTTAAACGGAAAAACTGATTGTGATAGCCTGTTTGCCTGTTGTTCTATAGAATGTGTACACATTCTAATCTATTTGGATCTGGATAAATTCTCATATACTTGGATCGTTATATTTGGAATTCTCAGGTATTTTTAGATCAAATATATTTTGAGTGTGAATATATTTGGATCATTTTAATTTGAAGTTTAATACATTTAAGTCGTTATAATGTGAGTTCTAATGCATTTGGATAATTATTGTGTGAATTCAAATATATTGGTGTCATAATTCGAATTCATATGTAATTCCCATATAGTTCCTGGCCATCTCAGCTATAATGGGTACACTGATTATATGCTGTTGATGGGAAGATCAGGTGACTTGAAAGAGGAATGTACGGAAGCCCATGGGTGACATGCGATTTTTTTTATTTATCTAGTGCGCACTAGATAACATCTAGTGCGCACTAGATAATATCTAGTGCGCACTAGATAGTATCTAGTGCGCACTAGATAGTTATCTAGTGCGCACTAGAAAGTTATCTAGTGCGCACTAGATAGTATCTAGTGCGCACTAGATAGTTATCTAGTGCGCACTAGATAAAATCTTTGCAATATGGCCGACGTAAATAAACACAGGTTTATTATATCTATGTAAATAAAAGCCGAGAATAAGAGCCTTACGTAAAAATCGTGGACGAGTTTGAAATAGTGGGGCAGTTTTGTCATTGAGAGGCATATCGCTAGAAATAACACGAAAGTTAAGTGATTTATTCTGCATCATGCTATTGCGTTAGTTTGTTTGTAAATGCTGGTATCGAAACCGTAAACTGGCGATTTCTATGGCTGTATATGATCTGCTTTCCGCGATTTGGCTTTCGTTGCAATACATGCGCTCGGTTAAATTAAAGTCTATAGGGAGGGTGGTCGATAGTGCAATGGTTAGTGTTCTGGACTGTGAATTGAGAGCCCGGGGTTCAAATCCCAGCCATAGCATAAATTTGGTTCTAGATTTCTGCTCCATCTGCGCTCCCTAGCGCACTCAGCTATAAGTACACTGACCTACACTGTCTGTGGGAAGATGAGACGGGGAGGGAGAGGACTGGCCAGCCGCCCTCATATGCGAAGGCTAAGAAAATGAAGTCGCTAACACTTCATCCCTATGGCTGCTTTAGGACTAGCTTAAGAGACTGATCTTCTTCCTCCTCCTCCTCCTCCTCTCCTCCTCCTCCTCCTCCTAGTTCTGTAGGAAGGAATGGTTCGGTTCCAAGTCAACATCCAAGAGTCAGGCAGGTACTGCCCAATACACGCAATAGAAGTTATTAGTTAATGACAGTGTTATGCGTAGGCGTAGACTCTGGGGAGCAGCCGGGGCACGTGCCCCCCTCCCAAAAATTGAGATGGACTGTACACCCAATGCCACAAGTGTAGAATGAATAACCAAATCCCCCACCAATATTTTGGACAACTTTATACCAGTGATGCTCTGCATAGACACATTGAAATGACACAGTATACTTGTTTTGTTTCAATGTTGTTGTCATTTTCAGAGATAGGTACTGAAATGTTGTCAATGATTTCAATGATGATGAAATGCGGATTTTTTGTAACAGTCATGTTGTAATTGAACAAGACTGATCGCTAAGCAAATTAACTGAAACGGCTGATAAACAATGCTTTCCTTTGCAGATAGCACATAAGTTTGTGAATGAAAGATCAGTAGCATCTACATAAATAAGAAATGAATGTAAAATGCTTTAAATTGTACTTCAAATGTAAGATCTGCTATGTTCTTGTTACCTTAGCACAATACTACAATTTTGGAATGTTGACAGTAATTTTACTTTCTTCGTTTACCTTAGGATATCAGGTGAACTGTCACAGTTCACTACTGGATTTTGGAGAGTTGTGGACCTTGTTCATGGCTTACTGTGGTATCCTAAAACACATCTTCCTGGTCAATGACGTCTTGATGTCCTTTCAAAGGCTCATGCAGTCGCACTCCATCAATTGGGCTGAACAAGATAGTCACAGACGAAGACAGCAAGAAGATGCTATTTATAAATTTGAGATGTTCCTGTAGAACTGTAAGAGTCAGTAAAATTGGGTCAATTTAATTTGGCAGTAATTATGGTTGAAAATGAGGTAACTGTAATAATTAGCAACTTCTACTGTGCCGGTGTCTAATGCAAAAGGCACACCAAAACCAAGCCGTAATCAGGAGGCCCGTAGAGTAATGGATAACACACTGGCATGAAGAGCAGTAGGTACCAAGATCGAATCCCATAGACCAGTGATATTTTACTTCTAAAAATAATTCCTAATTCAGTTCTAATTCAGTTCTGAGCTCTTGAATTTTACTTCTAATTCTAATTTTACTTCACAAATAATTTTACTTCTAATTCCTATTTTAGTTCTCAAATAATTTTACTTCTTATTTTAGTTTTCCAAAATAATTATTAACTTCCGTGCTTGAAAAGTACATATGCAACGCTTGCAGAGAGAAGCACACCAAACCTGTCTCGAGAAAAACAAGGGGTGAAGCTTTAGTCTAACAATGCTGGTAATTTGAATTTTGAGTCGTATGGTTATCATTAATACGAAACGAAGAATTATCTAGTATCAGCGAAACCGGGTAGGCCCTACTGTGTGGACAACCATATCCAAAACGCTGTGCAGTCGCTGATGGAATTCATTCGAGTCAGTCGGCAAGATCTAATGCTCTTAGGCTATGCCAGCATGTTACCATTCATCTATCCCGCTTCCAAGACTCATATTGCTTGTATTTCTCCAGCTAGTGTTGTTCAACAATTTCCATCATTTTCCCCGTTTAGTACTTGGCATGTAGATCTGCCTGCACATGTAGTTTCGTCGAAATGATAAACCCAAAATTGGGCTATCTCGCTTCCTTCTGGTCAACATTCTCGATAAACTCGTAATTTTACAATTAACGATCAAACACGAAATAAAATGGCATATGAAACTGAGGTCGTTGGTACACAATTAAGTGGGGACAATTATTAGACAACGAAGACCAAAGATAATAGAAATGGTATGCGCAGCGTCTTCATCTCAACCGAAGTTTTCCAATGGATTTTGTTTGAAGCGCGTGCAATTTTACCGGTACTCGCCTTCGTCTCAACTTAAGCGCCACAAGAAGTAAAATGATTTTACTTCTGAAAATAATTCCTAATTTCGTTCATAATTTTAGTTCGGCAAATAATTCCTAATTCAATTCTTAATTTCGTTCTTTCTGCTGAAATAATTCCTACTTTTACTTCTAGTTTTCGTTAACGAAATCATTTATTTTTACTTCTAATTTTAGTTTTCGTTAACGAAAATATCACTGCCATAGACCCCGTAAGGTGTATTCAGCCTTCCACTCGCTAGGCGGCGTCGGTGGTTAAATGAATAGTAGGCCGTGATTGGCTCCTTGTTGGCTGCTGTATAAACAGATATATTCGACTCCTGTAAAACTGTTATGTGCTTCTACTGTATACATGTATGTAAGGCGCCCTGTGTGGCTGCCGTTTCTGCTATATGTGTTCACTCTACAGCGCAGTGTGGTTAGCAGGCGCTTGAATAAAGAAAAGATTATTATTATTATTATTATTATTATTATTATTATTATTATTATTATCTTCAGAAGATCAGTTCGTAAGAAAGATAGGCAGTCTATGGTGGATAAGCAGTTTGAAAGTGGTAAGTTGTAAGTTGTGAACGAATGAAACAAGCGACTGAACAGAGTGCACAGACACAGGGAGAAAGTTCCAAAAAGTAGATCCAGCAACTGAAAAAACTCGTTCACCAAGAACAGTTCTTGATTTAGGTACAGCCAGACAAAGATAATCAGATGACCTCGTTGATTAATGATAAGTCTGGGGAATAAGAACTGATTTCAAGTATCGTGGCTGGCCAGAATTAAAAGTTTTATAAAATCAGAGCCCCAATTTTAAACTAATTTTTTCCTGAAGAGAAAGCCAATACAAAAGGTTTAAGCATAGTTGGTGTATTAGACTGAACCTCATCAAAGACAGCATGACATGTTTATTTGTGTGTGTGTGTGTGTGTGTGTGTGTGTGTGTGTGTGTGTGTGTGCGTGTGTGTGTGTGTGTGTGTGTGTGTGTGTGTGCGTGTGTGTGTCACATTCCGTAAAAATCTTCATGTGACTTATTTTCTATTTCAGGTGGCACTAACTGCATCGCGTTAAGTCAAGTCTTGGCATTCTGGACCGGTTCTGAAGCTGAACCCCTAATCGGCTTTGGAACTGCTGCCCTGATGATGAATGATTGTCAGTCGTCATTAAATAAGCCACTGTTGGTGGACTTTTACGACGATGTTGGTCGTCTTCCTTATGCAAGCACTTGTTCTTTGTGTCTGTGGTTGCCAGTTAATGTAACTGAAGTTGATTTCCAGGCTCTGATCTTGCTCTCTCTAACAGAATGTGTTGGCTTTGGAAAGGTGTGAAGGCTGTTTTAAATTTCATCACACTATTTTAAGCTTCCCAAATCAGTAGCTTATTATACGTCACCATACAGAGCGAAACATTACAAACTTCTTCAGGATTCACCACTGGTTAAAGTTCCTTACAATAGACTGGTGGCTGCTGTATTACTGGAAGTGCTAATGTTGTAACTAACATGATGAGATTTAAGAGACATCTGTTTATGGTGTTAAAGACGCCAGTTGTATTACAGTTACCTCTTTCAATCTGCATGGTCTGAACCAAGGCTGGTCAATGTTGTATGAACTGTGTCAAACTTGCTGTATAATTTTTGTGCAAGAGCACTGGTTATTCCCCAATAATCTTGACTGTCTGTCACGTGTAGACGACAAGTTCACTGCTGTTGCTAGCTCAGCAATGGATAATGTTCTTGGTCGAGGTGTTTTAAGGGGTAGGCCATTTGGAGGAGTTGCTAATCTTGTGGACAACAAGCTTGTGTGCAATTTGAAGGTCCTCATGAAATTAGATAGGCTTATTGCAGTAAAAATTAAGAACTGTGTGTTTATAAATGTAGAATATAAGCATGCCATTAGAAACAAGAAATCCATGGATGCTACTTGTGTTTCTAATGACTTAAATGAATATCTTCTGGCAAAGGACACAAATTCTTTCTGGAAAACTTGGCAAACTAAATTAGTAAATTTAAATCTAAGCATAAACCTCCCTTATCTGTAGATGGTCGTAGTGAACCAAGAGACATTGCTATGGCCTTTGCTACAAATTTTAGAGCTGCATGCTCACCTAATAATGCAAAAAACAGTGAGAAACTTAGTAAGCGATTTCACAATAGGCTTAGTCAATATAATACAGCTTCTCAATATAAAGTGATATCAGTAGAACTAGTTGACCAATGTATTCGTAAAATGAAACGAGGTAAAGCTCCTGGGCTGGAACGCATTGAGACGGAACATCTAGTTTATGCTCATCCTAGACTGGTTGTTTTACTCTCACTGTTATTCAACCAAATGCTTGTGCATGGCAGAGTTCCCACCAGTTTTGGTCTGGGCATAATCATACCCTTGGGAAAAGGGCCTACCTTAGATAATGGCAATAGTGATAACTATCGTGGCATCGCATTAATTTCAAATTTATCTAAACTTTTTGAAATGTATATACTTGAGAATTATCATTATGGCAGCTATTTTACACTTCTGATTACAGGTCATTTAATTCTTTGTATATCAAGTGTCACAAATTTAGTGAACCTGTTTTATTACATTTGGTTAGTGCCCACTGTAAACCGTTTCTCCTCTATGGAATGGAAGCTGTCAACCCTACCAACAGTGAGCTAAACTCCTTAGAATATACTTACAGCTCTGCAATACGTAAAATTTTCAAAATCTGTCGTAGTAGTGTTGTATCGGTTCTACAGTTCATGCATGAAAGTAATACAAAAGACTGTTGGTTATCTAGAAGACTGCGATTTGCCTTTCAAATGACAATGATGATGTGAGATTTCTGTCTTATCTCTCAAACACCATAAGTGATTGAGCCTTTTTTTGTTCTTTCATATTCTTGTTTTGTGCTACCAATGTTTTGGTGAATTAAAGATTGATATATTACTCTGTGTGTGTGTGCGTGTGTGTTAAAAACATGAATGAAGCTGAATACGAGTTCATTGTTATGACATTCTGTTAACATAGACAGTTACGGTTGCAATAAATTGTGAACTTCAGTCCTTTTAATATACAGCAGTCTAAGCATTTGGGAAATTTCATTTGGGAAAATCCATTGACTGTTATGCATAATGCAGCAGCACAGCGCAAACATCTTCGTCACATGGTACAAGAAGACACACTTTAGCTGCTTCACAGCTGACTTCTATGTCGCCTCCAGTGACGTGATACAAGTAGTTCTGCAAATTTCCCAACTCTGGCATGAAGAAGAAGATGTCTGGTGGCGGAAAGGCACATTTACATTTGTCGAGGGTCGAATATGATGTGAATTCCAAACCGCCTTCACTTGATCTAGATCATCCTGGCAAAAATAAAGCAATTGACAGTTTACTTAACACAAGTGAATTTGATTGAGAAGTAGGTAAATTTTGGGTGTGATGCAGCCAAGATTACTGTGAAACTTGTGGTTTAGAATTTGCTTTTATCAGCCACAGCGGAAACAGGTTTAGGACCACAGTACAGCAACAGTTCTTGCCTCATTATACATTGATTTCAGTACCAAATGCATAGGTTAAACGCATGTGCATTGGGCGTCTGCCACATGCACCTCATTCAATGGGCAAAAGTTTATACATAATAAAATTTCCAAAACTGTTAGCTCCAATCTTCATGCATGGTTGATTGTGTTTAAACTGCATGATCATATGATCTAAAGCATCTAAAAATCTATGATCTAAAGATCTAAAACTGCAGTGATTCAGATGTAAATCATTGTTCCAAGGATGCCTGTCAAAATTAAGTGCAGGGTGAAATTATGGGAACAACTGAAACAAGACAACTATTATTTTGTCTGTTATCAGGGCCTGACTTGTCTCATTACTTGTCTATTTGTATATTGTTGCATTGGCATTTGCCTATTATACAGACTATTATCAGATTAGTAACAATGTAGATGACAGTTGGCTCTTGTGAAAGACATTCGTATACATTCAAATCGAAAAGTTCTAGCCAGATTATTTATTTCCAATTTCCCAAACACAATCTACCATAGTCCTTTACTAGTCTTTGTACTTGTCCATCTACAATATATGCTTTTCTTTCACAAAGATCCCACTAAACAGGGACACCTAAGTAAATTCAGCATGATGTGAAGAAGGCAGCCAACTGATTCTAAATCAGAAGTAACTCAAAAGCACCTGGCTTAAAGAAAAAAAATTGAAAATAAAAGAGGAAACGAAGTAATGAGGAAAAATGGATCATCAAACAACAACAGAAATTAAATATACAATCACAATCATAATAACAACGAGACAATGAACACCAAATTAAGCCAAGTTTTTTCACGTATTAGTATGGAGCGCAACCGTTTTTTAAAGATAGATAGACTGGGGAGTGTCGAATGGCTTGGGGATATTATTCCATATTAAGGTACCAGCGGATTTAATAGAGACTAACCGAGTATTAGTGCCAGAAAAATTTCGATGATAGGAATCAAGTTTCTCGTGTCATAGAATGCATGCTGAGAAATTAACATTAAGAAGATCAGTCCCTTAAGTTAACATGGGTATGAAGTGTCCGCAACTTAATTTTCTTGGCCTCGGTATATGAGGGCGAGTGGCCAGTCCTCTCCATCGCCGTCTCATCTTCCCACCGACAGTGTACGTACAGCCAGTGTACGGTACTCATCATAGCTTAGCTGGCTAGGGGGTGCAGATGGAAGAGAAATCTAGAACCAAATTTCTGCCCTGGCAGGGGTTTGAACCCCCGACCTCTTGATTGACAGTCAGCGCTAATCACTACACTATCGAGCACCCCCTCAATTTAGCATGAATGTGCTATTAAAAGAAGCATTAGCAGTTGCATGGCGTAAAGTTACATGCAAGTCAGAGGTCTTAAAATAATCGATCAGCATGCAATGGCTAATTCCAACACAGAAAATGCAAGGTGCTATATAACATTACATTACTGTAATAAAAAATGAAGTTGCGAACTGCAACATGTATTACTGCAAAATTAATGTTTGTACCCACCTGAAATTTCACGTTTCGGACCTACGCAGCTGCTGTCGCCTTACTGGTGGACTCCGCCCAGCTGTAGCTGCAGGGAGCAGCTATGCTGGTGATTCATGTACCAGCTATGACTCTGCGTCTTAAGTCAGTCCACATAATTCTCTTCAGTCAGTCTACTTATTTATAGGCATTTAGGTTACAACCATATGTTGATATCTGTAATAAAAGTTCGTGTTCATTACTTAGTTAGTCCTCGCGATTACCCGTCGGCCATATTGCATAGATTTTATCTAGTGCGCACTAGATAGTTATCTAGTGCGCACTAGATCTTATCTAGTGCGCACTAGATAATTATCTAGTGCGCACTAGATAATTATCTAGTGCGCACTAGATAAGATCTAGTGCGCACTAGATAGTATCTAGTGCGCACTAGATACTATCTAGTGCGCACTAGATACTATCTAGTGCGCACTAGATAAATAAAAAATTCCCATGTCACCCATGGGCTTCCGTAGGAATGGCCACCTTCCCTCATATGCTAAAGCTAAGAAAATTGAAGTCACTAACAATTTGCACCCATGGCTGCCTCTCTAGACTAGCTTAAGGCAGAGTTTCCCAAACTGTGGGTCGCGACCCAAAAGTGGGTCGCGAAGCTATGGCAAGTGGGTCGCCAAATTTTTCGAGAAAATAATTTTTTTTGCAGCAACAACATTTGGCTATGATTAGGCTATAACTAGCTGGATTGCAATAATTTGTAAACTGTTTTTACCTAAGTTTCCTTTTAATGCTCTAAATTTCTAAGCACTGTACGTAAATCCGCATATTTCAATACCAATTTACGAAGCAAATTTTAGTACACAGTGCTTAATTTCACACAGTGGTCCCAAGACTGCCAAGATATTCTGAAGTGGGTTGTGACCCAGAGAAGTTTGGGACCTGCTGGCTTAAGGGACTGCTCTTCTTCTGTAATTTGAATTGTCTTATAGTATGATCGTTCTGATTCGAATTTCTAAAACGTGGGACTCGTTATAATGCAAAGTCTAATATATTATTTGGTGGGAGGGCACATAAATTCCAAATATAATCCAGAGTTATGATGTAACTTTATCTTTATCTCCCATCGCGTCTGTGTCGACGGGAATTTTTCAACAAACAAATATTTGATTGATTGATTGATTGATGACTTTATTAGAAAACACAACGTTTTTGCGGTGGTAACTGTAGGGCTGCATTGAGGCATGCATGAAAAAGAGTGTTACAGACATACGTAGATGAAGACTTTTAATGTTTTTACAGGGTGACAGAGTCTGGTGAAGTCATGGATATCTTGTGAAGTGCACATAAGAGTTGGAGCAGAGTAATCATGACTCAAGTCAAATAGGAAGCTTTGTGACAACCGTCTAAAGTCGTAGACCTTCAGTGACGCTCAGAATGTCGTCGTCCTATTCCGTCAAAGTCGACGGCAGACCGGCAGCTGCGTTGGCCGTAGATGTTGCCTTGGAAAGCAGCAGCCAAGAGGAGATGGGTCATGGCGAAGGAAAAGGTTCCAGGTCCTTGACAACCAACAATCAGTTCTCTCCACACAACTGGAATGATCCATCCAGGATCGGCGATTCGGTCGATCGATCCCTGAACTACTCAGACGATCGAGTCACATTTCCAAACTCATTGCAACAGAATGGTTCCAAGCAGCTGTACTGCTCAACATTTCCACGCTCCTCTCACCAAAAAGATGTCGTACTGGGCAGCCAATCGCCCTCGGATTTCCCTCCACCTCCTTCGCTGCCACTACCTGCTCCGCCACCAGCGGCCCTGGGGGGGCAACCGATGACCCGTCTGCGCGGTCTCCACTACAACGTCGTCCGACACCAAACGGATGGACCAACGGAAGCAGAGAGGAAGCTGGCGGAACTGACGCGACAGCTGGAAAACGAAATGCGACTGACCGGTTCCAGGTCTCACGACTCTTTTTCCAGCGGAATGATTCCTGGCGGGGCAACTGCGGAGAAGCCATCCGTGAAGGCGACCTATCCGGACGTGGCGACGTCAGAGCAATGGCCTCCATCTCCGTCGATGGCATCGAGGCTGTCGCCACGGCAACCAGAGGGAATTGGAATGCAAAGGGCACCGTTACAGAAAGATGAGCCGTATTTTGGTGAGTCAAGAGATCTATGTGTTCTGTAATTTACTGTAATGTTATGTATTAAAATTATTGTAATGCGTATTACGACGTAACTGACCGTTTGATTCGTAATGGACAAGCACAGCAGCAGTGAAAGAATCATTTGGCTTAAGCACAGATGTTACAAAAGCAGTCTAACTGTAGGACAACCTTAGCTGTCCTGGAATTCTGGAGGGAGAAGAAGGAAAGGAAGACCATGGAACCATCAGAGACTGCTTGAGATGCCTGAAGATGTCATGGGACTAGGCCGAAGTACTGGTGATGGACAGAGACGAGTGGAGGAGATTTGTTGCCTGATGTGCAGACCTGCACAGGAAGGACTAAGTACTAAGTAAGTAAGTAGCAACGTCACTTCCCACATGACTGTCTAACCTTTCCCTACAAAGTAGTGTAGTCCAACAATGTTTAATTAATGAGCTACACAATGCAATTCAGGAGCGAATGAATGACACGATGAACGTCTGCTAGGCCAAAAAAAAAAATGGTGTGTTTCCGGTAACAGAGTTTTAAAAAACTGGGTAGGTAGGTAGGAAAATATTTTTTTTTTGGTAAAATATTTTTATACAATGCTATTTCGGGGTCTGCTATTCCGGGGTCCGCTATATACATACATACATACATGCATACATACATAGAGTATGCATGCATACATACATACATACACATATACAGAGTATGAATGTATGTATGTATGTATGTATGTATGTATGTATGTATGTATGTATGCATACATACATACATGCATACAAGTATGCATACATACACATATACAGAGATACATACACACGTACATGCATACATGTATGTATGTATGTATGCATACTTGTATGTATGTATATATCCATGCATACATGTGTACGTATGTATGTTTGTATGCATACATGTGTACGTATGTATGTTTGTATGCATACTTGTGTGCATGTATGGATGTATGCAAGCATACTCTATGTATGTATGTATCTCTGTATGTATCTCTGTATGTGTGTATGTATGTATGCATGCATACTCTATGTATGTATGTATGCATGCATGTATGTATGTATGCATGTATGTATCTCGGTATGTATATATGTAGGTATGTATATAGGGCATGTATAGCGGACCCCGGAGTAGCGGACCCAAACCGTGTCCGAGGGTGCTTTAGAGATCGATATTCAAGGAGGCTGGTTGCAAAGGAGTGCTGTTGATAAGAAAGTTGTTGCTAAAGATGGCGGTTGCTAGGTGGACGGTTGCTAAGAACACTCGCTGCGAAGGAGGGTGGCTGTTAAGGATGGTTGCTAAAGAGGCTGGTTGCTAAAGACTCGACCTGAGTCTGACTCTGAAACTGAGGCTGAAGAGGCTGACATTGAGGCTGTTTGCTACAAAATTTGGTTGCCAAGAAGGATGGTTAAGGTTAAATGCTACGGAGGTTGGTTGCTAAGTAGACTGGTTGCTTAGGAGGCTGAGGCTGACCTTGAAGCTGGTTTCTATAAAGGAAGCCTTACTTGTAGGCCTACTTTGGTATGTACGATAATCGTAGATGTTGCTGTTTGCTTAGGAGGCTGAGGCTGACCTTGAGGCTGGTTTCTACAAAGGAAGCTTTACTTGTAGGCCTACTTTGGTACCTACGATAATCGTAGAATTTGCTGAAAGATTGAATACGTACGACGATCGGATTAGTGAAATAACGCTGGCGAGAAACCGTGGGAAAATCGCCGACTTTCGGATCTATTATCTCTCCGACCCTCCCACTTTTGTAAAAACTGACCGTGGGAAACTTACAGCCAATTCATTGCTCTAATTAACGGTGCACTTGTTTACATAGAAAGACCGCTGATTTCCCAAAGCCATCTGCTTTAGTGAGCGCAGCTATATAATGTCGCAATTCTGCACGTCTGCACGGAATGCAATGTTTTCAATTGTCGGAAATCTGCAACTCTGAAACGCTGTGGGTTACGGGACAAAATTTTTTCCAAAAATTATCCGAGTCGCGCCAAAAAAGTGACTCGGTCGCGTTACCGGAAACACACCATTATTTTTTTTTGCCCTACCAGACTTTTGTGTGTTGTGAATTAACATGTTTGTTTCTGTAGGACTTTGTTTCAAGTGTAGCCAGAAGGTTGTCACTGCTGCTGAAGCGTGTCAGGCGCTCGGGCGACTTTACCATTCCACTTGCTTTGTGTGTTCATCGTGTGGTAAGTCATTGTCTCGTTATTCCTCATTCATAATGACGAGGATGATGATAATGATGACGACGACGACGATGCTGATGGTGATGATGGTGGTAGTGGTGGTGGTGGTGATGATGATGATGACAACATTGGCGATGATGATGGTGAAATGACAGCAATGACGATAATGATGATGAAGATAATGGTGACGGTCTGATACTATTGATCTGTAAATGACTTCTGTGCTTCCTGTAGGTCGGACATTGAGGGGAAAAGCCTTCTACTTTGTTCAGGGCAAGATCTACTGTGAGGAAGACTATATGGTGAGGTCTGGTTTGCTTTTAAGATAAGAAAAGTGAGATGAGATTAAAAGAAATATAGACTGCAGGTCAGCAGATTGCAATCTTCCTGGAACAAGTAAAAGGCGGAGTTTGTGTTTGGAAATATACGTAGGAAATGTAATTGCTAATTGTTGAGTTAAATGTGTAGAGTTGAAAGGTTCATCCCAATGGTCCTTTCAATCCAGCTCAAAAGTTCTGTGAGTTGGTACTGTCAGATGCACATAATCGTTGTCAAGGTCATAATGTCAAGGTCATAACGTCACGTTAATAGCGTCAAGGTCATAATGTCAAGGTCATAACGTCGTGGTTCATCCCAAAGATCATTCAATCCAAAATTTCTCTGAGAAGCAGATGCATGTTATCATGTTGCATGTTGAATCATCATGTCTCAAAGATTCTCTGTATGTTGCTGTTGTAGGAACCTAATCAGACAAATATGCCCTTTTTGTGTTATTAGTTGCCTGCTTTGTCTATATGTCATCCTGTTGTTTTTTGTTTCAGTATTCTGGTTTTCAAATGGCTGCTTACAGGTGTGCTGTTTGTGGACACCTGATTACTGAACAGGTAGGATATGATTACAAACAGGTAACTTAAAGTAAATATCAGAATGAGCAACTAAGCGTAATATTGAAGGGCAGGTAAGGTGTGACTGCAGAACAGTTTAGATTAAGTAAGATTGTGGAACAAGAAACTAAAGGTAACAATACAGAGCAGGTGTGCTATTAACAGGTAGAACTGATGAGGTTACAGAGCAGGTACCTAGAAGTAAGATCACATAACAGATGAGAACAACTGAAGTCACAACAGGTTTTATAAAGCTAAGGATAATTAACAGGTAACCACTTTGTTCTTATTGGAGACTGCATACAATAATTGAGCAAATACCTTTCTATAACTAGACCAATTAGAAGTAGAGCAGTCCCTTAAGTAAGCACCGAGAGGCAGCTCTGCCAGCCGTGGGTATGAAGTGTTAGCAACTTCATTTTTCGTAGCCTCATACACACATATGAGGGTCTATGGCCAGCCATGTCCCTAGCTGCCTGATCTTACCACTCACCATGTACAGCCAGTATGCTCACTTTATTATGGTGGAGTTGGTGTACTTGGAGCCAAAATCTGGAGACAAATTTCTGCCCTGACAGGTTTTGAACCTCTGACCCTATGACGACAGCCCAGCATGTTAACCTCTAGACTATGGTGCATTATTATTTACCAAAGTATTCGTAATAATTGAATGAATGGTTATTTTATTGTGAAGAGATGTGGTTAATGAGTGAGTGATATTGCCTCTGTGTACCTTACCGTTGCTTACCATCTCGTTTGCTTCTGAAGGTGTTGCAGGCTGTGGGCAACTCATACCACCCTGGCTGCTTCAGATGTTGCGCCTGCAATCTTTGTCTGGACGGTGTTCCATTTACTGTTGATGCCGAGAACAATGTCTTTTGTATAAGGGATTATCACAGGTAGGTAATTGGTAAGGGATTATCACAGGTGAGCGTTGTATAAGCTATTATCAGAGGTGTTGTGTAAGGGATTTTCACAGGTATACTTTGTATAAAGGGATTATATATATCACAGCCTGTGGGTAAGCTGTAGGGTTTATCGTAGGTGTGTTGTACAAGGTTGTGTCACAGGTATGTGGTGTATAAGGGATCATTGATGCTGGTAATCTGTAAGGGATTATCACAGGTATGTGTTGTACCATGGATTATCACAGATAACACCTATCTGCTGTAATCATTTATACAACTTGTTCAAGTCTTATTTCATTTGTTTTTCTTGTGTTTTAGGATCTATGCTCCAAGATGTGCTGCTTGTGGAGAACCTATCGAACCAGTTGAGGTGAGAGTCGAATCTGAAACTCTGATTAGGTATTCCGGGCTTTTGCCTGAATCTGGCTGTTCTGCTCATTTGCTTACGTCATTTTGTGCATAACGTAATGTTTACTTTCGTCAGATTGCTTCTTCATCAGAGGCGGCCTCTGTCTTAGCAGACTGATCTTCTGGACATTGACCTGATTATGGCTGGTTTTGGTGTGTTCCATCAGCCAATGCCTTGTGCATTAGACACTAATGCGTTAGAAGTTACTAGTTACAATTGCAATCAAGGGCATGGAATTAAGTGGACTGTTGTTGCAAAATTAAATCTCTGCATCTTATCTGATCTAATCTAGTGACTTCTAGAGCGATAACCAGTGGCGTAGCTACCATATGTGCAGGGGGTGCAAGGCACCCGGGCCCACGACCTCCAGGGGCCCACAATATTGGTAAGAACGCAAGGCTACATGCCTTAGAGAACCAACGGGGGCCCATACGGAACCTTCTGCACCCGGGCCCAAGAAAAGCTAGCTACGCCACTGGCGATAACTGCTAAACCACTAACATGGACGAGGACTTCGACGTTGACTTCCACCATAGAAGAACTGTTGCCAAGCTTGCTCATATCTGTGGGTGCAACCTCGTTGACCTGAGACATGAGTTCCTGGGTTTGAAGCATCTTTGTTGAGGTGCATTCATGACAAACAACTGTTGAGCGACTAATTACCTAAGCTGTCAATGAAGCGGATGTTTAAAGAACCGTATCAGGATTCATTTCAGTTAGAAACTAATAGACGTTTACATGCTCTGTTTAAGTCACTTAAGCCATGACTTGATTTGGAAATGTTGCTTTTCCAGGGAACTGAAGAGACAGTCCGTGTTGTATCCATGGACAAGGACTTCCACGTTGACTGCTACCACTGCGAGGTAAGGCCACTTCAAGAGAAGCGTTGCTGTGTCAACTATTGCCATGACGACTACAAACATCTGTTTCAGATTGTATTTTCCCAGTGTACTATAGTTATTCCTGTGTTGCAGGTTGACCAGACTGATCACATGACTGTGACCTGCCTATTGGTTTGATATAGCAGTCATTGCCTGATGCCAACGCAGTTTTATGGTGGCATTAATTGAATCTATTAGATTAGATTAGAATCAGGCAGCCATAGTTGACATTCCAGAATTAAGGTAAAGAAAGTACTTTGATACAAGTCTTGATATCCACTTTAAATTGAAATTGAATTGAAGATAAGGTGGTATGTAAATGTCCAGCTATGTATGTACGTGCCTATGCAGATGTCCTTTGGTAGATTTGGTCTACAAAGCTTAGTTGTGCTTGCCTTTAAACCAGTTAGGCCAGTTCCAGTGCCTCACGTTTCTCACAAGGCTTGATTATTTGCACGATTGTTAGATTAAATTTTGATTGATCGGAGCGCTGGACGTATTAGATTGACTGAATCACTGGATTGATCGATCGATGAATAGACTGCACACTTAACCGATTAAGCCCTAAGTATTCTATCGGCTGATTGTAGGATTGTGGGATGCAGTTAACAGATGAACCGGATAAGAGATGCTATCCACTCGACCGTCATCTGTTGTGTCGCGACTGCCATGTTGTGCGGCTCAACAGCGTTGAGCAGAAAACACGGGGCACAAACGGACCCACGGTCGGTCCAGGACCAGCGGATGAACCTTGAATTCCCTCTTCCCTGCCAGGGAACGATCATTTCTACAGACTGCTGAATAGTAGTCTGTAGATAATGTCGACCTATCAGTTGACAATGACTTTCAACTAATTGATTACACCGATTATAATTATTATCACGAACACATTCAGTTGTATTCAAATGACCTGCTGTAGATCTAATGACTTTGAAATGGTTGAGTTCCAGAATGATGGCCGACTATTTATTACACTGACTGTTGGCGAAACTGTAGTCGAGGCATAAATCTTGAGTTGTCTGACCTTAGATGGCTTTATACTTATCTGCCCTTGCGGCATGTCACCCTACCGGATTTATATGTCTGGGTTGTGTCCTCCCATAGCCATAATTTCCAAAAGTCACACATTAGGCAGTGGGATAGGCTTATTTGATGGTGGCCAATAATCGCTATGTAACAGCTATTTGTGGGCTGTGTAGTATTTAGCAGGGTGGTCAAGCCAATTTCCATTCTACCGCACCCTGGAACAGCCAATTTCCATTCTACCGCACCCTGGAACAGGTTGTATTTTTGATAAGCGACTGCATTTTCACCAAGGAATCATGGCTTATTTCAAAGCTTTACCTCGACATTGGACACCATTCCACTGACTGCCACCGGTGGACGTCATGCTAGATTGGAGTGCAGCTCTGGTCAAGCAAGAAATTGAATGACCTTTGCACAATTAACTTTTGATACTGACCTTGTGCCAGTTGACCTTCACTTGACCTTGGACTGATTGACTTTTGACGTGGATCAAGTGTATTTCCATTATCAGCTTCGGCTTCTAATTATCGTTCCACAGCACGTTTGAAGTAATTTATGCATATCATTTGAACCAATTAGTTTTATGATTAAGAAAACTGCGAGTGTTTTACATTGGTGACTAAATTGATACAGAAGTTGATTTAGGTAGATGAAATTAGAAATTGTATTGTTACTGTATCATATAGGTGCTTGCATATTTGATGTACCAGCATTACATGGATTAAAGTAATGTCCGGTTACAGTAGCTGGTAAATAATCTGGTTAGAATGTATGTGGACATAAAACTGGTTTGCAACATGGCAGTGACCGATACAGCCGGTCACGTTCGTTTTTATTGTGTTACACTCGCGTTATTGTATAATCTCATTATGCTATGATGACGGTTTTTCTGAACATTCTAGCCACAGCAGTCAGTGTCTGCTGTTTTCACGTCTACATTCGTTTTAAGAGTGTACCATATCAGTGGATAATTTTAGCCATAATTTGCTGAAAAATCTTGTGTGTCACTGTACACCAGGAACTCTTTATAATGCACTTCATAATATCACGAATTCTGGTATAATACAATCAGGACATGGATCGCAAAGTTGATTCCCGTATAGAAAATACAGTCTTTATAACATGGCCTCATAATAAGAGAGTTTTTGATACGGTTTCTAAAACCAGCATTTTAATGAGTTTCTGGGGTAGTATGGACAGGCTTTTAGCATTCAGAGGTCTGCCAGTTAAATGACTACTTGAAATTAAAAGAAATTCTGCATTCCGTTACAGCTGCTGGTTTTTGTTGCCAGATTTTGTTGCTAGTTGCTACTACATCTGTAGTAATTTGTACGTGTTAAAACTGCATTCGATGTTTGTACCAGAACAAAGTATTTTGTGAATTTTAAGAATTTTGTTGTAATGAACCACATTCGATGTGTTGATAGTTATGGAGATTTATGTGAAATTGACTTTGTATGTGAAATGTTGTTGTATGTTATTCCGTGTTGTGATGTCATTTAGCCGTCTGCAAGAAGAATTGATACAAGATCATTTTCAAGGGTTTTTCGTGAACCAGTATGGTTTTCTGGAACCGTCTTGCACCCCTCATGAATGTAATTTATTCTTGATATTTACATAGCACATCTACCCCACTATATACGTATATATACGTAATACATATATGTATACCTACAATACATATATGTATATATATACATACAAATGTTTTTGTCACTGAAACTGACCAGTTTACTCTGAGACGCATACGGTTAAAGGCGAATTTTAAATTTCCATTATTAAAAATAGATAATTGATTATAAAAGTCAAAACCAAATTGGATGAGGAATATTTAGGCTATTTACATTATTTTATTATAATTTATAAAAATGTTCAAATGACAATTTTTAAACAAGCCTGCACTGTCAGGTATCTATCTATAAATATCAGTGCTTTTTTTCTAGAAAAAAAGGTTCCGAAAGTGAACAATAGGTTCCAGAACTGAACAATTATAGATGGACTAAAATCCCGAGAAAAACGGGATTGGGAGTGGGAGGGGTCTCAGTAAACACTGAAAACAGTTCACAATACTGAAATTAAATTAAAATAACTAAATTATTGTTTTTATTATTAAAATAAATAAATTATTTTTTAGTGGCTGAAAAAAGGTGCTGAAAAAGCACTGATTAATATTATATATAGGCCTATGCACACCTTTATTTGTTGTTATTTAATTTTATTACCTTTATTTGTTGCTATCTTTAATTTGTTGCTATTTAATTTTATTACATTTATTACATTTATTTTAATTTTAAATTGATATTAAATTTCAAGAAAATCTTATTAATTTAATAATTAAATCATTCCGTCTCAAAATTTGTGCCCTCTTCATTTGCGCCCTGTTCCATGGCACCACGGAACACCGCTCTTTATATACGGTACTGTAAATTTGTATTTATAGGCCTATAACTTGCGTATTATAGGCCTACCATAGGCCTACACTCGGAGGGCTCAGCCGGGGCACGTTCCCCCCCCCCAATAAGCGAGATGGACTGTACACCCAATGCATAAATTGTAGAATGAATAACCAAATCCCCCCCATTCCCCCCAATATTTTGGACAAGTTTACGCCAGTGAGGCCTACATTTGACAAGGGAGCTTAATGATCGAGCGGTATGTAGCCTAGGCCTTTATACAGACTCGCACTTTAAGCTCGTCTATCGTAGGCCTATCAATCTCATCACCTCAAACTGCAAGGAGCGTGCATGATAATTAACCATTTCAATTAGTTTGGTGTAGGCCTACTACTCTTAATTGGACTCAGGGGCGTCTACACCATAGAAACCTTGGAGCAAATGCTCCATCCAAAAAATAGGGGGGAGATCTATCAGTGTGCGTGCCACCATTTTAGGGGGAAGGAACGGGAAGGGGGGAAGAAGAGGGGGAAAAGGAACGTTGCTCCAATGACTTAGGGGGGATAGACGCTCCTGATTGGACCTGCTTATGGTGTGGTATGGTATCTGGCAATTTATAAAGCCCCTCTCACAGTGCGAACTATTCAGCGTGTGAGCCTGGCGGAAACAGAAAATACTTTAAGCTACGAACAACAGAAAGAGAGACAGACAGACAGACAGACGGACGGACGGACAGACAGACAGACAGCCAGACAGACAGACAGAACCCAGCAAGTAGGGTCCCACTCCCACGCAGTACCAAGGGAAGGGAGTTCCATAGGGATGGGCCCGCGACAGCGAAATAACGAAACTGAGCCAAGGTAGACCTCACCCGGGGAACGAACAGATCAAGCCGATTCAGAGAACGTAGGGGTCGATGAGAAGAAGCAGAGAAAGGTTTCAGTGGCGTAGCCAGGTTTTAACACTCGGAGGAGCGAGCACATAAAAAGCCCCACTTTCCAAAATAAATAAGTTCAATTAATTATATTCATTATGAATAGGCCTATGCGCCAATCCAGTTTCCCCAAAAACAAAACATCATCTAGGCTTATGATAGTTTTAAAATCATCCTATTTTCTATTTCTTTCCTTCTCTTGTTTGAAGACCAGACAAGACAGTTCTGTCGTTAAACAAACGGAATTTTGTAGGAGAAAGTTCTTTCTCTCATTTTTTGTGGCCTTCACTGCTTTCATGCTTTTCAATTTTGTGCGTACCTTTAGCCAAATTCTTTCGACCACTTTTTTTTATCACTCCAAGTATCAGACCGATTAGCAAAAAGCCAACAAGCAAAACAAATCATAGTATTAGCTGTTGGTGAGTAAACCATTCAGTGTCTATCAATTTCACTGTCACTTTTCACTTGTTTAAAAAAAGTACTAATTAGCACTGAAATGACGTCCAGTTTCATCTTTGGGAAAGTTTCAAATTTATCTTTAAGACCCGGCTGACAAGGTCCTAACTCAAGTGGAGCACGTACTAGCTCAGGTTTACAAAAGAGGTGTGGAACTGTTTGGTAGTCCTTTCTTTTACCAAGCATATATCCACGGGCTGATGCGTGCTTGCTACTACCAACTGCATCAGCTCCGAGTCGTTTCCCGCTCTCTTTCTTTTCTGCAGCTTCCACCTTGGTGCACGCGTATATTGTAAATCGTTGGATTACTGTTTTTCATTCTTTGTTGGACTCCCTCAGATCTGCCTTTGTTGTCTGGAGTGTTTTTTGCGGACGGCTGCACGTTTGGTTGGAGGTATCCAGTCTTGTTGTCAAGACCTTGAACCTCAAGACCAAGACCAAGACCAAGACCTTGAACCTCGAGACCAAGACCAAGACCAAGACCTTGAACCTCAAGACCAAGACCAAGACCAAGACCTTGAACCTCAAGACCAAGACCAAGACCAAGACTTTGAAACTCAAGACCAAAACCGAGAACAATACCCCAAAATCACAACCATATCCAGATTTCTATTCCTTACTAAAAAAAACTGTCAAGTCAAACTACTCGCTATTTTAATTAAAACATGAATCTTTTATTTTATTCAAACAAAACAATTCCAAATGCAGACTGCAGAGAATTCCGAATTCGCAATTACAAAGTCCTTCGGGCGAAATCTTATTCCATATGCCTGTTGCATTTGATAAAAATCAATTCGATCAGAATTTTCTGACCAAGACGTGACCTGTGGGTCCTCATAAAAATTCTGCCATGTGAAAAATACGTTCTACAGTGCTGAATTCACTGGCACACGGAACAGCTTTTCAAGTACCGGATGTAAATGTACAAATTGTGAGTCTGTTTTGAAATCATTACATGGTAACTAACCGGAAGTCTAAATAAATGTCAAAAGCAACAGTAAAGCCTCACTCACACCGTGTAAACACTAAAGCAATTGTATTAGTAATTATTGGATAAATTATTAAAATCCTTGCATTTTGTTTACTGACTCTTTATATTGTCAAAAGTCTTGGTCTTGGTCTTGCAAAACCAAGACCAAGACCTTGAACCTCAAGACCAAGACCAAGACCTTGAGCCTCAAGACCAAGACCAAGACCAAGACCTTGAACCTCAAGACCAAGACCAAGACCAAGACTTTTAAAAACGAACTCGAGTGCACTCGAGACCAAGACCTTGGTCTCGAGGACAACAAGACTGGAGGTATCTCCAGATATGACCATGTTTCCGAGTCCATGAGAGATGTCCTTCACTGGCTCCCCGTCCAGCAGCACATCCTTTACAGGGTCTCCTCCATGGCCTGGCAATGTGTCTTAGGCCGGGCACCGGTTTACATTCGCGAGTTCTTTACTCTAACCTCTGCCCGTGCGGGGCGCAGATACTTGCCCTCAGACTCCCGGGGGACACCTTGTTGTTCCTTACGCTCGTACTGCCACAGCACATCGTACGGCATTCTCGGTGGTTGGACCTACCGTTTGGAACGATCTCCCTCTTGAGAATCGCTCCCTTCCTAAGGATCTCTCCGGTTCCTTTTGTGGTCTTTTAAACAGGCACGTAACTAGGCTTTTTCGTTTGGGGGGCTTAAGCCTTGAACATGGCAACATTTATACAGTGGTCATACGAATTTTAGCCGTAAGCATACAACGGCTTGACTTGTTTGGGGGGGGCTTCAACTTCGTTTGGGGGGGGCTTAAGCCCCCCAAGCCCAACGCTAGATACGTCCCTGCTTTTAAAGACATTTCTCTTTGATCGGGCCTGGGTCGGGAGCGCCTCTGAGTAGATTACTTGAAGGGGCGCTATATAAATCTGATAGATATATAGATAGATAGATAGATAGATAGATAGATAGACAGACAGACAGACAGACAGACAGACAGACAGACAGACAGACAGACAGACAGACAGACAGACAGACAGACAGATAGATAGATAGATAGATAGATAGATAGATGGATAGAAAGATAGATGGATAGATGGATAGATGGATAGATGGATAGATAGATGGATGGATAGATAGATGGATAGATGGATAGATGGATAGATGGATAGATGGATAGATGGATAGATAGATAGATAGATAGATAGATAGATAGATAGATAGATAGATAGATAGATAGATAGATAGATAGATAGATAGATAGATAGATAGATAGATAGATAGATAGATAGATAGATAGATAGATAGATTTGTGTCAATGATTGCATGAAGTCTTACTCTTACTGTGTCATCTTCGTCCTCGATAGGAGAGTCTGTTGAAGTTATCAGGTAAAAAGGCCCCGCATTTCAGAAAATGGTCTCGGGGCAGCGGTCGCTCCCCTACTCCACCCACTACCTACGCCACTGAAGGAGACGCCTTGTCTGAAAAAGTCTGAAAAAGGACATTGCAGACGATCAAATTGCCGTTATGGAGGTAAGTTCATCAGCGCTTCAAAAATCAGTTACTGGCAGGGTAGCATGTCCCATTATCCCATATGGTCTCCATGTGAAAAGCGAAGTGGAAGATGGTACCCGCACTTTTTAGACCAAAGTTACGCCCGTGACCCGCAATCATGTTGTCGGCCTTGATATGACCCTCACCCCTCAGTCCCCTCAGAATCTCAGCATCAATAATTAATTGTCCTTGGTTAAACATACTGGGGCTGGCTAGCTGAAGAAAGTTCTCTCCGTTACATAATATAGGCCTAAGCATTTAAGACGCCGTTGATTTCGACTTAGGCCTATACACGTCGTGTTCCGATTTTACTGATAGGGAAAATGGATAGATGACAGACGACAAACTTGTCGTTATGGAGGTATACGCTCATCAATGTTTCATTATCAGTTACTGACGGTAATGTCCAAAAATGGTCTCCATGCGTAAAACGTCAAATGCTCAAATGTCCACCACGTCGCCTTCACGTGGCCCCCCTGTTGGAAACGAAATACGTGGTGGACGACCGAGTACACGCCGGTATAAGCGTGTGCCCCATGGGTGAAGAAACCGAAGGACGGACGATCAACGGTACCGACGCAGAGAGATGGTGTCTCCCGATAAAAACACCGGGAGGAAGGCAACGGGAAACCACCTCCCTATCTCATCCCGAGTAAAATGAAATATGACGACAATAAGAAATTCAGATAACAACGTTAACGATTCAAACCAGACATTGGGGAGAGTCGCGTTCGGCAGGGGAAGACAAGGCTTCCTCGGTCGTCAACAAGCGAAAACCTTCAAAATAGGGACGGAGACGGAAAAGGAAAGGCTAAAAATAGGGACCTGGAACATAAGAACAATGGCAAGACCAGGAAAGCTCGCGAACGTCATAGGAGAAATGAGAAGAGCGCAGCTTGACATACTAGGTTTGGCAGAGGTAAGATGGAAGGAGGGAGGAGATTTCGTGAGCGATGGCTATAGGGTTGTCCACACTGGAGGAGACAAGGGACAAAACGGGGTAGCAATTCTTCTGTCAGAAAAAACAGCCAAATGTGTGACGAAAATAGAAAGAGTCGAAGATAGGATGATAATAGTATCAATACATGCACACCCAGTAGACATAACAATAGTACAGGTGTATATGCCTACGTCGGCGCATAAGGAAGAGGAGGTGGATGACATGTATGAGAAAATAGAGAGAGGATTAGAAGACATCAAAGGTACGGATTATGTGATAGTAATGGGAGACTGGAATGCAGTAGTGGGAGAGGGCGAACAGGAAGGTATAATAGGGAAATTCGGATTGGGGAAGAGAAATGAGAGAGGAGAGAAATTAATGGAATTCTGCAAAAGGCAAAGACTGGTAATAACGAACACATGGTTCCAGCAGGAAAAAAGACGAAGGTACACGTGGAAATCACCAGGAGACAGGGAAAGATACCAGCTGGATTACATAATGGTAAGGCAGAGGTACAGAAATAGTGTGAAGAATGCGAGAGCCCTTCCCGGGGCAGATGCAGATACAGACCATAACATGGTAGCTATGACAGTGAGCCTACAACTTAAGTTCATCAAAAAGAAAAGAGTGAAGAAAATGAAGTGGAACAAAGAAATGATAAAAACAAAGATGGGAGAAGTATCGAAGAACCTAGAGGAAAAAGTAGAAAATCTAAAAGAGGGAACAAAAACAGAAGAGAGGTGGACGAACCTAAAAGAGGCATTGATGAAAGAGGCGACTGAAACGATAGGATTCCAAAAGGGAAACGAACCACGTAAACCATGGATAACAACAGAGATGATAAAAGACATGGAGGAGAGAAGAAAATGGAAACATCAAAGTACAGAGGAGGCTAAACAGGAATATAGAAGACTTAACAACCAGCTGAGAAGAACAACGGATAAAGCAAGAGAAATGTGGTGGGAGGAGCAGTGCAGAGAACTGGAACTCCTGCAGGAACAGGGGCGAAGCGATTTGGTGTACGGTAAAATAAAATCACTAAGCAAGAAGCAAAATACAGGAAGAGGAGGTGCAATCAAGAGCAAGGACGGCAGACTACTGGAGGACGCAGATGATATAAGGGAAAGATGGAAGGAATATGTGGAGGAATTATATACAGGAAGTGGAAGCATCGAGGAAGAAATGAGGAAACAAGAACGGAAGCAGGAAGAAACACAGGTGGAGGACGGCATGGGTCCGGAGGTGATGAGAGAGGAGGTCTTGGCTGCAATTAAGGACATGAAGAATGGGAAGTCGGAAGGAATTGACAACATCCCAATAGAAATACTCAGAAATCTTGGAGAGAAGGCAATGAGCGAGGTGGTGCAACTATGCCGGGACATCTACAACACGGGAGAATGGCCAAAGGACTTCCTGCAGACAATAATTATACCAATACAGAAGAAGCAGAATGCAACAAATTGCGAAGACCATCGCACGATAAGCCTTCTGACACATGCATCAAAAATCCTGCTAAGAATTATAACAAAGAGACTGCAGACAAAGGCGGAAGCAGAAAATTGCTTGGGAGAGGACCAATATGGGTTTAGAAAGGGAAAGGGGACAAGAGATGCGATAGCAGCATTGAGGATAATAGCAGAAAGAAGCATCCAACATGACCAAGACATATATATCTGCTTCGTCGACTATGAAAAAGCTTTCGACAGAGTAGACTGGAGAAAGCTAATGGGAATACTGAGAAGAAAAGGGGTGGATTGGAGAGAAAGAAGATTGATAGGTAATCTATACATGGGACAAAGAGTGAAAATAAGAGTTGATGGAGAGTACTCAGAACCAGGAAAAATAGGAAGAGGGGTAAGACAAGGATGCCCACTGTCACCAATCCTATTCAACATCTATATAGAAGAGATCATAAGAGAAACGCTAGACGATATGGAGGAGGGGATAAAGGTAGGAGGAAGAAGGGTGAAGGCATTGAGATTTGCAGATGACCAGGCGATGCTGGCAACTAGCCAGGAGGGCTTACAAAGGATGATGGATCGTCTAAATACGGTATCACTGGAATATGAAATGAAAATAAACGTAAAGAAGACAAAGGTAATGAAGATAAACAAGAGAAGCGGTATAATACCACAAACAATAAAGATCACACTAAACGGACAAGAAATAGAACAGGTGGAGAAGTTTTGCTATCTAGGAAGTGTGATCACAGACGATGCAAGATGCCACGAGGAAATAAAAAGAAGAATATCCATGGGAAAAGATGCATTTTACAAAAGAGGAGAGCTGATGAGAGGAACCTTAAGCAAGAATCTAAAGAAGAGAATGGTGAAGACACTGGTGTGGAGTGTGGTGCTGTACGGCTCCGAGACATGGACAATGAGGAAGGACGACATAAAAAGATTGGAGGCCTTCGAGATGTGGGTGTGGCGCAGAATGGAGAGAGTTAGCTGGGTGGAACGGAGGACGAACGAGGAAATCCTGCAAATGGTAGAAGAACAAAGATCACTCATAAGTACTATACGCGGACGACAAAGGAAATGGATCGGGCACATCCTAAGGAGTGAGACACTGCTAAGAGACATCATGGAGGGAAGGATGGAGGGAAGAAAGACGCGAGGAAGACCGAGGGCAATGCTGCTAGACTGGATGATGACAAAAGAAGAAGGATACAGTGGACTGAAGAGAAGAGCACAAGACAGAGAACGATGGCGTCATTGGTCATACGAACCTGCCAATGGGCAGAGAACATAAAGAAGAGAAGATGCGTAAAACGAAGGTGGAAAAGAAATTGGTACCCCTTTTAGCCCAAAGTGGCGCCCCTGCGGAAGGGTGCAAATATTATGTACGACTCTGAACGATAGGCCTAGTGTTCTGGTAAAGATCAGCGTATAGTCGAATATCGTTTGACATTCCCAAGTTTGCCCACATTTCTGCCTTATTCCGTGATTCCCTCCACTGGCTCCCTGCTCAACAGCGAACTCAGTTTAAAGCCCTCACTCTCATGCGCAACTTCCTCACTGCCTCTGCTACGTCTTACCTAATGAATTTTTGCAACCCAGTTTCTTCCTAGCGATCTTCGGCATCTTATGGTTGTCCCTCGTATACGCTCTTCCACGGCACAATCCAAGAGTTTCGCCTATGTTGGCCCCTCTGCTTTGAACTGTCTCCCCTTGTTTCTCCGCCAAGAGCTTCTTGTCATCTCTCCCCTCCAGTTCCATATACGCCTGAAAACTTTTGTTTTTGCTGGTGCTGGCACTGCTGCGGGTTGAAAGCGCGGCTGATCTGAGTGGCGCCATATAGACTATAGTCTTCGGTTACAATTACAATTACAATAATTACAAGTTTGATGTGCGGAGGCACACAAATCATGGCCTTTCATTTGCCTGCAGTTACGTCATTATATCCACTCACTCCAAATTGCGATATGTAATCAACGGATCCGGTTTGTGACGTAATAACCGGGTGACGTGAGGACGAGGGGCAAACGTTTCTAAACGATTCAGTCGTTCCAAAGGCCACTCCCGATCTTCTGCAGAGCATCCGGTAGAGAAAGAGACCCGAGCGAGACCCGATGACTGGAAAAGGACGCCCAGAAGCCATCAGCGCAGGGCGAAGATGAGTTCAGCCCCAATCGGAGGACGCAAGCACTCGGACTCGCATTCGGAGACAAGGCAGCCGAAGAAAGCGCGCGAAAAGCCTCCGCTGTCGTCTGCTCAGGTAGACCATAATATCAGAGGGTCAAAACTGATAGCGCTATATAATTAGAAAACATAAAGCGTCTCTTATTTGCTTCAGAAATATGAGCTACGGCTGTTACACACCATCAAATCTATCCTTACATCAGACTTGTCAACTCGCACTCGCTACCTGCACTTAAATTGTAATTGTAATCGAACGTTTATATAGCGCCACCTCAAGAGCAATCTAAGCGAAGGAGATCTCTCCGCTAGCTTATATAGGACGCTGGATGTCATAAAGGACAGCTATAGGAGTTCTACCTTTTAGCAAAACAGTGCTGGAAGAGTCGCCAGTGGTGGGCCCATGCACACACGTGGAACCAACCAAGGGCGTATACGGTCCGTACGCCACATACTCGGCCACACATCATGAAGGATGGGCTTACCTGGTGCAGTCACTTAGGCCTAGGTCAAGACGACTTGGGAACAGAGTGACTTAATTCTAAACATACAAAATCCTAGGTAGGAACGAAGATTAAGTGTCCGGCACGCAAACTCAGCAGCAGAATAGGCCTAAACTCCAGCATGTTAGAGATGACTAAACACAGGCTGAGAATTGTCGGGGGGTTGGGGTTCAGCCCCTAGTGTTTCTTAGAAGCTCTAGTTAAGTCTTCACTGCACACCCCAGAGGTCGTTTCCAACCCCTTCAGTTGTGTAGTGCATAGGCGTAATTTGTGGAGGGTACGAGGGGTACCCGGACCCACACTGTTTGGACTGGGGTACCGTACCCCACTTTTAGAAACAATGCCAATTAATATTTCATTAGTGTGCCTTCCCAGAGATCGCAGTCTCCGCCTTGCTTCGTGCATGTAAGAAATTGGTGCCCCCACATTTTGGACCAAGGTTACGCCCCTATAGTATGATTATATTGTGCGTATACATTTTAGCATTTTCTTTCACAATTCCATTTGTAGGTTACTAATGAAGTAATGCTCTGGTTTATTGTGAGATTTGTGACCATGTGAATTGTATACTAATAAATTTGGTGATGTAATCGCTTTAAGGAATTTAAGCTTTCTAGGGCCTATAGCAGTTTTGAATTTTCTCAGTTTGCACAATGCGGATAAAATATTCAACTCCACATGGATCAAACTCATCCAGATCTCACCCCGCCCCAGTCTTTCTTCTACAATTGCCACACTGACTAAACAAATTCTGCATTTAGGCAGAATAATCCCCCGAAGTGACACAGAATCGATTAGTGGCCGACATGGCCGCCGGTGACATGCGCAGGTCAATTCTCTTCAGAATCTTTTACCAAGACCTACTTTTCCCTCTGACTTTTGGGTCACTCGTCTTGGTCGCCAATGACAATCATATGCGATGCCCAGTAAAATGTACTGACTGGACATAGCTGGACAACGCCTCTTATACACGACGCATTGCCAGGAGCGTAGCCAGATTTAAATTCAAGAGGAGGCAACCACTGGCAGCGATCTTGTTTGACAGGTGGGGTGTGGGGTACAAGGGACGCTGCTCACAAAAAATTTGATGACTTTTGGGGATTTCTTCAACGAAAAATTTGATGACCATTTTTGGGGGGATTTCTTCAACAAAAAATTCGATGACCTTTTTGGAGGATTTCTCTTTAAAAAATTTGATGACCTTTTTGGGGATTTTTCAAGACCCCATGATCACCGTTCAAGAGGAGGCAACATCCAGGTGTAGTGGCTATAACCAAAGGAAAATTTTTATATCTAAAAAACCAAGAGGAGGCAACTGCCGCCTCTTGCCTCACTGTAGATACGCCTATGCGCATTGCTCGTGAGTCGTGAATAAGCAGGTGCCCTGCGCTCAGCTTTCGAGCAGTACTTGAGAGATTTGGAGTTTACGGTTACGAAATAAGTGAATTATTGAGTAAGTCAATTTATATACGATATGGTGGTCGATGAATGACAATCGCTTCTGTTTGTTCTGCTCAGTCGCTTACGTCATTTCCTTCTCAACTTGAGATTTACCCTTAACAAATTGCTTATCCTCCACTAAAATATTATATGCTGCCTCTCTACATGTCTTAGTAGACCCAGGATCTGGTTATTGCCTTTGTACGACTCGTTTTTGTCGCGCCATCGGTTGATGCCTTGTGCATTAGACACCGGAGCGATAGCAGTCGTTCATTAATATTTATCTATAATAATAATTGACCCTACAACAAAATAGGCTTATAGCACAATTGGCTTCTTCAAGAATGGTAACTCCAACACGTCAGAAGCAAACATCGATAGTCCTATAGTAGCTTGTATACATCATAATCTAACGTAGAGCTAAAACATCAATGAGGTGACGTCACGTCTGTGTAATATCTGCATGACAGAAGGTGAAACGCTTCGAGATAATAGACTGGTCGTGATCTCATAGACACAATGGTTGGTAAATTTTTGCGCAAGAGGTTATTAACCTCTTGTGCCTCAGGTTAATATGGCACATAAAATAGTCTTCGTAGTCGTATAATCTTAATCTCAAAATTTCTAAAGGGCTGCTTAAAAGCTAAACTCAGGGCATCAGCTTATTCACGAGCGCTGGGTCGTGTCAGAGGGTTGTCCAGTCTTCTATTGCCGAGCTGTCTTAAAAGAGCTACAGTATTCAGAAATAGCTGCAATAAACCTTGACTGCCTTACAGTTGAAGTTCCACAGGCTAAAATTAATTCAGCCGGATCTGAGATCCGGAATCTCTGAGTCGAGATCCGCCATCTGAACTATAAGATATCATTCATTCATTCATTCATTCATTCATTCGTTCGTTCGTTCATTCGTTCGTTCATTCATTCATTCATTCATTCATTCGTTCGTTCATTCGTTCATTCATTCGTTCATTCATTCATTCATTCATTCGTTCATTCATTCATTCATTCATTCACTAGGACATTTATATAGCGCCTGTTCAAGAGGGCTACTCAGAGGCTCAGAGATCCTCCACCTAAACTAGAGATCCGTCACTTATAAAACGGAAGATCCGTTTTAAGGGCGTTCCCGCTGTGACGTGGGAGTTCCCGCTGTGACGTTTAAGGGAGTTCCCGCTGTGCATAGAGCTCTGAAAAGCAGATGAAGAAATAGATAACAAGCGGGACATTCGTGTTACAAGATTCTCGACTATAGTGTAACTTGTCCACGGTTGCGGTTTGTCAACCAGTACATGATCAATAATAAAAACGAATATGGTGATTATTATCTCACGCATTTTATATATGTTTTATCCGAATTAGCGAGGAATATCGGTTATGGAATCGCTACAATGGCTAGATGGGCGTATGTTTTAGAATTGCAAAATATTTTGAGGTCTCCTGGTTGAGCATTTTAGCCACTGAGTTCTTGGGGATACTCGATAGTGTAGTGGTTAACGTGCTGGGCTGTCAACCGAAAGGTCTGGGGTTCAAATCCCCACCAGAGCAGAAATTTGGTTCGAGATTTCTACTCCTCCTGCACCCATAGCCAACTCAGCTATAACGAGTATACTCTGACCGTACACTGTCGGTGCACGGGAAGATGAGACGGTGACTGGCCACCCGCCCTCACATGCCGAGGCTAAGAAAATGAAGTTGCTAACACTTTATACCCAGTGGCGTAGCTAGGATATTTTGCGCCCGGGGACGAACTATGAATTTGGCGCCCCCTCCCCCCCCCGTTTTACTATTTCACATTTTCCACATAATCGAATGGCAATTTTAATTTTTTTTAATGAAATAAAATATGAAAAATACAGACAGTACATGCATGTTTCCCCTTAGTGCTCAATGGGGCGCCAAAATCATACCTAAGAACTTATTTGTAAGTAATGAGGATATAATTGGATATATTTGGGGCGCTAAAATTAAATCTTATGCATTCATTTGTGATAAATTAGTTAAAACTGCATCAAAATTAAGAGTAAAATTATTTATCTTAACCCTCATTTTGGCGCCCCCTTCCCTTGGCGCCCGGGGACACATGTACCCCTCTGCCCCCCTAGCTACGCCACTGTTTATACCCATGGCTGCTTCAGGGCTATAGCTCATTTAGAAAGTAGCCAGGTAATTCAGGAACAGAGTATAAGCCGATGCATAAAGGAGCCCCAGAGGCGGATTCAGTGGAGCGTGACGGACGTTCGCCCTCTCTCAAGGGCGTAATTTGTCCCACACGGTGGTGGTGGCCAATCCCCTCCTCCCTTCATTTCTTCTTCCCTTCTCCCTTCCCTTATCCTCCCTTCCCTTATCCTCCGTTCCCTTCCGTTCCCTTCCGTTCCCTTCCCTTCTCCCTTCCCTTTTCCCTTCCATCTCCCTCTCACCCCTCTCCTATACGAATTCGGTTATGTTTTGTCCGCCACTTTAAGGTCACTGCATATTACATAGTACATAATTCTGTTTCACAACTCTGTTGACGACACATGTGAGGAGACCGCAATAGAGCCAATCAACAGGATTCATTCGTCAATCATTGGCAGCACATGTATACGGGCCAAATAGTGCTGGTGATGACCGTAGTCTTGTTGTCAAGACCTTAAACCTCAAGACCAAGACCAAGACCAAGACTTGAGCCTCAAGACCAAGACCTTTGAACCTCAAGACCAAGACGGAGATCAAGACCTTGGTCTCGAGGACACAAGACAGCCTGTCTATAACATTGGCGTATTTCACCCTAATTGTTTTCTCATTGCGCCCCATGCCCCATTTCATTGCTTTCGTCCCACACTTCAAATCCTGGGTCCGATTCTCTCATTATGGCGTATACTGGGACCCTACACTGTTACTCAGCTTGATGAGCGCAACTCGAGTATACATCGCATGGTGCTATATAAATCTTCGATTGCATTTACATTACGTTACTTACACGTTCTTTCACAATGCATTGGACCTGAGTACGGTGTTCGTTTGCAGACGACGACGGCGGCATCGCCAGGCATGAGCGGCACAAGCGGAGCGACCCGCAAGCGCAAGTTAGACGCAGCCGATTCGGTCACGGCCGTCGACCTGGACACGGACTCGAGCGGTGGCGACGGGACGAGCTCCACGTCGCTCCAGTCGGCCCAGCCGAAGATCTCCCGCGCCTCGTCGGAGGCCATCGAAGGCGGGACGATGGCTGTGGAGCAAGACGCGACGGTCCCGCGCTTCGGGCTCGGCGACCAGCACCAACATCCGGTCGCACACCGTTACATGGTCAACATCTCGGAGACGTCACTGCTCCTCCCACACCGAGCTAGCTCCTCCTACACGATGCGCCACTCGGACGCCACGCGTTCGTCAAGCTCACTGCATGGGCTGGACGTGGGCGTGCCCTCTTCCGCAGTGGGCGTGGCCGTGGGTGGGGCGATAGGCGGGGCCGGCAGGCGCAAGTCGCTTGTGTTCAAGTTCGACTGTGAGTTGGGGGATATGTGGATCGAAAATGGTTACGAAAGAGGAAGGAGGAGAAGGATCGTCGCCGGAAATACAGGCACAGAAAAGGTACCGTGCCTACTTGGTGATATGTATCATGTATTATATAGCGCTCGCTTTTCTGCTTCTGCTGACACTTTGGAAGTGGAGGATTGACATACAGTGGCGTCACGACTCACTAGGGTTGGTGTCATGGTGTCACCCTCATGGACCTCCTCCCTTAGTCCCTTACCAGACCATACAGTGTCCTTAGCAATGTTTTTTTTAAATTGATACTGATATAGTACATATAAGCTAGGCTTACGAAAAATGTATTTGTTGTTACCTGTTATTGTTAATTTAAAAATAATAAATTTCAACTCAAACTCTGCACAAAAATATTTTAGAAAGTCATTTTGTCAGTTTGGTGTGACCCCTCTGAAGGTGTCATCCGGTGCCGCCCGCACCCCTGCACCCTCTAGTGACGCCACTGTTGACATAGATCGTCAACGTTTTCGTGTTTAGAATACACAACAAGATAACATTTAACATTTTTTACGCCTTTGATTTTTTCTGCATACAATCCTGGTTAGTTTACCAGGTACGCACAGTCCCACTCAACAGCCAGTTCTTTCTGACACCATGTTAATTATCCGTAGCATCTTCGTCTATCAGTAGTCCACAACTGTCCTTGTACTAGTTACTACTGCTCCAGGCTTCTAACCTGTCAATCACCCATCACCCAGTGGGTGATTGACAGGTCGAAGCGTTCAAGCTCCGCCCAGTTGGTTCTACAGTACACTACAGTACATTTCCTCTACATTTTTATCTGTTGTCGAGTGATACTTATGTCGCCCGTTAATTGCAGGTGGTAGAAAGTCTGGAGCTTCAGGGCTATACAGTTCAAGGTCAGCTCGCCAAGGGCAAGTTTGGAGTGGTACTGGCAGCCCATTCGGTCATCCGAAGGAAGGACGTGGCCTTGAAGGTGCTCGAGAAGGACCTTCAGCTAAGAGGTTCTCCGAAGGACCTGCACAGGTCACCAGCTAGTTCCACCTCATCGCTGAGCATCCCCTATGACCTTCCGAATGAGGTCGGTTGAACTGATCAATCAATGCAGGGACAAAGAACGATTAATTTCCGGTTTACTATACTTTGTTGTATTCAAGACTTAAGATTCGAGAGCAAGGCACAGGCGAGGCAGCGTAAAATCATTTTTCTGTCTTGAAAAACAAGGATCTTATGCGACTGTATGTTTGTGTGAAGACACTTAATATAGCACTTATTAAGCACCTCACATCTGACTGATCTAAACCAAGTGCGTTTTAAGTGCAAATGCAGAACAATGGTCTCTCCGGTTGCGTGCCGGATCTAGAATTCAATGAAAATGAGTTCGTGTCCTTTGTGCCCACTCGGCCTAACGATCCTGTAAAAGTTGTTCTCGGAACTTGTGCACGGTTGGCTTGACGTTGCAACATAATAGGATAATAGGCTACGTGCAATAAATATGTTACTTAATGGTTTCATAAAATGCGATGACTTTTAACTGCTTGAATGGGAATCAAAACTGTTTCAGAGCGAGTTTTATGCTCTGTGTGTATGTGTGTGTGTGTGTGTGTGTGTGTGTGTGTGTGTGTGTGTGTGTGTACATGTATGCATGTGTGTATTGTGTACGTATGTGTATGAATATGTATGTATGTGTGTATGTATGTGTGCATGTGTGTGTGTATGTATGTGTGTATATATATGTGTATGAATGTGTGTATGTATGCGTGTACGCATGTATGTTTGTATGTATGTGTGTATGTATGTATGTATGTGTGTGTATATATGTGTGTGTGTGCTTATGTATGTGTGTGTGTGTGTGTGTGTGTGTGTGTGTGTGTGTGTGTGTGTGTGTGTGTGTGTGTGTGTGTGTGTGTGTGTGTGTGTGTGTGTGTGTACGTGTGCGCAACCAGTCCATCCTCGAAGCTTCTAGGTCGTCACGCTTCGTCGCACAAATAAACAACGTCAGGAAGTGGTATTCTGTGTTTGACTCCTCTTTGCATATGATTAGACATCGGTAGATGTCGTTGTCTTCGTCTTTACCTGGTCATTCATTACCTGGTCATTATCATCTTAATTGTCGTCATCGTTATCACGTCACCTGCCACGTGATTCACCAATCGATCCGGCTGACGTGTTTCATCGTTACGTTTCCATAGCTACAGATGCAGCGTCACCTGAAGCACGAGAACGTCGTCGAACTCTACGACTACCACGTCATCAACAACCGCATCACCATGGTGATGGAGCTGTGCGAGAACGGGAACCTGCGCCACCTGTTGACAGCGACGCCCGGCTGCATCCTCAGCGAACGGGTCTGCAGGCGATACTTCCGTGACATGTTCGAGGCAGTCGCCTATCTCCACTCGCAGGGCATCGTCCATCGAGACATCAAGTGCGAGAACTTCCTCGTCGACCGTCGTAACCGCATCAAGCTCGCCGACTTCGGGTCTGCCCGGCCCCACTCCCTCGGAGACGAACTGTGTACGACGCGGCACGGCACCGCGGGCTACTGGTCGCCCGAGGTTGTCGCTCGGCTACCCTATAACCCCCGGACGGCTGATGTGTGGGCGCTTGGCGTCACGCTGCACATTCTGCTGACGAGTCGATTTCCGTTCTCCGGGGATGACAGGCAGGTGTTGGTCGGAATGCAGAAGGGCCTTGACCTTCACAAGGGCATGTCCGTGCATCTGTCCAGAGAGGTGTCGGAGCTGCTCAAGGGGCTGCTCCACTACGTGCTACAGGTGAGAGGGCATTTCATTGGTATAGGCGTGTTCGGCTAATGCTCGGGTTTTGTCTTGTGCTAAACATCGTGGGAGATTTTCACTACATCCGTTGTGAAACTGGCATTTTGTTGTCAAGCCGTGGAGATTGACCCACGAGCAGAGGGTTAAAGTTCAGGAGCAGAGGGTTAAAGTTCAGGAGCAGAGGGTTAAAGTTCAGGAGCAGAGGGTTAAAGTTCAAGATCGGTTGTATGTTTGATGTTGTCTGTCGGTAGAAATACTACGATTACCTTATTCATCCTACGAACTCCTCGAACTTGAGTCTCTTCTTATCTCAGGTCTTTTATTCATGACACTTCCCTTTCACAAATCCTAACCTGAATCCTTCTTTTCCCCTTACTTCTCTGTCTTCAGTTCTAAACACCATCCGCCGTAGCTGTCTGACTGTCTGACCCTTGGATCTTGACCTGGAACCGAATCGGACCTTACTTGCCTATTCCTTACCTACCTATTCCTTACCTATCTATCCCTTACCTACTTGGCCACCCGTCCTCATGTGCTGAGGCTAAGAAAATGAAGTCGATAATACTTTGCAAACTGGGCTCATTATGAAGATAACGCGACTCGTCTGTTGAGTTGGCTGACACTGCTCGTAATTAGCCTGTTGTTTTTAATTCTACTATGTCTCTTATTATGTGTACAGTATTTGTAAATCGTCATAAGTGCTCACTCGTGACATGCGCAGAATAATTAGCCTATTCGTCCCATGTGCCAAGTCTTCGCGGATATCAGATCTCTGGTTCTCGATTACTGTAACTCGGACTGACATTTTTCTGATGTTGGCCAGACTACAGTTTGTTCTTAGTGCGTCCTCTGTTGGATACCTTGCGCACTAGACACCGACGCTACAGACAAAGTGACCTTTATTCGTAATTGTAATCTCCAAACTTCTAAAGCGCCACTCGAAGACCAAGCGCAGGACACCAGCCTATTGTCAGTAAGTCAAATCAGAGGTGCCCCAAAGGAGGTTCGAATCCGGTGACCAGAGATGCCAGCTCAAGAGAGGAGGCAGAGCAGTTGTTAAGGCGGGTGTCATATAGGGCGAGAAGAATTGGAAGGCGGAGGAGCAGTTAAGTCAGGGTAGGAGTTCTTGAAAAGGTGAGACTTCAGTTTTGAGTGGAAAGCCCAGGGTGGAGATGATAGATAGAGGGGCATGAGGAGAAGTATTATTACATTACGTTACGTCATTTTACGTTCCAGGTCCGCTACACGGTCAACCGCGTCCGCTGTTCTGATTGGATGCGTCTTTCCGATGGTGACAAGCCATACATCGGAAACTTCTATCTTGTGTCGAAGCCACGCAAGTTCTCAGACAGTCCTCAGGAACACGCTCTGAAGGAGTCGTTCGGAATCTGAGGGTGAAGGTCGAGTACCACGGTGCATCGCCATACCGACCAATTATGTGATATATTTACATGTCATTTATCAGCTTACATGTAATTCAAATGACTTGTGAATATGTGTAAATGTGATTTTTTATTCAGTTATTTGTTTACAAGTAAATCATATTTATATTAAAGTCTTTTACATGTAATCATATCAGCAGTTTACAGTTTTACATGTCTAATTATTTCCGGTTTTGTTTAGCGTAATCATGATTACTGATTTCTTAGATGTAATCTTGATGGATTCCTATTTTGTTTATGCAGAACAAATTATTCTTAGGTTCTAGATGTTGTTTGTCATGCATGTAAGAATTCATTAATTGCTGAGTTTCTTACATGTAATTCCACTACTTCTGTTTGAGTTACATGTCAGTCTAATTGCTCCTTGTTTTGCTTACATGTAATTCCACTTCTGTTTGTGTTACATGTAAGTCTAGTTGCCCCTGTCTTGATTACATGTGATACTTTTGTTATAGGTATTTATAGTTCTTACAAGTAAATGTCATGATTTTCAATGATTTTCTATCACTATTTCTTTTTTACGACTGACATATTTTGTTCTACTCATTTCATTAGACTGAGTTTATTGTTAATTTATTATTAATAATCAATAATTGTTATTAATCAAAATAATTAATAATTTAATTACAAATGTAAATTATTTATCTTGTTGTAATTATTAACTGCCTGGGCTATTGAACTGTTTACCTGGCTGATGTAATAATATTGTATTATAATTATTTTGTAATTATTATTATTATTCATATTGTAAAGTTATTGATCATTGTTTAAATTTGCCGCTAATCCTAATTTTTAGCTGTTTGTAGTTAGTAGGCCTGAAAATCAAGAAATGTTTCATGTTAATCACGTTTTCGATGTTTCTCTTTTGATTCTCCTAATCATATTCTGAGCTAAAGTGGTACAGTTGTTAGCTATCTTTCTGATCATTGACTACATTTTTCTGGCAAACTTGGTGAAATAAAATGTTTTCTAAAAAATAAATCTGACTTTCTTTGTAACTATTTAAATAATTACGCCAAACGAAGTAAACGTAGGCTTATGTTGATTTAAGTGACCAATAAAACACTTAAACAAACACTGTACTTAACAAGTAAATAAACAGTTAAATAGACTATTAAATGAACAGTTATTTGAAATTGAAATAGCAACAATGACTCTACTAATTAACAAATGTAAATGAAAATGTAAATGCAAATCTCCGAAAGTTCTCAGCGCCACACAAAAGCTACATCAGAGAAACCAGCTTATTCACCGCCACTATGTCACATCAAGTCCGCAGTGACCAGGGTGTTAGAGGGTCAGTATCAGTGCCAGGTCAGAATCTCAGGGATGTCAAAAGGGGAGAATAATATAAATTAGATTATTAACTGCACGCATAGCACGCATAGAACTACAAAAAGCAGTTTACTGCTAAAGTTCAATAAGATGCAACGAGTATAATACAATAGTTTACGTGTAATTGTAATTATCGCCTATTTATATAGGTCCTTTCAGAGTGAAACTCCTCAGAGGTATTTCCGACATATACAACCACACAATCTCACCCAATGAGTTTCAAGTACTGACTGGATAGAGGCGAAGACAGACGGAGGAACTTATGTTGTCCGTTGCCTCTGGCACGCCACGCCATGACCTTCATAAAACAAATGTAATGCGATTATTTAAATATATATAATTTTACACAATTATGCACTTAATTATGCAAATATACTATTGCCTTCTATATATCATGATAATGATGATGATGATGATGATGACGATGATGATGATGATGATGATGATGATCAATCAATCGATCAATCAATCAATCAAGCATTTATATAGCGCCCCTTCCAGGAACCTATTTAGTGGCACTCCCAGTCCAACCCCGGCGAAAGACAACAGTCTTTAGAGCAGGTATGTATGTATGTATGTATGTATGTATGTATGTATGTATGTATGTATGTATGTATGTATGTATGTATGTATGTATGTATGTATGTATGTATGTATGTATGTATGTATTGTATGTATGTATGTATGTATGTATGTATGTATGTATGTATGTATGTATGTATGTATGTATGTATGTATGTATGTATGTATGTATGTATGACATTGTATGTATGTATGTATGTATGTATGTATGTATGTATGTATGTATGTATGTATGTATGTATGTATGTATGTATTGTATGTATGTATGTATTGTATGTATGTATGTATTGTATGTATGTATGTATGTATGTATGTATGTATGTATGTATGTATGTATGTATGTATGTATGTATGTATGTATGTATGTATGTATGTATAATCATTCCATCCCTCTAGGGTTACCTTTTGGTATTGAAGACAACAATATGTGCATAAGTAACCTTGTGATAAGCAATTGAGCGTACTAATATTTAATATAAAAATATATGCTTAACACCAACAAATTATTGTACTTTTAGTTCATTAATCAGTCTAGCAATGATACACTGTATACGCTATCCATTTAGCCGATGTTAACGATTTCTTGTCAATTGAAGGGCTTGCCTCAATAACCAGGTAAGTCGACATACCTGGTTTATGTGAAAAAGTATGCCAGCCTGCTTGCAATATTGTATTCTATATACCCTGCAAATTTGGTGCAAATCTGATTATTTTTGAATTGGCTTTTGGATAAAACAGTTTGTCGAGATATGGTATTTAGCAGCCGGCAGCATTACTCCAATGCAATAACCCGGTATGATAACAAAAATTGCCGTTTTTTCTTGTAATCTTTGTATTAAAACCGGTGCAATAATCAGATTATTTGACATACCCGGTTATTGTCTCTTACTTACTCTACAATTCACTGATTTTGCGTTATTTTTTCTTACTGTAATGTAGCTATGATGACTTACCTTCTTATTGCATGATTAATTTGTACTGTGTGCTAGTCACCATTTGGTGCAAGAATAAGGTATGTCGACTAACAGCAGACGATTTTTGCTTCATACTGGGTTATTGAGTGTCAATAACCAGGTATGAAGCAAAATGTCGTGAAACAAAACATTAAAGTTATCTTTTGCATTGCATTATGTAACAATTTCGTGAAAGACTATAATAACTCGCATGGTGCTTCAAACAGCTTGTCGATATCTAGTAAAATGGCTTAGACACAACAGTTTGAAGTGTCAAATCTTTGAAGCCATTTTCCCAAAACTAAAAAAATCCGACATACGTGGTTATTGCTGCAAGCCCTTCAATTGTTAAAAGTTGTCATGAGTACCAATAAAGGTTATTGATTGATTGATTGATTGATTGATTGATGTATGTATGTATGTTATGTATGTATGTATGTATGTATGTATGTATGTATGTATGTATGTATGTATGTATGTATGTATGTGTGTGTGTGCATGTATGTATAATATACATACATGCACACACACACATACATACGTATATTATACGTATCCTTGTAAGTAGGTATGTTGTATGTGTGAAGGTATCTATATAAGTATGTATTTTTGTATGTATGTATGTATGTATGTATGTATGTATGTATGTATGTATGTATGCATGTACCTTGAGTCGCTCGTTCGTCTGAACGTCTACCAGGGTGGTTCCCTCTGTGTTCCCTCTCCGTACATCGCAGAATCATAGCTCGGGGGCTCATCTTCGTACCGGAACTGGTCCGATCCAGCCCCATATTCGAAATGCCTTGATCCGCCCATCAGACAGGCGTCTTCGTCCCCGGCCGAGACCCGGGCGTCGTAGGGTCCCTGGTTGTTCGCCCCATCGATGTGTTCAGGGATGAGGAAGCCGTCGACGTAGAGGTCGTGGGTTCGAAGCCCGACGGAGGCTGAGCGATGGAGACGGATGAGACGTCCCTCGTGACTCGTCTGTGACTCGGCGACAAAGATGGCGAAGTCAATGACGCCTCCAGCGTCATAGTCGTCATCGTCATCGTCGGCGTCAAGGTCGTCGCCGTCGATGAATCCGTCCTTTGGAATAAGAGATTAATCAATCAATCAATCAATCAATCAATCAATCAATCAATCAATCAATCAATCAATCAATCAATCAATCAATCAATCAATCAATCAATCAATCAATCAATCAATCAATCAATCAATCAATCAATCAATCAATCAATCAATCAATCAATCAATCAATCAATCAATCAATCAAGCAATCAAGCAATCAATCAATCAATCAATCAACCAATCAACCAATCAATCAAATTCGTTTATTTAGTACATTAAGCTGACACAGATGCAACTTATACATAAGTGCATCACTGAATTAATCATCGGTCCTTGTATAATTCAGCTGTAGGCCATGCCTGTACCCTGCAAGCATTTCCATGTGACGGAACCCAAATGGGTTCTATACGGAACCCGTGTGGGAATTTGGGTCCTATGTTTCATGTGGGCATGCGGGCAGGATTAGAAATGGAAGTCGATCCACGAACCAAGGAGTGGCGCTGGGTGAACCTCCTCGAACAAACTCCTTAACCAGACTCTGTCAACTGCATGAACCTTCCTGTAGAATATATATAGGACAAGATTTAAACTGACCTATGATCTAACCTTTACAATTATCCTAAACCCTTTAAATATACTTGTCTTTTCTTACATTTCGTTCCCGCAGCCAGCGATCTTTGCGACCGGGTCAAGAGATTGCATGGTTGAGTAACGATGTAGAACTATTATAACGTGGCCTATACTCTCGTGCATTTCATGCCGTGTTCACAATGAGTGGAACCGTCTAGCAATGTTTGCTCGCAGCTCGAACTCTTTTTCTTCCTCCGAAGAAACGCCTAAAAATTGACTGTTTCTCAACGCGGCTTTCAAAAATATTGATATCGGACGGCATTCCCGAGGTATAGCCTATATAATCTCTCTGGATTTGAAAAATAAGGACATTGTTCTGGAATGGCTAGTCTTCACAGATGGTTTTATCGGTGAGAAAGGTGACACCAACAGCGACTGTGTTGAAGCGTTGGAATTTCAATAGATAAGCGCTGAAAGAGAAAGGTAGTCTCTCTGTTGTCTCCTGATATTTGGGCCAGGCGGTAGCCGAGGAGGTTGATCAATGCGAGGCCATCTTGGTTCATTGGACCCAGAGTTTGAAAGGTCAAGGGCACAAAGCGCAATACGATGACAAAATCATTAACATTGTTATTATTTATTATTATTTTAATTATTATTATTACTTTATTATTGTATTTATTTATTGTTATTATTGCTATTGTTATTATATTTATTATTATTTGTATTATTAGGCCTAATTTTATTGTTGTTCTTACTATTATTATCATTATTTCTACTGTTATTATCATTATCATCATCATCATCATCATCATCATCATCATCATCATCATCATCATCATCATCATCATCATCATCATCATCATCATCATCATCATCATCATCATCATTATTATTATTATTATTATTATTATTATTATCATTATTTTTATCATTATTATTGCTATTACTATTATCATTACAATTACTATTACTATTACTATTACTATTATTATTATTATTATTATTATTATTATTATTATTATTATTATTATTATTATTATTATTATTATTATTATTATTATTATTATTATGGAAAACTAGTGACGTCATGCTTACGTATGCTTCCAGGATGAACCCGTTACAACGGACCTCGTTCTTCGTCTTGTTGTAGATAACTGTCGTTGGATTTCCATCGAGCACCCAGAACCAGACGGAGGTTGTCTCGTCTGAATACGGTGGGGTCGATCCCTCGGCCAGGTAAGGGACCCTACGGCAGACAACAGTAATCGCACATAGACAGATCCATGCAAAAAGACAAACATACATACAGACATACACACAAATATACATACAGTACATTACAATACAACACATTACAGTACAAACAATACAATACCAAGCACTACGTTACACTACATTACGTTACACACACATATATACATTACATACGTTACACACATTGCATACACTACATACTTATATACCTATATATACATATATATACATACATTACATACATACATACATTACATACATGCATTACATGCATACATACATTACAAACATACATTACATACTGGTATAGGCTATACATACAATGTTACATACATTATATACGTATATTACACACTTGCATGCAATGGAACGTAGTATAAACCGAGATCGAGACTTAAATGGTGCTGAGGACTTTAATCCAACTAAGCACACATTGCAGAACAGACGCGCGCACATTGCAGACGAAGAACATACACTGAGCGAAAATGTAAGAAGCAGATGAACGACATGAAGACGAAGAAGAGACGGAGAAGGCAAGAGAGACGGTGACAGAGAAACAGCAGGAGACAGACAGACAGACAGACAGACAGACAGACAGACAGACAGACAGACAGACAGACAGACAGGCAGACAGACAGACAGACAGACAGACAGACAGACAGACAGACGTCACGGTACGTCCAGGACACGGTAGCCGATTGGAAAGACCGCTCTCCTTTTAGTGCAGTGAGCAAGGGTTCGAGCTTCCTCTGAGACGGTTATAGGACCTACTGTGTATAAGTGCCTGAGCAAGTCCTTCACTCACAATTACTCAGCGCCATTCGTTGAGGCTTGGTACGTTTGTGTGTGTGTGTATGCTACGCGTTTGTGTACGTTTGTGTGTGTATGTTTGTGTACGTTTGTGTGTGTATGTTTGTGTACGTTTGTATGTGTATGTATGCTACGCGTGTATTTTTGCATGAGTCTGTCAATGTGCGATTACTTTGGCATGCCGTAGGGTCCCTTACTTAGATAGGGGCGCTTAATAAATACGTAAAAATAATAATAACAGTCAGGTCAGACGGAGAAGGAGTTAGACAGAGAGGCGTGTGGCACGGTGGCCGATTGGTTAGAGTACTCAGCCTGTAACGCGGAGAGTACGGGTTCGAGACTTCGAGTGCGTATATATATCCACTGAGGCGGTCATTGTGTAGGGACCTTGAGCAAGTCTTTCACTCACAATTGCTCAGCGCCATCGATGTTCTGTCGTAAGGTCGTGTGCACCTCTGAACTTAGGAAGGAGGGCAGTAGCAAATAGAGTTGTTCTGTTATTGCATTAGGCCTATGTTTATGTTTATATTCGTTTAATGAAACAACAGACATAACGCTGTAGGTGTACAAGGAAGTGAATTAAAATTGTTAATTGTTAATAATAGCTTAGTAAGAGTTAGAAAATAACATTCTAGATATGAAGTTTCGAGAGTCTTTATCTGGTAGATTAAAATTGTGAGGACGATTTCTTAGGGAGTAAGGAGTAATATGGTTGGTTGGGAATAAACATCTAATTGAGTGATTTTCATTGAGTAAAGCTGCTTTAAATAAGGCCATTTCGGCTTTGAGCACAAGCTCAGCTATGGAGGGAGAGATAGTTTGAACATATCCAAATCGTATTGTAAGGAGACACACAGTCAGGTAGACGGTCACAAGCACAGGGCAACAGGACACAGAATAAGACACTTGATCTGTATCCGTTACTATACCAAGTAAAACCAGTTGTGCGCAGAATGCCGGAAAAGTTGTCATTTTTAACGCAGCCTATAATATTATGTCCTCAGTGATATGTAAGTAAGTAAGTAAGTAAAGATGCCACTGACTTTTCTGAGTGGCGCTTTATAAATTTTTGAATACAATTAATAACTACACTTTCTGCAGATGCATGTAAACAAACAAACCTTTTCTCGCCTTACCATATTTTACCTTACCTCATCTAAACTCACCTTACCTTACAACTTCGGGGGTGAGAGGGGTATACCCGCACGGTCGTACCCCCACATTTATCACCCAGGAGAAACAATGGCCATTATTATTGTATCGAAGGAAGGCCTTTATTTGAGCCTTCAAGACTCAAAACAATTACTGAGCATCACTGGCGTAAACTTGTCCAAAATATTGGGGGGGGTTATTCATTCTACACTTGTTGCATTGGGTGTACAGTCCATTTCAATTATTGGGGGGACACATGCCCGGCTGCCCCCAGAGTTTACGCCTATGCTGAGCATCATCTTCATCGTGAACACCATCATCACCTTTATTGCTATTATTATTGCTGCTGTTGTTGTTATTGTTGTTATTATTTTTTCCCGAGGTACATATATGATCCCTCGGGAGTTCAAAAATTAGGGGGGAGTTGTTCTGGAATGGCTAGTCTTCACAGATGTTTTTATCAGTGCAAAAGGTGCTACCAAAGGCGACTGCATTGAAGCGTTGGATTGTCTTAGATAAGCGCTGAAAAAGAAAGGTAGTCTCTCTGTTGTCTCCTGATACTTGGACCAGGCGGTAGCTGAGGAGGTTGATCAATGCGAGGCCTTCTTGGTTTATTGGACCCAGAGTTTCAAAGGCCAGGGGCACAAAGCAATACGATGACCAATTGGCAGTATATTTGGATGTTTTTCTGGCTGCTGCTATATGTTATTATTATTATTATTATTATTATTATTATTATTATTATTATTATTATTATTATTATTATTATTATTATTATTATTATTATTATTATATTATTATTATTATTATTATTATTATTATTATTATTATTATTATTATTATTATTATTATTATTATTATTATTATTATTATTATTATAATTATTATTATTATTATTATTATTATTATTATTATACAAAAGTATATTATATTTAACAATAATAACTGAATCATCTGAAGCGCCATCTCAGTGTCACTCAGACAGAGGTGGCAATGTCCTCGAGAGGCAGATGGCGTTCCCTCGTTGCAGAGTCACCGAAATCCGTTGGAGCAAATAAGATGTTTCCAGTGGATCGTGAGTTGCTTCCGTAATCCGCCTTCCCAACTCCACTACGAACTGTAGACCTTCCCCGCTCCAAGAGCCGCCCGTCTCCAAGGCGATCGCCACAAAGCCATGGGTGTTAGTGATGGCTGAGTATTTCACTCTCTTGGACCGTACTGAACGTTCCGCGGCTTCGCCAGCTCCGATGGATGTGTGGGCAAGATGGGAAGTAGCGTAAGTGTCGGGCACTGTCACATCCCATGTCAGGCATTGTCCACGTGACCAAGGGATCAGTGTGACACCGTCTGGTCGCTTCCCATTTCCTCTTGAGAGGCCGAGAGGCTCTTTCTGAGCAGGGATTTTAGCTCTGCTCATCGCTCTCCAGATTACGTCATTCAGCATAGCGTGTCGCTGTTGTTTCCCGCCTCCTTTTCTACAAACCAGACCATGAAGACCTCTTGCGTCGACATTTTCTCGGCAGTGGTGGCACAAGTGCGGCTCACAAAGTGTCGTACCAAGCCTCACTATTATTATTATTATTATAAAATATTGTTATTATTATTATTACTATCATTAGGCATGGCGCATAAACAGCGTAGTTAGACCCGATAATGACTTTTAGATCTAGAATTATACACGCTAGATGTAACCAAAGATACATCGATTAACAAAACAGTTTGAATAATTACTTAATCAATAGGTAGCATGAAGGGGGATGCTCTCTGTAATTTACCTTGATGCTGTATGGCTGGTCTTTCCTTTCTTCTTCCCTGCAGTTCGAGTCTTCTTAGAGGAGGCTGTCATTAGAATCGACATGGTGGTGATGATGACGGAGTTGCTAACCAAAGACACTTAACCACAACGAATGCCACACGACTGATCGATCTGTTCGGAAGACTTATTTTTATAGCGCTGTGATGCGTGCACTGTGCTTCGATCTCAGTCTGCAGCCTATGGGAAGCTCTCGCTCAGTCGCATGCACGCTAGTCTGAAAGCCACCACGATCACAATGCTATCTGTCTGTCTGTCTGTCTGTCGGTCTGCCTGCTTATCTGTCTTTCTATGTGTTTCTATCTGTCTGGCGAAACTGTGTGCTTGATAAATATCCTATCTTCTGTCTTTCTCCGTCCGACTGTATGTTTCCGTTTTGCCTCTGTATTTCTGTCTGCCTGCCTGTCAGTTAGTCTGCCTGTTTGCCTATCTGCCTGCCCGTCTGTCTGTCTGTCCGTCTGTCTGTTTGCTTGTCTGCCTGCCTGCCTGCCTGTCTGTCTGTCTGTCTGTCTGTCTGTCTGTCTGTCTGTCTGTCTGTCTGTCTGTCTGTCTGTCTGTCTGTCTGTCTGTTAATCGTGAACATGTTCTGCGTTGGTGTCTGTGTGTGATCAGACCATGATCATGTGATGAATGCAATTTACTCTCGGCATTGACATCCATGAGATTGGTCGAGGCAAAACAGGTAGGCAAACAGACGAACAAACGGACATTGACGAGGACAGACAGGTACACACGGACGGACAATTTGCATTTGCCAGACAGAGAAACAGACAAACACGCCAACAGAGAAATACGCACGCGGACCGATTTGTGCCCGCTGGATTGACAGTCCGTGACGGGGCTTTGTCTCCGTTTTTTTTTCATGTGTGTCGCCTTTACCTGTTGCATTGTCTTGTGCGCCGGGTCTGCGAATATTCCGCGAAAATACGTCGATAACGCAACCAGCCGGCACTGGATGGCGTAGCAGTGGAAAGAGCGGGACAAACCTAGTACGCATTGTTCCGAAAAAAACAAAACTGTGTGAGCCATCTAACCCCGCTTTGCCGTTGAGGTTGAGCAGAGTTGGTGAGCTGACTGAGCTCACTTCAAAGTGGTACACTTTAATGACGAGGTGCGTTGGTTTCCCATTCACTTTTAGTACACTGTCGTCGTTAAAGCGTAAATATTTGCGAGAAAACTTTACATTCGCTGCTTTAGGCAATGTACTTCCAGTCTATCTACAGATTTGTTTATAGCGCAGGCATACTGTACTAAAACAAAACTCTATAATCTAAGGTAATTGTTCTAATATAGATAGCGGTTATCGTAATCTCGAAATTTCTCGAGGGCTGCTTAATAGGTAAGGGCAGGACACCAGCTTATTCACGAGCGATGCGTCGAGTAAGAGGATCATCCACAGATCAAGCGAAGGTCTAAGTCCATCCAGTTACCAAAATACCGGGGTGAGAAAGAGACAGAGGGGGTGCTGAGGAGTATTCCCCGTAATATGGTACGAGAAGATTTGGAAGGCGGATGACAGGATATTCGCGATTTAAAACAAGCAGAAAAAGGTGCCTCTGATTCAAGTTTGACGACGTCTAACATGCTGCATTGGCTCCCTGTCCCGCTGCGTATCTGCTATAGGTTTGCTGTACTGGTTTGGCGCTGTCTCTTAGGATGTGTCCCGGCCTATCTGTGTGAGCTGTGTCGCCCGGTCTCTGATTCAGTTGGTCGGCGTGCTCTTCGGTCTTCTTCTGCATGGGGAAGAACTTTAAATTAATCCCTCGGGCTCGCTCCACAGTTAGGCAACGCCGGGCTTTCTCTATTGCTGGGGCCTCCATTTGGAATGGTCTTCCGTTAGAGATTCGCCTACTCCTCAGAGGTAATACTGTGGCGTTCGCCGCCCGGACGCCTGCCCTGCCGCGCCGGGCGGGTTCCTGTGATGACTCCAGCCCACTACCCGTCTGGAGCCACCCGAGTCACTGCCTTGCCTATTGTCACCGTCAAATGGCTTATCTCTGTCCATAGTGACCATTCCTGTCAGAGGAGGTTCAGGGTTTACCGCTTTACTAAGAGAGGCTACACTGTAGAGCTCGGTCTCGGCATCAGACTCTGCCACTTCCGCGGTCACCGGGTGGGCAACGTCCTGAGGATGGCCGTCCTTCAGAACAGGGTTCGATCTTTTACCTGCAGCAGTCTTTGCCTTTCTGTGTACCTTCCTAGTTACGGGCTTTCTCTTCCTCTCTGCCTGGTCTGAACTTTGACGGACCATTCTGCACCTCGTGACTCTTGAACTATCGCCGTTATCATGGAACACCAAACGTTCTCTAAGTTCAGGGAACAAGGAGTACTTATGACGAGTCTCTGCGTCATGTAATAGAAGACACGTATCCATCGGGCAACGCGTCTTCTTACTGTCACGTATCTCTAGCTGTGTTTCCGTGTGCGGCATACCGGCCTCACAATAATGAATTCTGCTTCGAAAGATAACGGGTCTCTATGGCACTCTGATAGTGATGGTCCTCTCTCTATAACCTTCGCTATCTACACACACAGACCTTTGTTCTGACCTACGCACGAGGGGGCCCAACCTCGCACTTCAATCAGTCCTCAGAGCTGTGTGTTGCGACAAGCAAATATGTTCTATCTGGACACCCGACTACCCGGACTTTCTCGTATCGTTTACTCTTGGTCTGCGTTAATGTTCCTTTAACCGGGAACTCTCGTACACTTCACCCTGGGACTCTGACTAGCTGGATTTCGCTAGTAAAGCGGACGTGTCTCTTTCGGACCTGGGTACCCGAATACCCGACCCGAATATCTTGGTCTGATCTCTTTCCGGTTTACACAACTTTTGTCCTCCCACTATTCAGAATTAGTCTGTCTCGAGACCTGAGCAGCAGAGTGGGCCCTTACTCCACTAGCCGTATCTCTTGAACCTGACTCTCTGAATAAAATAGAGAACGTAACAGTTGTGTCTTTTTCCGGGGGCTCACAGACTCGTAGGCTTCGTTTCTCGGTACTCACACTCGATTCTGCTAGCGGTATCTGTGGGTAAATATCAGTAAGTTTACCCCGTTATTGCACACAGACCTATGTAGCTTCCCACCGTGGGAACTTTCCCGAACACTGGAACAGACAACGGTCGGATCGTCCGGATGGTCTCCCGGACGGATATTTGCCGGTAACCCGCGGGAGTAACTATGACGCGTAAAACAGCCAAACCCGGATACCGCGTATTTAGATTCACGGGTTGTTCCCCGATGTTATCGAACAGTTTCAACAAGATCGTTCCGGTACTTCACCGGACGTCACCAGCGTAATGTTTCTCCGCACTTTACCGATACAGACCTGTGTTTTCTATATCTCTGACGATCGGTCTCTCCCCGAGGTTTACTCAGCCTGTTAAACTTCCACAATCGGGATTCAGACCGGCTCGCGATCTAACGGCAGGGTGGGCCCCAAACCTGTCGAATCGGCGGTCAATCCAATACCCAAGAGTGATTAGTTTTTGCTGTTAGGCCTACTCGGGATCGCACTGCTCAGCTTTTATGGACGATACTTTAACTGAGTTATCACCACCGGGTCTTTGCCCGTGTATCTCGGACGGTCAACTGCGGGGCCTTTCCGCGTGTATCTCTGACGGCTACCACCGGGTCTTTGCCCGTTTATATCTGACGGTCAACACCGGGTCTTTGCCCGTGTATCTCTGACGGCTACCACCGGGTCTTTGCCCGTTTATATCTGACGGTCAACACCGGGTCTTTGCCCGCGTATCTCCGGGTCTTTGCCCGTGTATATCTGACGGTCAACACCGGGTCTTTGCCCGTGTATCTCTGACGGGTACCACCGGGTCTTTGCCCGTGTATCTCTGACGGCTACCACCGGTCTTTGCCCGTGTATCTCTGACGGTCAACTGCGGGGTCTTTCCGCGTGTATATCTAACGAGTACCACCGGGTATTTGCCCGTGTATCTCTGACTGTCAACAGCGGGACTTTGCCCGTGTATCTCAAACGGCTACCACCGGAACAGACCTGTGAGCTCTCAATCTCTCACTATCGGTCTTTCCCCGAGCTATACTCAGCCCGCAAACTACCAACAATCGAGATTCAGACCTTTTCGCGATCTAACGGCAGGGTGGGCCCCAAACCTGTCGGATCGGCGGACTCAATCCTTCACCCGAGAGCGATCAATTCGGCTGTAACCCGGGATCGCACAGATTAGCCTTTTCTCGGACGCCCTCTCGTCCGTAAATATATTTGTAACTTGCCCGAAACCTGGAACTCGCTTTATCACTCGCCGTATACTACCACACGGAGTGCAGTATTAATCGCTAACTAACGACACTAAAGAACCGTATCGCTGTATATGCAGAGTGCAGTAACGCCACCCTACGATATAGGCAACGCAGCGTGAGGCAAGCTCTATGTATCTATTTGCATCTATCTGCATGCTATGGCCTCGCACGAAAGACATTATCTGGCCTCCATAGGCCGGCCACATTCTCTGCCTGCGTGTTATAATTTAGTACGCAAGACATATTCTCGCCTCCATACTTATATAGTAGGCCATCAACATCTTCTTAAATACAGGTGTCCAAAATCGAAATATCTACCAACTATATTAAGCGTCGCCCTATGTTTAGCCACTAAATATTGGACGGACGGTGTGTCTAATTATTTTAATTAATAAATTAAAGCGTTAAAATGGCAAAAATAAAATACAGCTCTTGTAATTATAATTATAATCGAAAAGTTATAAAGCGCCACCCATCGAATAAGACGCTAATTAACTAAGACAGTTATTATTATTTGTCTTCGTTCATATATTTTTGCCTCTCCGCCACAATACATCTGCTTTTTACTAGCTGCTCAAGTCTAATCTCTATTGCCGTGGCTGGGCGGGGAGCGCTTCTGAGTAGGTTTCTTGAAGGTGCGCTATAATAAATTTCCGAATGAATGAATGAATAAATGTTAATTTCTTTTTAACACTAATCTTGTATTAATCTCTAATTAACATTAAAATCTTATTAGCGTTATTCTAGTGTTAACGTTACTCTCTTTCTAACCACAGTATAAATAATTACACAGTACATCGACTCCCGGTCTCTGCAGCAGTCAGAATGTGTGACCGAGCGCCATTCTGAAAGAGAACGTTTACACGCCGATACACCGGAATCCATCACATAAAATATTTTTTAAACGTTACAACAACATTGAGGACTTCATTAGAATTAGCAATATTATTTTTAACGTTAATTTCAGTTTAAATCTATAATTCAAAAGCTATGTTTCAAAATGGCGTCACCCCAAAAACTAGTGAATAGGCAGCGATGGAAGTCGACGTACTGTGTAATTATTTATACTGTGTTCTAACGTTAATCTCTTATTAAAGTTAATTTCTTATGTGCCGGTGAATAAGCTGGTCTCCCTGACGTGGCTTTTGTGTGGCGCTGAGAAATTTCGGAGATTTACATTACATTACATTATATATTATGTAGGTATGTATTGTATGTATGTATGTTGCATAAATTCTATGTATGTATGTATGTGTATGTGTGTATGTATGTATGTACAGTACATGTATGTGTGTGTTTAAGAAATCAATATGACTGTATATATGTAGCTTATGTATATATGTAAATTATGTATGTACAGTATACATGTCTGTGTGTGTATAAGTAATCGATATCGCAATCCTAGCAACAAAATGCATGTTACAAATAGGAGCGCACTAGACGTATGTCATCTCTTTGCTTTCATCAAAACACAGGCACCACTCAAAAATACAAAGCTACTGTCTGACAACTTCAATTGGCTCGCTTTTATTTGAACAGGGCGTACTGAATGCACGTCCCATTATAAAACCCTTCGTGCTGTGCGGGGCATGTACATTGACAGCGCATCAGAACAGTCTCTCTGACAGAGTCTTTATATAAATTACACCAGAACAATAGCTCATTGTTGGCAGTGCATTATGCTATATATATAATATATATACATATACATATATATAATGTATGCATACATTATCCATAAGTGTACATGTATTTCTATCAATGGGCCTGTGTGTGTGCGCGTGTGTTCATGTATACGAGCAAATGGATAATAAATGTATGTGTGTAATATATCTAGATAAACCGTTAAAAGTATATATGTATATCTATGCATATATATATATATATATATATATATATATATATATATATATATATATATATATATATATATATGCAGGATTATCATACCTGTAAATATCACTGAAGCGTCATAAACTAAGTTTTTTGCAGCCAATAAAATTATTTATTGCAGCCAATAAAATTATTTATTGATGACTTACTTTATGGGACATCGGTCCAACAAAATTTGGACTATGCCTGTAAATACTTGCAGAGCATAAACACATTTCCATTTGTCCCCCTTTGGCCTATTTCCATTGAGTTGGTGAGTGAGTGAGCGCGAGATCGAAAGGTAGTGAGTTTATGAGTTAATGAGTGAGGACCAACGAGTGTGAATCAGTGAATGAGTCACTTCATTAGTAAGTGAGTGAGTGAGTGAGTGAGTGAGTGAGTGAGTGAGTGAGTGAGTGAGTGAGTGAGTGAGTGAGTGAGACAGTCAGTCACTCAGTCACTCGGTCACTCAGTCCTTCAGTCAGTCAGTCAGTCGGTCAGTCATCAGTCTGTCAGTCAGTTACTTCTTCAGTCAGCCAGCTAGTCAGTCAGTCATTCAGTCATTCAGTCAGTCAGTCGATCAGTCTGTCAGTCAGTTAATTCTTCAGTCAGTCAGTCAGTCAGTCAGTCAGTCAGTCAGTCAGTCAGTCAGTCAGTCAGTCAGTCAGTCAGTCAGTCAGTCAGTCAGTCAGTCAGTCAGTCAGTCAGTCAGTCAGTCAGTCAGTCAGTCAGTCAGATACTTCTTCAGTCAGTCAGTCAGTCAGTCAGTCAGTCAGTCAGTTACTTCTTCAGTCAGTCAGATACTTCTTCAGTCAGTCAGTCAGTCAGTCAGTCAGTCAGTCATTCAGTCAGTCAGTCAGTCAATCAGTCTGTCAGTCAGTTACATCTTCAGTCAGTCAGTCAGTCAGTCAGTCAGTCAGTCAGTCAGTCAGTCAGTCAGTCAGTCAGTCAGTCAGTCAGTCAGTCAGTCGGTCAGTCAATCAGTCTGTCTGTCAGACAGTCAGTCAGTCAGTATGTTAGTAGTCGGGCGTTCAATTCATTCGGGTACCTTATAACTTCCTGTTCAGTCTCCATCGATGTCCTTGTCTCTGCCTTCGTCCTCGACAGACGGACAGATGAAGGGACGGACGGTTACAAGATGGTACAGATAGAGGAACGGAGAGAGGAAAAGATAAACAGACGGACAGGGTAAGATTCACACGGACATAGGAAGGGACAGAAGCATACAAGGAACAGACGCACAGAAGAAGGGACAGGCGGTCAGAAAACGGCACACAATGATAGAGAAAGGGACAGAGGAAAAGAGGAATGAACAGACGGACGGACACAACGGACAGAATTAAGGAAAATGACAAACGGACCGAGGAATGGGCATTGGAAAGGACAGACTGACAGACACGGTAAGAGAACGACAGACGTATACGAAGAGGAAGACGGACAGAGGAAGGAGCACAGGACAGACGGACACAGGAAGAGACGAACGGAGTGACAGATGGAAGCAGGGACGGACTAAAACAAGAGGGAGGGAGGGAGGGAGGGAGGGAGGGAGGGTCAGATGCGTGAAGGACGGAGAGCATTGTTCTTCCAGTTTGGCTTATACTTCGTCATCGATCGCTTCTCATTGAAACTGATTCAGCTTTTCTCTTTGTCGCCCGGACAAACGCATACCCCATCCACCAGATCAAAGGTTTCGATCCAACGCCCCCTCCATCTCCATTCGTCAATCAAATCTCCTCGGCTTCTCTGATCCGCCGCCTCCCCTCCTCTTAGTACTACTACTACTACTACAGCTGCTGCTCCTACAAGAACTACTACTGCAACTACCACTGCCGTTGCCATACTACTACGGAATGCACGAGTCGCCAACTACCGAATAGCCTTGAAACGTTTTCTTACCCCAGATGCTCTACCATTACTTTACCACACCTTATCGTGTACACATCATGATCATGATCACCATGATCATCCACGGTGGGCATTGTCGGGGGTATATATATATACACACTTTTATTTGTGGTTACTTAATTTTATTATAGTTATTTTATTTTACATGGATATTGTATGCATTGCATACAGTATATATATTTTATTCTATATCTGTATGCATGGACCAGACACATAGCAAGCTGTAATTGCACTCTGTGCTCTAGGTTAAATATAGCGCCCACAAAGATCAACTTAACCAATAACGACCAAATTTTCCTGCACTGTCAGGTATCTATTTATTAATATTATACATGTATATATATATATATACACACACACACTTTTATTCTTCTTCTTCTTTTCCTTCAGGCTCGAATTAATCCCTCTTTGGAGAGGGGTCAGCCACTCGGATCCTTCTCTTCCACTTGTTTCTTTCTTGAGCATCTTCTTTCTTCAGTTTTAGGAGTTTTAGGTCTTGTTGTATCGTGTCTTCCCATCTCTTCCTCTGTCGTCCCCGACTGCGGCGTCCGTATACCTCTGCATTCATGATTCTTTTCACACAACTATCATCCTCTTTTCTCATTACATGTCCATACCACCTCAGCCTGGTCTCTCGTACTTTGTCAGTTATACATGCCACCCCGAGCTTCTTTCTGATGTCCACATTTCTTTTCCTGTCCTTCAGTGAGATCCCAAGTATCCATCGTAGCATTCTCATCTCTGTTCTCTCCAGTAACCCTTCATCCCTTTTTGTCAGCGCCCAGGCCTCTGCTCCATATAGCATCACCGGTCTTACCATTGTTTTGTATACCTTTCCCTTGAGTTGAGTTGGCATTTTGGCGTCACACAACACTCCCGTTAGTTCTCTCCATTTCTGCCAAGCCACCTTAATCCTGTTCCTGATGTCATGCTCGCAGCCACCCTGTGCATTCATGGTCGATCCCAGATATTTAAATGTTTCAACCTGTTTCAGTGACTTTCCTGCATTGTCTCTGATCTCAATTGCTTCCGTTGTTTTTGAGCAGACCATGGTTTCTGTCTTATTGATGTTTATCTTAAGACCCTTGCTCTCCACTGCCATCTGCCAGTCTGTAAAACGTGCTTGCATCTTCGCCTCTGCATCGTCCGCTAGTATAAGATCATCCGCATACAGCATGTCCCAAGGTACCTCTCTCCTTACATGTTCTGATATTGCATCCATCACAATAATAAACAGTAGAGGACTCAGGCACGATCCTTGATGTACACCCACTCGTATCTCGAATTCTCCTGTGTTGCCTATACTGCTCCTCACTGTTGTTCTTGCACCTTCATACATTGACTTTACCAAGCGCACAATTACCTCCGAGACTCCCTTCTTCCTCAAACTCCAGTAAACGACATCCCTTGGAACTCTATAAAAAGCTTTTTCCATATCCACGAAGGTCCAGTATCTTTTGTTGTTTCCTTCTAAAACCTTTTCCTGTACCTGTCTCAGTATGAACACTGCATCTGTTGTACCCCTCCCTGGCCTGAAGCCAAACTGGTTGTCATGTAGCTCAACCCGCTCTCTGATACGCCTCTCAATGATCTTTTCATACACCTTGAGTACGACCTCCAACAATTTGATTCCTCTGTAATTCCCGCATTCCAGCACATCTCCTTTCTGCTTGTATAACGCTAGTATTTCACTTTCTTTCAAATCCTGGGGTATCACACACACACTTTTATTCGTGGTTACTTAATTTTATTATATTTATTTTATTTGAAATGGACATTATATTTCAAGATACAGTAATTAGTTTAATATCAACTACCCAGTTGTAAACTGAAACTACATACTGTATCCATCTGGCTAATTATATAATGCCTTTCAGACCAACTATACGTTGTATAAAACTATACGTTGTATAAAAATAATATGGAAATGACTGCATTGACACAATTTTGTAATCGATCATACGTCCTTGAGCAGATAAGATATAAGTATCAACAGAAAGAACTTAAACATGACCGCACATCACAAGAAAAGCAACAACTTACACAAAAACAATGTCATAAATGATTTTTTCCAATCATCACAGAATTTAAGAATGGCAACTAATGAGAATAAGCATGCTTCACAATAACGATTTCTAAGAACTGTTGCTGGTCCAAATGATGTTACTAAAAACGTCCATTTACATCACGCGTTCTGTTGAGTAAAGACCAAAAAACTTCTAAAACTTTGAATTTTGATGAAGGTTAGTTTGCCTTACATAAACTAAATGAACGAAACCAAACGCAATGGTAGATGTCACAACTTGATCTTTTCAACTGTAGTGGATGGAATTATAGGCACTGAAGAAGGTGACATTTAAAGGAACAATACGACAAATTACCAAGATGACAAATGATCAAGATGACAAATGAACAACATCACAAATGATCAAGATGACAAATGAACAAGAGAATAAATGAACACGGTGACAAATAAACAGTGAGACAAATTAACAAGACGGCAAACGATCAAGATAACAAATGAACAGAAGGACAAACAAACAAGATGACAAATGAATACAAACAGGAAGAGGATTACAAACCCATCGTTGCAAAGTTCTGACAAACAAAACATCATTATCATGTCTCATCTTCTATATGAACAACTGGGTCAACATGAAGCAAATGCACGAATGAATCGAGACAGTCATCTCGAGAAGTTCTGACGAAATAACAAAACATCATCTGATGTTCTGAACGTTCTAAATGACGAACATCAACACAACCAACTGCACAAGCCTGTTTTCAAACAAAACATACTGCCACTAAAAGACACAACACAGCCTTGCAAAAGAAGCCAAAATACACAAAATAGAAGAACGAAAATAGTGTTTCACATAGTTCTTCAGATAATTAATAGAAAGCAAGTTTCTAAAGTCATTCGGATGAGACCTGGCACAAACAGAAATTGATTATCATACAAGCCACAGAAGCAACATGACAAACAAGAGAACAGGAATGCAATCATGATGATGATGTCTTGTACAAGGCAGTCGTCGCTTTTGCAGTTGATCGGATCACGATCTTCTTGTTGTTGTCCGTTTCCACGGTGATGACGGGGTATAGCCAGCTGCTGTCGGGTGGCTGCGTTGCCATGGCCTGCTTTGCGAGGCTTGAAACGAGCCCGGCCGATGACGGTTTGGCCGTGCCTTGGGCCGCAATGCAGAGTCCATCAGCATCTGCCAAAAGAACTCCATTCACGTTTGGCAGTTCCATCGCCTTTTCCATGGTTTTGTAGATTGTCTTCTCCATCTTCTTCTGACACAACGTAACTGCACAGACTCAGGTTTCTACAGACGAACCAGAAATTAAGCAATCCAATTCAACGTGGTAGATAACGATGTACTGGCATGTATGCAATAGCAACTTCTAGGTTTTAGCCTCAGGAATAAGGAAGCAAGACAATTTTTTCCATCACTGAATAAACCCAACACATCTACTCCGTACCAAGTGGTGTTTTCAGAGAGGAGTAGAACATACAATTACGTTTAAAACTATAAGACGTGTGGTTTTATTATTATGGGAATTTATGGGAATGTGTAATAGTCTAGTGGTGGCTAACAAGTTAGACTGCAAAGCAACAAAATATCTGCTCCACTGGCGCCGCTTAGCAAACTTGGCTATAATATGAAACAACCGATTCTACACTCCTTGTGAGAAGACTGGCCCCGGCTTGGCATGGGTAAGAAAACCTTGGCGGCTTGTGTTAGCTTCACAGACTTCTTATTCTTCCTCAATATGCCCAGGACCAAGTATGCCACGCCATAACTGCACCAAAGGTCGGAAATTTAATTTACATACAAAATCATAGAAATTGAATAGACGTAATATTACCATTACGCAACCATATTTCAAATATTTAATTCACGCATATAACAGAATAACCGATATTTAAACACCAAACATGTCATAAATTGACAAATAGGGCCTACTGCAAAATGTAAACACCGAAAGATAACCGTCGTTTCTTCTTTCACCACAGCCTACTCTACTGCGCTTGTACACGAAAAGTAACCCATAACTAGAGCGGTTTTGAACGTACTCACAAGTTCTGGCAACAGTTGAATTTAACAAGATTTTTAACATAAGTTGAAACCTTCTCCGAATTTCCACACTTAGTCTTGTGATATTTTTGGCCATTAATTACTGGCACCCTGGCGTCAAACATCACGCGCGTAAGTAAGAAAGTAAGCAAAATATCTCGGGTAAAGTTTGAAAAACAATCACTCGATCGCTAGTTGACTTTTAACAAACGATCAGATATTATATCAGTTACTTGAAGTTAGTACAGTTCTTTGCAACGTAATATAGTGCAATTTACAGGATATTGAGTTAAAACTCCGAACATTGATTGGCCTTAAAATTGAGTTGAGTTGAATTAATCGCTAAATCGCCCACAACAGATTTTAAAGAGAATATTGTCTTCATTCACTCAGAGATTGAAACCAGATTCGTAAGCTGGTGGTTTAACATATCTGATTCCTTCGTCTCAAAATTGGCACAAAATCACGAGGGTGCTGTAGGCTACGTGTAGCCTAGATAGCTAGCTGACATATAACCGATGGATGAAGTGCATTTTATTCCTACACTTAAATTGGGGCTGAGTTTATGAAACCTTGAAATCTGGCCACCCACAATACCTAGAACCAGTTCTTATTCCCCGTACTTATCATTACTCAATGAGCTATCTAATTATTTTTGTCTGGCCATATCTAAATCGAGAACTAGGCCTACTTACTCATTGTAAACGAGCTTTATCGGTTGCTTGAGCTACTTTTTGGAAATCTCTCTGTCTGTCCGCTCTGTTCAGTCGCTTGTGTCATTTCGTTCTCAACTTAAAAACTTACCTTTTACACAGACTGATCTTCTGGATATTGACCTAATTATGGCTTGCTTTTGGTGTACCATCGGTTGATGCCTTGGCATTAAACACCGGCAAGTAGAAGGTACTAATTACAATTACATATTAATGTGGAAAAGAGGAGGGGTTATGCCCACTACGGACATAATGGGTAGGCCTACATATAGTTATTTCCATGGAGAAGGTGCCTTAACACTTTAATGAGAAGTGTGTACTGTGTAGTAAAAGAGACTGGGAAACCAATGCAGCTTGTTCGTTAAAGTGTTAAACACCAATTACAATCAGATAGTAGATAGTACAGCCTAGGATCTAATTATACAGTACCTTTACTGTATAAAACGGCAGTGATGAAATTACCCCACCTTGTAGCACAGTTAGCCTTACAAAATAAAAGGAATAGCCTAATCCAGGCCACGTATCCTTTGGAAAGCAAATGTGTGCAAAAGGGTGAGAAAGGTAATGTCTAATGTGGACAAGGGAAGAGAGGGATCCAAGGTAGGCCATTGTTTGTGGACGTCACCAATATACAAATGTAATTTCTTACAAGTACTAATGCTGGCATTTTGAAAGCCAGTGTTATAATTTACAACTTTTCTTGAAAACTCTTCTTTCTGACAATGATAATTGATAAACGTGTTTTAGTATTCTGTAAACTCTAATATTTTGAATAATAAAAGGAAGCTCATCATCATCATACATCTGATTATAGGCTACATGACACATAGACTTCACACAATGCAAAAACTTTAGTTTACACATTTTAATTTGCTGGAATGTAAACAGTATTATCAGGAAACACATATTTTTAATATACATACATACATTCATAATCGACTTCAAATGCAGATCAACACTGAATAACGTCCTATAATTAGTGGGAGTTGAATCTGAAACCCTCGACAGACAAATAATGGTACACATATTAACATAAAGATTGCTGTATACTAGGAGCAACTCCATGTTTTGGCTTGCATATGCCAGTTCCACAATGTGCTTGTAGCATCTGTATGCAGAGCATTCAGATTATTTACATGTAGAATTTGCATTCATTTCTTGAAACGTATGCTTAAAATAGGCTTGAATGTAATATTCACCACTTATTGTAGAATGCTCAGTGTTTGTAATCTGTGCTTGCTGGTAGTGTTTCAAACATAAGCATTATATAGCAGAGTCCTATCCAGCTGACTCTGGACAGGATTCCATTGGTTGGGCTTCGCAAGTGCGCAATAGCTCTCCAGTGGAAGTTTTCCAATTATCCAAGCATTATCTGCCTACACTGGCCCTCCAGATGAATTATTTGTTTAACAAGTCCCAATATAATTTACATCAGCAAGAAGCATCTTCAAGAGGTACTTAGGGCCACTACAAAAACATTCAGCTACATACATAAACACACACACCGACCCGTTGTAGCTTAACACTACACTACACAAACTCATCAGTACAACTGCTCTTAGTTGACGGTGAAATGACATCATTCTAAGTCATGTCCAATTGACAGTCAAAAGTCAATGTATTTATCTAATCACAATGCTTTGCAAACTTGTAGAAGCTTTTGTGAGCCTGAATCGATAGCCAAGAGCCATAGAAGTTAAGTCTGAGTCGCTTACTAAGGCCTCAGCATTTACACGTAATAAGGTCAGAGTCATATGTGCTAGGAGTTACTGAAGTCGAAGTCGTTTGCTAGTCCTTGTTGATTGAAGAACATTGTAGTCGATGTAGCTGATGTAACGACTGGAGACAAACGGAACAAAGAATGCCCGAAAGAATCTGTCAGATCTGAAAGCAGAAATGTAAGTGAAGCCAGCGTAAAGTAATCGCACAAGAATTACATGCTGTACTAAAGTGATGTAACTTAGGTACCCCTGCAAAATATTTGTATTTTTATATTTGTATGTAGCTCCAATAATCTATTTAACAACACACCATTTGGCAACGCTAAGACATTAGCACAGTTCTTGCAGGCGTGATCCTATAGCTGCTTATAAGTAACTGAAATTGAAAGTGGTTTCTTAAATCCTTAAAAATGTTACCAGCATCCACCATATATGGCAGGCATCTCAAATCAAAGCTGTGAAAGGCAGAATGTAAACCTTGGATTATCAAGGAATTTGGCAGATATGACGACCGTCCAGTCCTTGGTGTCGAGTGCATATCTCGGCTCGTGTTCTGTGGACACATCTACGTCCAGATCGACCAAGTAGTGACATTTGGTGATGTTTATCTGAAACAGAATGGCTGTAATGTAATACATTTAGAATCTTTTAACACTTTAATGACGAGAGTGTACTTAAAGCGACTGGGAAACCAATTCAGCTTGTTGTTAAAGTGTTAAAGATTGTAATTATAACTAGAAGTTTATAATGCACAGATAAAACTAGAAGTCACCAATGCCAGGCCCACCACATGCACCTGGAGTTCAGCCAACCGATTCCTATCCATAGCTGACAAACAGCATCAACCCTCAAAGTCCCTGGACCTAGCACTGTGATGATATCTACTCATATGCAACACACTGGACATGATAAATACAGAATCCACACCTACCTAAGCCAGTGCTGGCTGGCTATGGATGAATAATCAGATAGTGTGATAAAATGTCAAGTACTACCAAAGTATTACTGTCAAGAACTATCAAGTATTACCAGTACTTGCTGCCTGGCTATATGACTGAACGCTAATCCAATAAATATTTGGAATTCATATTATAAAATTTAAGCACAGATATTAATTATGAGTGTCAGTGGAAAATTTAAGATTCACATGGCTCTTCCTAAGTCTATTTAGGACAACTACTATTGCTTTATATTTACCTGGTTACATAACAGATGTTTATATAGCACTGTTTGCTAGTGTTTAGTATACAACTATACATAGCATGTATATATACACACATAATAAAAAAATATATAGTACTATACAGTATACACACACTATGTATACCAAACAGTGCTATATAAACATCTGTTACAGTCATATATATATATATATATATATATATATATATATATATATATATGTACATATACATACATGTAAACACATACAACACAGGATGAGTTAATATAACTAACGTATCTGGTGGATTCCTCTGCATTGAGGTCATTCATGTGTGTTGGAAACTCTTGTGTGGCACGTGGACTGGAACCGTACGGTTTTGGTAGCTGACCACGAAACTCAGATTTAATGAACTGCAATTTCCACCTGTGAAAGAAAGCAAAATAAAACATAAACTAAGGTAAACGCTCATTATTTAAGTACCGCCAGCCCCATCTGCTGACCAATTAGTATTTTGTGCTTAAGCCTGTAGATCGCAGAGGCATACTGAACACAAGTCACGGTATGTTCTCAATACCATAACTTCAGTAAATTACTCAACAATCCATGGTTTACTAACTGATTTTCTCAACAGGGGATGGTCGTTTTAAATACCTGCTATCTAGAGGTAGCAAAGCTCTGCTGCCTCAGGGAGTCAAGGTTTGAGCATTTGAATAATCTTGCATGATACACAAGCCACTGCCTCATATTTCCCTACTCTACCTTCCTCAAAAATTGCAGAAATGTGTTGTGTTTAGCTTACTTGCTGTGCGGAAGGAAGAAGTTGCTAGGAAATCGATACCACTCCTTTCCAACGCAGACATTGACTGCCACATCTGACATCTTCGAATCGACCTCCCTCTTCTGAAGAACCTTCTGCTGCAGTTCACCATAAACATCCAAAGGAGCATGGTAGCCTAGAACACAGTACACAACAGACTTGTTCATATAAGTCAGTTATTAGCGTGAGACAAACACCAACATGTTACAACAGCAATGCATACAACAGTAAAAAGTAGTGCTGCCCCTAGATTAAAATTTTTAATCGAAGTTAATCGATCGATTAAAAATTTTAATCGCAAGTTAACGGCAAATTAATCGCACTTTAATAGAATTCTTTGTTAATCACTATAAGTACGTGTAATCTTCAGCATGGGTTCAGTTTTTCTAATCTTCTAAAGATCTGACAATCACACTTTTAAATCAGTATCTTTTAAGTCTCAATGACTTAAAGTCTCATTCAACATTCACCAACTTCAAAATAATCATCATAAAACAAAAATACACAAGTTGTTAATGCTTCAATCATGATTCCACTACAAATCTACACAGTAATAGCTCTTGTCTTTTTAAATGGATTACATCTGACTTGAAGAGTTTAATCTTCATCATCTTTAAAGTCTCAATTTGATGCCTTAAGTCTTATCTACAAATCTACACAGTAAAAAATCTTTTTAAATGATTTAAGCTTACGTCTTATTCTAAGAGTTGATCCTGTCAAGAAAATTCAGTTATTTAACCAAACATTCATAAAGCCTTTAAATGGATTTCATCTTATTTTAAGAGTTCACTCTTTTAAGTGAAGCCAATTATTTAGGCAAACTAGCTTGTTCACATTGCTCGGATCAAGCTCTTTTCTTAATAACTATGTGTCCGGATTAGGAAAACAATCTTACAGGGTACAGTAACTGTTGTAGCTGGTGGAGACAGATACTTCTTGGCTAGTCAAGAAACACGGCTTAAACGTCCGTACTCGAATTATTTGCAAGGCTATTATGTGACTGCGTTAAAAATATTAATTGGCGTTAAAAATATTAATCGTAGTTAAAAATTATACGTTAATCACGGGCGTTAACGGCGATTAATCGACAGCACTAGTAAAAAGTAGCACAATGTCAGCAGAAATAAAAAAATGCAGTATTAAAAACAGCTTAAAGTCTAACTTAACATAAAGTTACATAGCTCTGAAAATACTAGCAGCATAAAACTTTACATAGGCCTATGTTTGGAATTACAGCAAACAGGTTTGATATTGGAACAATGGTTAAAACTAGCATTATCACAGTTTGTGCTGTGTTATGGCGCCCTAGAAATTGTCGTTATTATTATTTTTATTATTAAATAGCAAAAATCTTCTGCAAATACCGTGATAGAGAGCAAACAGCCGTGATACAGATATCAATCCAAAGATGATGCAGAAGATGACAGCAATGAAGTAAGATGATGCTGTGTAGTGCACCACCTTGTGCTTTGAACTTCGCAGCATTGCAAATAACTTCTACACATGAACAAAAATGACATGCGTCAAGGCCTTGCAGTAACATTCCATGACACAAGGTGTATCGGTAACGTAAAGTACTGACATATTTATATAGAACCACATCTAGAAGCTCAGCTGAAGTTTTAGAATTGTCAGAGGTATGGTTTGAATATATGAATGAATGAATTGGTTGCAGTTACATATTTTGGATTTTGTAAGTAATAGCTACACATAAAAAATTCCTAAACCATTTTTTGGCGAGAGGGATTAGTTTTCCATATATTTTAGTGCATGCTAATCTTTAAAGTGTTAAGACATGCTGATAATCGATTAGGCAATAATTGATACAACCCCATCGTGGGTTATTGAATGATTTTCTTGGCATCCACAATATAATCTCCAAAAGGTGCTATTTAAATTTCCATGTACAATAAAATACTGCGCTTCAGAACCATTAGTACTGCTGGCGGTACATAATGAAAGAATGGTTGCTTTAGGACCATTGGTACTGTTGGCAGTACAAAATACCAGAGAGGTTACTTCAGGACCTTTAGTACTGTTGACAGTACCTAATAAAGAATGGTTACTTCAGGACTATTAGTAAGTCTTGTTGACAGTACAAAATAAAGAATGGCTACTTCAGGACCAATAGTACTGTTAACAGAACTTAATAGACGAATGGTATTTCAGAGCTATTACTACCGTTGATAGTACCAAATAAAACAACAGTTACTTCAGGACCATTTGTACTGTTGACATAATGTAATAAACAAGTGGTTACTTTACCTTGCTTCATCTTATACATAAAACTAAGCAAAGGACGGATGAAGCGAACTGACCTCCACATAGTCAATGGCAACAGCAGCCGAGAGACAGATCAATGGATAAATTGGAAACAGAAAACGCTCCTCCTGTTCAGTGCACAAAATGAATTAGCGAATAACCATGATTTACTATTGTCCAATTAAATATTTTACTGAAAAAAAAAAAATCTCAGGCAAGGTGCTATATAAATATATACTATAAAGTATAAATACAAGATGTGCCTGGATTTCAACCGTTGACACAAAGGGGTTCAAGCAGTGGCGTAAACTTGTCCAAAATATTGGGGGGAGGGAGGCATGGAAGTCTGGACAATCAGCGAGTAGATAGAACGTGAAAACTGATGACATCATGTGTGCTTCCGGTGTTACGTAATACGTATGAAATGGGTGCATTTTGTTTACATGTAAATTTGTTTCATGTTGAAGATATTGAAGACATAAATAAATCTTTGTTTTCACCATGAATTTCTGATAGCATTTCAGTTCTTTGTCGCTGTTTTTCTATTTTAAAATTTCAAGAAATTCTCCTCTCGATTTTTTTAATGCCCCTCCTCAATTAATGGGGGCACATGCCCTCGCTGCCCCCCCCCCCCCCAAAGTCTATGCCTATGGGTTCAAGGATCTTTCTTACAGATGCAGACAAGATTTGTTCTCTGAAAATCACAGATATAACTAAATGAAATGCTTAGAAGACAATTTCAATAAGGATTCTAAATTACCTTATGGGGTCGAGTGAAAAATACGAGAATCCAGATGTACATTGGTGACAAACTCAACCAGACTGGAATCTCTGAAAAAGACAAATCCTACCACCTATACAAATAAATAAATAATTTCAACATTTATTCTGTTTTTAAATATTTGACATTATGTTTACATATGGGGTGCTCAGTAGTGTAGTGGTTAGCGTGCTGGACTGTCAATGATGAGGTTGGGGTTAAAATCCCAGCTAGGGCAGAAATTTGGCTCTAGATTTTTGCTCCACCTGCACCCCCAGCCAACTCAGCTATAACGAATACACCGACTGTACACTGTTGGTCAAAAGACGAGATGGCTAAGAAAATGAAGCACTTGGCTAACACCTCATACCCATGGCTGCCTCAGGGATAGCTTTTCTTACATAATCACAAATTTAAAACGTGCAGTCTGACACTGATCATCGTCACCATCATGTCCAGGTAATGCCATCCTGGTTCTCATCACAGTTACATCACAGCCATAATGTATATGGTTGTACACCAAAATGCGGATAGTAATTGGTTCAATAAAGAATATTCTTGTCTTATCTTATCATTGGCACTCATACTGGTAACAGGCCGGAGAGGGACACTCCATTGATGATGATCGTTAGCACCACCAACCAGTGATGTAGCCAGACTTTAATTCAAGAGGAGGCAACTTCAGGAGACATCCCGGTGTAGTAGGGGTGCGAAAGTATAACCCACGGAAATTTTTGAAATCTAAAAAAGCAAAAGGAGGCAACTGCCTCCTCTTGCCTCAATGTGGCTACACCTAAGCCACCAACACCTCGTCATCCTCATCATCATGCTCATCACCATTGTAACAATAAACCACTGCTTTGTCTCAACTAAATAACAATTATGCTCAATTTAGAGTGCCATGAACTTAAAATCAGACGAAGCACAAACCTTTCTTTTGCTGCTTAAGCAAGTAATCCAAGATCATCTAAAACACAGATAAAACAAAACAGATAAACAAAACTTGATGCACAACAGCGTGTAGATAATTGCATCTGACATCCGTCACTCAGCTTTAGCTCCCGCTAGCTACATTGGGGCAAATATATATATATATATATATGTTCGACAAATAACATGTCATTAACTATAAAATATCCGCTTACTGGGCTTACGACCACGAGCCCACCCATTTGAACTTCCGGACAAAGATAATAAAAATTATATCTCTGCATCCTCTATAAAAAAATTTGAGTACATTCCACAATAACCCATAACCAGCATAACTTTAAATTATATTATTTACATTATCTATTTTCTTGTTCATGGTTGCGGTGTGCCAACCAGTTTTGCGTAATAAATGAATATACTAGTACTACAACTGCAATCGTACATGTACACAAATGAAGACCGCGATGGCTAGACAACAGAAACAAAGACTTGGACTAAATCAAAGCAAACCCCTACTGTCTAGTGTCCGCATGTATGTGAATATTGCAGCGTTTTAAGTATCTACTTAAAAGCATTGAAACATGGCCGCTCCAAAACACATGCAGCTTACGATAAGGTGAAATGTAAACACGTGGGTAAACTACACTAGAAGTACACTCCGAAACTAGAAGCAGAAAGTACGAAAGGAAGCATGAATGTGGTAGCCACAGTACTTCCAAGAGATTCTGAACTGTCTGGATATATGTGACCTCGGCCGAGAGAAGGGACCACTTGTCGCTTTCTAGATTAGCCGGAAAATGCGTTTTTACGATAGACCATGAATATTGATTTTTACGTCTAATTAATCAATCTGCAGCTTGGACTCACTGTACTATAAAGAATCTTATGCTACTTGATGCGTTAAGGCTAAATTTAGGTATTAATGCATTGGGTAGAGACACATTAAATTTTTTTATGCAATTTCCCGCCAAATTATATTTTATATTTTTGTGAAAACAGTGCATAAATTAAGGACCAAATGCTCTGAAATTTTTTCCTCATTTTACCTAAGGTGTAAGCTTGTGGAAACTGCTAACAAGTCCATTTGCGACAAGTGGTCCCTTCTCTCGGCCGAGGTCACATATTACAATGCAAAAGACATGCCAATAAGAAAATACTTATTAATTTATTTTTGTATTTATTAATTACTTTTGAACTTACAGCAAATGGAAGTGAAATGAGAGCCAATGGAAACGCGAAGTTGAAGTTAAGAAAACTGTTGATAAAGTAGTATGTCCAGGGTTCGACCCCTGCAAAAACAGAAACACCGATACATGTGGTAACAGCAATTCAAGTCCACTCAGTGAAAAGAAACAACCCCAAATAACAGATAATTCAATCAGAATACTATTTCACCCAACCCCATCAATCATTGTTCATTTGATCATTATATCACTCAAATTTAGAATCAAACTGATCAGAAGATCATTCAGTCAAATATCACTTCACTCAAACTGATCAATCTATCATTCAATCAAATATCACTTCACTCAGATCAATCAGAAGATCATTCAATAAAACATTACTTTACCTAGACTGACTGACCAAATAATGACTCATTTCACTCAACTTTAGTACTGAATGCAAACATGAGTAAACCTACCATAAATATTTGGTCCATGATCACTGAATACGTTATAAAGGATTATGTTGAGCGGAGCAATGACTAGACCTCCGTAGTAATACGAATCGATCTGAACCAATGGAACCTGTAACACGATTATAGCTACAGTCCTTTAATGTAATGTAATGTAATCCAATCCAAAAAAGCTGCAAATATGCTAATCTAATCTGAAGACTTCTGTAGCACCATCATCAAAACACAATCAAACAATAAGCCACCAGATCAAAGAAATACAGTTCTTATGTGTTAACTTATTACAGTTAAACAAAGTGATCTTAATTACATGGACTGCTTGACAAAAACAGGATGTCAAAAACTGAAATGAAACAGCGACAGTTCTGCAGGGCAAGTCTCAACAGGGAAACTTCTGATTCATACGTTTTAACAGACTTCGATTGGACCACTACTACAGATTTTGATTTTTTGCTCTGGTGTCACTTAACAATAAGTCGATTTATATAGCACTGTATGACCATTGTTGGCCCTTTAACGTGGAATAGCCTTCCTTTAAAATCAGAAGTGAGCTAATCAGTCTGTCACCTTCCTTGTTGTGCAAGTGCTAGAGTTCTGTATTGTTTGATCGTGGGACCTCTCTGCTTGGTCGGGAGTGCTGCTTATGAGTGTTTTCTTGAAGTTGTGCATTACAAATTTTCACTTGTTATGTAGCTTGACCAAGGTTGAAGAAAGGGACACTGTACGAGTTAAAAGATCAACGACAGTCGTATAATTTAAAAGATCAATCTAGAGCTATGATTTGAATGTCTTTTGACACAACCATCTATTGATCCCTTGTGAAGTCGTAATAACTGTGCTATAGAAGTCACTAGATTGGATTATAAGCATTTGAAACATACCAAGAATACCACAAGGGAAACCAATGACCACTTAATAAATGACCAGAACTCTCTTCTCCTCAAAACCATGTCGACAGCAATAGGAATTCTGAACAAACAACATGTAAAACAGTTAAAGGGCTTCAACTACTCTGATGAAGCCTCAGCAAAAAAGGAATTACTATAAGCTGTATAACCTAAACTGAGAACTTCTATAGTGCCACTATAGTACTCAACCATGGCATCAACCTGTGACTGTTCCTACCATAAAGTTAATGTGCTTGTCAAAATCAATGGCGAGTTTTGTCAAAGTGCATGTAGTATAAGTATCTCTTAATGTGGCACCACCTGTTTATCAGTGCTTCTGAGGTACATGTACTCAAGAGCACTATAGGCCCTACTGTCTCAATACATACATACAGGGTGACATGCAACTGGCATCATGGTTTCATGATCCTCTTCTTCTTCTTCTTTCCCTTCAGGCTCGAATTAATCCGATTAATTAATCGAATTAATCCTCTCTCCCTCCATAAACTTCAAATATTCATCAATAGATAAACTCTCCTGGAATAATAACTGATATCAGCGATGATTTGCCAGCGATACCTGTACTTTCTAATTTATGTAATTTTAAATTTCTGAGAAATATTTCAAAACTAATACAAAATATAAACATCACTACCAAATGTCACTAAATATAATACTGATACAGCAAATGTTAATTATTGCTTAATTATTGTTAATGCTATTCATTGTTAATGTTAATAATTGTTAACCTTATATTGCTCATTACGGAAATACAAGACCCACCCAAGCACGGCTGCAAACGGCCACCCTACGATGGCACCCGCTGCCGTAGCCAAAATGGCCACTGGCCAGTTGCCTAGAAACCATCCTGCCATGGCAACCATTGTAGTGTACATTGCAAAGGAGCTCGGCAGGAAAGCAGTCGATGAGATGAACATGGCTGAACTCAGAACCGTCAGGAAAAGAAATATTCGACCCGAGTTACCTCCGAACTGTCGGCAAATCGCCCTAAAATGAAACATTCGAAAAACCATAAAAGAATACCTGACTACCTAATTCAAACACAATCACTGTTATTGAAGACCCAGTGAAGGCCATTTACTCTCATGCTTGTGTGGAACTTGGTGTTCCACAAGTGCAGGCTGAACACGATTTCCAACTTTCGTTGCAACTTCATCTCTCACCTAAAAGAAGTCACATTCTGAAACACTAAAGACGAAGTTAAAGTGCCAGACAGTGAAGATGCACAAGTTTTTTCTCTGGGTTCAGGGTTCATATCGAGGTACATCATACAAACTGGACAGTGGACTGTCCTCGTGTAACAATCTCCCACTGCACTTACGTACTGTTGCCTTTTAAGCTGATCTAATGAAACAGTACCATATTCATAATATACAAAGCATCATGATGATTGCTTCAAGTGAAATGAGAGTAAAATATCCCAGTCTCTTTGGGAAGCCCTAAGACTTTTATCAGAAGCTACAAAAGATACTATTTAAATACAGGGTTAATACAATTTTTTAATACACAAGTATACATAAGTACATTATCAGAAGCTACAAAAGATACTATTTAAATACAGGGTTAATACAATTTTTTAATACACAAGTATACATAAGCACATATTTATTTTGTTTATGTACATATTTATTTTGTTTATGTACATATTTATTTTGTTTAGACGTTTGAAATGCTACCTGTAGAAATATGTCTCACATATTGTGCAAACTAATGCCAGAAGGCATCGCAAACTGTAGAACTGCAAAATCTAGAACAACAAAAACATTTGAAATATAATATAGCAATATAAATTATATTTACTATTCAACCAGAATTGTGTTCGAAATCTTATTTTCCAACTGATCCCACATGCTTTGGATCAAACTGAATTTAGCAATATTATCTAAACAGATGAACCAATCCAGAATTTGACCAGATCAGAGGCAGCACCTGTTCCATTTAAGATAGTTCCTCAGACAACATTAGACTAGAAAAGTCATTAGATCAGATTGTTTGATTAGATTAGATTAGATTAGATTATTGTATTGTAATTTATTTATAAATTGCTACAGCACCACTCTCAGTACAACCAAATCACTAGGTGTTCCCCTAAGAAAAGAGTTGAAACCAAGACGAAGCCCTCGCACTTGTATGTGTACACAACAAGGGCTAAACACATCTTGTGACTGATTAGTTTGATTGCATGAGATTAGTTTGATTAGATTAAATTAGATTACCTTGTTTGAACCAAAGATGTTCATGAAGACCTTAAGTGGCCAAGCATAGAGCCACAGATAGGCGTAAGATCTGATGGCATACGCTGGCGAATATTCCCACGTCTGGAACCCATAGCCATGCAGCAGATAGTGCATCTGCAGAATTTAAGATAATAATCCATTCATTAACTAATTCAGAAATTTAATATAGCACACCTTCAAGAAACCTACTCAGAAGCGCTCCCAGCCCAGTCACGGCAATAGAGATTAGACCTGAGCAGCTTGTAAAAGCAGACGTGTTATTCAATAATCCATTATAACAATGCAGCATAGAGTAACAAAACAATTTATCTAGCACCTTTATACACCCTAACTGTAACAGAAGTTTCTGTGTATATATCTCTTTCCTAAAAAATCCCTCTGGTCCTAAGAATTTTTTTTAGAATCATAACAAACTGTAAGAAATCTAATTTAACTACATACCAGGAGAGTGCCATGAAGGCTAAATCTGATAACATTTCTGTATAGCACCGAGTACATCATTTTAGATATATTAAAGAACCTCTGAGAAACAGTTAAAATTTATATTAATAAAATGACATGCACAGATAAGGAAACTCATACTGGTTCCCAGTAGTTGTATGTTTCATCGCAATCGGAAATGTTGCTCCATATTGCGGCACAGAGTCGAGACGACAGCAGAACCTTGAATGCTGTGTAACCAGTTGGAGTCCAAGGTCGGTAGAGCAGTTTCTCCACTTCGGCTTCATCATGGCTTTAAAGAAAAATGGCATTTGAAATAGGTAACAAAATGCATTGTTATTATTTTATTATACACCCAAACGATTATGATTGCACAATGCATGCAAGAATCTTTTCAACCTGTACAAGATATGACTTTTTACCTCCTTCCATTCAGGCTATTTACAAGAAGTAAGAAAGTTAAGTATATGCAATTATGGGTGTAGAACCCAAAACTTGCATGCAAGTGTGTTAGATTGGCTGTGCCTTGGAGCACAAAACTATTCTTTGTCCACCTATGCTGATATAGAAATCAACGCACTGACACCTAACAGTTCTTCCAGGATTATTCGTGAAAGTATCTGCCTGAAGTACATTTGAGCAGCTGATTCTCACACAATATAGCTTGCATAAAATAACCTCTCCTCCTACTCTTGACCCGCTGTCAAGTATAATCCACTTTTGCTTCATTCTGATCTATCTCCGCAAAGATATAAAGAAATTAACAACACATTAGACTACGTTACAAGGTGCTATCCATATCGCTTCTGTTACGCAGGGCTGACAGACAAGCCGAGTCAGCACGGAAACACAACACGAACAGTAATCATAAATAAAAACAAGTAGAAATAAACTTTAAGAAAACGATAAATTAGCATTACTGGAGCTTTTGTCTTGCAATGTGTATATCTTTGTCGCGAGATTTTATATTTCGGTGCTTCGTGGGCGCCGCCATCTTTGCTGTCGTTTCACTCAAGAGATGTGCGCCTACCAAACATCGCCCAAACGCGATTATGACGACTACGATCAAATGTCGCATTATATTATGTATTATCACAGTATAAATAATTATTTATACTGTGGTATTATCACAGTATAAATAATTGTAATTATTTATACTGTGGTATTATCACAGTTAAGTATAAATAATTATAAGTAATTATTTATACTGTGGTATTATGGCGATGATAATAATAAAGATTGATACTAGCGGTGAAGATCGTGATTATAATAGGGCCTACTGACGAAGTAGAAGATGGCGTTTCGAATATGATGCGATTGGTAGCGGCAGGCAAGATGAAGGTGAAAGCGGAAATACCTCCCAGTGAGAGGAATCATGACCCGAGGAGAGGATTGGTTGATTGGTTACCCGACCTCACGACCCGAAGAGAGAATTGGTTACCAGACCTCATGACCCGAAGAGAGAATTGGTTACCAGACCTAGAGCTGTACCGATGCATCGGGAGCATTCGTAATCGGGCCGATTATTAGAGGAATCGGCATAATCGGTATCGGCGAAAAAGTATCGGCGCCGATGCAAATTATTTTACAGTTGACGTTTTTTGCACAAAAATCGTTACAAATAGAAAAATGAGCACAAGTTTCTATGTCTAGTTTCTTATTATTGATTAACTAGCTGGATTACCCGGCGTTGCCCGGGGTTATAAGTTTCAATCCCTGCACCCCCATCACCCCCACCACCACCACCCACCCACCACCCCCTACCCGGCGTTGCCCGGGGTTATAAGTTTCAATCCCTGCACCCCACCACCCACCACCTACCCGGCGTTGCCCGGGGTTATAAGTTTCAATCCCTGCACCCCACCACCACCACCACCACCCCTCCACCCCCACCACCCCCTCCAACCCCCACCCCCAAGCCATCCCCCCACCACCCCCCCACCCACCACCCCTACCCACCACCCCACCACCCCCTCTCACCCCCACCCCCAAGCTATCCCCACCACCACCCCCCACCCACGACCCCCACCACCCCCACCAACCACCCCCACCCCCCAATCTATCCCCACCACGACCCCCACCCACGACCCCCACCACCCCCAAGCCATCTCCACCACCACCCCCACCCCCACCCCCACCCACCACCAGCACAACCCCCCACCACCCCCACCACCCCCCACCCGCCTCCTCCCCACCACATCCCCCACCACCTCCCCCCACCCACGACCCCCCACCACCACCGCCCCCCCACCACCACCCCCAAATTGACTTACCAACAATAAATTTCTCTTCGATGTTTGTTACACGTGCATGCATCAAATGCAGTAATCCCTATGTCACTGCAGGAACTGCATCCAATGCAGTAAGCCTAATGTCACTGCAGGGACGGTAATTTTCCTATCGCTTGGGGCGATGTTTTGGCCGTTTTTCACCATGGTAGCGGTGAAAACGGGGGGCGCGAACCCCTGCACTGGGTGTCCCATGCCGAGACCGACACAGCAGTGAAGGTTTCGAGTGAAAAGGTGCAAAATTGTAGAAGTTAAGCCCGGTCAAACAGACACACACACACAGACACACACAGAATTCTTGTTTTATTAATATAGATATTTAGCATTGCACTACTTTAGCAGACACCGTACAAACCAAGGATCTATTATAAACAGGACTGGAAACTCCTTAATAGCCCTTATACAACGTCGTATGCGTAGGTTTGGGGCGATAATAAAATAATCGGCTTCATATGCGGTATCGGCTATTACAATAATCGGCTATACGCGGTATCGGAATAATCGGTAAAAAGCCATATCGGTACAGCTCTAACCAGACCTCATGACCCAAAGAGAGATGTGATTACCAGACCTCATGGCCCGAAGAGAAGACTGGCTACCCGACCTCATGACCCGAGGAGAGGATTGGTTACTCGACTTCATGACCCGAAGAGAAGACTGGCTAACCGACCTCATGACTCGAGGAGAGGACTGGAAACCCGACCTCATGACCAGAGGAGAGGACTGGCTACCCGACCTCATGATCCGAGGAGAGGACTGGCTACCCGACCTCGTGATCCGAGGAGAGGACTGACTAACCGATCTCATGACTCGAGGAGAGGACTGGAAACCCGACCTCATGACCCAAGGAAGGACTTGTTATCCGACCTCATGATCCGAGGAGAGGACTGGAAACCCGACCTCATGACCCGAGGAGAGGACTGGATACCCGACCTCATGACCCGAGGAGAGGATTGGTTACTCGACTTCATGACCCGAAGAGAAGACTGGCTAACCGACCTCATGACTCGAGGAGAGGACTGGAAACCCGACCTCATGACCCGAGGATAGGACTGGCTACCCGACCTCATGATCCGAGGAGAGGACTGGCTACCCGACCTCGTGATCCGAGGAGAGGACTGACTAACCGACCTCGTGACTCGAGGAGAGGACTGGAAACCCGACCTCATGACCCAAGGAAGGACTTGTTATCCGACCTCATGATCCGAGGAGAGGACTGGAAACCCGACCTCATGATCCGAGGAGAGGACTGACTAACCGACCTCATGACTTGAGGAGAGGACTGCGAACCCGACCTCATGATCCAAGGAAGGACTTGTTATCCGACCTCATGATCCGAAGAGAGGACTGACTAACCGACCTCATGACTCGAGGAGAGGACTGCGAACCCGACCTCATGACCCAAGGAAGGACTTGTTATCCGACCTCATGATCCGAGGAGAGGACTGGAAACCCGACCTCATGATCCGAGGAGAGGACTGGCTACCCGACCTCATGATCCGAGGAGAGGACTGGCTAACCGACCTCATGACTCGAGGAGAGGACTGGAAACCCGACCTCATGACCCAAGGAAGGGCTTGTTATCCGACCTCATGATCCGAGGAGAGGACTGGAAACCCGACCTCATGACCCGATGAGAGGATTGGTTACTCGACTTCATGACGCGAAGAGAAGACTGGCTAACCGACCTCATGACTCGAGGAGAGGACTGGAAACCCGACCTCATGACCCGAGGAGAGGACTGGATACCCGACCTCATTACCCGAGGAGAGGATTGGCTACTTGACCTTATGACCCGAGGGAGGACTTGTTATCCGACCTCATGACCCTAAGACAGGACTGGCAACCCGACCTCATGCATGATCCGAGATTAAGATAAATGGCTACCACAACAGCAACGTCCGTAACATGAAACCCATAATGACGATATTCCCATATGGGCTTCACATGTTCTACACAATGCCACATTGAATCACATGGGCTTCAATTAACCCCACCGTAATCTTAATCCTAAACTCAAAATTTATAAAGCGCTACTCTAAAGCTCAGCGCAAGGCATCAGCTTATTCGCGAGTGCTTCGTCGCGTCAGAAGGGTTGTCCAGAGATGTCAGAGGAAGATCTATAGTAACACATATGAAACACATAGGCTACAATCGGGTGATAAAGCCAGCGTACGGACATAATCCCTCTGGACATAATCCCCCGGACAGAATCCCCCAGGCTAGGACATAAGTTAATTCCCTCAGGCTGGATAATAATCACCTCAACCTCAGCCAATTACGGTGGCTAAAATTAAACATTATATCCAATAACATCTATAAGAATATAATTTTCAATTTGTTTAGTAAGAATATATTTTCAATTTGTTTAATAAGAATATATTTTCAATTTTTTTATTTTAATAATTAGTCTAAGACTACAAACCAATGGAAAAGTTTCTTAATACACGGTCAACCGGATGACGACCGGTTAGGCCTACATTCGTTCAGCGTAGGCCTAAATTTTATTTTAGAATTGAACGACGTTAACAAGTCTTAAGTTAAGACTTAAGACCTACACGACATTAACAACTCTTAACTTTATACGTAAATAACACTAACAAGAATTGTTAACTTTAGAACTGAATGACACTAACAAATCTTTAGTTTACACCTGAATGACATTAACAAGTCTTTAGTCTATACCTGTACGACATTAACAACTTGACACTACGAACAAAAACAGGGCAATCAAAGTTGATCAATTAAATGTAGAAAATATAGGCTAATTGCACAGAGGCAGGATTTTGTCCGGGGGGTTATGTCCTACCGAAAATCGGGGAGAGGATTATGTCCGGGGGATTATGTCCAGGGGAATTATGTCCTACAATATGTAGGACATTTGATGTGGGACCATAATATGTAGGATATAATATGCAGGATATAATATATAATATGTAGGATATAAATGTGAACGTAAACGTTAATTTATATAGCGTCTCTTCAAGAAGTGACGCCGATACGGGAATATTATCATATGGGCTTCTTTATTATATTCATGTCCTGCATATAAAGTTGCTGTAGAGGACATCCTAGAGGACACGGCTTAAATCCTCTCGATGTTAGCTCAACTTCTGCTCAAGAGACTCGATACATAAAAGCTAGGCACAGGTCACCCGATAGCCTACTCACTAGCAAAGCTCTTGTCAGAGGGGTATTTTAGAGCTACCGAACTGAGCTCCAGGGCCTACATAGGAACAGAGTTTCAGGCAACTAGCTTAATCATGTATGTCGAAACTACAGGTGCGTGAAACGCAAACTAGTGAAAACTGATCCGTAGAATTTGAGACACAGCATGCCTTCGTGAAGCCAACAAGTCCAACGATCTGTAGGCTACGTCTTGAATTAAATTTTCTAGCCAGCGGCCATCCACTGTAGAGGTCGCTGTTGTTTTCTGTACCCCTCCACCCATGCTGTGCGGGCCAGGCTCGTATGGAAGAAACCCCGTAGCGTTGAAGGGTATAAGCCTACGCGCCTAAGACTCGCAGAGGTCAATTCAATAGACCTTATTGTATTGACCTCTGGTATTCTCTGGTTAGGGCCAACGACTGGTTCAAACCGGCTGCCTCAAAGCGGGCAACGCTGCCTTTGCTGACAGGTAGGTCTACTGGAGGTTGAACTTGTCTGAAGTAAATGCACGGAACAGTGATTTTGCAGCGGCCTAGTTTTGCCCGCTGCTGTTGTCCACGGTTGCCTATTCAGTAGAAGAAGTTGTTGCTGTTGTTTGTTTAGCCTATCAAGTGCATGTTCCGTTGAAACATCGTTCTTCTTCTAAGCAGTTGTGTGTTGGTTAGTACGACGAAATGGCGTCGTTATACCTTTGCTAGATTAGGCTGTTATGACGAAAGGCGATATAAAGTATTATATAGATGTTGTATTACGATTACAGTTATTGATCTTTAGTTTTGCTGATCATAATCATATTACAGGAACCTGTATAATTGGACGGACTGTTTGAATACGATCACTTGCTGTTGTGATTCAACAAAACTGTTTATCGATTTGATTAAACACAGACAGACAGACAGACAGACAGACAGACAGACAGACAGACAGAGATTAGCAGATGCTCGGAAAGACATAATGAGACACGCCCACAAAGCCACAAACACGGTGCAATTATTGGAGTGTACAAGGCAAGGGCAGATAATTTCAGGTACGGTAAGTGAAGTAAGGTGAAGCAGGATCAGGTAGGGTAAGTTAAAGCGAGGAAAGGCAAGACAAGCAAATAAGGGTAATTTGAGAGAAAGTACAGGTAAACTTAGGTAAGGTATGGAAACGAAAAGTAAGATAGGATAAGTGGTACGGTTGGAAATGGGGTTGGTATGGTAAGGTTGGATAGTGTAGTGTTGCCTGCGTAGGTAAGATAGGGCCTATTATGGGCCTAGTCTTGTATAGTGTGTACTAAGGTAGGATAGTGTTGGGCATGGCAAGGTAACATAACGTAAGGTAAGGTACGTAGGCTAAAGTAAGGTAAAAAATTAAGTCGTAGACACAACAATGGGCATTTACCTCTGAAAGTTGATTGAACGTTAAATCGCGAGTCACCTATTCAGTGGAGCGAGCACCGCGGAGCGATTGTTTGGCAACCTCAAGTGCTCGGCTGTGCTCAGAATAAAACTACCTACATTCAAGTTCTTTTATGAGGCCCAATAAACGTAGGTCTGTATACTCTGAAGAGTTTAAGTTCATCGTGAAGTCAACGCAGGCCTTCGTAGATAGGCCTGTGTGCCAAATAGGCACTGCCACAGTGACAGCGAGAGACAGACAGACAGAGAAACAGAGAGAAACAGAGAGAGAGAGAGAGAGAGAGAGAGAGAGAGAGAGAGAGAGAGAGAGAGAGAGAGAGAGAGAGAGAGAGAGAGAGAGAGAGAGAGAGAGAGAGAGAGAGGGGGTTACAGAGACACAAAGAGAGAGAGACAGAGAGAGAGACAGAGATAGAGAGACACAGAGACAGAGACAGAGAGGACCAAACACTTAGAGGACAGTTCTTGGGAGGAGTTACAGCCACGACCTTTCACCCAAGGACAAGACAAGAGCACAGGAAATTCGGCCGAGTAAGTGGCGCATAAAGCCTGACGCACATTCAAAACAATTCCTCACATAGGTTCAGAAAGCGTCCGATAGCCAGACAGAGAGGAAAGACAGAGAACGGAGGACTTCGTTTCTCTCAGCCACTGATCAACCGAAGGAGAAGGAGTACGGACAATTGAAGGAGGACTAAGGACGATCCGTTCAACACTTTCAGCTGAGAAAACCTTCTTCTTCGCAGGACAACTTAAGGAACATGTCAGGAGATGATGATACGAACGCGAAGGCAGGAAAGAAGAGCGGACGACAGAAGCTTCGAGACTGCTGCCAATTCTTCTATAACTCCAACACCGGAGAGGTTCTCGGAAGGACTGGAGGAAGTTGGGGTAAGACGGTTGCATCGTCATCATCATCATCATCATCATCATCGCCATCATCATCATCATCATCATCGCCATCATCATCATCATCATCATCATCATCATCATCGTCATCGTCATCGTCATCGTCATCGTCATCGTCATCGTCATCGTCATCGTCATCGTCATCGTCTTCGTCATCGTCATCGTCATCGTCATCGTCATCGTCATCGTCATCGTCATCATCATCATCATCGCCATCATCGCCATCATCGCCATCATCATCAATCAACTTTCAAAGGTAAATGCCCATTGTTGTGTCTACGACTTAATTTTTCTTTTCGCCTAAGTTTCTTTTGTTTTCTTTTCTTTTCTACTAGTTAAGCATTGCGTTATGAGATCATTTACTCTGACCCCTTTTTGAGCGGAGTTTAAGTTTTTTCTCCACTGCCCAATTGGCGGCAATCCTTGGTTCCATTTACCCAGATTCTTGTTTAGTAGTACTAATTGGAAGCTTAAGTCTCAAGTTGGTTCTCGCCATGTCAATACAAGTAGTAAGTAGGTGTCCCTACCAGCGGGAGTCATCCCTTCACGGCCTACCAACTTGAATTGTTTTCAGTGTGTACTGCTGCTTGTTATATGTTTTGGTTTCAATAAAGAAAATGTTATGTTATGTTTATCATCATCATCATCGTCGTCGTCGTCGTCGTCATCATCATCTTCATTATTTTTTTTTATTTTATGCCCCAAGGTACACATGATGCCTCGGGGATTTTTATTATTATTATTGTTATTATCATCATTATTATCATCATCATACTTGTCGTCGTTGTCGTTATTGTTGCTTTAATCGAATGATACGCGATATTCGTATGATTACATCTCGTTTGCCTTCAAATGTCTTGATTCTACTGGTTAATATATTTTGGTTTCCAACAGACTTGATTACTGCAACTCACTTCGAGTAAATCTGCATAAACAACAACTGGTTTAAAACTCTCTTGCCATAACAATGACTCATGAATATCAGCATAATTATTACGCCCAAATTGCATTCGTTACGCTGGTTGCCTAATGAGCAAAGAATCTATTTTAAAGGTGTCTTACGTTTCACTAAGTCACCACCACCACCACCACCACCACCACCACCACCACCACCACCACCACCACCACCACCACCACCACCACCACCGCCACCACCACCACCATGAGTTCCTTACGCCAGTCATTTGGCGGCGATGGGTAAGAATAAATGATCTCCATTATCCTTGGTCATTTGTCAAGTTCATTGCTCCCCTCAGTGTTAGTTCAAGGGATGTTGTGTCCTCAGATATATACCTATCCAGCGTAGCCTTGGTCCCCTTTGTTTCCATTTCCTTCGAATCTTGCATGTAATGCATTGTGTGGTTTAACGAAGTACTTCGAGCTTAATCAACCGACCAGTTTCTGATCTCTCTGTTCGACACACCTCACCCCTCATACAAATAGCAATTGCACTCGATTACCCAATTCTCTGACTCTCAGGATTTCTCGGTTGCCGGTCAGAAGAGTTGGAATTCGTTGCCAAATTCAGTTTATTTTGTCGATTCTTTGGCGTCTTTTAAGTCTAAACTTAAGACTCGTCTCTTTCCTAAACTTAAGACTCGTCTCTTTCCTAAATTTAAGACTCGTCTCTTTCCTAAACTTAAGACTCGTCTCTTTCCTAAACTTAAGACTCGTCTCTTTCCTAAACTTAAGACTCGTCTCTTTCCTAAACTTAAGACTCGTCTCTTTCCTAAACTTAAGACTCGTCTCTTTCCTAAACTTAAGACTCGTCTCTTTCCTAAATTTAAGACTCGTCTCTTTCCTAAACTTAAGACTCGTCTCTTTCCTAAACTTAAGACTCGTCTCTTTCCTAAACTTAAGACTCGTCTCTTTCCTAAACTTAAGACTCGTCTCTTTCCTAAACTTAAGACTCGTCTCTTTCCTAAACTTAAGACTCGTCTCTTTCCTAAACTTAAGACTCGTCTCTTTCCTAAACTTAAGACTCGTCTCTTTCCTAAACTTAAGACTCGTCTCTTTCCTAAATTTAAGACTCGTCTCTTTCCTAAACTTAAGACTCGTCTCTTTCCTAAACTTAAGACTCGTCTCTTTCCTAAACTTAAGACTCGTCTCTTTCCTAAACTTAAGACTCGTCTCTTTCCTAAACTTAAGACTCGTCTCTTTCCTAAACTTAAGACTCGTCTCTTTCCTAAACTTAAGACTCGTATCTCTCAACTTGTGGATTCACTGTAGCCTGGCTAATCGTTTGTGAAATCTATCCAATTTCGACCTGATTTTTCCATTGAATTATGATTTTTTTTATATGCGTTTTCACTCGGTGACCTTCGACTGTTAGGAAGGGGCGCCACTGAATCGTTAAGTGGCGCTTTTATAAATGTTCGATTACAACAAAACATTACAATTATGATTACGGCGCAGTAGAAGTCATTAGATTATATTAGAGTGATAGCCTAGGGACCTGCGAAGCTTTGATATTCGATTCGAAAACGAATCGGGCGGCGGTATTCGATTCGATTCGATTCGAAAATTATGTCATGATTCGAAAAATTTCGAATCTTTTTCGGAAAAATGATTGTTGTAAACTAATTGTTTTAATTGTTTACTGCGCGTGGATTAGTTGTTGAATTTCTGCGTGCAACGCGGCACACGACGACAGCAAACCCTCAGCATCAGTGAATTGAAAAGGAAATTTCGTGAAGTAGGCCTACCTCTGATTTAGTTCTATAAGACTTAAACTGTACATTTCTCAGAATTCTTACCCTTCACATAGATTTTATGCCCTGAAAATGGTTGCACTGTTTCCAAGCACCTATATTCGCGAATTCATGAACAGTTCTTCTCAGAGATGAAACTAACAAAGTGTAAAAATGGATGCAGACTAACAGATGACAATCTCTCCAATGAACTTCGAATTGGCACTTCGAAAATTAAAGCAAACATTCCGGATTTGTGTGGTGGGAAGAAGTATCAGATCTCACCTTAATCATTATTATATATATTAAATAGGCCTATTGCACATCTAGCAAATGGATGCATTGTACAGACTAACAGTTTTATGTATTTTTAAACTGAAGAAACTTGAAACATATTTTGTTTTTTATTGTAGTGTAGAACTGTAGGCATTTGGATAATTATGTTTTATGATAAAAATTATTTTCATTTATTTTAAACTTGAAGTTTAACCGAAATTAATATTTTCTCATTTTCTGGGGCAAATTAATCTGCAAAAATTAGCCTGCAATTGGCATACAGCCCCAGAGCTGCCCTTAAAATCTTACGGCGACCCTCTATGAAAAGAAGTTGCCCATGCCTGGCTTAGATGAATGTACACCAAAGTGTGGTTATGCAATTGGTACAATAAAGAATATGCTTACTTACTTAACTCATAAATTATTTGTGAGTTATTCTGTTAATTACCTTAATGTTTAGTTTAATTGATTTTAAACTGCAGCAATGTTATTGAGATATAGATATTGACACTGTGGTACGCCTGTGCTATCACATACACACTATTGAATATCAAAACATGGTTTTGGAACTTTTGGTACCCGCTGATTCGATTCGAGATTCGATTCGAATTCGAATATTAACCCCCGATTCGATTCGAGATTCGATTCGACGGAAAATTGTGATTCGCAGGTCCTTATGATAGCCTACATAATAATAATGAACACATTTTTGGAATTAATTGAAAAAGCGACTGAATTCATTCATTTGTGTGTCAGTCATTTGTTCAACCATTCAGTCATTTAATCATTCATCTATTCAGTGATTTGTTCAACCATTCAGTCATTTAATCATTCATCTATTCAGTGATTTGTTCAAACATTCAGTCATTTAATCATCCATCCAATCAATGATTTGTTCAACCATTCAGTCATTTAATCATTCATCCATTCAATAATTCGTTAATTCATTAACTCGTTGTTCAGTCATTCCTTGTAACGTTATGTAGCAAAGATCCTGCTGTTCTATCTCGTCTACTATGGAGTGTTGGCCGGATTTTTTGCCATCTGCCTGCTCGGATTCTTCAAAACCATGGACGACAACGCACCCACTCAGCAGAACATGTACAGCCTGCTCAAGCAGAACCCAGGTATTGCGCAATATAATATGTACTAGTTCATCTAAGCTAATTCGAGACGAACAAACAAGCAGACAGACAAACACAGACAGACAGACAGACAGACAGACAGACAGACAGACAGACAGACAGATGCATGCAGATACTTGGACAAGCACATAACGGCACTCGCAATCATCGGATGAGATGACACATGCTAGATTATACCGTTGACCCAATAATTACCATTGCAATGAGGTCTTGCCTGAATTCCGACATCGAGAAAATTGAGATGGTCGTAACTCATGTCGATCTGACAATTACTTAAACTTTAGATGACACTTAACGTTGTCCTATCTAATTTTACCTTGGGCCTACGTATACACCCAAACATGGGCGTCCGCAGGAATTTTGGTAGGGGAGCAACATTTTTGTAGGGGGCAGCAAAATGACGTTTTTGCATTGAATAGCTTATCATGAACACAGAACACATGCCAAATTTCAAATCAATAGTGATCAGGACTTTACCTAAATAATTAAGTGTTTTTTCGCAGTGAAAATCGTGTTGGGACTCATAGGCGTAGGAGGCGGGGGTCAGAGCCCCCCAAATTTCGGGCGTTCCTGTTTTTCGGGCAAGTTGGCACCGGGAAAAATGCCGAACAATTTGCCCGAATCGGAAAAGTATTAGACTATTGGTAGCTACTAGCTCGCAAACACCATAGCATTTGTCACGGCTTCGTCTCCCGACTTTGCCTATGACAGAAACGGCCAGCACATCGTGGTGATGGAAGACCAGCAGATGCCTCAAACTATATCACATTTCGCAGGAGGCTACATCAACCGAAGAGTACCCTCCATCCACCCCTTCGCCGTAATCACCCCAGAGGCGAGGAATCTGACATCGGCCGGCTGGTGTCCTGCCTGCCTGCCTGCCTGCCTGCCTGCCTGCCTGCCTGCCTGCCTTCCTGCCTGCCTGCGTTCCACCCTACCGGCCTTTAGTCGGCTCAGCAAGACTGATGGAGGCGATACAAGGGATCGTGGAGGAGGGGAGGGGACACAGAGGTTGTGGGACAGGGAACACGGGTCAGACTGACTTGGAAGGCGAACGGTGAAGAGTAATTATGATCTATAGATAGAAACGATAGAGATTGGTACGTATTATGTAATCTCTATATGTAGGTTGTTACATTTAAACTCTAAGAACCTCCTTTGGTCCGAGATTGAATATGTCGCGCTCTCTATAGGCCACGACAGGGTTTAGAGAGACACAACAGCATTTACAGCTTTATTCAATGATGTACTAAATAGTCAGTTACTTACTTACTTACCTACTAATAGGATCCAATATGTATCCTGGATACCGACTTCAGAAAAGAAATAAATTCAAGTTCTGTTGCACTCCACTTTTCGGCGTGCAGTTCCGGGTCAGCGTTGTGTGCAGAAATTTCTCTCATGTTTGATATTTACTTAGTTGGGAATTTGTGACTCGAAACTAAGTGTTAATTGTTAGCATCAGTTATCAAGTTAGAATTATAGCTTTGTAATGGAGGAACCTTCGCGGAAACGAAGATATATATATTGACAGCGTGTTACGTGCAGTGAATGTGGTAAGGATTCAGACTAGGCTTACGCAGATCAGCATGGTAAAAATCACCAGAGTAAAAATGTTAAGTTCATCGCTGTGCATGAAAAGTCCAAAAAGCAGCGGACTTTTTTCGTGCAACCAAAGCAAACCGCAGTCTCACTCTGCCTCAGATAGACCTATAGGCTACTCAGTCTACTGTCTGCACCGGACACATCTGGTGTAAGCTTATCGACAGATGACCGTTGTGTCAAACGAGCTGTTTGGTGAAAACGACCGTAGTGACAGTTCAAGTTTGATGAAGATGATGCTGACCAACCTGACTCTGAGAATGAGAACTTCAACACTCCCTCTAGCGATGATGTAATGAAGGATGGCCAGCCTTGCCCAAACCAACCAATTCTCAGAGAATTGTCCAAAAAGAATCGGACGTGAAGGAACTCGAAGGAATTTTAATCCTGAATGGTTCAAGAGCAGGCCCGCCGAAAGGGGGGGGCACAGGGGGCAAATTCCCAGGGGCCTGGCGACTTTTTGGGGTGTTCTAGAGAGTGACTGTTCTAGTGTCAGTGACTAGAAATGCACGATGCCATGGCAACTACTCGACATTTTTTTCGGGCAGAAATAAAATCTTGCCCCCCGCCGCTGAAATTTCCCCTACGCCTATGTTGGGACTGTTGTATTAATCATAATAATCAAAGGATTTTATTTTTGTAAATATGCACACAATCCAGGGGGAGCAAATGCTTCCCCTTGTTCCCATGTGCGGACGCCCATATAAGCCTACACAAGATATACTAGCTAGATCAGATATACTAGCTTACTAAGCTAGTATATCTGATCTAATATAACGTATCTTACTTGTGTCTAATTTTGATCTTACTGAACTATAACTTTGCTCATCTTTCTCATCTAACTTAGCTTCGTTTGTCCCTCTCTTACTTAACTTATGCATGGCTCATCTCTCTGGTCTTATTGATATGATTATCCTACTTTTTCTAATCTTAAATCACTTGCCTTATTTAGCTCATTTATCTTATCTGCTTTTAGTTTTTTACTTTATCTAATCCAATCTCATTTTGCTTGCTTACTTACTTCATCTTTATACTTTATCTAGCTCATCCATACAACTTCATTGTATCTGACTGTTACAGTAGGCCTATCTATCGATAGTTGGTTTGCAGCAACTTCTTCACTTGTTTCAATCACTAATGATCAGTACATGTAGGTTGGATGTAATAAAATAATCAATAGCCGACGAAGAGTTTTATTGATGTCAATATCTTACGCAAGTGTTCAGTGTGTTTTATTGTGTCTTTAGCCATTAAAGCTTTGTTTCGTAGCGAGGTTTACAATCGGTAAACACTTGATTTCTCAGTGCGTTGAAATCCTCTTCTCAGTCCATCCGCCTCTTGACCAACTCATACGACAGGATGTCTGCCTGTCTGTCTTTTTGTCTGTCTGTCTATCTTTTCTTCTGTCTGTCTTTTTGTCTGTCTGTCTGTTTTTTTGTCTGTCTCTGTGTCTTTTTGATTATGTCTGTCTGTCTGTATGTCTGTCTGTCTGTCTTTTTGTCTGTCTGTCTGTCTGTTCTTCTGTCTGTCTGGTTTTTGTCTGTCTGTCTTTTGCCTGTCTGTCTATCTTTTCTTCTGTCTGTCTTTTTGTCTGTCTGTCTGTTTTTTGTCTGTCTCTGTGTCTTTTTGATTATGTCTGTCTGTCTGTCTGTCCGTCTGTCCGTCTGTCTGTCTGTCTGTCTGTCTGTCTGTCTGAATTGTGATCTCGAAGGGACGATTTCTCAACATTACATCGCGTCTATTGGCCGACTTCAAATATTAAGTATGCAAGGTTCAAGGGTCAAGCAGAGACAAACAGACACACAGACAGACAGAGACAGGACAGAAGGCAGAAGGATACAGCAAAAGAAAAACACACTCATCCTAAACCAAAATCATTCATTCATCCATTCATCCATTCTTCCCTCCTTCTTTTCTTCATTAATTCTTTCCTTCTTGCGTTCCTTCTCATCCTGTCTGACCCCTCATCTCTCTGCCTCCATGTCTCTCTGCTTCCCATTTATCTCTGTCTCCCTGCCTCTCTGCCTCCGTGTCTCTCTGACTCTTTGCCTCCCTGACTGTGCCTCCTTGCCTATCTGCCTCCTTGCCTCCCTGACTCCGCCTCCTTGCCTATCTGCCTCCTTGCCTCCCTGACTCTGCCTCCTTGCCTCTCTGCCGCCTTGCCTCCATGACTCTGCCTCCTTGCGTATCTGCCTCCTTGCCTCCCTGACTCTGCCTCCTTGCCTATCTGCCTCCTTGCCTCCCTGACTCTGCCTCCTTGCCTCTCTGCCGCCTTGCCTCCCTGACTCTGTCTCCTTGCGTATCTGCCTCCTTGCCTCCCTGACTCTGCCTCCTTGCCTATCTGCCTCCTTGCCTCGCTGACTCTGCCTCCTTGCCTATCTGCCTCCTTGCCTCGCTGACTCTGCCTCCTTGCCTATCTGCCTCCTTGCCTCCCTGACTCTGCCTCCTTGCCTCTCTGCCGCCTTGCCTCCCTGACTCTGCCTCCTTGCGTACCTGCCTCCTTGCCTCCCTGACTCTGCCTCCTTGCCTCTCTGCCGCCTTGCCTCCCTGACTCTGCCTCCTTGCGTACCTGCCTCCTTGCCTCCCTGACTCTGCCTCCTTGCCTATCTGCCTCCTTGCCTCGCTGACTCTGCCTCCTTGCCTATCTGCCTCCTTGCGTCGCTGACTCTGCCTCCTTGCCTATCTGCCTCCCTGACTCTGCCTCCTTGCCTCTCTGCCGCCTTGCCTCTCTGACTCTGCCTCCTTGCCTATCTGCCTCCTTGCCTCCTGTCGCGTGAGGAGATCGACAACAACGACGAGATGGCATCATCATTATGATGTAAGCGTCGTTGCTGGTCGAGATAGGATGATGACGGACGAAAGCCAGCCTCCACTTGGGCAACAATGAAGACCGCGAGGCCCAGGTGTAATCGGACACCACACAGCCAAGGTGTAATAGGACACCTCGCGGCTATGGTGTAACCAGACACCGCCCGCGCTGCAGGCGAGCGACGACCCGCGTATCGAGGAGCAATCTGACACTAATTGACGATAGCTTGACGTGGGGAGGGGGGCTGACTGATGCACGCTGGAGTTCCTACTTAACAGAAGGGAACGGAGAACACGGGACTTATACTGCTGACGGACGCGACGTGTGAACATCGGTCGAGCGAGAAACATCGGGAGGAACGACCAGCGGGGCGGCAGAGTATAGTCCGTCAGATTCAGAGACTGACGCGAAAGAACGATCTGTAGTTAGGCTGTATGAAGCAACATTTGAGATAGTCCGATTTAATATCTAAACGCTTTAATACTACGTGGAAGCTCCCGTAGAGTTAGTGTATATATATTTGTTTCTTTAATTAAATTCATTTATTAATTAAACAAAGTTCGTCGTGAATCTTCTATAGAAAAGTTAGGCACGTTAAATAAAAGTGCAAGTAAAAGAACAAGCAATCGAGGGTCGACATCAACACACGGCAAACAATCGACGGGCGACCTTCGATTGCGACATTGGCGCAGTCGACAGGATTTTCAACTGAAGACGTCACGACGAAGAGCGGAACCGGAAACGGAAAGAGGAATCTCAACAGATCGGGACCAGCGGCGAATACAACCCTTCGCAACTGGAGAAATCGAGTACCGGACTCCGGAGACGAAGGACTCGAAGGAACCGACAGCAACAGGCAAGGACGAGGAACAAGAGCGCCAACGGACGACCGACCATCGCTAGCAACGACGGACGGGAGTGGCAACGGAGGACAGCGGATCAGCCAAGATACCAAAAGACGGAGCACGCTCGACGTATTCAGAGGGTAAGTCCTTACTGGTAGTCGTGGTAATCTGTGAGGTTGCGGTTGAGGTCTGGATGAGGATTGGTGTGCGAATAGCCGAGGCTTTTGCGTAGCTCCTTTTGCTCAGTTCTGTTCTTGTTGTATTTGTGGTAGAATTTTAGGACGTTGTTTTCTTTGATTTCTGACCAGCGGTGACTCTCCTCTAACTTACTTATCTTTTTCTATTAGTGAGCGGACTGTTGGGAGATGGATAAGTTGTCGGTAGGGAAAAGAGTGAGGGTGCAGAACATGCCCCGTCACAGACTAGTCGCATATCTGATAAAGATGGGACTAGGAGAGGAGGAATTGGGTTCCATGAGTACGGGCCAACTCCAAGAGGCGAGTGCTGAAATAATTGTGTCTGGACGGGAAACCCCGCCAGAAGTAAGTGAGGAAGTAAGCACGGGTAGCATAGAAAGCAATATCGATTCGGCAGCGCAAACGCCGTTATACGAATTAAAACGCTTAAAATACGAGAGAGAGGAAGCCGCGAGGCTGAGAAGAGAAGAGAGAGAGGAAGCGGAGAAACTGAGAAGAGAAGCGAGAGAGGAAGCGGAGAGAATAGAAAGACTGAGGAGAGAAGAAAAAGAGGAAGCAGAGAAGCTCAGACTGCTTGAGGAGAAGCGGGCTGAGAGGCTGAGAGAGGAAGCGGAGAGAAGAGAGAGAAGAGAGGAAGAGAAAGAGAGAAGAGAGGAAGAGAAAGAGAGGAGAAGAGAAGAGAAAGAAGAAAGACAGCGAAGAGAAGAGAAAGAGGAAACTGAGAAGCTCAGGCTTCAGGAGGAGAAGCGGGCTGAGAAACAGAGGAAAGAAGAGAAGGAGGAGGCTGAGAAGATCAGGCTTCAGGAGGAGAAGCGGAGGAGAGAAGAAAAGGAGGAGGCAGAGAAGAGAGAGAAGGAAGGCCGAGAGGAAAGGGACGCAGAGAGGAGACTCAGAGACGAAAGGGACTATAACTTGAGGCATTCGGTCGTAGGACGAATGAAAACGTATAGTGAAAGCTTGCGAGGACTCTTACCGAGATTCCCCAGCGACCATGCGCAAATCCCTGGTTTCTTTGTGCATTGCGAAAGGTTATTCGACTCTTGCGCTGTCCCGGACGACCTTCGAAGCAGATTACTCTTGACCTGTCTAGATAATCAGGCCAGAGCACTGACGGCCAGACTCACACAAGAGGAGCTTGATAATTACGGGAAGCTAAAAACCTTCTTGTTGAAAGAGTTCAAAGTGAGCGCAGTCTCTTTACGAGAACGATTCATGAACGCAAAAAAGGCGGTAGATGAATCATACACAACATTAGCTTCGAGACTGCATAATTTACTTTCTTACTATTTGCAAGATCGCAAGGCAATGACGTTTGATGAGGTTACGAGCCTCTTGATTGCAGATAAGATGAAAGAAATGTTGCCCAGAGGATGTTTGAATTTCATCCTCAGTCAAGAGCAGCAGAAGTGGTTAGGGCACAAAGAGTTAGCCGAAGCGGCTGACACTTATGTCGCTACACACCCTTGGGAAAATGACTACACGAAGCATAGTCTAGGCACGGGTAAGACGGAGGCACGCTACGCGAAAGCGCCAGCACCTCCTCAGACGACAGCTAAACAGACGGACACGTGGACTGACCGACCGGGAGGGACACAGACAAATAACAGGACAGACGGACGTCCAACCCCCGACGAGATTAGAAAGCGTGGCCTTTGTTTCCTATGCTTTTCTCCAGACCACAGAGCTAAACTGTGCTCGAAGAACAAACAAATTAAAAGCAAGCAGGTGAGCGCGTGTGCGGTCCAGCCAACCGTGACCAGAGCTCAAGGCAGACAGGCAGACAGACAAAGCGAGACGCGACAAGACGGGCCGCCATTGATACAAGAGATAGACCAGCATGCATTACCGACAAGCCCGGATTGCATTGACGTGCAGGAGACTTATGTAAGAGAGTACATGAAAGTGTATATTACGGGGCTCCCTGTGACATCGTCTCTAATAGATAGCGGGGCCGAATACAATTGTGCGCGAGCAGAACTAATCAGGCCGCTCAACCTACCTGTGGTCAAGCAGATAGAGGTGAAGGGGCTGAACGGTCAATCAATGATTGTGGACGTGGTGCGGCTGAGACTAAAGGGGTCTCAGGCCGGCGAGGACAGGGAGGGGGAGGTAAATTACGCCCCTGATGTTCGGATATGGGCGGCACTCATTAAAGAACTTAATGAACCGTTAATTATCACGCCCACTACAGCCGACTTGCTGCGCGAGACAGCGTTGTATTCGAGTCACGCGGCCAGCGCTCCTGAAATAGACCAAATTTCAGAAGCGCAGGCGGTCGCAAGGACTGAGACGAATGAGGAAGAGGAGAGAGGGGAGGAGGTAGAGGGACTTAGGACGCTGATAGGCGAGGATTACTTCACGGTCGCTCAAGCAGACAGTGGGAGTGTAGGAGAAATCAGTCCCGAAGAAACGGATAATGAAGAGCTATTCTTCAATCCTGAGATACCAACCCCACCCAAAGAAGACACAATAGTAGGCAGAAGCAAGATGGCGGCCGAACAAGCACAATGTTCGACACTAGCACCATTCTTGGCCCACGGGAAAATTGGGGCGAAGAACTTCTTCCTTGAAGACAATTTGCTCTTTCATAAAGACAAAATAGCTGGGCATTCTGTAAAACAACTGTGTTTACCTAAAGAAAGAATAGACAAGGTCTTAAACTTAGCACATGACGCTGCGTTCGCAGGTCATATGGCGTTGAAAACGACTAAGGACCGAATCAAACTGAATTTCTGGTTTCCCAACGTGGAGGATATAGTGAAGGAATATTGTGCATCTTGCGACATTTGCCAAAGGCATGCGCCGCTGCGAGTGGCGCAGCGAACCCCCATAACTCCTATCCCTCGCAACGACGAGACCAGATTCGGCTGTCTAGTGGCAGATTGTATAGGGCCTATAGTTGCCAACGTAGACCCCACAAGCCCAAAACCCGAGTACAACTACGCCTTAGTGGTAGTTGACCAATTTTCAAGATGGCCGATGGCCTATCCTCTGAAATCATTAACGGCAAAAGCGACATGTGATGCATACATGCAAATCTTCACGACCTTCGGTTTTCCAAAAACGATTAGGTCCGATAACGGGTCGAATTTCAACAGCAAATTAACCCAAGAGTTTCTGCATCGTATGGGGTGCTCACCACGCTTTGGGCCAGTCGCACATCCTGAGTCACAAGGTCTAGTGGAGCGCTGCAATGCCACACTGAAGACCATGATTCATAAATTGGCAGAAGAAAACCCGAGGGGATGGCACAGACTGTTACCTTACGTGCTTTGGAGCTTAAGGGAACGCCCCTCGGCAACCACCCACGTGAGTCCCTACACCCTGGTGTACGGTACCCTGCCTAAAGGACCTCTATCTGTCCTTTCTGAGGAATGGGCGGGAGAGCGGGATTCTCTATTAAGTCTGGGCACAGGCGCCGCAGCTTACTTGGACCAATTAAGGGATAACCTTGAAATGTCTAAATTATATGCCGAATACTATTCAGACATTGAACAGCAGCGCTATGCTACTCATTACAATTTAAGAAGCATGGACAGGCGTTACGAAGTAGGGGATAAAGTCATCATCCAATCACCGGAAGCGCGAGGAGCAAAGAAGGAGGGCCAATGGCAAGGCCCGGCCATCATCGCTCAGGTGAAATCGCCCTACACATACATCGTGGAAATAGGGGGCAAAAGCCGCTTATTACATGCAAATCGTATTCGCAAGTATAACGAAAGAATACAGCAAGCATTGATTAACAATTGCTCCATTCTGTTCGAGAAGGACGAAGACTTCGGTCACGTGGAAGCAGTGGGTAGCTTCGTCACGAGTCAGACACGGCCCAGTGAACAAGTAGACCCCATTGCCGTTGCACACTTAACGGTACCCGAGCGGAAACAGCTGTTTAGTCTGTTAGACAGATTTCCAGATGTGTTCTCGGACAAACCAGGTTTCTGTCCCGTCCTAGAACACACAATCACTGTTAGCGCGGAGTTCAGGCCGAAGAGTTTGCGAGCCTATAAGGTGCCGGAACTGCTCAAACCGGAGATGGAGAAGCAGATCCGCGAACTTTTGGCCCTAGGTATCATCACTCCCTCACATAGTGAAATGGCTAGTCCCGTTGTGTGCGTTGTGAAAAAGGGAGGTCAAGGCGGTTTAAGACTGGCCATTGACTACCGATATGTAAACAAGTTCTCGGCGGGTGACGCATACCCCACCCCCGACATCCAGGAAGTGTTACAGAAGGTAGGAAGTGCAAACTTCATATCCTGCTTTGACGCACGTCAAGGATACTACCAGATTGGACTCCACAAGGACTCTCGTTGGTTATCAGCCTTCGTATGTGACGCTGGCCTATTCGAGTTCGTACGACTGCCCTTTGGTTTAAAGTCAGCCTCAAATTCTTTTATCCGTTGCATGTCAAAGGTCCTTCATCCCATTCGCGACTTTACTGAGACGTTTGTGGATGACATGGCAGTGCACTCGATGACGTGGCCGGATCACATGAAACACCTAGAGAAATATTTAACGACAATTCAACAGTCGGGTCTGACCCTTAACATTAAGAAGAGTTCGTTTGCTAGGCGACAAACAACGTTTGTAGGTCACCTGATCGGATCAGGGAGCATTGAACCGGATCCTATGAAAATCGCAGGGCTAGGGAAAATCCCTCAACCCGAGTCCAAAAAGGACATACGGAGATTAATTGGCTTCTTCAGTTATTTTAGGAACTTCATCCCTAACCTGGCTGAGACAGCCAGAATTCTCACTGACTTGACCCAGAAATCGGTGCCTGCTAAGATACCCTGGCGAATTGAACATCAAAATGCGCTAGATAAACTTACGCACGATTTGAATAACGCTGTATGTTTGCAGACAATTGACTACGGCAGAGAGTTTGGTTTATCGACTGACGCTTCAGACAAAGCAGTCGGTTGCTGCTTATTCCAAATTCAAGACGATGGAACAGAGCGGCCAATATGTTTCGCCAGTTCTAAATTAGATGCTACGCAAGCGCGTTGGTCCACTGTGGAACGCGAAGCGTATGCTGTAATCTTTGCGTTGAAGAAGTTTAGGAATTGGATTTTTATGTCAAGGACCACCCTCTATTCTGATCACAATCCCTTGACTTTCCTAACTGCTTCTACGCCCACAAGTGCTAAACTTGCGAGGTGGGCTCTGGCACTCCAGGACTTTGATATCGCTTTTAAATATCGTCCTGGGGCGCTGAATATTCCCGCTGATCTTTTGTCCAGACTATGATTGAGGAAGAAGGCGGACTACCATGTAAGGCACCGCGACAACTGTAAATATAATTTCTAACTGTGCTGATATTTTGTATTTTCATGGGAACGACGAGGACATGGTCTGGAGGAAATCGATGGAGGGAACGACATCATTCTCAGCCGGGAGGCGAACCAATGACTGGCTTTGTCCTCCCCCGGGAAGGGAGGTGTCGCGTGAGGAGATCGACAACAACGACGAGATGGCATCATCATTATGATGTAAGCGTCGTTGCTGGTCGAGATAGGATGATGACGGACGAAAGCCAGCCTCCACTTGGGCAACAATGAAGACCGCGAGGCCCAGGTGTAATCGGACACCACACAGCCAAGGTGTAATAGGACACCTCGCGGCTATGGTGTAACCAGACACCGCCCGCGCTGCAGGCGAGCGACGACCCGCGTATCGAGGAGCAATCTGACACTAATTGACGATAGCTTGACGTGGGGAGGGGGGCTGACTGATGCACGCTGGAGTTCCTACTTAACAGAAGGGAACGGAGAACACGGGACTTATACTGCTGACGGACGCGACGTGTGAACATCGGTCGAGCGAGAAACATCGGGAGGAACGACCAGCGGGGCGGCAGAGTATAGTCCGTCAGATTCAGAGACTGACGCGAAAGAACGATCTGTAGTTAGGCTGTATGAAGCAACATTTGAGATAGTCCGATTTAATATCTAAACGCTTTAATACTACGTGGAAGCTCCCGTAGAGTTAGTGTATATATATTTGTTTCTTTAATTAAATTCATTTATTAATTAAACAAAGTTCGTCGTGAATCTTCTATAGAAAAGTTAGGCACGTTAAATAAAAGTGCAAGTAAAAGAACAAGCAATCGAGGGTCGACATCAACACACGGCAAACAATCGACGGGCGACCTTCGATTGCGACACCTCCCTGACTCTGCCTCCTTGCCTCTCTGCCTCCTTGCCTCCCTGACTCTGCCTCCTTGCCTCTCTGCCGCCTTGCCTCCCTGACTCTGCCTCCTTGCGTACCTGCCTCCTTGCCTCCCTGACTCTGCCTCCTTGCCTATCTGCCTCCTTGCCTCGCTGACTCTGCCTCCTTGCCTATCTGCCTCCTTGCGTCGCTGACTCTGCCTCCTTGCCTATCTGCCTCCCTGACTCTGCCTCCTTGCCTCTCTGCCGCCTTGCCTCTCTGACTCTGCCTCCTTGCCTATCTGCCTCCTTGCCTCCCTGACTCTGCCTCCTTGCCTCTCTGCCGCCTTGCCTCCCTGACTCTGCCTCCTTGCGTATCTGCCTCCTTGCCTCCCTGACTCCGCCTCCTTGCCTATCTGCTTCCAATCCTCCTTCATTCGTTCGTTCATTGCTTCCTCCATTCTGTCCTTCCTGACTTCATCGTATGCTGTATGCTTTTCTGTATAGGAATGGGTTTTCGACCAAAGCCCATCATTGAATCGACTCTGATCAGGTACTCCGTGAATGACTCGAGCTCCTACGAAAAGTACATAAAGAACCTTAACGAAACCCTTCGAGGTAAGCAGACTCGCTCAAGCCAAATTTATATGTAAATTAGAGATCAAGACCAGTATACACTGCCTCATCACATATCTCATAATAATATAAGGATACCTGATTTCTGCGTATGTCAACCATATCCATCTCCTCATCGCTTCCTCCTCCTCCCGGTCACTTCTTTTATAGTATTCTTTCTCTTCCTCTTCTGGCGCCTTTTGTCTTCCTCTACCGCTTCCTCATAGTAATCACCATGCAGTTCTTCTCCGTCCTCTTCTTCCTCTTCTTTCTTGTCGTTATTCACTCCATCCTTCTCCTCTGTTTGCTACTTTTCTTGTTCCTCTTTTCCCTCCTCCTCCTCCTCCTCCTCCTCCTCCTCCTCATTCTCCTCCTGTTATTCCTCTTCATTCCCTATATACTCCCTCCTACTGCTTCTTCTTCATCCTTCATCTTCTTTCTCTTTTTTTCTTCACCTTCTTCTCCCACTGTCTCCTGCTTTCTCCTCAACCATCCTACCTATCCTCATCTTCTGTATCTTCCTCCTCTTCATCATCCTCTCATACTGTCTCCTGCTTTCTCCTCACCCATCCTACCTATCCTCATCTTCTGTATCTTCCTCCTCTTCATCATCCTCTCATACTGTCTCCTGCTTTCTCCTCACCCATCCTACCTATCCTCATCCTCTGTAGCTTCCTCCTCTTCACCATCCTCCCACACTGTCTTCTCCTTTCTCCTCATCCATCCTATCTATCCGCATCCTCTGTCTCTTCCTCCTCTTCATCATCCTCCCACACTGTCTTCTCCTTTCTCCTCATCCATTCCTCTGTCTCTTCATCCTCCTCTTCCTCCCATACTGTCTCCTGCTTCTCCTCATCCATCCTATGTATAGTACCGTATCCTCAGAGTCGTTTGTTGTCATTGTGTTGCTCTAGCGTATGAATCGAGCGTCGCCAGAGACAATGCCATCGACTGTGACGGTATGTCTCCGGGTGAAAGGCCCGATGACCAGGTCTGTACCTTCCATCTGAAGAATTTGGGAGACAGCTGCACCTATGAAAAGCATTACGGTTACCCCGAAGGAAAGCCCTGCGTACTCCTCAAGCTGAACAAGGTAAGGCCATTATTACCATTTCCGGTTAGGTAGCGTAAGGCTTAGTAACAGAAATCAAACATATATTACATTATACTTAAACTCCAATTATAATTATTACATTAGGCCTACACCGGTAATACACTGGTACCGGCTTCCTCCTACAGAACACTTATCTTTCTTTTTCCTAATTTCGCAATAACTTGAAAACTTATTTTTCCAGCAACGTGCGCTTTTCGGGCGAATTCAACAAATTTGCGTGATACAGTGCCAAAAATCTAAATAATACTTATAATGATGATAAAGATGATGATGATGATAGTAGTAGTAGTAGTAGTAGTGGTAGTGGTAGTGGTAGTGGTAGTGGTAGTGGTAGTGGTAGTGGTAGTGGTAGTAGTAGTGGTAGTAGTAGTGGTAGTAGTAGTGGTAGTAGTAGTAGTATTGTATTGTATTGTACTGTATTGTATTGTATTTAAACATTTATAAAGAGTATTTAAACATTTATAAAGCGCCTCTAGTAGGGTGAACCGTTCAGAGGCGCTCCCAGTAGCAAGGCCAAGAGAAAAGAAATAAGTCTTGAGGAAAGCAAAAGAAGACGAGGGGTTACCTATTAAAATTTGAGAGCGAGTAGAAGGAGACAGCGTATTCCAGAGAGAGGGACTAATTGAGGCAAAAGATCGGGACTGCGCCATAGCTGTTCCAGTATGAGGAACTGAAAGATCAAATCTGTTTGAGGAGCGAAGTGGACGATGCGAAGAGACAGAAAGAGGCCGGTGAATTACATCAATTAAATATTTGGGGGCAAGACCCCGCTTTGTCTTGGATACCAGAATAAGGATTTTAAACTTAATACGTGCAGAGAGAGGAAGCCAGTGCAGTTGCTCAAACATGAAGGATGAAACGCGTGAGTAGCGTGGCAGACGTGCTATTAATCTCGCAGCTGCATTTAGGACAGACTGCAGACAGTGCAGAGGTATGAGACGGACCTTTACGGAGTAAGAGGAGGAGGAGGAGGAGGAGGAGGAGGAGGAGGAGGACGAGGAGGACGAGGAGGAGGAGGAGGAGGAGGAGGGGTGGTGGTAGTAGTTGTAGTTGTAGTTGTAGTTGTAGTTGTAGTTGTTGTAGCTGTTGTAGCAGTTGTAGCTGTTGTAGCAGTTGTAGCAGTTGTAGAAGTTGTAGCAGTTGTAGTAGTTGTAGTTGTAGTTGTAATAACAATAATAATAATAATGAGTAATAGTAATAGTAATAGTAATAGTAATAATAATAATAATAATAATAATAATAATAATAATAATAATAATAATAATAATAATAATAATAATAATAATAATAATAATAATAATAATAATAATAATAACGATGTTTTTACTTCTGATAAATTACACTAAACTCAGATAAATTATAATAATAATAATAATAACAAGAGCAGCAATAATAACAATAATGGCAGCATCATTGTTATTATTGCTGCTATTGCAGCATCACTTGCATTACCTTATAGAATACAGATTACATTATATTGGATCACATTAAATTATACTTACATTTCGTTGCATTAATCTACTTTGTAATTAATTGTATATGCTATTAATTGTATCATATTAATTGCATGATATTTAACTGTATGATATTAATTATATGATATTAATTGCATGATATAAATTGCATATTAATTTATGATATCGATTGTATGATATTAATTGTATGGTATAAATGGTATGATATTTATTGTACGATATTAATTGCATGATATAAATTGTATGATATTAATCTATTATATTAATTATATGATATTAATTGTATGATATTAATTGTATGGTATAAATTGTATGATATTAATTGCATGATATTAATTGCATGATATAAATTGTATGATATTAATCTATTATATTAATTCTATGATATTAATTGTATGGTATAAATTGTATGGGTATAAATTGTATGATATTAATTGTATGGTATAAATTGTATGATATTAATTGTATGATATTAATTGTATGGTATGAATTGTATCATATTCTAAGTGTGGTCTGTTCGCTTATTTGTCCATGGAAGGTGTACAATTGGAGTCCAGTTCCCTTGGAAAATGGAACGGAGGCTTGGGATGTGGCTGTGAAGCAACTTGGAGACAGGATCGACCCCGATTACGTCGGAGTCTCGTGCGCTGGAGAGGTAGGCTGCCTACTCCTTTCACCATTTCCTATAATTATTATGTACAGGCTGGTTTACCCGGCGTTGCCCGGGGTTATAAGTTTCAATCCCTGTAGCACCACCACCACCACCACCATCACCACCACCACCACCACCACGACCACAGGAAAAGTTAAAGTGAAGTGAAATCCCTACGGCGCACCTTTAGAAATGCATGCCGGTGAAACAGAATTAGCGCTGAAAGACAGAATCTTCTCGGGTGGCGCCATCTGGGGAATGAAAATAGGTCGACTGGAATTTGTTTGGTGGGGGGTTAGGGAGAGGTTGTCGCCCGTTTTCACCATGGAAGCGGTGAAAACGGGGGACGCTAAGCCTCACACTGGGTGTGTAATGCCCACCCCGAGACAGTAGTGAGGGTTTCGAGTGAAAAGGTCGAAAACTGTAGAAATGCATTCCGGTCAAAGATCGCGATGCTACAGACAGTTTCTTTTTTATATTATAAAGAAATATGCAGCCGTTACTGAGACAACGCATTTTGAAAACGGTGAACGAACTTTCGTGTCACCCTATATATAGATATGTTACATGCATGCATGTATATTTATGTATGTATGCATGTATGTATGTATGCATGTATGTATGCATGTACAGTATGTATGTATGTGTTTATGTATGTATGCATGTATGTATATATGCATGTATGTATGCATGTACAGTATGTATGTATGTATGTGTTTATGTATGTATGTATGTATGATATTGTATGTATGTATCCATGTACAGTATGTATGTATTTGTTTATGTATGTATGCATGTATGTATGCATGTATGTATGCATGTACAGTATGTATGTATGTAGCCTATATGTTTATGTATGCATCTACAGTATGTATGTATGCATGTATGTATGCATGCATGTATGTATCGATGCGTGCATTCAGGAATGCATGCATGTATGTAAGAATGTATGTATGTATGTGTGTTGTGTAAGTGGCCGATATTCGCACTTATATATGTATGTATGCCATGTACATGATTTAAAATTTGCATGTATGGCTGTATGCGGTTTAAAACTTTCTAAACCCAGTAAATTTAAAGTAACTTAAAGGATGGCATATATTACATTACCTCTAAGTATGTTTGGCCTACCTTCGACAGGAAAGGGATTAATGCTGCTCCTCATGTCTGCTCTTTTCAGATCGACTCAGACGGAGACAGCATCCGTAACATTACATACTCCCCGGAACTGGGTTTCTCATCCATGTTCTTCCCCTACCATAAGCAGCCGGGGTACCTTGCTCCGATCGTCATGGCCCAGTTCGACGTCGTACCAGGTCGTCTGGTCATGATCTGGTGCAGGGCCTGGGCGAAGAACATCAAGCAACATAGGGCCGACCGCCAAGGGAGTGTCCATTTTGAACTGCTCGTCGACATCGACCACCGCACCCACGTGTAGCCACCTGTTGCGTACCCTTACCAACTCCAAGAGGGTCCACTGGGCTCTGAGGTAATCCCAAATGTAGGACCTACTGGCTCGGTATGTAAACTTCGGTAAAAAAGTACGGTATAAGATCCGAAGCGGTACGTAGGAGAGACATTATTTGGGCATCAATGCTATATATATATATATATATATATACATATATATACATATATATACATATAGATGTCGGTAGAATAAAGACGATCTGAGAAATCGGAATCACTGAGCTATAAACGTATTCAAAACATGTGGGACATTTTTCTTTTCCTTCGGAATGCGGTTGATTATAGTGTTAGCTCGTCAACTTCAAGGACCTTTGAACAACTTCAAGGACACGTGAACAACTTCAAGGCCCTTTTTAAGAACTACAAGAACCTTTGAACAACTTCAAGAACCTTTGAACATCTTCAAGGACCTTTGAATCGAGCACTAGCCCTCTGCGAAAGTTTTTCTTCGCAAAATTAAACTAATGTTTAACAAATAAGTATAATTATATATATAATTAACGTATGATTAAATCGATGGAACAACGTATCGGAGAAATAATAGGGTATATATATATATATATATATATATATATATATATATATATATATATATATATATATATATATATATATATATATATATATATATATATATATATATATATATATATATATATATATATATATATATATATATATATATATATATGCAAGGCTCTCTGGATATTGACAATATCCAGAGGGCCATGGTAGGCCTATAGGTCGTAAGCAGTGTAAGGTTTGGATATGTCTCTTGGTTTATTGGCTTACTTACTTACTTCATCTATAAATAGAAAGTCGTGAATCGTCAGAATCGTAAAGTCGAAATTTCTACAGCGCCCTAAAAAGCGAAGTCGCGGGAACCAGCTTATTCACAGGCGCTTCAGGAAATTCAAAGAAGCTACTTTAAACTTAAATATAATTAGTATGTCAACACTAGGCCTGGATTCTTTTCACGAATTTTAGAAATACATGTAACTAGTGCATCAATTCTGTAAATTTTTCGCTTTTATATTTCTTAGATTTGTACAAGAACAATAAAATGAAGTGTTCGTGCGACATTAATAAATTGATTCTAATTGAGCGTCTACTCCGATTGGAAAGTGGAATTTGGTGGCAGCTATCCAGAAAAAGAAACAGGAATTTACGTGGATTTGTAGACTTCCTACCCATTTGCAGTAGGCTATCCTCCAAGGTCTTGTTTAGAGATATCGTGTTACACTGTATGGTATTCTGCTCTATTGTATTGGTATTGCACTGAAGTGTATTGTATTTATACCCCTAAGCCGTAATTTTTCTGGTTAACAGCTGGCTTGAGCAAATTTACGGCTGGTTTTTCGGCTAGCCGTAAAAGAGCGTTAGCTAACTTTTTCGGCTAGCCGTAAATTTTTACGGCTAGCCGAAAAATGTAGTTTACGCTCTTTAAGCGCGTAACTTACCTTTTTCGACTATGAGTGCATCAATCATTAACACAGTAGCCTAATACAATATAGGGCCTACACTAGGGACTAGGGCCTACTTTTAAATCGAAAGGTGGGCAATATTCACTCATTCTGAAATAATTTTAGAAATAAATTCAAATATTATGTTAAGAAACAAACGGACATTTCATGTTTCCAGTTCACATACGTACATTGCACCGAGTTCGCGTTCAATTACGATTTACGAGTATGTAATACTGATTGGATGTTAGAACCACAAAATAATAGGGCTACCAGACATGCGTTAATAGGTGTATACAGGCCAGAGAAAAAAGAAACAGATACACAGATACACAGAAACAGAAAAGTGAAAATTCTGTTAATAGACTGCAGCCGCTTTTGAAGCACTCTGCACTAATTCGCATGAAAGATAATTAGAAATATTTAACTTTGAATATAAAACCTGAAGCAGAACTCGAAATATATGCAACATAGGACAGCCTGGACAGGGCCCTTACAATAGACGATGAGACTGCCATATGTGACTGACGTCAGCACTTACCGCTCATTGAACACTAAGTACAATTTAGCAAGCCAGCGTGGAAACTATAATTATAATCACAACTGTGTGCATGTTCTAGCCGAACTTTTTTCTGGCGGCTAGCCGTGAAATAACTCTCGGCGGTTTTTCGGCTAAGCCGCAAAATTTCCGGCGGTTTATCGACTTGCATACATTTTTTCGGCTCGGCGGCTAACGGCGGCGGCTTGGGGGTATGATTGTATTCATCGGCATACACTTTGTATTGGTATTGCATTGTAGTGTATTGTATTCATCGGTATACACTAAGATATGTTAGGGCGCTGGACAAATGAGACGTTGAGAAGAGGACGCGTATAATTCTATTCCTGGCATCTGAGTTGGTTTGGCCCACAGCGAACCCATAGGTGCTCGCGAGTTACCACCACCAATGGCAGAATGAGGGCCATCACTGGCACAACGAGGGCAATCAATGAACCCAATGAACATCTTGAATGGCGAGAATCTTTTTTGTTTGTCCTCGGGACTTATGGAGCAAGTTTCAAGGCTTGAAGTCACCAAAATATAAGAAAATAATTATTTTTAGCATGGATATTTCTGCTAATTTGTGCTCTTGAAACAACAGCTATCGATACAAACCCAAATAATCTCCAAACGAGTCCATTGATCGCCCAAAATTTCTGCATCAACCTCGATAATCGTTCATGGTCCGCTCTCGCTTGTACACCAGTTAGCTACACTGATAAGAGCGTAGGCTGCGTCCCATGCATATCTGTGTGACAGTGCGTGCGGATCGAGGTTCGCCCCCAGTGGTTGCTTATTTCAGAGATTTAAATCTGGAGCTAGCACGGTCCGTAAGCAGAGATCTTAACATGCGTGGCGCCTATTCAAACGGGCAGCGGTGGTGAAGGATCTCACCCGATCAGTTCATTGAATAATGAACAGGGTCGAGGCCGTAGGATGGTCGCCATATAGAAACGAGTAAATGTAGGCTACAAGGATCCTTGTCGTTTTTCGGTTCGCTCTCACCTGTACATTGAGTGTATACAAGGTTAATTCCTTTGGTCATTTTTTATCCGTTCTCACCTGTATAAGGACCCTTCTGGTCGCTTTTCGGTCCTTATTTCCAACGAAAAAGCTATGTATTATTTAGGCCTATTAGTATTATTTAATATGCATTTATTAAGCTGCACTACCTAACGACAAAGCATCAATCGATGGCGCTGAGCAATTGTGAGTGTAGGACTTGCTCAAGATCCTTGGACAGTAACCGTCTCGGGGAAGAGGCTCCAAACCGCACTCTTCGTTTTAGAAAGCGAGCTCTCTAACCAATCGAATGTATATAATTATATCGTATAAACTCAATTACTCAAACACTCGTCTTCAAAAGGTAAATAACTTTTCTTAAAAGCAAACAATTTCAGTCAACCAAGCGAAAGATCGCAATTATTTCCATGCAGCTTCGTCCCAAATGAGAGATTCTTATTCACGTCAACAACCATTGCATACGCAGTCACTGGAAGTTTACAGCCACCAAAACCATTTCACCCGAGAGTCAAAAACGCGCATGATGTCGTCATACACCCACCAGATCAGAGGTTTTCAAACTGTGGTCTGCGGACCAAGAGGGGTCCGCGAAGGATATGGCGGGGGTCCGCGAGAGTGTTCTGAAAATATTCATTAATGATTAACACTTCATGGTTTTAGCATTGTAACCGAAATTGTAACCGAAAACTTATATAGCGCCACTCAGATCAGCATTAACAGCCTGTGTTTTCAAATTCATACATTACTTACAAGCAAGCTTGTATTGTGGAAATAGTCTGCCTGTAATTTTCTTTAAATTTTAAGTGATAAATTTTACGTTTTAGATGCTTTAGTCCGCGAGCTATGCCTAGTAAAGATAAGGGATCCCGGGTGCAAAAAGTTTGAAAATCTCTGCACCAGATGACTCGGTCGAACGAATCCAGTTGAAGGTAGGGGCCTATAGCCCGTAGCAATTTGTGTCGCTCTTTCGTCAGCCTATAGTCGTCTGAACTGACTTCGTAACACCTCATCTTCAAATATAGACGAAGTGAGAAGTGGCCGTTTCTGTTTTGTGAGTGATGTCACCTGTCCACTCTTTCGACGCAACTTGGCTCAGAGACTCTGAAAATCCATACCATCCGTTGGCAGTCGACGGGAATCCCTTGTCTGTGTATGCGTGGACCCGTCACTGGTAACTCTTCCAGCTTACTGTGAATTGTTTTGGTAACTGGTGTCCTGTTTTCGTTCATAGAATGACATTTAACAACGTTTGGGCTGGCCCTTCATTTGGTTTGGCCTTGCAAGCGGCGCTATATAAATGTTGAATTAAATTACATTAACAAACATGGGTTTAATCGGTTTGTTGATTCCATTGAATGGAAGCTGAATGCGTCGTGCTGTGGTTCCGTCCGGTCCGTAGATTTTAATACAGGAAGTCAATATCGTCATATATACCTATTACGTAGCCACTGTTCAACACTGACATGACCCAAGGAAATCGCATGCCTTCCATCCACAGTGTAACTTTGAAATCAATTGTTTTGATCTTCCATATACACTCGTACAAGGCGTCACTGACATAAACAGATTAGTGATAGGCAACGATGTGTTGCGGAACTTTAATCGTCTTCAGATTTAGAAAGACTTTCTAGACTATTTCTAAACTTCCCTGTTAATTCCGCATATTAATCTTAGTTCCTCCACCAATGCTTCCACTCACCAGCCGTCATTGCCTCCGGCTCCTCTACTTATCACCCCACAGGCTTTCAATTCCAAATTGAAGTCTCACCTCTTCAAGAAATCCTACCCTAATCCATCCGATCCTCCACCCTCCAAACTATCTCGTCCTCAACGACACCTTCCACAGCAGCCACTTTGCCTCCTCTCTCTGCATGGTCTCTCTGGCAGCATATACCCTACTCGGATCTCCAAAGGACATCGATCTCTAGACAACCCCTCTGATACGACGCAGCGCTCGTGAATAAGCTGGTGCTTTTGGCTTAGCTTTAGAGTAGCGCTTTAGAAATTTGGAGCTTACAAGTTACGATTACAGTTACGGAACTTTGATCGTTTTGAGATTTAGAAAGATTTTCTTGACTATTTCTAAGCTGTATTTTCCGATCAAACCAATCGGAATATCGCAAAGAACGTAGAGCCTCGCCTTAGTGGTCGTCATTCAAAAACCGTTTCGTGACATAACTGACATACTCGACAGAAACTGTTCTGTTGACCGAAATAGCAATGGACAAATACAAAATTAGGTTATGTTATCAAACTTAGACCCCGTTTATGAGTTAATGTGGGGCGTGGTGGCTCAGTGGTAAGTTCGGCGCCTTCGCCGCCTTGTGACCGGAGGGTTGCAGGTTCGAATCCCACTCTAGCCGCTGCGTACGGACTTTGGGCAAGTCCTTCACTCGCAATTGCTCGTGGCGCTTCGGCGTGAAAATTCCGGCACAGTATCAAATGCTGTAGTCGGGAGCGCCTCTGAGTAGTAGTTGACTTCAAGAGGCGCTATAGAAAGATCCGGAATAAATAAATAAAAATAAATAAATAAAATCTGAAGTTAATCCATACATTGTAAAAGTTTTATATTATTATTACTATTATTGTTATTATTATAAACAGATGGTTTCAAACCGACGTGCCCAAAGCAGACATGGTGTTTCCGATCTGAAGGGCAACTGATAGGCCTAGGCCCTGGATAGATGGCGGGTCTTGACAAATCAATTATACCTTTTACATGATTTCTCGGAAATAACAAAGTAACGTCATTTCCAATGTATACTTCTATTTTGTAAACGACGTCATCATCTTTGTCATTCTTGCAAATTACGTCATCTTCTTTGTCTGACGAGGATCAGGGACCCATGCAGCTGTGCGTCGATTCCTAGGGGGTGAGGGTGGACCGACTCAACGATCCGTCGATGGGAGCGACGCAGACAATCCGTCAGAAAGAAGCGAATTCACTTGCGAACAGGTCAAGGAACCGAAGGAGTCATCTGGGACACAACGATTTCTACAGCTAATTCAACTGCTGAGGGTGAATCGAACAATAATCTTGCTCATTCAACTGCTCAAAGTGAATCGAACAGTTTTTCTGCTCAGTCAACTGTTCGACGTGTATCGAACACTGCTCAGTCAACTGCTCAACAAGAATCCAACAGATCTTTTGGTCAGTCATCTGCTCAATTTTAATCAAACAGTTCTTCTGCTCAGTTAACTGCTCAATATGAATCGAACAGTTCTTGTGCTCAGTCAACTGCTCAACATGAAGCGAACAGTTCTTCTGCTCAGTAAACTGCTCAACGTGAATCGAACATTTCTGCGGGTCAGTCAACTGCTCAGGATGAATTGAACAGCGGAGATTACTTAATAGTCATCTGCTCAATATGAATGGCACAATTCTTCTGCTCAACCCACTGCTCAAAGTGAACTCTATGGTCTACCATGAAGTACCATACGACGAAAATGAACTCAACCAAAAGGTGGAAAGAAATCAAAGCACATCGCTATTGAACTTAACCAGAAGGTGGAAAGAAATCAAAGACAAATCAAAATTGAACTTAACCAGAAAATTGACTCCAAATAGAAAATGGTTCTGTTTCGTCTGAAATCTCTACTGAAAATAAATGACCTAACCTGAAGAACCCAATCTAAACTTATGACTTAACCCGAAAAACCAAATCTAACCCGAAAAACCAAATCTAAAGAAATGATTTGGCGCACAAAGAACCACAGAACGGACGTTCCTGGAGCCCTGCGGTAAAGGTAAAACTCGCGAGCTAAGCATCGTTCTTCTCTAGATTAGGTTGTCGTGTTATTAGATAAGCATCATTCTGTACCCAGCACAGATGGGAACTCCGCCACTGCCCATAGTCTGGCAGCGCCAGTCCCAAGCCTGGATAAAGGAGGAGGGCGACGCTAATCATCTTTGTTATGACAGTGTCGTTAGACAGCAAGTGACGAGCACAGTTGGTCCTTGTACCCAGGGTTGTCGGTTCAAAAAGGACAAGGGGAAATGTGCTCAACGTGGAATACCAGGAACACTGGTCCCATTACACGTACTGATTCTTTTACGCCGATCCAATTACACTGATTATTTTACACTGATCCCATTACACTGATTCTTTTACACGGACCCCATTGCATTGATTATTTTACACTGACCCCCTTACACTGATCTCATTACACCGATTCTTTACACTTTTCTCATCACACCGATCATTTTACACTGATCCCATTACATTGATCATTATAACATTATCAGGACAACATGATCATTACATGGATCATGATATGATCCAGAAGAAAAACTGCTGTCATGGATTATCTTGTCGAACGTGTTAATTTAAGAAAAAACATAATTCAACAGAGACATTCTGAATTATGCCTTTAAGTTTTACAGGAAGACATCGAGATTGGAGAACAGAAATATTACAAATCGGTTTTCGGGGTCCAATTCCAATTCCTTCGCTCAACCAGCACCCCTCAACCATCCTATTTCTTTTCCTTTTCAATAACAATCGACTTTAATGCCTATCCTACCTCTTTATCCTACTCCTAAATGCAAACAAGCGGTGACACGCAATCTTTGGCTTACATTTCCAGCACTTTACCGGATAGATCAAATAGCCAACAGACGATTGAGGCTGCCCGCCCCAGCAGGATAATCATGTATTTTATTCCTTACTACTGACAATGATACTATATATCTGTTGTAATAATAATCCACATTGGTTTACTCTGTTTCTGTAGGCACCGGTATATTGAGACCCGAGGCGAGATGGCATATATCGTGTTACGGTAGCACTATGGAGGCACCGGGTTGCGTTGCTGTCTGATGCGAGATGGGATGGATCATGGATCGTGCGGCGTGTTGTGGTTGCACTATGGCTCTGTCTTGTTTTGTGTTGTGTAGTTGTTTGTTAGTAGTAGGCCTACCTGCTGGGCCTCTGGCGTGGCGTAAAACCCCGTAAGCCCTTTGTTTTGGCAGGTGAGCCTCTGGTGTGGCGTAAAACTCCGTAAGCTCATAGGGCCTGTGTTTTGTCTGTTGTTTTGTGTCGTGCGTTTTGAGCCGAGGGATAAGAAGGAGGATGAAGGAAGACTGGATTAGAGGGAAGAAGAGTTGGACGTGGAGTCAAAGCACAGGGGCGTACAGTAACGATTGAACAGTGAAACCACAGCAGCAAAGAGAAGCACATTCTCAACTCAACGCACAATGGGACAGACGCTTATCCTACCTGCATGTGCATGGCATAAACGTTCTTTCTTTACGAGTCTGAAGCAGTTACAAATAATTAGTAGTGTGAGGAGGAGTAACACCCCTCACACCGTCGACTTTGTCATAAAGTAAAACAACTGAAAAGTTATTTTGTTCAATTTTCTTTCTATCGTGTCTTAACTGACTGTAACACGCCCTGTGACTCCAATTTCGCCTTTGATTCGTTAGTTGCTGTTTAACGACACTGTGCCATAACGAAGGTGATTCGCTTCGCCCTCCTCCTTTCTCCAGGCTTGGGACTGGCACTGCCAGAGTACGGAGAGTGGCGGAGTTTCTCGACTTTGACTGTCGTCCTGTCCTCTTATATAACAAAGTAAGTATGCAACACGGATCTGAAGTCCTGATAAACACTTTGTAAAATTGTATTGTAGCTGGTCTTTGACTAATTCCATACTGAGAATATCAATACAAGTACTGACTTCACTGACTGACACCGAAAAGTGACTAAGCTAAATATGATTACTAAATTGCTTATGGACCACTGATCAACCTTGACAATGACAATGACAATGACAATAGCTTTATTGCATCCGCTGACAAGTGATCATATCACATGTTTGTGTAATTCTTTATACATGTATTATAACCGATTAATCTCACAGATAGGCTGTGGCTGTAAATTTAACACCCTGAAAGAAAAAAACATTGTTGCCTATACCTTAATCACATTGTCAGGAGAGGCAAAGGGTGCCCCAAAGGGACTAAAGTCCCGCTAAGCGGGGATACCCAAGTGGTTCAGGCGATAGGTTTCTTAGTGGTTCGTCTAAATTATAGCCCACTCATGTTTGGGTCACATAAACGATTTTTTACTAACAATGTTTGATTTGAGAGGGGCTCGTAAGGTTTTAATCCTTAACTAATCTTAACTAATCTTAATTACAAAAAGTAAGGTGAACTTCACAGGCGCTGGGCTCCGGCTCCATCCCCTGGGTAAATTCCTGGCGGGGGTCAGGTCGGGCAGATATTATCGTTAGTTGTAGCCAGGATGAAATCCTTCATTAGCCTTTTAAACCGTTGCCTGGTCTGTGCGGATTGGATATGGGGCGGTATAGTGTTCCATATCTGCGGTCCCATAGATTTAACGTTAAAGGTTCTAAGATTAGTGCGGGCTTTAATTGGTCTATATAATGGTGCTCCTCTAGTGTTATGACTGTGCCAGACTGATGCCTTCGAGAAATAATTTACATAAGAGTCAGGTAAAAGATTATGTTCAAAGCAGTAGAATAAATCTGCTATTTGGTAAGTTCTAATTTGGGTAATATTTAATAGTTTCAGGCTAGTAAATATAGGTCGTGTACTGACACTGGTTGCTGCTCCCTCAATCAATCTAATGGCTTTTTTTGTAGGGTTACCAATTTTTGTAGACGAGACGGATAATTTGAGGTCCATATGAAGTTACAGTAAGTCAAGTATGGGTATATTAAGGTATGGTAGAGACTTTTCTTTATATCTCTTGGGAGTAGGTACGCAATTCTAGATAAAATGCCAATATTTTTCGCTATTTTTGATGTTATGTAATTGATGTGCGTTTTCCAGGTAAGGTGCTGATCTATTAGTACTCCGAGGAACTTTGTGGATTCCACTTGTACAATTGGAAGATCGTTAAGGGTCAATGACCAATTTACAGGTGTAATCTTTCTGTGCGATTTGAAGATAATGAAATTGGATTTATCTGTGTTTACGGTTAGTTTATTTGCTGTGAACCAATTGTTAACTTTCATTAGCTCTTGGTTGACAGTTTCCATAAGTGCTTCAGGGGAGGAGTTAGAGTAAACAAGGTTAGTATCATCCGCGAACAGGATGAAATATAGGGTCGAGGACACTGAAGCCAAGTCGTTTATATATATTAAAAAGAGGAGCGGTCCTAAATTTGAGCCTTGCGGCACTCCAAAGGTAAGAGCTCCTAATTCAGAGATGGCTCCATTACATACAACACATTGTGTACGAGATTCTAGGTAACTTTTAAACCAGCTTAGTTGAATACCCCTGACCCCATAATGGTTCAATTTATTTAGTAGGACATTATGATTTACAGTATCAAATGCCTTCGCGAGGTCTAAGAATACCCCAACAGAATATTCGTTGTTATCAATGGCTTTTGAGACTAGCTCTTCCATATCAAGGAGGGCCATAAAGATCGAGTGTCCCGCCTGAAACCCCTGCTGAGATGCATGTATAATTTTGGATTTAAGGATGAAGGAACTTAGTCTGTCATGCATAATCTTTTCTATGAATTTTGCGAAGAAAGGCAGAATCGATATGGGCCTATAATTTGATATATTCTCTTTATTCCCCTTTTTAAAGATAGGCACGACTTTAGCGGTCTTAAGTGCCTCTTCTCGCCTTGCCCATGAATTTATACCCAGTGATTTGGATGCAGTCCGATAAACTATCGTCTAACCAAGTTTCAGTTAGTGCCACAATTGCTGGGCGGGTTTTATCTATTATATCTTGTATCTCTGCTGTTTTGTACATTATGCTTCTGCAGTTTATATGGAGTACTGTCAATGTGTTGTACTTATTTTGGCCATTCAGTAGGGTTCTTTGAAACGTTTCTAGGGAAATATAGCTGCTAGACCATGGATTAGTTCTGTAAAAATTTTGGTCAGGATCAATGTTATCATTATTAATTGCTTTTATATTTTCAGGAGGTGGGGAGAAGACTTCTAATTCAGGTCCATATGGAGAATTCAACTCAAGTTCCATGCTAACCAGTTCATTTAGTTTAGACCCATCATCTGAAGAGTTGGAGGAACTCGATCCTAATTCTATCTCTAACATTTCTCTTGCACATGTTCTATTTATCTTAGTATTTTTTAAGCCCAATCCCAGACCTAGGGGTAAGTCACTGATAGGTCCCGTTAGTTGGATGGAGCCGTCGCCCCCAGCGCCCAGAAGGGGTGGCACACCAGACAAGATAGTTGCATCTGTTGCGGCTGCACCTGCTTGGCTGACTAAACTAAATCAGGGTAACCGTCTGTTACCATCACCCATGCCACGAAACGCCTAAGTGCTCTCGTGTCCTCATAGCAGTTAGCTTAACACATCTTGTTCCAGAATAAACAGTAAATAAACAATGTAACAGATAAGCAGAACTTTAACTTAGTACACTTTGAAGGTTTAAATTAACAGAGGTGAGGACAAGGGCAAAAGTAGCTCCTATATCTTTGCACAAAATTATGTAGGCAGAATTTTCATTGTGTGTATACAATAAACATGTATACTCATGTTCAATGTTGTTGTTCCTTTATATAGATTGGTTGGTCTCTATTTCCATCCTTCCTAGTACTGTTGTTAGTGGTACACTTCATGGGTTCCAAATGTACCCTCTGGATTTATATTACTTAATAATTGGTCTTAGCCAAGGTCTAAGATCATTCAAACAGTGGACAGAATCTTGCAAAAGATCGACCAAACAGAGGTCGTACTGGTAAAACAGATTCCATGTACAGTCACTGTCAACTGTTTATGCAGAAATAGTAACAAATATTTATATATACAGCAAATTACTTGTTCTACATGTATCAGGTTTCTGCAGGTTTAGTTAACTGGGAAAATCCCTATAGTCGCAGTCTGGGGTCCGTAACAGTATACGGTCCCGTTACATGATTATGGGCCCAGAAATGAACATAGCTGGTTTTTCACAAAGCAGAGGATTGACCTATGCCCCGAAACAGATCAAGAGAGAAAAAGGATCTGATATGTTCCAGCGCGATTCAGGGGCCAGTAGTATATTGTTACTCACTAGAGGCGACTCCGGTCACGGTTATAGTTCCAAATCGAGCGAGGAATCACCAGGAGGAGAGGGGTAAAAAGTGAAAATAGTCGGCAAACTTCGAAATGGTGGTGGCTTTGGGCTTCTAGTTGAGTACAGGAAGTATGACTGAGAGATTGTAGAAGATCGTAGCCTGTATCCAGGACCTTAGGCCCCTATATAGGCCTTAGGCCCCTATATAGCAACAGACCGATTTGCAAACATCCTCATATTCTAAAAGAAACAGAAGCTTTTGCCTCACGCCAGGCTGCAGCTGCAAACGAGGTCCTACATCTGTAAACGAGGTTTATTCGTGGTACGAGTTCACAGTTGTGTTATTCTATTCTCAAGTATATCGTTTAGAATAAGATAATATTATCATAGACGGGCCAATATATGGTTGTCAGTGGTTTGTCAGTAAATGATACAGTAAGTGATTAAAGTTATTTCAACTGAACGCTGAGCAATAACCCTACAGTTAGACACCAAAACCACCTTTCTAGGTTGAATATATACATTTTTAGTTCCCGGTAGCCATCTTGGACGCCATCTCGAAATTGACCCTTTTCGAATGGTCAGAATTAATAGAGTAGACTTTTACTATGTTAATAAGCCTGCCAAATGGTAAGAAAATCTATTGAGAAACCTTTTGTATCAATTTTTGGAGCGTTAGGTTTTTTGTATATTGACCCGGCTATTATAATTTACCACTGTTAAAACCAGCTCACGATTAGGCCTATGCAGAACTACGTCTGTTCGATTTAGGCCTACTACAGCCGATCGAGTGACAGGCCTATAAATATAATAATTTTAAATAAGCCATAAAGCCAACATCGAATTCGACCAAGTTTAGCGAACAATTAGCTTAGGCCAGTGGCATAACGATAGGTTTCATCGCAGAGGGGCAAGATTTAAAGACTGCGCCCCTTTTTAATTTTCTAGTTGACTTTTAATCGTTCATATAATACTGTGTAACTATGTGTAGCCTATTAATTTAGTAGGCCTACAGTTATTACAAATATGATATGGGTTTAAACTTTAAAGCTATTGGCTACTGGTTACAAGCTGATTTTTATGGATTCTACAGATGCAAACGCATCTATTATTTTGTCAAAATCGATCTGATCGAAAACCTCTTTTTCAATGCTCAGAATCGCCAAATTACTCAGTCGGTTTTGGCTCATTGTACTTCGTGAAAACTTCAGAATCAACTTCAGCTTACTAAAAGATCCTTCGCAAGTATCAGTAGAAACTGCAACGGTTAGTAGCAGCTGTTAGCAAATCGCAGATTAGGAAAAACATCTTCATCATAAGATATCAAGAATTTCAGTAGGTCCAGTGGGACTTCCGGACTAACTACGTCGCTTTGGTTTCTGTTATTTAATAGCATCTTGCAGTCATTAATTTCTCGGCACAGATAATTTCCATCAGTGTCATCTTCATAATAATTTGCCAGATCTACACATTTTGTTTCCAGCAAATCCGTAAAACCTTCAGACATCAGATTCTTTTATATCCAAAGGGAATCCAAACCGTCATGAGTCCAATTCTCGCAAACAAGAAAGCGGGTTGTTATTTCTGTTACGTCTACTAATTTAAACGATCGGTTGCACTTTCATAATAGATTGGATTACTGGCACACATTTTAAACTGAAAACCAAGTTGTACTTATTTTTAAAAATTTAAAAATTTAATATATTGAATTTCATAATACAATTTCTTTCGCCCTCTTGTGCGGCGCCCGGGGGAGGTTGTTCCTCTCTGCCCCCTTCGCTACGTCACTGGCTTAGGCTACTACATGTCCACATTGAGTCATTTTCTTCCTGAAAATATATTCATGTCGGTCCTACTACGGCTGCATTTTTTAAAACAAAATGGCAACACACTTTTAGCCACATTATTGTGTTACGATATCGCTTTGGGTTGATAAATTAAAATTAACCATGGGGTTTTGAGTTAGATCGTATAGGTAATTATCGTCTAAAATAATAAAACGAGCGATAGAAACTGCCAGGGGCGTAATTTTGGTCTAAAGAGTGGGGGTTCCAAATTTATTACATGCACGAAGCAAGGCGGAGACTGCGATCACTGCCATGGGAATGCTCAATAATAGAATATTGATTTTCATTGTTTAAAAGTGGGGTATGGTACCCCTGAGTTAAAAAAAATGGGGTCCCGTACCCCCAGTCCAAAAAGTGGTGGTACGGGTACCCCTCGTACCCCACAAATTACGCCTATGGAAACTGTTAGAAGCGAGATAAACTGGGACATGTAAAATAGGGCCTGTATAGCGCCTGCAATTAGAAAATGGTTCATCGCGGATTTTACGTCAAGCAGACCAGACAGCTGTCATCATAACAATTAAATCGACACTGGCCATACGGATCAAGTTGTATAGGTTTATGTCAGGCGTGGTCTTTTTAAACCCCCTTTTAAGTGGGTATACAAACATGGCTTATATAGGAATTTTTCTAGGCGCCAGACAGAGTGAAACAGACAGAGAACGGAGGACTTCGTTTCTCTCAGCCGCTGATCAACTACGGACAATTGAAGGAGGACTAAGGACGATCCGTTCAACACTTTCAGCTGAGAAAACCTTCTTCTTCACCGGACAACTTAAGGAATATGTCAGGAGATGATAATACGAACGCAAAGGCAGGAAAGAAGAGCGGACGACAGAAGCTTCGAGACTGCTGCCAATTCTTCTATAACTCCAACACCGGAGAGGTTCTCGGAAGGACTGGGGAAAGCTGGGGTAAGACGGTTGCATCATCATCATCATCATCATCATCATCATCATCATCATCATCATCATCATCATCATCATCATCATAATCGTCGTCGTCGTCGTCGTCATCATCATCATCATCAGTTCCTAACGTCAGCCATTTGGCGTCAGTGGGTAGGAATATGATGATATCCATTGTCCTCGGTCTTTTGTCAAATCCACTGCTTCCCTTAGTGCTAGTCCAAACGATGTTGAAGTTCTCATTTATATCATCTATCCCACGGCATATTTTAACTGTATAACTAGTGCAGTGTATCGCAAACTGTGTGCCTTAGCATTTCCAGTAAAGCGCCTAAATGCTCTTATGCAAGGGTCAGCAGTGCCCTCTGTGATGACACTGTAAGTTCTAGAAAACATGTCACTCCAATATTTTTTCAGTGAAATTTTTATTTCCTTTCCTTAAACCTGTCCAATTTCAAAAGCGTACACAGGTGTGCCGCGACAGAAACCTAAAATTCGCTAGTCTCTTTAATTGCCTTTATAAGAAATTATTTGATTTTATAAGAAATTATTTCATAAATAAAATTTTCGGTTTTTTACAGTTTTCATTTTTAAGAATAGTTTCTCATTCACAGTTATTCGATGTCATGTGATTAAAATTTAAAAGTAAAACCTCTAGTGACATTCATCTCGACGTCATTATGACGGAGATACCAGCATAACTGTAACTGCTGAACACCTTAAATTTGAGTCATCAAGGTGCAAAAGAAAACATAATCACAATCATGGGGAAACTGAAGGCATTCAACGAAAAGTTGAAACTGTGGATAAGAATATAAGCAATTCCCAGCTTGATTTTTTCCAGGCATTGATATATCTCCACACAAGAGAATGATACTGGGGAAAATTAGAGAGACGCTGGGAAATCTCGCTTTAGCATTCGCCAAATACTTTCTTTCACTGGAAACAAGAGTATGAATGGGTCATCAATCCATTCGTAAACAACGAATGTACCAGTCTGACGATGGTTGAAGAAGAGAGTCTCATCGATCTTAAGAACGATCTGGTTCACAAAGGCTCTTTTGCTGATCAAGCGTTGTCAGCATTTTGGACCTCAATTCTAAGCCAATATCCAGACTTTAGCACGAAAGCAATCAAGTGTTTGCTGCCGTTTGGATCTTCGTATCTCTGCGAAGTTGGATTTTCTGTTCTAAGTCAGAAAGGAAATCGAAAAAACGAGTGACTAGGCCTACAGATGGTGGATGATGAAATGCGTGTGTGCTTGTCGGCTATCGAAGCAGGTTTTGAGTTAATATGCTGTCATAAACAAGCTCATTCATCGCATTAGTGATGATTAGTCAATTAAAAATCTGCTTTAGTTTCGCTATTACTGGACTAAAATGACAAGCTTAAAATATGACAAACTGAAATTATTGCTTTTTGTTTTGTAATTTTAATAAATTTTAATTGGTGTGCCGCGATAAAAATTTGCTCTGCCGACTGTGCCGGGAGTTAAAAAAGTTTGCGAGACACTGAACTAGTGGGACAAGTGTCCCAGTAGTGTTAGGATTTGTCCCAGTAGTTAGGCTGATTTGTCCCAGGCAATGTATGGTTAAAGTATAAGTAGTGGGACAAAATGTTGGAAGAGTTTTAAGATTTGCCCCAGTAGTAAATTCCCAAAAAGGTCATGAACTTTTTCGGGAGATGAATTCCTAAGAAAAGGTCATGAACTGTTTTCGGGAGGTGACTTTCTCGGGAGATGACTTCCTAAAAAAGGTCATCAACTTTTTCTGGAGGTGAATGCCTAAAGAAAAGTCATAAAAGTGTTTTTGGGAGATGACTTTTTCAGGAGACGACTTCCTAAAAAAGGTCATCAACTATTTTGGAGAAGAATTCCGAAGAAAAGGTCATCAACGGTTTTCGGGAGGTGACTTTTTTTGGAGATGACTTCCTAAAAAAAGGTCATCAACTTTTTCGGGGAGATGAATTCCCAGTAAAAGGTCATCAAAGTTTTTCAGAGACGAGTTCCAAAATTTTGTCCCAGTAGTCAAAATTCCTTAAAATATGCACTGATCTATCCAGCGTATTCTCCGTCTGCCTTTGTTTCTCTTTCCTTCGAATCTTACATGACATTGTAGTACATTGTGTGGGTTAGCGAAGTACTTAGAGCTTAATTAATCAACCGCTCAATCTCTCTGTTCGACACTCCTCACCCCTCATACAAATAGTAACTGCACTCGATTGCCGAATTGTCTGTGACTCTCAGGATTTCTCGGTCGCCGGTCAGAAGAGTTGGAATTCGTAGCCAAATTCAGTTTTTTTGTCGATTCTTTGGCGTCTTTAAAGTCTAAACTTAAGATTCATCTCTTTCAACTTGTAGTCTGGCTTCTCGTTTGTGAAATCTATTAAATTTCGACCTCACTTTTCCACTGGATAATGATTTTTTAAATGCGCTTTCACTCAGTGACCTTCCACTGTAGTCGTATAAATGTTAGGAAGGGCACCACTGAATCGTTAAGTGGCGCTTTTATAAATGCTCGATCACAATAAACATTACAATTACGATTACGGCGCAGCAGAAGTCATTAAATAATTATATTAGAATGATAGCCTGCATAATAATAAAGAATACATGAATGCATGTTTGGAATTAATTGAAAAGTGATTGAATTAATTAATTTGTGTGTCAGTCATTTGTTGAACCATTCAGTCATTTAATCATTCATCCAATCAATGATTTGTTCAACCATTCAGTCATTTAAATCATTCATCAATTCAATAATTCGTTAATTCATTCACTCTTTGTTTAGTCATTCCTTGTATCGTTACGTAGCAAAGATCCTGCTGTTCTATCTCGTCTACTATGGAGTGTTGGCCGGATTTTTTGCCATCTGCCTCATTGGATTCTTCATGACCATGGATGACAACGCACCCACACGGCAGAACATGGACAGCCTGCTCAAGGAGAACCCAGGTATTGGTGCTATATAAATAATATGTACTAGCTCATCTAAGCTAATTCGAGACGAAGAAACAAGCAGACAGACAGACAGACAGACAGACAGACAGACAGACAGACAGACAGACAGACAGACAGACAGACAGATGCATGCAGACACTTGGACAAGCACTTGACGGCACCCGCAGTCCCGCATTGTCATCGGATACCTGCTAGATTATGCCGTTTGCCCAGTAATTACCATTGCATGTGGTCTTGCCTGCATTTCCGACATCGAGAAAATTATGGTGGTGGTAACTCGTGTCAAACTGACAATTACTTAACTTTAGTTAGATGACACTTAGCTATGTCCTATCTAATTTTACCCCAGGCCTGTATATGTATACCCAAGCATGGGCGTCCGCAGGAATATTATTGTTGTAAGGGGAACAACATTTCTGTAGGGAGGAGCGAAATTACGTCTTTGCATTAATAGCTTATACCTGAACACAGAACACAATAAAACTTTCAAAGTATATAGTGGTCAAGGACTTTACCTAAATAATGAAGTGTTTTTTTTACTTTTTTCGTATTGAAAATCGTGTTCGGACTGTTGTAATAATCATAATAAGCTTAATCAAAGGATTTTATTATTGTATAATATGCAAAAAATCCAGGGGGAGCAAATTCTCTCCCTTGTCCCCATGTGCAGACGCCCATATATAGGCTATACCCAAGGCTACCTTACTGATCTAATATAAAGTGTCTTACTTGTGTCTGATTTGATCTTACTTAACTAAAATTTAGCTCTTCTTTCTCATCATTTTATTAATATTTAATAAATAAATAAATACGACAGGATGTCTGTCTGTCTTTTGTCTGCCTTTTTGTCTGTCTGTCTGTCTGTCTTTTTGATTCTGCCTGTGTGTGTGTGTGTCTGTCTGTCTGAATTGTGATCTCGAAGAGACGCTTACGTAACGTGCATTACATTACATTGTATCTATTTGCCGAATCCATATATTAAGTATCCTATGCAAGGTTCAAGGGTCAAGCAGAGACCAACAGAAAGACACACAGACAGACAGAGACAGGGCAAAAGGCAGAAGGATACAGCAAAAGAAAACCACACTCATCCTAAACCAAAATCATTCATTCATCCATTCATCCATCTGTCGTTATTTCTTCCCTCCTTCTTTTCTTCGTTAGTTCTTTCCTTCAAGCGTTCCCTCTCAGCCTCTCAAACCCCTCTTCTCTCTGCCTCCATGTCTCTCTGCTTCCCATTTATCTCTGTCTCCCTGCCTCCGTGTCTCTCTGACTCTTTGCCTCCCTGACTCCGCCTTCTTGCCTATCTGCCTCCTTGCCTCCCTGACTCTGCCTCCGTGTCTCTCTGACCCCTTGCCTCCTGCCTCCATGTCTCTCTACTTCCCTGCATCTCAGTCTCCCTGCCTTTCTGCCTCCGTGTCTCTCCGACTCCTTGGCTCTCTGCCGCCTTGCCTCTCTGCTTCCATGTCTCTGCTTCCTTGCCTATTTGCCTCCTTGCCTTCCTGGCTCTGCCTCCACGTCTCTATGCCTCCAATCCTCCTTTATTCGTTCGTTCAATGCTTCCTCCATTCCGTCCATCCTGACTTCATCGTATGTTGTATGCTTTTCTGTAGGAATGGGTTTTCGACCAAAGCCCATCATTGAATCGACTCTGATCAAGTTCTCTGTGAATGACTCGAGCTCCTACGAAAAGTACATAAAGAACCTTAACGAAACCCTTCGAGGTAAGCAGACTCACTCAAGCCAAATTTATATGTAAATTAGAGATCAAGACCAGTATACACTGCCTCATCACATATCTCATAATAATATAAGGATACCTGATTTCTGCGTATGTCAACCATATCCATCTCCTCATCGCTTCCTCCTCCTCCCGGTCACTTCTTTTATAGTATTCTTTCTCTTCCTCTTCTGGCGCCTTTTGTCCTCCTCTACCTCTTCCTCATAGTAATTGTCATATGTTCCTTTTTCCCCTCCTCCTCATTCTCCTCCTTCACTCCCTTCTCCTTCTCCGTCCTCCTGTCTCCTCCTGTTCTTCCTCTTTATTCCCTCCTCTATACTCCCTCCTATATGCTTCTCCCTCCGCCATCCTCCTCATCCTTCATCGTCTTCTCCCACTGTCTTCTGTTTCTGCTCACCCATCCTACCTATCCGCATCCTCTGTCTCTTCCTCCTCTTCATCATCCTCCCACACTGTCTTCTCCTTTCTCCTAATCCATCCCACCTATCCGCATCCTATGTCTCTTTCTCCTCTTCATCATCCTCCCACACTGTCTTCTCCTTTCTCCTCATCCATCCCATCTAACCGCATCCATGTCTCTTTCTCCTCTTCATCCTCCTCCCACACTGTCTTCTCCTTTCTCCTCATCCATCCTGTCTATAGTACCGTGTCTTCAGAGTCGTTTGTTGTCATTGCGTCAGTGTATGAATTGAGCGTCGACAGACACAATGCCATCGACTGCGATAGACTGTCTCCGGGTGATAGGCCCCATGACAAGATCTGTCTCTTCCCTCTGAAGAATTTAGGAGACAGCTGCACCTATGAAAAGCATTACGGTTACCCCGAAGGAAAGCCCTGCGTGCTCCTCAAGCTGAACAAGGTAAGGCCATTATTACCATTTCCGGTTAGGTAGCGTAAGGCTGAGTAACAGAAATCAAACATGTATTACATTATACTTATAACGCCAGTTATAATTATTACATTACACCAGTAATACACTGACACCGGCTTCCTACAAAACACTTATCTTTCTGTTCTCTAATTTCGTAATCATTTGAAAACTTCCTTTTCCAGCAGCGTGCGCTTTTCGGGCGAATTCAACAAATTTGCGTGATACAGTGCCAAAAATCTAAATAATAATAATGATGACAAAGATGATGATGATGATGGTAGTAGTAGTAGTAGTTCTAGTAGTAGTAATAGTACTACTACTAGTACTACTACTACTACTACTACTACTACTACTACTACTACTACTACTACTACTACTACTACTACTACTATTACTACTACTACTACTACTACTACTACTACTACTACTACTACTACTACTACTACTACTACTACTACTACTATTACTACTACTACTACTACTACTACTACTACTACTACTACTACTACTACTACTACTACTACTACTACTACTACTAGTAGTAGTAGTAGTAGTAGTAGTAGTAGTAGTAGTAGTAGTAGTACTATTACTACTACTACTAGTGCTACTACTAGTGCTGCTACTATAGGTGTATGATATTACTACTACTACTACTAGTAGTAGTAGTAGTAGTAGTAGTAGTAGTAGTAGTAGTAGTAGTAGTAGTAGTAGTAGTAGTAGTAGTAGTAGTAGTAGTAGTAGTAGTAGTAGTAGTAGTAGCACTAGTAGTAATAGTAATAGTATAGTAGTAGTATAACAATAATGGCAGCATCATTTACATAACTTTATAGAATATAGATTACATTATATTGGATTACATTAAGTTATACTTACATTTCGTTGCATTAATCTATTTTGAAATTAATTGCATGGCATTAATTGTATTATATTAATTGTATGATGTTAACTGTATGATATTAATTATATGGTATTAATTGTATATTAAATGCATGGTATAAATTGTATGATATTACTGTATGATATTAATTGTATCATATTCTAAGTGTGGTCTGTTCGCATATGTGTCCATCGAAGGTGTACGATTGGAGTCCAGAACCCTTTGAAAATGGAACGGAGGCTTGGAATGCGACTGCGAAGCATCTTAAGGACAGGATCGACCCCAATTACGTCGGAGTCTCGTGCGCTGGAGAGGTAGGCTGCCTACTGCCTTTCACCATTTTTTACATTATGTGTATGCATGTTCTCGGTTCTCTCATATCTCCACCTTCATGGTTGAACAACTCCATTGGCTTCCTCTCTCTGCCCGTATACAATTCGAAGTGTTTATTCTTGTGGTCTCAATTGGGTCTTGCTCCACAGTACTTGCGTGATCTAATTCTACGGCCTCATTCTGCTGCTTCGCTGCGTCCTCTCCAATCTTCTGATCGTCTTGACCTCTTGGTTCTTCGCGTCAGGACTACTATGGCTCAATCCGACCTCCGACTTCTGTCCGCACCACCATTCTCTCTGGTAGCGTTGCTTCTTCCTTTTCCCACCTTAAATCCTGCTTTTTTCTTGAGGTCTTGCGCACTGGGAGCGCCTCTGAATGGTCTATACGCGAGAGGCGCTTTATAAATGTCCATATACGATACAATACAATATATATATGCGTGCTTATATGCATGTATACAAATGTATGTATACATGTATGTATGTATGTATGTATGTATGTATGTATGTATGTATGTATGTATGTATGTATGTATGTATGTATGTATGTATGTATGTATGTATGTATGTATGTACAGTATGTATGTATCTATGTATGTGTTTATGTATGTATATATGCATGTACACTATATATGTATGTATGCATGTACAGTAGATACGTATGTATGTATGTATGTGTTTATGTATGCTGTATGCATGTATGCATGTACACTATGTATATATGCATGTACATTATGTATGTATGTATGCATGTATGTATGCATGTATGTATGCATGTATGAATGCATGCATGTATGTATGCATGTACAGTTTGTATGTATGTATGTATGTATGTATGTATGCATGCATGTATGTATGTATGTATGTATGTATGTATGTATGTATGTATGTATGTATGTATGTATGTGAGAGGAGCGTCTCTATACAGACCTATCAGAACCCGCTCCAACCTCAGACGATTCAATATTAAATCCACTGGCCCGCAGGTCTGGAATTCAGTGCCGTTGGAAGTAAGGTCTGTGAGAAATAGATATGTATTTAAGAAACACCTGAGAGATTATATCATGAATAAATGAGGATACATCAAGATAATTAATTAACTAATTGTTCTGGTCGGTCGGATTGGGGAGCAGGGCAGCACTGGAGCCTAGCACAAGTGTGCTATAGTTAAGTGTGTTAGTTAAGGATTATTAAGACTAAATTTTATGATTTGCCCCTCTAGTTTACCGGAATTGTTTTATACGAAACTTAGGTTAACTGTGAACCTGAGGGGTGATCAAATTAGCTAGCCATATAACTTTATGTAAAATTTAGATCAAGAAGGGTATTCCCGCCAAGCGGAAGTCGTCCTTTTGGGAATACCTATACTCCTATAGCCTCTGATGGCAATCATGAAAATTAATTTGCATACAAGCTCGAGGATCAATTGGTAATATTCTGAATCCAGACCACAGATTAAGTGCTCTTTTCTTTTTAGTCCTGAATTCAATCTTGCTTTTATAATAATTACCATTGGCTTTCGGTTTGTAAAAAGGATTTGTACTTGGTTGTCATTTGATGCCATAGTTCGAGAATTCGCATTTTACGAATTTTACGAATTTTACAAATTCACGAATTTTAACGAATTTTTAAACTGCAGTTTTAAAATTCGTTAAAATTCGTGAAATAATAAAATAATAGAATTCTTTGCCATGACAACGAATTTTATTATTTGTTTACTTTTCAACTTTTTAAGCAAGTAAATGTCAATGTCATAGGCAATCAGTAGCCTATATCAGTCATAAAAGATAGCTGACTGGCAACACAATAGTACTGATATTCAGTTACTGTTCTACTTGCAGTCTTGAACTTCGATTTCTATCATAATTTGAGTGTGTGACTGTGAGTGTCAGTCAGCAGAACGAAAACCACCAGTGCCCCAGCTCCAGTGTGACCAGTCAGTCACTAACACAGCCTGCACCCAAACATGGTTAAAAAGGGTTGGCAACATTCACCGTGTGTCTTCTCCTTCATCGTCCTCTGATTCTGAGTCAGGAAAAGCCCAATGCTCCCACTCGACTCTGGTTTTTGTATTTTCGCCATCCAAATGCTCTCGAATTCTGGCCGAAAAACTAACAAATTCCTTGTCACAAAAACAACACTGTATTTTTTGGACTACCCTTTCTTCTCCTCCAAAATTACTACATACTTCCACTCCGCCCATGTTCTTTCATCTGTAAGAACTTAGATTTTAACTAAATTAACTCGTTACGTAATAAACTTTATATTGAATTTTCCATTAAATTCTAAGCAGAAGCTTAACACAACAAATCATGACATCATCACATTGGTTATTGTTGCTTAAGCAGTTTTTTTCAAAACGCCACTGTCGATGTAAAAGAGGTCCAACAATGGCCCAACGAATTTTTACGAAATTTAAAATGAACCAAAAATTCGGGAATTTTTACGAATTTTAAAACCGAAAGGCACGAATTCTCGAACCATGTTTGATGCAATAAACACATTGATTGATTGATTGATTGATTGATTGATTGATTGATTGATTGATGTATGTATGCATGTACTGTATGTTTGTATGTATGTGTTTATGTATGTATGCATGCACAGTATGTATGTATGTATGTATTCATGTGGCCTATATTCGCACTTATATATGTATGTATGCCATGCACATGATTTAACATTTTTATGCATGTGGCTTAAAACTTTTTAAGCCCAGTAATTTTGAAGTAACTTAAAGGATGGCATTACATTACCTCTGTCGGACTTACCTTCGACAGATACGGTATTAATGCTGCTCCTCATGTCTGCTCTTTTCAGTTCGACTCAGACGGGGACAGCATCCGTAACATTACATACTCTCCGGAACTGGGTTTCTCGTCCACGTTCTTCCCCTACCGTAACCAACCGGGGTACCTTCCTCCCGTCGTCATGGCCCAGTTCGACGTCGTACCAGGTCGTCTGGTCATGATCTGGTGCAGGGTCTGGGCGAAGAACATCAAGCAACATAGGGCCGACCTCCAAGGAAGTGTCCACTTTGAACTGCTCGTCGACATCGAGGGCACCCGCGTGTAGCCACCTGTTGCGTACCCTTACCAATTCCAAGACGGTCCACTGGGCTCTGCGGTTATCCCAAATGTAGAACCTACTGGCTCAGTCAGTATGTAAACTTCGGAACAAAAGTACGGTATAAGAGCCGAACCGGTACGTAGGAGAGATATTATTTGGGCATCAACGCTATATATATATATATATATATATATATATATATATATATATATATATATATATATATATATATATATATATATATATATATATATATATGATTAAATATATATATATATATATATTATATATATGTATATACATATATTATATTATATATATATGTATATATATACATATATTATATATATGTAGCGTTGATGCACAAATATATTATACATATAAAATATATGTCAGCAGAATAAAGACGATCTGTGGAATCGGAATCACTGAGCTATAAACGTATTCAAAATATTTGGGACATTTTTCTTTTTCTTGGGAATGCGGTTGATTATAGTGTTAACTCGGCAACTTCAAGGACCTTTGAACAACTTCAAGGACATTTGAACAACTTCAAGGACCTTTGAACAACTTCAAGGACATTTGAACACAACTTCAAGGCCCTTTTAAAGAACGACAAGAACCTTTGAACAACTTCAAGGACCTTTGAACATCTTCAAGGACCTTTGAATCGAGCACTATATAGTCCTCCGCAAAAGTGTTTCTTCGCAAAATTAAACTAATGTTTAAAAAATAAGCATATATTTTTTATTATTAACGTAATTATGATTAAATTAATGAAACAACGTATCAGAGAAATAATAGGGTATAGGCATGACCCTCTGAATATTAACAATATCCAGAGGGCCTTGGTTGGCCTATAGGCCGTAAACAGAGTAAGATTTGGGCATGTCTCCTGGTTTATTGGTTTACTTACTTACTTCATCTATAAATAGAAAGTCGTGAATCGTAATCGTAATCTCGAAATTTCTACAGCGCCCAACAAAGCGAAGTCGCGGGAACCAGCTTATTCACAGGCGGTTCAGGAAATTCAAAGAAGTTACTTTATACTTAAATATAATTAGTATGTCAACACTATGCCTGGATTCTTTTCACGAATTATAACTAGTGCATCAATTCTGTAAATTTTTCGCTTTCACATTTCTTAGATTTTTACAAGAAGAATAAAATGAAGTGTTCGTGAGACATTAATAAATTGATTCTAATTGAGAGGTTACTCCGATTGGAAAGTGGAATTTGGTGGCAGCTATCCAGAAGAAGAAACAGGAATTTACGTGGATTTGTAGACTTCCTACCCATTTGCAGTAGGCTATCCTCCAAGGTCTTGTTTAGAGATATCGTGTTACACTGTATGATATTGTGCTGTATTGATTTGGTATTGCATTGTAGTGTACTGTATTGATGGGTATACACACTAAGGTATGTTAGGGCACTGGACAAATAAAACGTTGAGTAGAAGAGGCGCATAATTCTATCATGTATTGGTTTGGCCCACATCGAACCCATAGGTGCTCGCGAGTTACCACCACCAATGGCACAATGGAGCAAGTTTCACAGCTTGAAGTCACCAAAATATAAGAAAATAATTAATTTTAGCATAGATTTTACTGCTAGTTTGTGCTCTTGACACAACAGCTGTCGACACAAACCCAAATGATCTCCAAGGAAGAACTCCGCTGATCGCCCAGAAATATATGCGTCAACCTCACAATCCCAAGTATTCGCCAGTGTGAATTCCAGGGTCATAGTCCACTAAGCGATCAATTTCTTGCACTTGCCACCAGGCGCGTAACTAGCATTACGCAATTACGCAACTGCGTAAAGATTTTAACGGTTTTTTTGGACTTTGTAAATTGAAGGCTCCATGTATTTTCGCACTATTGCTTTCCGTTTTGCGATATTTTGTAATCTTCGTGTTTCTGCTTTGAGCGAAATAAAGTATATATATATATATATATATATATATATATATTATAGGATATATATAAAGCCTAGCAAATGATACTTCCCCACCAATTCTAAAAAAACTGATGCGTCTGTAACGTGGCTGGGTAGCTTGCTATGTATGATGTATTAGAGATGAGTAACATCACCCAGGGTTGAGAGGCCTATGGCCATCGCTCCATATGAACCCAAGACTCGGCTGCCGCTTGGCACATGGCCTTGTAGTTTCGGGTCAGAAAGTTCGCGATATTTTGTAATCTTCGTGTTTCTGCTTTGAGCGAAATAAAGTATATATATATATATATATATATTATAGGATATATATAAAGCCTAGCAAATGATACTTCCCCACCAATTCTAAAAAAACTGATGCGTCTGTAACGTGGCTGGGTAGCTTGCTATGTATGATGTATTAGAGATGAGTAACATCACCCAGGGTTGAGAGGCCTATGGCCATCGCTCCATATGAACCCAAGACTCGGCTGCCGCTTGGCACATGGCCTTGTAGTTTCGGGTCAGAAAGTTCCTCGTTTCTCGCCCTTCCATATTAGGTCCTGCGCTCGAGGCAACTGCTTCTAGTCTACGTTGGCTGCTGGGACTTTGCAGTTGAGCCAATTTTTAAAATCACATTATGAAATAATAGAATTTGCCAAAGAAATTATGTAAAATGTTATTACTTTTAACCAAAAAGATGGTCTCCAAAATGCACCATTACAAACGACTAAATAAAAATTTTTCTTACCCTGGGCCAAAGAACTTATGTAAAATGTTATTACTTTTAACCAAAAAGATGGTCTCAAAAATGCACCATTACAAACCTTTAAATAAAAAAAATTCTTACCCTGGGCTCAAGAAACTATGTAAAATGTTATTACTTTTAATCAAAAAGATGGTCTCCAAAATGCACCATTACAAACCACTAAATAAAAAATTTTCTTACCCTGGGCCAAAGAACTTATGTAAAATTTTAAAATGTTATTACTTTTAACCAAAAAGATGGTCTCCAAAATGCACAATTACAAACCTTTAAATTAAAAAATTTCTTACCCTGGGGAAGGGGCACAGCCCCCTCCCCAGACCCCTCCCCTCGGTGTTACAAACTGCGTAATTATTTTGAAACCCTGGTTACGCCGCTGCTTGCCACATTCAAATGCAGACGTTCCTGCTATCGCCATCTTTGTTAATCTCCGTCCGACTCTATCATTTTCTGTTTTCCTTTCTGATGCTTTCTTGTCACAAACTTAAATCGATCATCCGAAATTCCGGTTGCTCACCAACTGTTTCATCAAATGTCTCCCAGATCCCCCCTTCCGCTTTAGCCTGGCTCTTAACTGATGGTCACCGTTTCCTTCATCCTCTGGACCTTTGTCGATCCACTCTCATCTTTACAAGGTCCATTCTTCTGGCCAGTTTATGGTCCGCTCTCGCTTGTGCCCCAGTTAGCTAAATTGGTTAGAGCGTAGGCTTCGTCCCACGCATGCACCTCTGTGTGAGAGTGCGTGCGGATAGCGGTTCGGACCCGTAAGTGGCTTATTTCAGAGATTTAAATCTTGGGCTAGCACGCTCCGTAAACGGGGACCTTAAATGGCGTGGCAACTATTCAAACGGGCAGCGATTGTGAAGGATCTCACCCGATCAGTTCGCTGAAAAATGAGCAGGGTCGAAGGCATACGGTATAGAAAAACGTGTAAATGTACAAGGATGCTTCTGGTCGTTTTTCGGTCCGCTGTCACCTGTACATTGAGTGTACAAGGTTCATTTATCCACTCTCACCAACGACAAAGCTACGTATTATTTATTAGCATTATTTATTACGCATTTATTAAACTCCACGCCCTAATGAAGAAGCACCAATCGATGGCGCTGAGTAATTGTGAGCGTAGAACTTGCTCAAGGTCCTTGCACAGTAACCGTCTCAGAGGAGGAGGCTCGAACGCGTACTCTTCGCGTTACCAGGGGCGTCTACACCATATAAACCTTGGAGCAAATGCTCCATCCAAGAAATAGGGGGGGGGGAGAGAGATCTGTCAGTGTGTGTGCCAGTGGCGGCGCCACGATTTGAAAAGTGGTACGGCAAATTAGAGGGTCTGGGTAAAAGTGTACGGTAAAATTATGTTTTTTCCGTAAAACCTTAAAAAGTGGTACGGCAAAAGCCTTACAACAAACATAGGCGGCACCACCACTGGTGTGTGCCACCATTTTAGGGAAAGGGATGGGGGTAGAAGAGGGGGAAATGGGAAGTTGCTCCAATGACTTAGGGGGGATAGACGCCCCTGCGCGTTACAAGGCGAGCGCTCTAACCAATCGAATTTATATTATTATAATCAGATAAACTCAAACACTCGTCTTCAAAAGGTCAATAACTTTCTTAAATAGCAAACAATTTCAGTCAACCAAACGAAGGATCGCAATCATTTCCATGCAGCTTTGTCCCAAATAGCCTGAAAGATTCCTATTCGCGTCAACAATCATTGCACACGCAGTCATTTCAAGTTTACAACCACCAAAAGCAATTCATCGGAGAGTCTAAAACGTGCATGAAGTCGTCATACATCACCAGATGACTCGGTCGAACGAATCCAGTTGAATCAGAAGCGGCCATCTTGTTTGACAGGTGGGAGGAGGGGTGGGCACTTTTGAACTTGGTTTACATTTATTTTATTATACCTCTCTTTTGTGCACGAAAAGTGCGTTAAAAAAGCAAGGGGAGGCACTTTGAACGGCATGTATACATATTTTCATCAAATTGTATTATCATATGCAAACTAATTCAGATCTAAAGTTAATTGATTTTTATAAGTTAGTAACATAGTGAGAAACAATATAGACCTAAACAGAAAAATAATAAACAAAACTCGTTCATTTTTGTTAGTTGTTGGTGGCAACGTGTTGACGTGTCAGCTGCCTGGTCTCAGTGGTCAAGTTTCCACTTGGCAATTATTTAAAAAAAATAGCAACCAAAGTTTCTTTTAAAATGAGCGGGACAACTGCATACTGTGTCCCCCTCACTGTTAGAGGTGGAGGGGACTTGTCCCACTTGTCCCCACGGGATCGCCGCCCCAGGGTTTGTTTTAACGTGCAATGAAGCACAAAATGTGCAGCGATAAATTGAAAAGTGCAGTGATGAAATGGTGTTTGTGCAGTGAACTGTATTTCATAATAATTATTTATGATTTTTTATTATTAAACAAACAAAAGGTGACAATGATGGAAAAAAGCTCACATTATCTGCAAACAGCTGGCCATCAAGAATAGTCGCAAGTTGTAACTTTTGCTACAACAATCCAGATTGTAATAAACCCAGTCAGCCTGTATTTGACCTGCAATACGTTACTCCGAAGTGGCACAGTAAATTTCTTACATGTATTGCGGACGCACATCGGCAGGATGTTCTTGAAATCCAGAGCTTTATCTTTGCGACTTGATGGTTCAGTGGACAAAACACAAGTCAGAGCCGTCTTAACTTAGGTGGAGGCCCAGTGCACCGCCGCGGTGGAGGCCTTTAGGCACACGTACTATTCTGCGGACAGTGGGGGCGATCTTGTTTGACAGGTGAGGGGGACATTTTTGAACTGATCTGGTCAAAAAAGAGTTTTGAACTGATCTGGTCAGAAAAGAGGTAAAATATTTTATTGCCGTGAACTGATCTGGTGGAAAAAAGTTTAAAAAAATGTTCGCGCTCACGCGCGAAAAATTTTATGACCTTTTTGAGGTTTCTTCAAAAAGTGGGGGGCCGATGCATGGCGTATCCCCTCCACTGTTAAAGGTTGTTGTGAAAACACAACAAAATACATGCAGAATTGCTCTTTAAAGATATCATCAGCTGACCTCTGACGAGGGCCCCAAACAGTGGCAGACACCAAATATAGACTCGCGCTACGGCGCTCGCCACGTGCAGTGATAAATTTTCCTTAAAACAGACCCTGCGCCGCCCCTGAGTTGAATGTAGTCTGCATCAATTTGCGTCGTTCTTTCGTTGTTGCACCATTTCATCAGCTGTTCGTCTGAACTGATTTCGTGAAGTCAATCTTCGAACAGCCAATGACGTTGGAGTTTCTGATTCCGAGCGTTGTCACCTGTCGTCTGTCCACTCTACCCACCCAACTTGGCTCAGAGACTCTGAACATCAATGCCATCTGTCGGCTGTCGACGGGAATCCGTTGGTTGGTTCTATGTGTATGCGTGGGCCCGCCACTGGTCACTCTTCCAGCTTACTGTGCATTATTTTGCTAAGTGATGCGATGATTTCGTTTGTAATGACATTTAACATCATTTAGGCTACTGCAGAGAGCGCCTCTGATTTGATTTGCCATTTGAGCGGCGTTATATAAATGTCCAATTACGTTACATTACCAAACATGAGTTTCATCGGCTAGTTGATTCCAGCGAATGGAAGCTGAATGCGTCGTACTGTGGTTCCGTCCGGTCCGTAGATTTTAATACAGGAAGTCAATAACCTAATATTATAGGACCTATTAAGTCGCCACTGCTCAACACTGACAGGACCCAAGGAAATCGCATGCCTTCCATCCACAGTGTAACTTTGAAATCAATTGTTTTGATCTTCCAAATACAATGCGTCACTTACATAAAGAGATTAGTGACAGGCAACGATGTGTTAATTATAATATTCGTTTAATATCTTCAAACTGACAATAACGCAGTATGATTACAAATCAGTATGAACGGATGATCACAAGTTATTACAGAAGTCGAATTTAACTGTACATGGCAGCCATACAAGGCATCTCCTACATCTCATTTTAACAAACGCGCCATCTCGCGAATGAAAGGCTGAGTGGACCTAAATTGTGTTGTGTTGCGGAACTTTTATCGTCTTCAGATTTAGAAAGACTTTCTAGACTATTTCTAAACTT
>OY744603.1:86492971-86550471 GCA_963556255.1 Allolobophora icterica | reverse complement strand
AATAAAATTAAAAAAATTAAATTAAATTAAAAATAAAATAAAAGTGATTTTAAATATAATTAAAATAAAATGATTAGTTGCTTTAAATTTTTTTATTTATCTGGCTACTGGCTTCCTCAGATGGCTTGATAAGAGTAAAACTTGTAATACACACATTAAAATAGAACTTTAAAAATAACATTTTAAGGATAATTAGAATAATAAATATTTTTAAAAAATGCTTCGAATCTTGTTTGCACAACAAGATCATACACTTGCAAGCACAGTTGCACCCAGGGGCGTCTACACCATAGAAACCTTGGAGCAAATGCTCCATCCAAGAAATAGGGGGGAGATCTGTCAGTGTGTGTGCCACCATTTGGGGGGAGGAAGGGGAGGGGGAAGAAGAGGGGGAAATGGGAATTTACTCCAATGACTTAGGGGGGATAGACGCCCCTGCTTGCACCTGCCCCTTACCTGACACTCCCCTGCCTTGCTCTCACCTGAAGCAAACTTGAGATGGAGGGAGGGATGCTATTAAATAATTAAAAGTCATATGTGTTTCCAAGTTTTTCTAGTGTAATTTTTAACAAGAGGCCTCGAAGCTTATATAGCTTAGGGCCTAACTAAGTCGAAATCCGGCACTGATTTGGTCAATAACAAAAAATTTCATAACAAAACTTGAAAACATAATGCCTTTAATTATTTAATAGCAAGGCATTAAGTGAAAAATTCAAATTATTTTCAAATGAATGCATTTACTCAGGCGAGATGGAATTTCCTACATAAGCCATTTAAAAGATTAAAGGATTAAAGATTATATATATATATATATATATATATATATATATATATATATATATATATTACTTGTCTCAGTAATAAACGAAAATTGATTGATTGATTGATTTTATATATATACAACACAAATAAAATATTTAAAAGCCCCTAGAAAAATTATAGATTGTTTGAAGTCCCTGCGGATTGTGAGGCCTAAGCTGTAGCTTGTTTAGCTTTATAGGTAAATCCGGCACTGGACCAAATCACAGACACACGGACCAAATCACAGACACACGGCTAATTGCATTAACTATTCTCGGTTAACTGTACTTAAAAACCGTCATTTTGTCTTGGACTGCCATCGGTCTCTCGATTATTCCAATCTTTTTCTTCAAGTTCTCTGCTTTTGGGCAGGCTCAAGAGTGCAATGGCGCCAGTCCTATCGACGGTGGGGTTACTGCTTCAGTTACTGTGTCCATCTATCACAATCCAGTCCAACAGCATCCGTCAAGGTCTTCCTCTTGTTCTCTTTTCCTCCATTACACACTCAGTAGTATTTAAGAGCGATCTGCCCAAACCAATATTCCATAGTACAAAGTCAATTCTGGTACATTTCAATGAAACCTTTCTCTCGTGTCCTGTATGGCTTGGGCTTTAAAAGGGTATACGAGAATGCTATGTAGTAGGCAAATACGCTGAAAAAAAAACATGCGGAGTCAACTGCAGTTTCCGAATGTCTGTATCTTAAGTGATCAGAAACGCTTTGCATGCATCCGTATATAAGCAACAACAAAGACATTTAATCAAAATCGACGATGTTTGAAAAGTCATAAGTTTGAAAAGTCATATGTTTGAAAAGCAAGTTCACTTGCTCGCCATTCGTTCTGAAGAACTCTTTTGGCCTTGAGGAGTTGTTTGATGACGGCCTGAAGACCTTTCTGAGAACCTACGTCCGACAAACGAGGCTGTTCCAGTTCAACCGATTAAGGTCAGCTCGCCGATATCGGATGTCCCGAGGCGTCGTTGCTCCGTGGACGAACTTTGACCCCAGATAACGTTGGTCGTGAAGGCTGAGCATTTTCCTTATGATTGCGCCATATTTGGTGGCTGAGCATCTCAGCCTTTATCAGGAGCCTGCGGACAGAACAGAAAGAAGTCAGTGCTGTGTCAACCATATGTTAGATGAAACGCTTAAAGCAGAAGTAGACTCCGTCGTATATAGTTTATGTTTGAAAAGTATGCTTATGTTTGTGTGCATCAGTGATGTTAGGCCTCTATGTAGGACCTAAGACACTCCTCTTTATTACTGCTATAGAGCGAATTTGTGAAGTTCCTAACACTTTAGCGACTATCGTGTACTAAAAGTGACTCCATGGGAAACCAATGCAGTTCGTGGTTAAAGAGTTAAAAGACACTATCGAAGTGCTTGGATAAATACACGCAGACAAAAAAAACAAACAAGTACATGCGCATACATACCCACATACTTAAATACATTACATATAATACATCCAATGTATGTCATACATGCATGCATACACACATATGCACTTACTTATGTACACACATCAATATATACATATGTACATACATAAATACATGCATAATATGCACTACTGTACATGCATACATATTATATACATACATGCATATTGCATACATACATCCACCTACTTCTTTAGTCCAATATGGCAACCCTGTCATGGCGGCTGGGGGAGTCCTCTGTGATGCTCTGATCTCTGCTAGCTTCGTCATTTCTTCGTCTTCACTAACAACTGTGTACATTTCTCTTCCAATGTTAACCTATGAAACAGAAGACATCTCAAGATGATGTTGTGGTCATGTAAATAAGCAAAACGCTTATACCTAAGCACTTTTGTAGGGTGCTATAGTATACGTGTCTAAAAACATACATACCTAAACGTGTCTGGGTGAAATGACATCAATACTAGGCCTAAGTGTCTTGACACCTACACAAATCCGTAGTCCTTGCATGCATAAGCATACGTGCATACATAGGGCCTACATACATACATACATACAAACATACATACATACAAACATACATACATACATACATACGTACGGCCATTGATGCATACATGCAGACATACATACATGCATGCATACATACATATATGGATGCATAATACATTCATGCATAAAGACATGCATCGCTATAGTTTAGATGCTTAGTCTACATATAAACGTACAACACTATAATAATTGTGCTTGCTGATAGCATAAAACCATACATGGATAGAGTGGTAGAGACTCGTTCCAGTTTGGCCAAAGTTTCTGGCATAATGTTTTGCCATAGCCATTATTAAAAAATGAAGTTCATCTAATAGCTAGAGGTCTTCAAATTGTATGCGCAAATTAAAATTTCAATATCTAGTTCAGTCTAGTAGGGTTTTTACCCTTTACTCGGACGATCGATCCCTCATCTTTGCTCTATGTGTTCAACGAACTTTAATAATTCTGCTTGTTCTGCTATAGATAGTGTTCCACGTATGAATGGCGTTATACTCAGAGTAGTCTATAGTGCATAGTCACGGAGGCAGTGAAGAAAATAGGAATATCAGGGATTAGCTCTGTAGTGAACTCCTATAGGCCTATATAATTACTCGTTAAAATTTAAAAGTTTTTTTTAATCAAATTGAAGTAGTTGAGGTACGGGTCGGGTTTTTGGCCTGGCTCTAACACGTCACAAATGTTACCTGTTGATAGCTGGCACCGAAAGCAGTAAAATGCACCTATCCTGAACTTTGGGAAACGATTTTATGATTTTATACACATCTTTAAATTTTACTCCATGCATTGGGTTTCTCATAAACAATAATAAAACTTTATAAAAATTATATATCACAGTAACAATAAATTATTGCTACTGTCATGCTCTGTCAATTATTGGCAGAGCATTAATTTATTAATGTAAGACAGCAGCAATAGCAAAACATGCCATAATAAGCGTCACATTGCCAATGATAGCCATATTTCACATTGTATAAGCTTACATGCTCAATAATCCCACATTTAATATTTATTAGGTAATGTAAAGAAGACTTATTATGTCACTAGAAGTGACACAAGTTTTGTGATTCTACAAACACATACAGTTTCATTAGAGTAATGTAATTTATGTTGCATACTCCTAATTTATTAAAAGTTTTTCTGACGTTCTGTTGTAAGATTGCTCTATAAAAGTTGTGACATGTATGGAGTAGCCCATCCTCCTCGCCAATGACTTTCGGTATATGTATGTTTTATATCTATGGTATATGTCTAAATATAGATTCCTTGCGTATAAGTGGCCCCTAAGTGTAAGCATATTAGCGAAAGAACGTGCTTTTCAAATCGTGGAGTAGAATTTTTTTAAATAAAATCGTAGGATCGTTTTCCGAAGTTGGAATAGGCGCATTTGACTGCTTTTGGTGCCAGCTATCATCAGGTAAAGTTTAGTGACGTATGGAGCCAGGCCTAAAACCCGACTCGAGGGAGCCCGTACCTACTAGCTTTAATAAGGGACTGCTCTTCTTCTTCTTCTTCTTAGTTAAGTATGCAATACCATATTAATTTGTTGGAAAAAGCTAAAATTAACTTAAAATGAAGAACGCTTTTAAATAAACGAAACTTTAAAACAGTGAAAGTGAAAGCGTATACATATCCGGGTTTCTGGGTATGTGACCTGATGGGAAACAACCGATGGGAATATATGGATCAGGTAAAACCATAGTATAAATAACTTTAGTTATTTATACTGTGGTAAAACCGACGCTCGTGGGTATGTGATTCAGGAAAAAACCAATGGGTATATGACTCATGAGAAATTCATTTTAGTCTCTCTAAATTCGAGCGTACTGTATTTCCTCCCCCTTTCTCTACTCTGTAGTCCCTGTATCTAGACCTATGCATCTACTGTTTGTCCGTCCTTTCGCCCTTTCGCCCGTTTCTATACAATACAATACAACTGTATTTGATATTGCAGTACTTCCAAAGTTCAGAAGTGCACACGACCATACGACAGAACATCGATGGCGCTGAGCAATTTTATTGTTAGCGAAGGATTTGCTCAAGGTCCTTGCACAGTAACTGTCTCAGGCGAGGTTCGAATCCGTACTCTCCGCGTTACAGGCCGAGCGATCTAACCAATCTATCGTCTTTATGTGTCTGTCGTATCGTTCTACTCTACTGTCCGCTCCTCCATTGCCATAACTGTCCCATCCCTCTGGAACAAACGCCCACCAGTACTACGAGAAATATCAGATCCACCCTACGAGAGGTCACTGCCAATTTAATTAAATCCAATGTAATTTATTCTGATAACTTCTATATCGTCGCTATCATAAATAACCAAGACGTAATAAGGTTGAATGCATCTCAAGAAAAGAAAATAGATTGCGTGTGAATGTTAGAAAATGGCAGGCTTTTATTCAACCCTCTTGCATATGCCGTGGCTTAGAAAATAAGGTCGCTAACACTCCATATCCGCTCTTCAGAGAATCAGAGTCTTCGATGCCAGCTTAAGTACTGGCTCGGTTAGCTACATTGTTTAGAGTTCACGTCCCATGCACCTCTTTGCGTGGGGATGCTGGTTCGCATGGGGAACGGACATTATCCCCCCTGGACATTATCCCCCCGGACATTATCCCCCCGGACAAAAGCCCCCCGGACAGAATCCCCCGATTTTAGCTAGGACAAAATCCCCCCCGGACAAAATCCCCCCCCTCTGTGTGATAAGCCTATTTCTACATTTAATTGAGAAATTTTACTAGCCCTGTTCCCCTCGTGTCAGCTTGTTAATGTTGTAAACGCATAGACTAAAGACTTGTTAGTGTCATTCAGGTGTAAAAATAAGACTTGTTAGTCGCCTAGTTCTTAACTTAAGGCTTGTTAGTGTCAGGATTCGCGAGGTCCGCTGCCCAAAAAGCGGGCCAGGCACAGCGCCAAGCAGCTACAAGCCGTCTCCCGCACCCTTGTTAGCGTCACTAAGGTATGAAATGAAAGGAACTTAACTGAACGAAATTAAGTTTGTGATGTGTAAATGTAATTGATAAAACTTAATAGCCCTGTTGCCCTAGTGTCAGGTTGTTAAAAATATATTCCGACTTATGTTGAGGTGTATGTATGTATTTATGTATGTATATATGTATGTATATTTGTATATATTTATGTATATATGTATGTGTGTATATATGTATGTATGTATGTATGTATGTATATATGCATGTATATATGTATATATGTAGCCTTATATGTAGGTATATATGTATATATGTATATTATGCATGCATGTAAATATGTTTGTATGTATATATGTATTTTATTCGTGTATGTATGTTTGGGTAAACGGACACTTACCCCCCTGGACATATTCCCCCCCGGACAGTTTCCCCCCGGACAGTTTCCCCCCGGACAATTTCCCCCCATACTAGGACATTTCCCCCCCGGTGCAACATACACAAAGCTTTCTGTTTTAATGATCAAAACATACATACATACATGCATGCATAGTTACATGCATACATGCATGCATACATGCTTGCATATATGCTTGCATACATACTTACATACATACTTACATGCATGAATACCTACATGCATGCATACATACTTGTATACATGCTTACATTTATGCAAACATACATGCATACATACATATATACATACATACATACTTACATACATACTTACATGCATGCATACATACATGCATACATACATATATACATACATACTTACATACATACTTACATACATGCATGCATACATATATACATACTTACATACATACTTACATGCATGCATACATACATGCATACATACATATATAGGTACATACTTACATACATGCATACATACTTGCATACATACATGCATATATACACATACACATACATATATACATAAATCCACAAAGGGGGAATTTGTCCGGGGGGGAAAATGACCTACCTAGATTCGGGGGGAAAGTGTCCGGGGGGGGTAACTGTCCGGGGGGGAATATGTCCGGGGGGAAACTGTCCAGGGGGGTAACTGTCCGGCATTCGTATGTTTGATATATATATATATATGTGTGTGTGTGAAATATAGGTTATTATTTCCTAGCCGGGGGGATAATGTCCTACCCCGGGGGGATTCTGTCCGGGGGGGCTTTTGTCCGGGGGATAATGTCCGGGGGGATAATGTCCGGGGGGATAATGTCCTACACTCGGTTCGCATACCCATTGTGACTTGTTTAAGAGATTTGAATCTCGGGCTAGCACGGTCCGTATACGGGAATCTTAAATGTCGTAGCACCCATTCAACGGGCAGCGGCTGTGAATGATCTCAAGCGAGCAAATCACATAAAAATGAGCAGGGTGTCGAGGCCCTACGATGGTCTCTATAGAAAACGTGTACATTCACATTTTATTATTCTACTATGCAATAGTAGTCAACCAGGGGGGAGTGTAAAAAGTTTATCGACCTCGTTTTCTTTGTCTCGGCTCATGGCTGTCGGTAGTTATGCTTCTTCGTCTGATCCACCCTCCAAAGATGGTAAACCCCGTCGTATTAATTTTCTGTCACGTTCGCTAGAGGGCGTTAGTAAGACAGAGATTTTCCAAGCCTGAAAATTTGAGAGTCTTCTTTCTTCTTTTCCTTCAGGCTCGAATTAATCCCTCTTTGGAGAGGGGTCAGCCACTCGGATCCTTCTCTTCCACTTGTTTCTTTCTTGAGCATCTTCTTTCTTAAGTTTTAGGAGTTTTAGGTCTTGTTGTATCGTGTCTTCCCATCTCTTCCTCTGTCGTCCCCGACTGCGGCGTCCGTATACCTCTGCATTCATGATTCTTTTCACACAACTATCATCCTCTTTTCTCATTACATGTCCATACCACCTCAGCCTGGTCTCTCGTACTTTGTCAGTTATACATGCCACCCCGAGCTTCTTTTTGATGTCCACATTTCTTTTCCTGTCCTTCAGTGAGATCCCAAGTATCCATCGTAGCATTCTCATCTCTGTTCTCTCCAGTAACCCTTCATCCCTTTTTGTCAGCGCCCAGGCCTCTGCTCCATATAGCATCACCGGTCTTACCATTGTTTTGTATACCTTTCCCTTGAGTTGAGTTGGCATTTTGGCGTCACACAACACTCCCGTTAGTTCTCTCCATTTCTGCCAAGCCACCTTAATCCTGTTCCTGATGTCATGCTCGCAGCCACCCTGTGCATTCATGGTCGATCCCAGATATTTAAATGTTTCAACCTGTTTCAGTGACTTTCCTGCATTGTCTCTGATCTCAATTGCTTCCGTTGTTTTTGAGCAGACCATGGTTTCTGTCTTATTGATGTTTATCTTAAGACCCTTGCTCTCCACTGCCATCTGCCAGTCTGTAAAACGTGCTTGCATCTTCGCCTCTGCATCGTCCGCTAGTATAAGATCATCCGCATACAGCATGTCCCAAGGTACCTCTCTCCTTACATGTTCTGATATTGCATCCATCACAATAATAAACAGTAGAGGACTCAGGCACGATCCTTGATGTACACCCACTCGCATCTCGAATTCTCCTGTGTTGCCTATACTGCTCCTCACTGTTGTTCTTGCACCTTCATACATTGACTTTACCAAGCGCACAATTACCTCCGAGACTCCCTTCTTCCTCAAACTCCAGTAAACGACATCCCTTGGAACTCTATCAAAAGCTTTTTCCATATCCACGAAGGTCCAGTATCTTTTGTTGTTTCCTTCTAAAACCTTTTCCTGTACCTGTCTCAGTATGAACACTGCATCTGTTGTACCCCTCCCTGGCCTGAAGCCAAACTGGTTGTCATGTAGCTCAACCCGCTCTCTGATACGCCTCTCAATGATCTTTTCATACACCTTGAGTACGACCTCCAACAATTTGATTCCTCTGTAATTCCCGCATTCCAGCACATCTCCTTTCTGCTTGTATAACGCTAGTATTTCACTTTCTTTCAAATCCTGGGGTAGTTTTTCCTCCTTCATGAAGTTGTTTAAGATGACATATAACCATTCAACCCCATTTTGTTCCAGTGCCTTAAACATTTCGGCCGTCATTCCAGATGGCCCCGGTGCCTTGTTGTTCTTCATCATTGCAATTGCTGTCTCAATCTCTTTATAGGTGATTTCCATCTCTGGTCCTGCTACAGGGTTGGTCTCCTGTAGAGGCTCCCTTGGGTTTTCTTCATTTAGCAGTTCCTCGAAGTATGTTTTCCATCTGGATCTGATTGCCTCCTCATCGATGAGTATTTTACCATTCTTGTCCTTAATAACATTTACTGACTGTTTATCTTGTCGACTTCTTTGTCTTGCCCTTGCTATTTTATATATCTTGCCCTCCCCTTCTTTGGTGTCTAGCTCCTGGTACATATGTTGTAACGCCCTATTTTTGGCTATTGCCACAGACCTTTTAGCTTCCCGACAGGTTGCCTTGTATTCTGCTCTCCGTCCATCATCGTGTCGGTTCATCTGCCAGTTCTTATAGGCGGTCTTCTTGCTTTGTATTGCCGTCTGCACCTCTGCCTCCCACCACCAAGTATCTCTCTCCTTCCTTTTTTGTCCCTTTGTTGTTCCACACACCTGCTTTGCCGCCCCCAGCACGCCGCTTTTCAGTTTGTCCCATGTCACCTCCTCTGCTCCAGCTAATCGTGCCTGCACCTCCAGTTTGTAAGCATCTTTTATATCTCCCTTCAGTTTCCAAGTTCTGATACGTTCCTTTTGCTTGATCTGTTTTCTTTTCTGATGTTGAGTTTGCACCATCATGTCCATGATCAGTACCCTGTGTTGGCTGACCACTGCCTCTCCTGGTATAACTTTGCAATCACGTATATGCTTTCTATCCTCCCTCCTCACCAGTAGGTAGTCAATCTGGCTTGCATTTCTTCCACTGCGGTATGTTATTCGGTGTTCATCTGATTTTCTAAAGTATGTGTTTACAATAGCCAGATCCAATCCCTGTGCAGCTTCTAATAATCTGTCTCCTTCTTCATTTCTTCTACCGAAACCGTGACCTCCGTGTACTTCCTCAAATCCGTCAGCCTCTATGCCTACATGTCCATTCATATCGGCGCCCACAACTAGGTGCTCCGTGTTCGGTATGTTTCTAATAAAGGTTTCCAGGTCTTCGTGGAAACTGTCCTTTTCCTCCTGTGTACATCCAGTCTGCGGGGCATATCCAGAAACCACATTGATGATCTGCCCCTGTATCACCAGTCTTAGAGCCATAAGTCTGTCACTAACTCTTGTCACATCCACCACCTTCTCCTTAAACTCAGGGTCCAATATCACTCCCACTCCATTCTGTTTGTTTCCACCTCCACTAAACAATAGCTTGAATCCATCTCCCAGCTCTCTGGCTCCCTGTCCGGTCCATCTGACCTCCTGAACACACAAGATATTTATTGCTCTTCTCTGCATTACATCAATGATCTCTCTAGATCTACCTGTAAGGCTCCCCACATTCCATGTGGCTAGCCTAACTCTACAGTCGTCGCTTGCGGGGTACGCCCTAGCCCTAACTCTAAATTCGTCGCTTGTGGGGTACGCCCTAGCAGTCCCTTGCTGATTTCTCACACCGCCCGGGTGACGATGCGCGTCGTTTCCAGAGAACGCCCTAGCCCTATGCTCAATCGAAAGTGTATGAAGATCCATAGAAAATTTTGGAGCAAAGTTTCACAACCGGATGCCCTTCCTGACGTCAACCCCTTTCGGTTTGGAACCTAGCCTTTGGTGCAAGCACCTACCCGCAAGGCAGCGAGGGCTTCAGGCTTATTTAAAGGCGGCCTGTACTCGCCTTGTCACATGACCGTCATAGAGCATCTGCAGCTTTTATCATAGGATGCGGTGCCACCCACATCCCATACCGCGCCCTGATAGCCTTGTCGCTGTTGGTCCGCGACTGCTTATTCGACAGGGTATACCTGCTTATTTCGCAGCTAGCCTCTATATCTAGAGGTCGTTCCACTATCCGCCACCTGTGGACGCGTGTGGTAGCAGTACAGCTCTCCCCCACAAGTACAGCTCTCCCCCACAAGTACAGCTCTCCCCCACAAGTACAGCTCTCCCCCACAAGTACAGCTCTCCCCCACAGTACAGCTCTCCCCCACAAGTACAGCTCTCCCCCACAAGTACAGCTCTCCCCCACAAGTACAGCTCTCCCCCACAAGTACAGCTCTCCCCCACAGTACAGCTCTCCCCCACAAGTACAGCTCTCCCCCACAATGCTGTCATAAAATAGGCCTATTCTTTCTGTTGCAGCTATATTCCGCCTGGCCGAGAGATGTTCCGGTCTTCGTAAGTCTCAATATTATCTCAGCTTATCTAGTTTAACCGTTTCTGATCCAATTCAATCAAATATTGTTCACTCAATGCAATCACAATCATGTTATATGCAGAAATACACAAAGATACTATCCAAAACAATAACATGCAATACAACATAGTAACGCAGTTCAATACAATATAGCACAATACAATACAATATGATGCAATACGATACAATATGTAACGCGAAACTATATAATATGAGGCAATACAATACAGCATGATGCAACACAATACGGCCTATAATTATATATTATTACATAATATAATTATACATAATTATATTATACGAATTTGAGATTGCAGCCAAGTAAGTCCAAATCGTTTCAAATGTCTTTCATCTGCACAATGCAAAGGCCGAGATTAAAACAAACAACAAACTCAACGGTCAACGCATCGACCACGGGATGACCCATACAGCCCCAACATGCCAGATGATGTAGTTAAACCTGCCACTGAACTTTCCAAAATGTCAGTTCAGCACTCGGAGGTAGTAGCAATGATGATGATGATGATGATGATGATGATGATGATGATGATGATGATGATGATGATGATGATGATGATGATGACGACGACGACGACGATAATAATAATAATAATAATAATAATAATAATAAAGGTTCGCCTGTATGTTCCAGGGTTGAAACCGCACATCGTCTACCACCCTACAAGTTCACAGGAGATTGAAGACCAACTGACTCATCCGATGGTCCAATATCTGGTTCATGACGTCGGATTCGAATCAGACCTCGTTCGACAGGTTATAACGAGGCAACTGGAAACGACACTCACTCATATGCCGAGGCTAAGAAAATGAATTCGCTAACGCTCCACACTCATGGTTCAGGGCCTTTGGAGCTAGTAAGGATTGTTCTTCCACCTTCTATTCAGTCCTTTGAGCCAGCAGGACACTATTTCGAAGTCCAGAGACTGCGCGGCAACACTTGTCTGTCTCTTACCTTAGATATGCTGCCTGTCCGCATACAAAGTCGTTAATCGGAGCCCGCGAATAAGGATGACGATAATGTTTCTGCTACTGCTGCTGCTGCTGCTGCTGCTGATGTTTCTGCTGCTGTTGACGATGATAAATGTTATTATCGTTAATGTATTGTTGTCAGGTCTATACTGCTACAATCCATCTTTGCAATTTAATTTTTATTATTTTAGCCGGGACTAGGAATGATTTGTCATGATAAAACATCGTCATTATTATTATAATTATTTATTATTATTATTATTATTATTATTATTATTATTATTATTATTATTATTATTATTATTATTATTATTATTATTATTATTATTATGTGTATATATATATGTATAATTTGTATATATATTATAAAGAATTTTTATTAGTATGGTCAGCTGAAGGCAGAGGTCGAAGGTCAGAAATCGTCTAGAATTACAAGCGTTCAGAGTCATTTCGCGGGAACTGGTCGCTTCAGGCGGCGATGCAGACGTTCTTCGATGTCCCGTCATCTAGCCCTGGGTTGCCATCTGTCTCCTGATTGATCCAAACCGAGTTGCCCAAGACAGACAGGGAGTTTCCTATCTGAAGAGCAACTGCCCTGGAGCAGATGGCTGGTCTCACGCAAGTCTTCTGTCACTGCTTTAATCCTGCTTCCCAGTTCTTGAGCAAACTCCATTGACTCTGTCTGCCTGTCCAGCTTCTTGCGGTTTCGACTGTAACAGGGACGAAATGGTGTTACTGCGGGATATATACAGCACATTTCCTTTCTTTGTTTTGGGCTGCTTTCTCCGCTGTCGCACTTGCGATTTTGTGATGCTACCTGCTCGCTTGCTGCTGCGAATGTATCGGGCACCGTGACATCCCATGCCAAGCAACGACTTATGGACCAAAGTATAATGGTGACTCCACGAGGCCTTTTGTTGTCAGATCTGGAGAGGTCATTGGGTTCTTTGATGGCCGGGAATTTGGTTCTAGTGAAGCCCGCCAAATCTTGCCACGTCGTTGTTGCTTTCCTGCTCCTTTGATGCAAGAGAATCGTGAAGGCCATGGGTTTTACTATGTCACCACATTTACATGTGCGTTTTTCACATAACGCAGTTCCCAGCCGGATGCTGGATGCCATTCTTAGCACCTCTGCCTACATCCGTAATCCTGCTGTTGTTATGGGGAGTGCATGAAGTGCCATGGCAGTCTCCTGAGCGTGGCGATTGTACGGCTAACAATCGGCCTTGACAGCAGAATCACTAGCTCTTTCTGATTAAAGCCTTTAAGTGCATACGAGATCAGTTCGCTGTCCCATTCGCTTTGCATATTATTATTATGAGCCTTATTATTATTGTCATTATTATTAGTTTTTTTTACCCGAGGTATTATAAGTATAATACATCAGGAGGCAAACAAATTGTCCAAAGAAAGTTAATTGCATCTGGAACGACTGGTTTAATCCAATTCTGGCAGGGTAATAGTTATTTTTATTATTTATTAACATGCCTCAGTGTTTTGACTGTAACTATGATGACGATAAAAGATTGACACGGTGACGATGTATTCAGTGCTGATGACGAAATTGTCGTTTTGCAGATGACGATTAAATGCTATTCATTTTCAGGCAACTGCTTCCGGTGCGCAAAGGACCTTGTTGCGACAATTTTCAAGGAAAAGTGGAATTTCGATTCAAATGAACTCGAAAGACCAGACACTGTTGTTGAACTGCATGACATGGAACCACTGCAACTAGACTCATGAGTGTTCATGGTTGAAAGTCAGGGTATACATGACGGGGTCGCTGAGGGATTTTCAAACATTATCGGGTTTTCTGCTCAGGCATTAAAATGACATAATTTATATAGCGCTGGGACACACGAGTGGTTAGCGTGCTGGACTGTCAACCGAGAGATTGGGGTTCAAATTCCTGCCAGAGCAGAAATCTGTTTCGATATTTCTGCTCCACTTACGTTCCATAGCCAACTGAGCTATAATGAGTATACTGACCATCGGTTGGAAGATGAGACGACGATGGAGCGGACCGGCCACGCGCCCTCATATGCCGAGATTAAGAAAATGAAGTCGCTATATGAATTTTTTTATATTTTCTATTCTCTCGTGTCTGATTGTATATTATGTGTAAATGGATATTCTAAATATATGTATAGACAGCTACATAATCTTACGTTCATTGTATGAACAATTGTATGTAGAGCCGTGTGTGCATGCAGCACACGATGGATTGTAGCAACACAAGTCACTGCAGCAAATGATAATCGTAATCGTAAACTCCAAATGTATAAAGCGCCACTCGAAAGCTAAGCGCAGGGCACCAGCTTATTCACGAGCGCTGCGTCGAGTCAGAGGTGTGGTCCACAGGGTCATCAAAAGGAGGTCCGAGTCCTTTTGCCATGGGTCAGAGGAGGTAGAATAGCTGCTAAGATGGGTGTCGTTTAGGTCGAGAATTGGAAGGCGAAGGAACAGATGAGTCGGGGTGTGAATTCTCGGAGATGATACTTCAGCTTTGTGTGGAAAGCCCGAGGGTGATAGAGGAGCGTGAGGCGGATGGAGGTGAGTGGTTCGCAGTGATGATGGAGGAACCGAACATCTGAGGAATTCAGAGGGAAGATAGTCCCATGCAGAGACGTGGTAGGCTACAATGTACGTGGGATATGGCGCGGTTGGAGAACTTGAGATGAATAGTGACAGAGGTTGAGAAAGACTGTGACAGGAGGAGGATCGCGTGGAGCGTGCTGTATGGTGAAGAGTTCGCTAAGATATTTGGGATGCGAGTTTATAATTGTAGGGAGTTGTAGGTTAGTTATAGGACTTTGAAGTGGATTCTGTCTGTTATTTTTAGCCAATGCAATGATTTCAGGATGCTATGGTGATGATGATGTTGGAGAGAACGTTAATTGTTTTAGCTACTCAGCTGATTAGGATCGTACGTTCGAACAGTAAGATGTTCTTAAGGCTGTGAGCAGGAAACTTTGTGTTGCATGTTGCACGAATCAACGATAAACCTGTTGCTTCTTAGCCTTCTTTATATATTAAACTGAAAAATTAAGACTTTGGCGTTTCTTCTTTACTGTTTCGAGCAATAAAATAAACCTCTGTCCCTATATTTGTATGAACTGAAAAAAATACAAAAGAACTATGACAAGCGCAGGAGTAATTGAAATGTGCCTTATCCGGCCAGTTTCACATCCCTGATTGTTAAGGGGCCACTCCCGGAAGTGCTCCGTGCTGCTGCAGAAACCCTAGAGGAGAGGGATTGACATAGCCTGCGTGAGGCTGAGAGTTCGAATTCGACATTACTCTATAGCTGACTCCAGCCACTTCTCCGTAGAATAACCGTGGTTTGCGGTGGAGATTCTCACTTCTAGGAAGTGTCTCGGATACGGGATGATTATAATTATATCCTCAATCTCTGGCGGTTCTAGGTGGCCCATGAGTTTCTCCACGACAACTGGATTAGTCGTAACCATGTCCCTGCCATAATCAGTAACGGTATCTCTTATTGGCTGATTCGCTTTCAAGAACAATTCTAAGGCGTTTACTACTATTTCCAAATTGCCTCCTTGACGTTCCAAAATGTCCATCTGTCATCTCATGAATGAATGCTGTTCCTCACCTTGTTCCTCTAATTTATTATGCTGGCGTTGCATAAACGTTGGTTGTTCCTCAACTTGGCGCTGTATAAGTAACTGTAAGCCATGTATAGCGTCGATTTTAATGCAGAACTATGTCTAGAAGGCCTTCGGATAGGAGTTTCTCTGCCCGTCTCTCATTCTCCTGGGGGCTGGGCGCGACATAGATGTTTCCTGCTCTAATGTCTTGTGACATTTTTACAATCCATATAAAAACTTACAAGACTAATGTATACTTTGTCTAATTAAAAGAACAGTCTACACCAGGGTTTCTCAACCTTTTTAGTTCTGCGACCCTTTATGATATTTCCTAGGTTGTGGCGACCCCCAGCATAAAAAATAAAAATTGGGTTACTCCACCGTAGTTTTGCCACCATTCTGATGCATTTCACTTCTCACCTTTTGATAATCCATACGCATCATGCATAGTAGATATGCCATAATGGCAAAATGATAATCACTCATTATTAAACAAAACAAATTTGTTTTTTTGTTGGTAATAATTTTGAAAATTTTAAAAGCAAAATTTAGTAAATGAAATATTTACTAACTTTGCTTGAAGTTTAATATTTATTTTGTATTGTACTAAGTACATGTAAAGTAAGTTTAAAAATTACTAGTCTTAAAGATTTAAGGAAGAAAACAAAGCTACCAACAATATTACTTCAATTACTATTGGCTGCATCATCGGTGATGAGTTCAGTAAATTCCTCTTATGCATTCTCCGGAACATCTTCAGTTTTGACTGTGAATGGACTTATAGCAAGTGTAGGTAAATTAGGAAAATATCTAGAAATTTCTTCTTCGAGAATTTGAAAGTGTTCTTCCAATCCTAAAGGTTTCAGCCGACCTCTGGCATATTGCAAGGCGACTCCCGTGGGGGTCGCGACCAGTGCTGGGCACTAAGCTATTTTTTTAGCTAAATTAAAACTATTTTCCAACTAAAAAAATATAGTTTAAGTAAAGTTGGCAACTAATTTTGGAAATTAGTTAACTAAACTAAACAAAAGTAGTTAAACTTTTTCCAACTTTTCCCAACATTTTACGACAAACATTTTCACAATAACAGAGGTTAAGTGGACTGTTATAAGGTCTTGGTCTTGGTCTTGAGGTTCAAAGTCTTGGTCTTGGTCTTGAGGTTCAAAGTCTTGGTCTTGGTCTTGAGGTTTAAGGTCTTGACAACAAGACTGATTATTTCCAACATCTAACCTAGTCTTATGCAACATCTAACCTATAGTCTTATGCAATTTAATCCATGCATTCGTAAATCATCCTTATAGCTACTGAAAAATATATTAAATGTAGGTTCCAATTCCGTAATCTTCGAAAGGCGCCCGACGGATCCTTCACTTTTTTCTCCGCCATCAGTTCTCCTATTGTTTATGACCGTATCTACGAAAACACTCACAAAATTCTTTTAGTATTGCACTGCGTTGAGCTGAAAATGTTGAATATTTTGAGCTAAACTGCATGTTTTTATCACAAATAATAAAAAGTTACAGCTATTTAATATGCATACATTGTGAAAGATTTCGAAAAATCAAAGTAAAATCTAACTTTAAAAAAGATGTCTGGTGCAAATTAAAATGCAATTAGGCCTGAATTTAGAATTATTTGCGTAGCCTGAAGTTTAACACGAGACGTGTTGAGTGATTTATGAAGCATCGCTGTGAAAATAATGCATTGTGAGAGTTTTCTTAGACACGGTCACATTTTATTAACTTCACTAGAGCCGTTGTTGCGATTGGCAGGATTTCTCCAAAATGAACCTATAATATCATAAAAACAACAGACGAAATAAGTTCAACAGCATGGTTATGTGGGGTAAGGCAGGTCACCAGAAATCTATTTAAGGACGTATATACAGCTTAAATACAACTATCAATTGCACACTTGTCACGCACATTCTCTACATTCCACATTCTTTTAGCTGAAAATTATGCTATTTTTCCGTGTGATTGAGCATTAAGATTGCGCTACAAAATAATCAAAGCAGACAACCCCATACACTTCAAAATCTGTTCACTTTTTCCTTATGTCATTTTCTTATTGTATCTATATTGCTAACGTTCACTCTCATAGTTACCTTAACCCTCGCCTCTTTTAATTTTACATTTATATTAAATATGATTCGTTTTGGTTTACGGCCGTCTTTTAAACTTTATTTGTTTACTGCTGTTCATGATGTAAGAAAGGACCGTAGGCTATATAAATGACTTTTGCGCATGCGCATTAATCCATAATCACTCAAAAATGACGAGGGTGTTTTCACGCGGGGAAAACTCAGCGTCACGCATCGTCCGCGAAGTTTACGGTCGGTCACATAAATTGCGAAAAAGCCAAGGCCTATTCAGGAAATAAGCAAGCTACTCCCGTCTCATGCATACGGCCCCCGCGGTTTAAAAGCTAAAGCGAAAGGTATGTTTTATTAGGCGATACTCATTTTACTAGTTTACAATTTAATTGTGTCATACAATAAGTTTTTAACTAATTTCTGGAAAAAAACATGGCTGACATGCCTGAAAAAAAACATGGCTGACATGCCTTGTCGGATGACCGATAGGTTTCGGTTTCCGTTATTTACGTTTCAATTATTTTATGAAGTAGGCCTACTATTCAAAGAAACGATTTATTTAATATCACTTTAGATATCTACTTGGGAGCTATGCAGTGCTCTTATTTAAGAATGAATGAGCACATTGAGCAGGCTTAATAAAAGATAAAGAATATAAATAATGAAGCCTGTAGTTGTAAGGAGAAATAGTTGTACGACGTCAAGGAAACCCCCGTGGATTTACCGATAAAAATTACCCTCCAAAACTTGACATGTCTGCGCTATATATAAAGAGGTCGATGCATGTCTGGATGCATGGTTTAATGATGCAAGAAAAAACAAGGGAATTTACCTAGAAAAATTTGTCACAAAACCGTGCACTCTGCATGTGACTCTGAGTGTACATGTACACTTCTGAGCGTAAATTGACTTTTGTATTTCGCCCTCTATAGTCTTTTTCGATAGATCTGGCACGTCTAATTATTCACACATGAAGAGACCATAGAAGATATATAAGCCCTACATAGCCTACGTACGTGCACACATAAATACGTACAAAATGACGAGGCGTGGGATTTTCCGAGAGGACGCTGGGTGACAATGTCACGAGAACATTAATGCAGATAAAGACATTTTAACAGGGAAATGCGGAGGGACTCAGCCTGAAAGTCTGTCAGAAAGTCTACATGTCTGTTTGAAAGCCCGACTGTCTGAAAGTTTGTCTATCTATCTGAGTGTCTCTGAAAGTCTGTCGCTGTCTATCTGAAAGCCTTTCTATCTGAAAGTCTTGCTATCTGAAAGTCTTTCTATCTGAAAGTCTTTCTATCTGAAAGTCTTTCAATCTGAAAGTCTTTCTATCTGAAAGTCTTTCTATCTGAAAGTCTTTCTATCTGAAAGTCTTTCTATCTGAAAGTCTTTCAATCTGAAAGTCTTTCAATCTGAAAGTCTTTCAATCTGAAAGTCTTTCTATCTGAAAGTCTTTCTGTCTGAAAGTCTTTCTATTTGAAAGTCTTTCAATCTGAAAGTCTTTCAATCTGAAAGTCTTTCTATCTGAAAGTCTTTCTATATATCTGAAAGTCTTTCTATCTGAAAGTCATTCTATCTGAAAGTCTTTCTATCTGAAAGTCTGCCTGTCTAAAAGCTTGAAGCGACAGTAGCGACGAACAGATATAATGCTCAATCATACACAATCATGATTATGCAATATTCAAAGGAAAGAGAAGCTAAAGAAGACCAACAACTGCGCTGGATATAGACAGTATAAACGAATACTTAACAAGACCTGGACTAACATTCTGAACAGAACTGGTTTTAACAAATAACCGAAAACAATAGAGATTATTTATTAACACCCATCACCGCTAACTGCTGCTGTCAGTTACTGATAATAATGACGATGGCGAAATCGACGACGACAATGATGACATTAGAATATAAGGTGATTGACTTACCTGATTGACCGGATTTTTCGATTCACAACGCAGTCGGTAGTTATTATTCCGTTGATTCTTCCAGTGATTCTTCCAGTGGTTTAGCGAAATATTTAATCAAAGGCCGTTGACGTCGATATCAGCAGCAGTTTTCACACAGCTATATCTGCGCAAGGGCCGGAGATTGAATGTCCGGCAAGACGCTTATATATCGTACTTCTACAGCTTCGACTGCTCCGTGTACCAATCGCTGCTTGGTTTAATACTCCGCGGAGAGCGCACAGCCACGCGCGTCGTTTTATGTCTGCAGGATGTTTGTCCTATAATATGAAAGCGCGCTGACAAGGGCGTTAGCGTTGTGGTTCAAGAGAGTATGGAGATCTATATATCAGAAATGAGCAGTTAATTGTTGAACGGTCATTTCTTCAGCGACCTATAATAGATAACGTGGGACTGTTGGATTTGCAGATTAGTGTTTAAAAAGGAAATACGAAATCACGGTTATACGATGCGTGTATGTTGGAATGCGTCCATCTGGCTGTTTATGAGCGTCTCCATAGGAAACCTTCCAAAAGTGCTGGGCTCTCAGCACAGCAAACATGTTGAAAAACGTTACTTACCCTAATGATTCTTAGCAAATGATATTTTCATATTCATGAGCAGTTTTCATCTATGAATGATATAGTCAGGAAAGATGGGCCAAGCTTACGATAAGCTACTAGCTTTTCTTGGCTCCTGTTGCACTGTACTTGTTGACTCATGCCTGTAATTGTAATACCTTGTTTTGTGCAATAAACACAATATATACCCTATATACCCATATACTATAGGAGTGGATATGTTTGCCATACGCTTAAAAACAGACAATTCCCTTGTCAATATGAGTGTGATATTATGCAATATGCAGAGCTTCAGACGGCCGTCCACATGCTAATACTTAGATCTCCAGAAATAGTTCAGCGCGGATACAGATAAAAACGCTGCACACGTTGCTAGTGCGCGGACAGACGCAATGTTATTTCACAGCAGAGAGAAAGCGCGGACGGATACAACATATCGGTGGCAACGTGTATATATATTATATATATAGTTATATACGCGTATATATATACACGTACTTTATATATATATACACACATATATATGCACGTACTCTATATATATGCACGTATCTCTCTCTCTCTCTCTCTCTCTCTCTCTCTCTCTCTCTCTCAGTTCCTTGCGTTCTTTGCAGAACATCGGGCGACAAGATTCTTCCATTCTGTACGGTTGTCTGCGATGGCCTCCGCCTCACTCCACTTGACATCCATCGCCGTCAGATCCTCCTTGAAAGTGCTTCTCCAGGTCTTCTTCGGGCGTCCTCTACTTCTTCTTCCTCCCTCTGGTACCCAGGTCATTGCCTTCTTTGCCGGTCTCTGTACTGGTAAGCGTAGTATGTGGCCAGCCATCCTCCTTCTTCTCGTCTCCACGATCGTCTCAAGCTCTACCGCCCCGGCCAATCTCAGGACCTCCGTGTTGCTGACGTGGTCCCTCCATGAGATGCCTAGGATGGTTCGTAGACATCTTCTGTGGAAGACATTCAGCCTCTGTGATATTTTCTTAGTTCGTTTCCATGTTTCACAGGCGTAGATTGCTGTTGGGACCACGATTGCATTGTATAAACGCATCTTGGTGCTCCTTCCAATTGTGGCTGACCTCCATACTTTTCCCATCTTCTGGAAAGTAGCCGCGGCTTTTCCGATTCTGGTTCTTGTTTCCATCTCTATATCGCCGTCTCTGGAGTGGTATACCTTCCCAAATATTGGAAGTTGTCTACATATTCTATAGGGCATTGGTCGATCATGATTGGTGGATGGTTTTTCTTTCCTATTGTCATTGCTTTCGTTTTTCCTGAGTTGATATATAGACCAACCTTTTCTCCGATCTCCTGTAGACTGCACGACATCTTTTGCATGTCATCAAATGTTCTGCTCAATAAAGCCACGTCATCTGCAAAGTCGAGATCCGTCAATCTCTCAGCACCCCATTCTATTCCGGATGTCGGATCTTCTGTTGCTTTCCTCATGATGAAGTCCATAACCATGACGAAGAGGAAGGCGGAAAGTACACAGCCCTGTCTAACTCCTGTCGTGATGTTGAACATGCGCGTGTTTGTATTTCCCATTCGGATGCAACAAGCAGCTTCGTGGTTATGCACGTATACTCTATATATATATATATATATATATATATATATATATATATATATATATATATATATATATATATATATATATATATATATATATATATATATATATATATATATATATATATATATATATATATATATATATATATATATATATATATATATAAACGTACTGTATATATATAGAGAGAGAGACCTACAGACAGACATACATACATACATATATACATACAGACAGACAGACACAGACAGACACAGACAGACAGAGAGAGATAGAGAGAACCCTGCGCTGAGTATATATATGGTCCCTCGCACTTATATTCTAATGTCATCATTGCCATCGTATATATATAAGATTGTATACAAATATAAATGTAAACGTACGCGATTTTCTATAGCGACCGTATGGTCTCGAATTGAATTGAATTGAATGAATTGATCGGGTGAAATCCGTCACCACCGCTTCCCATTTGAATAGGTGCCACGCCATTTAAAGTCCCCGTGTATACAGATTGTAGAAGATGCATGACTGCATGTAATATGTATATCACACCTCTATAGCTCTTCGGATTATTCTTAATTACGAATTATATTATAGGGCATGCTGTATACTGGTTCCGTTCTTACGTCTGATCAGATCTGATTTGCTGATCACCGATAGATCTGATTTACTCGTGTCGCTTCCCATACATGAGAAGACGAAAATGAGAATACATGAGATCACTGAGATCCAGAATTTGTTGTTAGGATGGGGTGGTCAGTATATAGGCCCTAAATAGATCAATCTCGGTGAGTCTGTCTTAGTTACGAAATACTAGTCAGCGATGGAATTTTGTATACTTTTAACCTAATTTTTATTTTTCATGGTTTCCAAAGCAGCATATTTTGTATAGGGGCCTATTTGTACAATCTACCAACGTTTAACCCAAACCAATAATATTTTCTTCCTACCCTAATGATAATCCCATCTGATCCTCCGCATTCAACGCCTTCGTCTTCATCGAAACCCGCCTTAGTAGCGCGCAGTTTCTCTCCTTCCTACTGCTGGTGTTTCTGGCAGACGGCCTATAGGCCTATGACTAAACAGTCTGCGTGCTGTAATAATCCTGACTATAGAAAGAACGTCGTGTGCGCCTGGTTGCATTATTATGAGCAAACTGCTTGAATGCTGGGCACCATGGGGAAATGTCATGATTTTAGTCTGCGTGCAGTGATACCCCCATAGATATAAATTGAATGTGAACGTCGTATGTTGTAACTATATGATAAAATTATTTGTAGTCGGCGCAGACAGTCATTTGTTCTCCTTGCAGAGCTGAATACAAACAGCTTACAGGTAACATAGTAATTTCGAATGTTTGTATGCATGCAAATAGATATATACTTGTGTAATACAAACTATCAAAACTTCTCGTAAGTTTATGTGCATTTTTGAGAATGTATGTCTCCTTGTCCTGTATTGTAGTTTTGTAGTGAAACGCGTGGCTTTGCTTGCGGTCCCTATAAAAAGCATCATTTTACGCCTCATTTGTATGAGCGATCTGTTCATAGAGGTGTTAAAGGATTGCAGGAGTAAAGTATGGCACCTTCACGAGCGCTTCGTCGAGTCAGAGGGTTGTCCATATAGACGCCAAGCGAAGATCCAGGTGCGTTTGCCAGAGAGAGAGGAGAGAGAGGCAGAGAGAGAGAGAGGCAGAGAGAGAGAGAGAGAGAGAGAGAGAGAGAGAGAGAGAGAGAGAGAGAGAGAGAGAGAGAGAGAGAGAGAGAGAGAAAGATCAAGCAAATGCGATCTTTGGCAATTTTACAGGACGCGGGACTTGGGTTCGAATCCTGGTGGCAGAGCTACAGCCGCTTGACTGTATACATATCCGTTGACATATATATATAGAGAACATTGCTCTCATTACATAGTTGAAACATATGAATATTGTTTGTACAGTTGCGCCATATAAATTATGTCATTACTTTACATTACCATATAGCTATTATATTTGAACAAACTGGGGCAAAGATATGCCTGACCATAAATGAGAAGTGCTAAATTAAGTGTATGGATACATACATACATGCACTCATATATAGGCTTATATGCATAAACGAACGTGATGATGACATTGTTCATCTTCTTTACATTTCACGTGTTAGTGTATGTGTATATGTATGGATATGAATAGATTTATATTGCGCCATCGCAAGCCTCATAGAGGCGGTTAATATGGCTACGTAAGAAGCCTTAAGAGAAAGGTGCGTTCACAGATAAGCTGGAAATATATTTTGATCATAATTATAATCATTATAGTTATCTCTTCCGACTCTTCGTTGATCATAGTCATTTTATCTATCTCTTCTTTGATCATGATCAAAATCTTAACTTTTTTTTATCAGTTATAGACAATGGTCCTGTTTTCTTGCAGATCAGTAGAAATGTCCGACCAACCACATTGGAGAGATCTCTTCTACTTAGATTCGCAGTCGAATAAATTCGTCTGTATGAACTGTGGTATTCACATTCGGAGGTCAAAGGATGAGGCCAATGACGATCCAGAGGCAATTCATCAGACTTTAAACATTGCCTGCCGACGCACCCCGATCGCCGACGGACCCCAAATACCTCCATACTCAGGTATGCGTTACACGTGTCTGGTATAATTATTATAGAGGGAAATTTAAGATAATCAAATGTGATTTTTACCCTTTATGTCAGGTGATACGGTTTTTTTGTTACGCAGTCAATCACACTTGTGTTCTAATATCATCATTGTCGTCGTCGACTTCGTCATCATAATCATCATCATCATCATTATCATCATTATCATCATCATCATCATCATCATCATCATCATCATCATCATCATCATCATCATCATCATCATCATCATCATCATCATCAACAACAACAACATTATCAGTTACGGACACCATTCAGTCGGTTGCAATGGGCGTTAATAAAATTACCATTGTTTTCGGTTATTGGCTAAATCCAGTGCTCTTCAGAATGTTAGTCCAGATCTTTTTTTTAAAGCATTTGTTTATGAGTTATAGCCATCCAACGATGGCTATAATTGTTACTGTCTATCCAGCGCAGTGTTGGTCGTTGATTTATATACCTCCCAATAGCGCTGTATTTAAGTAAGAAAGATAAGAGAGGAGGCAGTCTGGCAGAGACTAAAGAGAAGTGTTCAGTGGCGGCGCGTGGGGGGTGCAATGGGGTGCGGTCGCACCGGGCGGCCACTTAAGGGGGGCGGCACTTTGACTACCTGGAATATTTTTTTCGGTGCTTCCTGTGTCACCTTAGTCTTTCATTTGGAGTTATTACCTAATTCGTTGCTAGAAATTTCAATGAAACTTTAATGTCATAATTCTGTGAACTGGTTATCATGGTTCATGCGAGTTTCAATGTATTTCTTAGTTTTAAATCGATTTAGGTCAATTGAAGCCTATAGTTTCTGGCAGCGGTGTATCTAGGATATTTTGAGCCCGGGGACGAACTATGAATTTGGCGCCCCCACCCCGTTTTACTATTTCACATTTTCCAAATAATAGAATGGCAATTTTAATTTTAATTAAATAAAATATGAAAAATACAGATAGTACATGCATGTTGCACCTTATCGCTGAATGGGGCGCCAAAATCATACCTGAGAACTGGTTTGTAAGAAATAGGGATATAATTAGATATATTTGAAGCTCAAAAATTAAATCGTATAAATTTATTTGGGATAAATTAGTCAAAACTGCATCAATATTAACAGTAAAATTAGTTATTTTAATCCTCATTTTGGCGCCCCTTCCCTTGGCGCCCGGGGACACATGTACCCTCTGCACCCTAGCTACGCCTCTGGTTTCTAGAAATAATGATTGCGCTTGATTATATTGATAATGTGGCATCACTTTTGATGCACACCTCTCCTTCTCTAGCCACATCTCCAACCTCCCGCATTCCTGTTCATGCACATTCGTGACCTCCGACGCATCCGACCCATGCTCGACCTTAAAACTGCCTCCACTATTGCTACCTCTATTGTTCATTCAGAGCTTGATTACTGAAGTTCCCTCTTCCTCAACCTTGAATCTACCCAAATCAAGCGTCTGCAACTTATCCAAATCTTACTTGCCAAAGTTGTCAATAGAACGCCCAAACATCATCATATCACTGCCATCCTCAAAGCATTCCATTGGTTAAAAATCTCAGTGAGAATCCACTTCATTATATTACACTAACCTACAACTTTCTACAATATTCCCGGCCCAAGTACCTCAGTGATCTATTCACCATTCAAACAACGCGCTACACCCGATCCTCCTCCTATCCCAGTCTTTCTCGACTCCCAGTCACTACTCATTTCAAGTTCTCCAACCGAGCCATATTCAACACAGCACCACGCCAATGGATTGATCTCCCTCTGAGTTCCGCAGCTTCTCAGTTCCTTCATCATCGTTGCAACCCGTCCTTCATTCTGCTCCTCATGGTCCTCTATGTCCATCTGGCTTTCCACTCAAAACTGAAATCTCACCTTTTCAAGTACAACCCTGACTCATCTGATCCTCCGCCTTCAAATATTATTCTTCTCGCAATAAACGACACGCGCCTTGACAGCTGCTCTGCCTCTTCTCTTGATCTGGCCCCGTGGAAACTGGACTCCGGTGTCTTCTGAACTACTTTCTGGGGACCAACTCTAATTTGATTTGGCCTTCTGGACACCGGACTCGAACTCTTCTTGACTAGTCTCTGACAAAACCCCTGTGATTTGATTTGCTAATACTAAAAGTACTTTAAGTGCGCAGTACACAGTGATACTAGTAGCGGATCTGCTTCATCTGCTACTGTGCTCTATACTAGGCTAAGGCTACTACTAACTACTATCATACACAGCACAGACAAAACTGTGCTCTATACTAGGCTAAGGCTACTACTAACTACTATCATACACAACACAGACAAAATTTCCCTAGACAACTAGACAGGCCTGTCACCTTATGTGGGGGGGGGGGCGGCACACTGATGCTTCGCACCACCTTTGAAAAATCCACGCGCAACAACACTTCAAGTGTTGTTGCGCGGTGGGTTCCTGGTTGTGTACGTGGTCCATGTGGAGGTAGTATAAATTTCGTTCAACAAGCTAACATGCGATTCAAGTCCGGTTATCTGTAGATGAGAGGGGGCTGTATACGCGCTGCACACAGCACGCAGTCTTAAACAGGCTAGCAGCCCGTCTGTTTGCCTTCTTTCTGTGCCAGTCGTTGCTGACGTCTCTCTCATCCTATACACGAGAGGGAGGGACGGAGGGAGTCAGAGGAACGAATAGTCAGAAGCACAGTTGTTTCGTTAGATCGACGCTGATTGGTCGATTTTTAACCACGCCCGGCAAAACCAGAAATGGTTTTGGTCTCAATGTCAGCGTCATTGTACGTGTGTCTATCTGTCAAACTGTTCGTCCATCTGTCTGTCTATCTGTCAGACATGGTTTCAGTCGGACAAGCGTCTGTCTGTCTGTCTGTCTGTCTGTCTGTCTGTCTGTCTGTCTGTCTGTCTGTCTGTCTGTCTGTCTGTCTGTCTGTCTGTCTGTCTGTCTGTCTGTCTGTCTGTCTGTCTGTCTGTCTGTCAGCATAAAGCGGTCGCATTCACGCTGCAATGACGTTATTTCTGATTAGTTCTTCCTCATTCGTCAGGTGTCGCAACCAACTCGTGTTTCTCGTCTCTTGGCTGATCCCTCTTTGACTGGATATAATTTATTAAAACGTTCGTTTAATTGAACTTTAATATAGATTCTTGTAAGCTGTTCAGTGAAAGGCTTCAACTGAAATTTTAATAGATCGCAGACGGTTCAACAGAGCCTACACTTACGTAAACGATATACTATCCTGTTTTCTTTTACAGTAGACCATGTACTCCACGATCTTGCTCGAAGATGCGAAGGCCTACGTGAGTGGCTACATTATCTCAGAAAATAGGGCCTATATGGAACGCCAATATCTAACTGTTATGACCCATTAAGGCCTATCAGTCAATAGCATAGTTTATTCTGATCTAGTAGTACTTCCAGTAGTCGTCGTCGTCGTCGTCGTCCTCCTCAGTATTTAATGGCCAGTGTTTAATCTAGTCCCCCTGTTCTGAGGGGGAAACAAGGTCTCTCGGGGGGACCAAGAAGGGCGACCTTTTGGGAAAATTTTTACTACGTCCACAAATTTTCGGCAATTTCATCTTCAAAAAAGTTGACCTTTTTCCAGCCCATTGTTCCTTACTTTTTCCCTTACTAAAACCTTTGACGACCCTTTTTAGGAATTCATCTCTCAGAAACCTTTCTCGGGGGAGCAAATTTCCCCCCAAAAAGGTCAATACCTTACAATATTGCCGAGCTCTGGGGGGAAACTTCAATCCTGGGGGGGGGGGAATTCCCCCCCAAAGACGTCTAGATTAAACACTGTTTAATGGCATCTTATGCATGACTGACACGACCGTTGACGCTGACACCCTTTCTCGACCTCGGAGCATTTTTAACCGTAAACATAATCTCGAGATGTCTACAACACCCCAAAAAGCGAAGTCGCGGGAACCAACTTATTTACAGGCGCTTAGGGGCCATCCATATATTACGTACGCAAAAATCCGGGAAAATTGGACCCCCTCCCCTGTTCGCAAGCGTACTTTCTTCCACACCCCCCGCGTACGTACACTTGACGCACCCCCCCCCGAAGACCAGCTGCAGAAAGTGTCTCGAAAGTCTGCACTTTAGACCAGATTGAATGATGAGTGAAGGCCAATATAGACAAATTATAGGTGTCTCGTTCACAGCACAGAATAACTGCACATGGCTTTTATATAATGTAATAAAATGCCATCGAACGACTTAGGACAATACAGAGTTATAAATAGGCTACTGTGGACGTCATAATTAGACATTTATTTTGCGTACGTACACTTTTGTCCCCCCTCCCCCCGTTCGCACCCGTACGCAAAATCGCCAAAATCCGACCTCCCCTCCCCCCTCATTGCGTACGTAATATGTGAACGGCCCCTTAGTCAAAACAATATATCCCGGGGAAGCGGTAAAAATTGGTAGCAGGTCAAGATCCAAAGGGGGTAAGGCAGGTGATGCTTACGTGCCGGGATTAAAGGTTAATCCAGCGGAAATATGTATAACTGTGGACATCTTCAATGTAAAATGATTATTCAAAAAGTGTTTAATAAGAAAAGAACTTTAACTCTTTCTTGCGTGAATTCTAATACAAAGTGTACAATTGAGGTCTATTTCGTCTAAATAACTGTAATCCCACGTATCAAAAATTTATCTGAAGTAACTACCAAACTTGTAAAAACATAAAATGTAGCAAGGTACGACAATACATAGTGTGGGCTACAGTGATAATTACACTACATAAAGCTAACCTCCTCTCCGCGGTGAACATTTGTCCACTCGTTCAGAAAGTCCCTGTAGGCCTAATTATATCGCAGCCGTTTGTCGATTTAATATTATTCGCCAGTCATCGCCAGCGTTTCTTTTATGCATACAACCGAACACGCTAGGTCACACTACAAGGCTATTTATTAAGTAATTTAGAATAACTGTTTGTTTTAGGAATACCGTTTTATGTTCCGGTTTTCGAGGCAAATTCAGACGATGTTGATTACATGCTTAGCCAGCCGATGGTTCGACGCCTGGTAGAGGAAGTGGGATTCGAACTAGAAGTCTTTCGACGGATTGTAATAAGACAGCTGGAAACGATAGGTATACGATCGGTGATACTGTGCAGTTTATGCAGACAAATGGGATGCAATGTGATGTGATGTGATATGCGATGTGATATGATATGTGATGTGAGATGTAATGTAATTACGTAATGTTATAATTCCATGTGGTACGATATATGATGTGATGTGATATATAATCTGATGTAATATGTAATGCGATGTAATATTTAATGTGATGTGATATGTAATATAATAATGATATATTCGTTTTTGTCAGAGAAAATCCCATTGACAAAACGCAATGAGTTACAGAACAGAGGGGTGCAGGGCATATTTTAACTGTATAACTAGTGGGACAAATGTCCCAGTAGTGTTAGGATTTGTCCCAGTAGTTAGGCTGATTTGTCCCAGGCAATGTATGGTTAAAGTATAAGCAGTGGGACAAAATGTTGCAACAGTTTAAAGATTTGCCCCAGTAGTAAAATCAGGAAATTCTGATAAACGTCATCAACTGTTTTCGGGAGATGAGTTTTTCGGAAGATGACTTCCTAAAAAAAGATCATCAACTTTTTCGGGAGAAGAATTTCTAAAAAAAGGTCATAAACTTTTTCGGGAGATGACTTTTTCGGGAGATGACTTTTTCGGGAGATGAATTTCTAAAAAAAGGTCATCAACTTTTTTGTGGAGATGAATTCTGAGAAAAAAGGCCATAAAAGTTTTTGAGAGACGAGTTCAAATTTTTTTGTCCCAGTAGTCTAAATTCCTTAAAATATGCCTGGAGGGGTGCTGGTTATATGTCTAACTGCTATTTCTAAACGTTATTCGAGCCGGAATTGCTGCCTTTAAACATCACAATAGCTGTCTTTAAACATCACAATAGCTGTCTGTAAACATCACAATAGTTGTCTTTAAACATCACAATAGCTGTCTTTAAACAACATACGGGTTCCTGTTATCTCTAATGGGATGCGGTCTTGGTCTCAAATTAAGCTGCGTTCTCCTCTCTCTGTGCAGAGCGGGCGCAGAACGTTTTGCCTGTTTGATATAATGGTCCGGAACATATTTTCATCTGCTGGACTCGCCTATCAATCGCTGGGGCGTCAGTTGGGTGAAACCCAGCCCGCAATATAGGCCTACTCGACCAAGGATCCGCTCCAGCCTGCGACGCTCGGCATAATTTAGCAGTTCCCGCCAGACCGGAGAGGCGTACATTAATTTGGCGACCGTGGTGGTCTGGGTGACCTCAAACTGGGCTCTGTTCTGCAACCCTTGATCGCGAAGTATTCTAGGTGATGATGATGATGATGATGATGCTGCTGATGATGATGATGATGATGATGATGATGATGATGATGATGATGATGATGATGCTGATGATGATGCCGACGATGATGACGACGACGAAGACTACCACTATCGATGATGTTTAAGAAACTGTTTATTTTTATTAAGGGAGAAATTTCGCCAACGCAACAGAAATTGTGGAAACGATTTTTGACGTGTTGGACGCCCGATTCACATAGAGAGAAAATGTGGAATGTGGCCCCTGCTGACGTGGAGCTGGCAGACGTAAAATGGATGTCAAACATGAACTGTATATAAAGATCTCGGGAACAGAGAGCTGAAAACTGACCGTTCTTCTAACGTATTATTATACTCCAGCCGTTCAGCAGTATTACTGCATGAGCTACAAATCTAAACGAGTGCGTGTTAGACAGGAATTGTGTAAACTGCACAGAATCAGAGACAACAGTACGTAAGTGCAGTGGTGGACTGTTTCAGGAGGACGGTCCAACACACGAGAAGGCACGATGGGCTCACGTTGAAGCGCGACAGCATTGCACCTGCATATCTCCATGGGCCGCAGAGCGCAACGATCGCAGATCCAGCTGACTCAAGACTGGAACACAGAGCTCCCTGATGTATGTCGGATAAGTGCCAACAGCTGAGGCTCTCGTAAGCATGACGGTCTTGAAAGCAATACCCTTCACAACAGGAAACAGGAAGCCAGTGTAGCGTATCTCGCAAGTATTCAGTTGTTTGCGAATACAATACAAATGACCAGAATAACATAGCATATATAACATAGCGTTTTACGTATACCTAAATTAGACATGTGAAATGTAAATGTAAGGTTATATAAGGCTACGCTTAGTAAACGAAATCAGAATATTATGTAAATGTACAATTACCTTTAGCCTATATGACTGTACCTGGACAGAATTTTGCCACATACGATTGTCTGTAAGATTGTCTAAGTTCACTGATGCGTGTGCACGAGCAGTAGACAATTGGGCTATTTCTTCTTCGCTAACCTACAGAAGCCCAAGCAAGGTCCAAGGTACATTTGATCAAACGGTGGCGCTTCAAATTCAAAATGAAAACCAGGACGGTTTTCAGGTCGGCCTGTTAAATGAGTCAAAATATGCATGGTTGGTTAGCCTATACTGTAATGTAATTGTTGAAAGTTGATTTCAGAGCGGCATGACACCAGTGACTTTCCGAGCTGCATGGACAGACTTTAAATAATAATATAAATGACTCTTTTTCTGTAGCTTCATAAATCTATGTGTTCAGTTATTGTTTCAGCGACCAGGGTGGGAGTCATACAGGCGAACAGTCAGACAGACGGACAGACAGATGGACGCACTGACGGACTGACAGAATTGTTTTGACTGTTACAATTAAACCCTGCATGCATGCAAGTATACAACTAACTCCGCCACTGTCCGTACTCTGGCAGTGCCAGTCCTAAGCCTGGAGAAAGGAGAAGGGCGACGCTAATCATCTTTGTCATGACACAGTGTCGTTAAACAGCAACTATGTATACAACTTTTGGTTTGCTCTGATTGTTGTGTTCCTGTGCAGTAATTTCCTGATCTGTTACGTGGTGTAATTATAATAACTTACGTGACCGATGTGCATGATAATGTCGTTTGCTGTAATGAAGTTCGTGTTGGATTAGGGGTAGTTCCTCTTTACAAGCATAGCCTATATGAAATAAAACATCTGTTAGAAATTGTTGTATATCGTCATTTGCTCTTGTCACACTTCCTTTGTCTGGTCCATTCATTCATCCATTCATCCATCCATTCATTCATTCATTCATTCATTCATTCATTCATTCATCCATCCATCCATCCATCCATCCATTCGTATACAGATAACTCAAATAGCGCCTCTCCAAAATACCTACTCAGTACAATGTCATGGTTACTCATAGCTTTTGTCAGCTCATCTTTCGTTGCATGCAATTGGTTTAGAACCTTAGAGTAAAATGTTTATACATAAGCGCTTGCGATCACGAATTGCGATGTATCCCTGGTATATTATGCTATGATGTTATGGTCTTTTATTTCTGAAATGAATTGCAGTATTGCAGTATATTTTTAATGCGCATGCTGGAATGTTTTGTGTAAATATTTCTATACTTGTTTACCGTCGCTTGTGCCTTTGTTAGATACTGCAATAATTGTCAGTTGCTCTTATCAGGCCCGTAGCTAGTATGAGGCAAGACGAAGCGAGTGCCTCGTCGTAATTCTCAAGACGAGGCATGTCTCGTCTCACTTCGACATGAGAATTAAGATGTCGTGTAAAAAATAATGAAGTATTTCATTATCTTGTCAGGCTTCTTCTCCAAGCGTCTGACCTAAATAATATTAATAAGTTACCTCTGCTGACCTTTATATGTGCGAACGCTTTCTAGGTAACTATGGAACCAGTCTATACAATTTCAAATCGTAATGTCTGATGAAACAACGGACTGCTCAACAAAACAGCAACTATCAATATGTCTCCGATATGTTAAGGGGCTTCCGACGAGGCTGTATACGGAGTGTGTGAGGATTTTATGGACTATGCTGAGCTGCAGAAAGTAGATGCTGACACAATCACCCAGACAATTTTAAATAGCCTTGTAAAGTGGGGAATTGACACAACCAAAATAGGTTGTTGAGGTTCTGATGGTGCCAGCACCTTGAGTGGCCATGTCAATGGTGCTCAATCTAGAATGGCCAAATTGCTTCCCTCTGCAAAGTATTTCACTCATTGCTTTAGTCATTGTCTGAACTTAGTTGTTGTTCACAGCTGTAAGGTAGTCATGATCCGTAATATCGTGGATTCATTCCAGAAAATTTCCTTCTTTTTACGTGGCAGTTGTAAAAGCGTTCTATTTTCCAAAACAACAGTGAAACCACTTCATTTGAACTATTCCATCCTGATGCGTCAAGTTTCAATGCTGCATTACAATCTGGATCTAGGAGAGAATTTCTTCCATCGTTATGTGAAACGAGATGGTTATCTAGAGTCGATACAGTGAGTACATTGATTGCTAGGTATGATGATGTATACGAGACTCTCGGTGAGATACGACAAGAAGGAGGCAGTGGTGCTGCTGATGCAGAGGCCTATATGGACACTATATGCAGATTTGGTTGGCTTCTGGCTGTAGTTGTGTCTCAGTATATTTTGGCATTTATTCGCCCAATGTCAGCAAGCCTGTACAGAGTTAGAATTATGATCTCGTTGGTGCTCATGAAGAAACCCATTAATGTACTCGTTAAACAGCGAACAGATGATGTATTCAAACATTGTTGTTTTAAAGCCACTGCAATTGGAGTGAAGACCTTTGCTGATTCATTTAAGCCTGAAAAGACAGGAGCCTGCAGACTATTCCAAAGGCGACCAAATGCTGGAGAAAGTGATCAAACTGAAGGGGAATATTTTCGACGTAACTGTTAATTACCATTTCTTGATTAAACAGTTTCCTACCAGAAACAGCGTTTTACAAAAGACTTGAAGAATAGGCTTTTAGCATCACTTCTTGTGCCAAAAAGTTTAAACAAGCTTCGTGATGAAGTTCAACTAATAGACTCGGCTTGGAATGTTAAAATGACCTTGTTAGAAGCAAATCATGTAGCAATTTGCTAATAAGTGTTTCTGGACTATAGAATTTAACCCTGTTGATAACGAAAATCATGGCTAGCAAGATGGATTTTTAGCAGTTGCATGGAAAAACATTATGGAGGCCAAAATGGCGGCCAATATCTTCAAATGGCTATAAATAAAGTCATGTATATCATGAAAACATGATTTTAGAGTCTAAATTAACATTTTCGAGGTCAAGGAATGCGATGGAACTAAAGACACACATGTAGCACTGCCAGGAAACAAAATGGCGGACAATATCTTCAAATGGCTATAAATAAAGTCATGTATATGATGGAAACATGATTTTGTAAGAGCCTAAATTAACATTTTCAGGGTCAAGGAATGCGATGGAACTAAAGACACATACGTAACACTGCTAGAAAACAAAATGGCAGACAAAATGGCGGCCAGTCTGGATGAGTGTTTTCTTGGTCAAAGAATACCAAGGAAATAAAATTCTATATGTAGCATTGACGTTATTGCAGTTTAACCGTCATTATTTACCTTAAAATTTTTATAGCCTGTGATTGCAGTTTAACAATTTTATACATTACGTGTGCAGTATTCGTGTTTTATGACTTGACTGATTTAGATTATAGCTATTTCAAGCATTGTTGCCGTCAATGCAATTGCACATAAGTATATGGCTAGTTCGCACTTCGAGAGCAGCAGCGTTTGGTGCTATATACACTTGTCAACTTTGCATGATTTACAGAAGACAAACTCTATAGACACGACTGTGGCACAGGAACAGTTGTAAACCACACTGGTATGAGAACACCTTCTTCATCTACACTTCATGATGAGGCTGGTGTCGGAGCATCAATGTGTGGAAGGCAACCTTTTCCCAAATTATATATTGGTAACGAGCATGTGTAATATGCTGCCAGTTTGGTAACGAGCACGACTAATACATGCTGCCTGCATGGTGGAAGAGAATCATTCTTTTTGGTTTTTCCGAACAAAACATATCGCGCAGCCTAATGGAATGCATTGCAATGTAATGTGATATGAAATGTGATGTGATAAGTGATTATAATATATAAATCATGTAATGTCATAATTTCATGTGGTATGACATAAAATGTGATGTGATATGTATGTAATCTGATGTAATATGTAAAGCGATGTAATAATCGACGTCACGATGTGATATGTAACATGGTACAATATGTAATGTGATGCGCTATATAATGTCATAATGTAATGTGATGTGATATGTAAACTGATGTAACATGTAATGCGATGTAGTAGTTAATGCGATGTGACATGTATTATATAATATGGTGCAGTATGTAATGCGATGCGATATATAATGTCATAATGCAATGTGATGTGATATATAATGTAATGTGATGTGTAATGTGATGTTATTTGTAATGTGTTGTGATATGCGATATGATGCTTTGTAATCATTTAGCATATAATTATTATATAGTCCTCAGTCATGTACATAATGTTGCAAATCCCAGTGTAACTCCCAATGATGACAGCGTGGTGATGTGGCGTCGATAACGGCAACGATGATGACGATGACGATGATGACGACGACGATGAGGATGACGATGATGAGGACGAGGGAGACTACCACTTCCGACGATGTTTAAGCTCTTGTTTATTTTTGTTCAGGGAGAAATTTCGCCAGCGCAACAGAACTTATGGAAACGATTTATGACGTGTTAGAGTTAGACGCTCGTTTCACATAGAGAGGGTTGCGTATAATGTGTTAAGACGACAGAACAGAGATTAAATGAAGCCAAGTGAAAGGGTGGATTGTATCCTCTGCTGGAAAGGGGCTGTAGGAGCTTGACATGTACAGGCCTTTGTCAAAGCATGAACCCCAATAGGTAGGGAGCCCCTGCAGAGCCCAAAAGGCAGACAACGATCTGCACGTTATTATTGTTCAACTAATGCAGCCGTTCAGCACTATTATAGGGCCTATTACTGTGACATAAGATGGCGCTTTAAATTGATTTGTATGTATACATGTTTCGGGACAGTTAATATAGCGCAGTTCAGGTACTTCACAAAAGCGCTGTACTTATATTAGACTAAGACAGGAAATGTATAACATTGTATATGCTGCACAAAAATGAGTCAAAGGCAATATAGTACGTTTACGGGTAATGGCAGACTGTTACAGGAGTATACTGTCCAACACACGAGAATGCACATGGGGTCGAGTTGAAGCGCGACAGCGTGGCACCTGCATATCTTCATGGGCCGTAAAGCGCAACAATAGCCGACCCAGCTGATTCTAGACTGGAACACAATGACAGTTCATCGTGATGTTTGCCAACAATTGAGGTACGCGTATAAGCATGATGGTCTTGAAAGCAATACGCTCCACAAGAGGAAGCCAGTGTAACGTATCTCGCATGTATAATATTCAGTTGTATGCGAATATAATTTAAATGAACGGAAGAACATAGTATATATAATATGCATAACATAGGCTACCACTTCACAAACCTAAAGTAGACATGTGAAATGCAAAAGTAAAGTTATTTAAGGCTATAGTTGAGGAAATCAGAATATTATGTAAATGTACAATTACCTATTTGACTGTATCTGGACAGAATTTTGAAATGTAGTTTTTGAAAGTTGAGTTGAGAGCAACGTGAAACCAGTGACTTTCCGAGCTGGACAGACTTTAAATAATAATATTATAAATGACTCTTCTCTCTAACTTCGTAAATCTATGTGTTCAGTTATATATTGTCTCAGTGGCAAACAGACATTGGTTTGGTCGTTATAATTTAAACCCTGCATGCATGTATTATACCGGTACAACTAACTCCACTGTCCGAATACTCTGGTATAGTGCCAGTCACAAGCCTGCATGGAGAAATGAGGAGGGCGACGTTAATCATCTTTGTTATGACACAGTGTCGTTAGACAGCAACTATGCATACAACTTTTGTTTTGCTCTGATTGTTGTGTTCCTGTGCAGTAATTTCCTTAACTGTTACGTGGTGTAATTATAATAACGAACATGACCGATGTGCATAACTGTCTTTTGCTGTAATAAAGTTCATGTTGGATTAGGCCTTAGAACATGAAGCATTCATATATAGGCCTAAAGCGCAAAATCAAGAGTTTGACCAGGCAGAGTAATAATGTAGGTCTACATGTACATGACCGAGAAAGTCATTGGCCTATACAGAGAATCAGCAATCAACAATCGTCGATCAAACCGGCGCTTTCTGCGCAATTCCACACCACTGGGGTCAAGCACTGAACAGATTAGTCGAATCTTTTCTCTACTACAGCGCAAATTATTATGGAGACCTTCTGGTACATCCACCGGTAACCGTGCAACTGACCGGAACCACCCAACTGCTGCTCAATGAAGGAAACAACCTCTGTTATATCACTCTGCAGTCCACGTTGGCGGCTACAGTTAAGCGATCTTAAAATATATATATTTTCGTTTATTCATAAATTCCCACTGACAGAACGCAATGAGGTACAATTCACTTGGGTACTGATTATATGCCAATTAACACGTTTTTGAAAACGTCATGCAAGTCAAAATTATTACTATCAGTAACTGTTTTTATACGTCATCCGAGCCAGAAAGTTCCTATTGTCTTTGATAGGAAGGGCAAACGGATGCAATCTAGGTCTCAAAGTGTGCCCTATGTCCTCTCTTTCAGTGCATAACGATCGCAAAACATGCTGCTTGTTAGATGTTATAGCCCTAAACAGAGTTTTGTCTGCTGCGTCAGCCATTCTGTCCAGCGAAGGGGTATCAGTTGGAAGAAACCCAGCCCGCACCATCCGACCAAGGAACCGTTCCAGTCGAGCATGCTCAGCAGAACTCAAAAGTTCCCACCATGCCGGTGACGCATACATTAATTTGGCTACAGTGGTGGCACGCGAGACCGCATGTAAGGCTCTTTTCTGCATCCCATGATCCCGAAGCGTTCTTAGTGCGTATAAAGAAGATGAACAAGATCTTAGAATTTCATCTACATGCACAGCGACAGAGAGTTTCTCTCCTATTGTTACTCCCAAGATTTTAATTGTTGCTGCTCTTTTAACTCCAGTCACTGAAGGCTGAGATGCGAGAGAGGCACTCCGAGGGCCGACGATGTCTACTTCCCTGGGTTTTTAATGGTTTATTTTTAGGTTCATGTTTGCAGCCTATTGGGTGATGTGGTCCAGTTCAACCCGAGCCGTTCCGATGGATCGAGATCCAATAAGTAAACATGAATCGTCGGTATATTTAAGGAGACGGTTTTGAGTATTAACTGAGTGAAGGTCTGATGTGCCAATTATGAAGCCAACATTGTTACGTTGCTGTGCACCAAAATGCGGTTTGCAATTGGTTCCAATAAAGAATATTCTATTCTATTCTAACTGGGCCAAACACGGATCCTTGGACCAAACTTGCATTTATTTTCTTGACGGTTGATATTTGACCACCAAACTGCGTAACATGGCTTCTTCCTGTTAGATAGTTTAAGATCCAGTTGTAGATACAATCCGGCAAATGCGCTTTAGATGTCGCAGACTCAGGCCCGCCGAGAGGGGGGCAGGAGGGGCAAATGCCCAGGGTCCGGCGACTTTTTAGGGGCCCGGGCCGGGCCCGCCATCAACTTATGAAAAAATTATTATATTCAGTTATACAGATTTATGCCTTTTTAAATATATTATCTGACGCTTAGGCTAACTACAATCAGTTTAAACTTCAAGCATCTGAATAAAATCATATTGTATATAATATATAGAAATATAATATTGTACGGTCGTACACGCACTTTTATAATTTAAATTTGTGTTTTTTTCGTACGACCGTACGATATTATATTTATATAAAGCCTAAAGATAGTTTAAAGGCCCATAACTGCTCTCCCTATAGGGCCCGTGACTGTTCTGCCTAGGGGCCCGGAATTTCTGTCGGCGGCCCTGCGCAGCCTAACCACAATATCAGCGTACTTCATGTCATAACCAAAATATGTACGGATAAAATGACTGCATTCTACAAAAGCGCTTCTGGTGTCCATTAGTCCTTATAAACAACCGAATTGTGTATGAACACGCAAATTATAATGACGACAGCTCCGCTTTCATTCAGACCACTGCGCCATATTGTATAAATTTTATCTCGTGCGCACTAGAAAACTATCTAGTGCGCACTAGATAGTTTTCTAGTGCGCACTAGATAGTTTTCTAGTGCGCACTAGATAGTATCTAGTGCACACTAGATAGTATCTAGTGCACACTAGATAGTATAGATACTACTAGATAGTATAGATACTACTAGTATCTAGTGCACACTAGATAGTATCTAGTGCACACTAGATAGTATACTAGAGTCTAGATACTATACTAGATGCGCACTAGATAAAAAAAAATCACATGTCACCTATGGGCTTCCGTAGTTACGAACAGTATACCATCATAGGTCGAATGCAGGACAAGTGTCGGATCTGCACATAAGAGAGTATATTCTTTATTTTAACCAGCTGACAAAACGCACTCTGGTGTTAGTGGTGTACATTACAATCATGTAAATTAACAGTTTACAAGTTACAATTTCCGGTTTAAATTCAAGTACAACATCCTAACTAAGAAAGTCCTTCTCATTAAGCTATCAGCTTTGGGTAATATCCGGTCATGTTTTCTTGGCCGAAGGGTAGGCCCCTATATACAGTTTTTTTCTTGAAGGTAAAAACCCATGCAAAACATGCCCTGGACAGGCCAAGATATCGAAAAACAGCCGGGTGTCAGTTTGCCTAGTTAATTGTTTATATGTCGGATTATCGCTTGGGAGGTATCTCAGGCGAATCAGTTTATTTAGCCTATCACTGACTGTACCTTATTCCTATCTACATGTTTCAAAGTTCAGTCGTGAATGTGCTTAAACTTTTTGTCTGCGTGCTGTATTATTACCTATATATAAATGACTGGGAAGTCGTGTACACAATTATTGTCGTGTAGATAGAAGAGCTGTAATATGCCAAAATATTTTTTGTCGACGTCAACGGTCTTGTTGCCATAAGATGTTGTAAAACACCGGAAACTGTGGTGTGTAAAACTACATAAAAGAAGCAATCGGTCATTTTTTCTCGTCGCAAAGCTGAAAATAAACGGCTTACAGGTAGGCTAATACAGTAACTTAGAATGTTTGTATGCACGCAACAGACATTTTGTGTTTTAACAAACTATAAAAAAAATCTCGTTAAGTTAATTTATGTTTATTATTGAGAAGGTAGGCCTATGTCTCTATGTCAGGTATACGTAGTTTGTTATGAAACGTTTGGCTTTTGCGGTACTATGTAAGAGAATCATTTTACGCCTCATTGGTATGCGCAATCTGTTCGTAGAGGTGTAACTGGATTGCAGAAGTAATCGTAATCGTAAAGTCCAAAATTCTAAAGCGCTACTCTAACGTTAAGCGCAGGGCACCAGCTTATTCGCGAGCGCTTCGTCGAGTTAGAGGGGTTGTCCAGAGATGCCAAGCGAAGTTCCGAGAGCGTTTGCAAGAGAGAAGAGGCTGAGACCAGAGAGAGATGAAGCAAATGCGGTCTATGCCAACAGACTGTTTAAGCACGCGGACGACTGCTACCTCTTGGTTCATCCGAGAATGGGGGAACGATAGCGTCGGAGCTCGACCATGTTGCAGACTGGGTGTCCGTGTGTAACTTGAGGCTGAATCAATCGAAAACCTGGAGATGATCGTCAGGCGACCCAATGTGAGATCGGAGTTTGATGAGCCAGCGGCTACCCCTGCATGGTATCGCTAGTGTACAGGCTATGAAAATACTGGGTGCTACACTATCTAACCGGCTTGACTTCGACACTCTCATTCGACAACGTCATCAGCCATGGGGGTCGGTCGATATCTGCCCTGAGAGTTCTCGTTGCACACGGCCTGTCGAGTCCAATTTGCACGATGTGGTTGAGCAGGGGCGTAGCCAGACTTCAATTCAAGAGGAGGCAACTACTGCTTGTCTAAACTTTTATGCAGTGGCGGCGATTTTGTTTCAGAGGTCAGAGGGAAATTTGTCAGCGTCCGAAAAAACTTATGAGAATTTAAGAATTTTGCTGTGAGAATTTCTAAAATTTCGTCACGAAAAAAGTTGATGACATTTTTTTTTTTTTTTTTTTTAGTCATTCACACATTCGATGACTTTCTTCGACACAAATCAAGAGGAGGCAAAATCCACCTCTCTTGGGGTCTACTTCAGAAAATACATGGAGAATTTTTAAATTCGCAAAACCAAGAGGAGGCAAATGCCTCCTCTTGCCTCCATGTAGCTACGCCTATGTGGTTGAGGCGACGACCGTTGCAGGGATGTTGTATGCCTCGCCCGCCTCGTGGGGGTTCGTGGGAGCGGATACACGGGCCCGGCTCCAGGCCTTTCTACATCGAGGTGTTCGACGTGGTTACCTCCCACAATCATTCCTATAGTTTCGAGCAGCTTTGCCAGAGGGAAGATTCTCGCCTCTTCCAGATGGTTCTGTGTGAGTCGACGCACGTCCTACAAGGGCTGCTGCCCCCAGCCAGACCAGTTGCATAGGGCCTACTCACTGCGACCACGATTGCATAACAGCCATATCCCAACTGCCGACACCTTAAGACCACACCTTTAGGCACCTCTAAAGCAGGTTCACGGCACTCTTGGATTCCGCGGTACCCAGGTTGGGAAACTTGTGTTACTGTATGCTTACATGTATGTATCTAGATATAATTTTTTATCTATACTGCGACATCGAGAGCCTCATAGAGACGACACAGCTTAGCTATGTAAGACAGTAAGAGACCTTATAAAAAAGGTGCACACCTTCACAGATAAGCTGGAAATGTGATGTTGTTGATTTTATTCATAATAAAAACTTAACTTTTTTGATCAGTTACAGACCATGGCCATGTTTGCAATCATGATGACTTTTCATTGGAAGTGTTTTCTTGCAGATCAGTCAAAATGTCTTCACCACCTGAGTGGGAAAAGCACTTCTACGTGGATTCGCAGTCGAATGAGTTCGTCTGCATGACCTATGATATTCGCATAAGAAGGTCAACGGATGAGGCCAACGACGATCCAGAGGCGATCCGTCAGAAGTTGAACATTGACAGCCGACGCACCCCGATCGCCGACGGACCCCACATTCCGCCCCCTTCAGGTATGCGTTACACGTTTCTGGCTTATGAAGGCGGTTGTCTTGAAAGGGGAGTTCTTTTCTAAGATAATCAAATGTACTTTTATGCCAAGTGATACCTTTTTGTTTTGCATCTGAGCATATTGGCTAAATAGTCTCAGAAATAAGGAAAAACCGCAAGACATGTAGCGCATTTTAGGTACCTCCCGCATTTTAGGTACCTCTGTACTTATTAGAGGAGTGGGGAGGAGGCGACCAGAGAGAAAGGAGTTCATTACGCGTCCGTGGTTGTGTAATTGACTACGTGGTGTGTGAGGGTAGTATAAATTTCGTGCAGCACGCTAGCATGCGATTCAAGTCCGGTTGTCTGTAGATGAGTCTGCTGAGAGAGGGCTGTATAACCGCTGAACTCAACGCGCAGTCTTTAAACAGACAAGCAGCCATGGTCTGTTTATCTGTTTCTTCGCCTGTCGTTTCTGACGTCCCTCTCACTTTATGCACGCGAGCGAGGGACGGAGTAATGGGAACGAATGGTCAGAATCACAGTCTCTTTCGTTAAGTCAACGCTGATTGGTCGATGTAACCACGTGACAAAACCAGAAATGGTTTTGTCTCAATGTCAGCCCGATTGTATGTGTCTCTATATGTCCAACTGTTTGTCCATCTGTCTATCTATCTGTATGTCGTCAACCAGAAACGGTTTCTGTCGGACAAGCTGTATGTGTGTCTGTGTGTGTCTGCTTAGGTATTTGCCTGCCTGCCTGCCTGTCCGTCCGTCCGTCCGTCTGTCTGTCTGTCTGCCTGTCTGTCTGCGTGTCTGTCTGTCTGTCTGCGTGTCTGTCTGTCTGTCTGTCTGTCTGTCTGTCTGTCTGTCTGTCTGTCTGTCTGTCTGTCTGTCTGTCTGTCTGTCTGCATATTAAAAGCAGTCACATCACAGTATAAATAATTACACAGTACATCGACTCGTCGCCGCTGCTGCAGTCAGAATGTGTGACATTATAAATAACTAAGCCCCGCCCACTGTGACGACATTATAAATACTTAAGCCCCGCCCACTGTCGTCCACCATCTTGAAAGAGACCGTTTGCCATGCCGATACACCGGAAACAATCACATCAAATATTTTTTGAACAAAAAACAACATTGAGGACTACACGCCGATACACCGGAATCCATCAAATAAAATATTTTTAAACGTTACAACAACATTTAGGACTTCATTAGAATTAACAATATTATTTTTAACGTTAATTTCAGCTTAAATCTATAATTCAAAAGCTATTTTTCAAGGTGGCGTCGTAATCACGTGACCAGAAAAACTTGTCAACAGCCAGCAATGAGAGTCGACGTACTATGTAATTATTTATACTGTGGTCACATTCAGGCTTCAATGAAGTTTATTTCATTCTTCCTCATTCGCCAGGTGTCGCAACTAACTCGTGTTCTCGTCTCTTAGGCGATCTATTATTTGGATGCCTAAAAATACTTTCTTTTTAATTGAACTTTAATATAGATTCTTGTATGGTGTCCAGTGAAAGGCTTCAAATTGCAATTTTAATTGATCAACAGATCCCACACTTAAGTAAACGATATACTATCGTGTTTTCTTTACAGGACTCCACGATCTTGCCCGAAGATGCGAAGGCCTAAGTGAGTGGATACGTTATCTCAGAAAGTAGGGCCTATATAGAAGACCAATATCTATCTGTTATGACCCATTAGGGCCTATCAGTCGATAGTTTAGTGTACTGTAGCCTACACTGATCCAGTTTGATATAGGGCATTCATTCTGGCCCAATATAGTATAATTCAGGTTATTCTGATGTTGTGGAGCACAGTTTTGTGGAACCCATTCTAATCCAATTTAATCTATTATAATCTAGTCTAGTTGATTCCAATCCAATCTAATCTAGTTTGTTCTGATCTAGTAGTAGATAATATTTAACGACATCTTATGCTCGGCTGACAGGACCGTTGACGCTGACACCCTCTCTGTACATCGGGACATGTAATCGTAATCGCGATCTCGATATTTCTACAGCGCAACACAAAGCGAAGTCGCGGGAACCAGCTGATTCTTTATGGGCTCAATCAAATCACAATCGGAAGGCGGGGTGGGTGGATGGGTGAAATCGGTTCCAGGTCAAGATCCAAAGAGGTCAATCAGGCAGACAGTCAGACGGCTAGGGAGGGTGATGTTTGGGGTTTAAACGGCGAGGGAGGTAAGGGCAGTGGCGGCGATCTTGTTTGACAGGTGAGGGGGACATGTTCAGCGCCGAAGAGCGGTCGCGAAAACCCCTGAGAATTTCAGAATTTCGGCATGTTTCTTTACATATATGTTACAAAAAAGTTGATGACCTTTTTTAGTCATTCATACATTCGATGACTTTTTTTGCAATTCGTCTCAGAAAATTTTTGATGACCTTTTTTGCGAAATGCGAAATTTCATATAATTCCAACACTTGTCAACACTTCTACTGATATTAAACTTCTACACTGTTACTTTCTTTCTGGGGGGGGGACTAAACGTGTCTAGATTAAACACTTAACTTTTTTTACTTATCTCGTCAAAAAAGTCACAAAAATGTTTCGCCCTCGCGCGCAATAACATTTTCTTATCTTTTTTGGTGTTTATTCAAAATGTGGGGAACCGATCCCCCACTGTTAAAGGTGGAGGACTTGTCCCCCTCGCATTTTTGCGAAATGCGAAATTTCATATAATTCCAACACTTGTCAACACTTCTACTGATATTAAACTTCTACACTGTTACTTTCTTTCTGGGGGGGGACTAAACGTGTCTAGATTAAACACTTAACTTTTTTTACTTATCTCGTAAAAAAAAGTCACAAAAATGTTTCGCCCTCGCGCGCAATAACATTTTCTTATCTTTTTTGGTGTTTATTCAAAATGTGGGGAACCGATCCCCCACTGTTAAAGGTGGAGGACTTGTCCCCCTCGCCTCCCCCCCCCACATGATCGCCGCCCATGGGTAAGGGGAAGAGGAGGAATCAAAGCAACATAGGCCGGGGAGGGGTAAAAATTGGTTTCAGGTCAAGATCCAAAGGGATCAGGCAGGTGATTGCGTGCAGGAAATAAAAGTTAATCCAGCGTAAAGAATTATTATAACTGTGGGCGTCTTCAATATAAAATGATTATTCAAAAAGTGTTTAACAAGAAAAGAACTTTATAACTCTTTCTTGCGTGAATTCTAATACAAAGTGTACAACTGAGGTCTATAGATATATATTTCGTCTAAATAACTGTGTGTCAAACATTTATCTGAAGTGACTACCGACCTTGTAAACACATAAAATGTAGCAAGGTTCGACTATACATAATGTGGGCTACATTGATAATTACACTAGTCACTAGTGACTACATAAAGTTAGCCGTGCTGAATATTTGCTCACTCGTTTAGAAAATGTCACTGCTATGGAAAGTCCCTAGGCCCTATAATTATATCGCAGCCGTTTCTTGATTTAATAGGCCTATTAATCGCCAGACATCGCCAGCGTTTCTTTTATGCATACAACCGAACACGCTAGGTCACATTAAAAGCAGAGGCGTAGCTAGGGGGGGAGCAGGGGGAGCGGCCGCTCCCCCTGAGACCATTTTCCAAGATGTGGGGCCTTTTTCACAGTTTATTTATTCCAATCGTTCAAAATTTATTTATTCCAATCGTTCAAATTTTGTTTATTCCAATCGTTCGAACGACATAATTTGTTTTCTGGAACTCGACAAAGACTTTGCGATACCAGATGGGCATTCAGAAAATCAACAGTTCATGTACTCTTGCACAATTTACCAGAACTAGTAGTTGCCCTGCATATATAGGCCTACTCGTGGATGGTGAGATTAAAAGCTGCACCACGAAACAGCTGACTGCGGCAAAGGGTATGCTTGTAACCCTTGATACGCAGAGGCGCGTTTACACGTAGGCGCCCGCCTAGGGCCCCCAAATCTTGGAGGGCCCCCAAACGATGGAAACTATTTTTTCCAATGATATAATTATCCAATACAATTTGTGATGCATTTATCACAATGATGGAGACAATTTAAGAGCTCAATTTATTCAAGAAGTAAAAATGGCCACGTATTTCGCGTTAATTGTTGATTCAACACACGATGTCAGTTTTTTTAACTAAAATAATGCATTAAATCAAGTAACTTCACATTCCTTGAAAATATCTTCTATTACTATAACTAATCATAATTAGAGTGCCAGTGTCACAAAACCGGCTTCAAGTTCAATTTCAGAATCGCAGTCTACAAGTTCAGAAGGCCCCGTTTTTTGTAAACGCGCCTCTGTTGATACATTCGAATTCTTAGTTCTTCTAATATTCTGTAAAAAGTGCTAGAGAAGGCTTTCAGTTTATCCACATATTTACATAGAAGTAGCATTGATTTGGTAACACCTTCTCATTTGAATCAACTTTATGAAAACGATAGCCTATTAAAATATGGGAAATGAATTCAAATTTGAGTTTGAACGGATTGAGAATGAAGCAACCGAGCTGGTTCAAAAATGTGATATTACAACTGACTATAAGCAACACAGAGTTCGAAAAAGAAAGAGATTCCATGAGTGGATAATCGAATATCTGATTCATGGTTGAAACCTAAATAGTGTCATTAGATTGTGTCACAAATCTTGACTTCAGTACTGTTCCTCACTTTACTATGGCCCAGTTTCTAGTCGTTTGGCGTGCCTCATGCTCTGCGGCACGTCTTATTGGTCGAATACCAAAATTTTGTGAGATCTCTGGTTATAATTATGCTGTAGGGCCTGCACTGGCTCCAGCCAACTGTCAGCCAGCGTGTAGTATAAGGGTTGTTTCCCTTGTCTGGAGGTGCTTGCTGGGATGCGCTCCAGCTTATCTGCGGGTCGACCCTTTGCCACCCCATGCTGGGAGTTCACGGTAGTCGCCACCTCCAATCTTTGGGCAAAGGGGTACTCATTGTGCCTTTTACTCGCTCAGCCACCATGCAGAACCGTGTTTTTCAGTGGTGGGCCCGACGGAATGAAACGGGCTTCCCGGATCTATGCATGCCTGTACCCGAGAACTCCCTCTTATACATTCTATACTCGATTGAAAACTGTCTTGTTTGGCCGTGCAGGAATCGGGAGCACCTCTGAGTAGCCCCCCTGAGGAGGTGCTATATAAATACTCGAATGAATGAATGAATAAATAGCACAACTAATAGACTTGAGCATTTTACAAATGTGGCTTCCAAATTTAGTTGTGTTAATTAGATTCAAAGCATTTTTGCAACGTGAATGCCGATAATTATTTATTTTGGTAGTTGGGGCCTTTTTCATGTGCTCGCTCCCCCTGGTGTTGAAACCTGGCTACGCCACTGATTAAAAGGCTATATATTAAGTATAATTTATAATAACTGTTTGTTTTAGGAATACCGTTTTATATTCCGGTTTTCGCGGCAAATCCTGACGATGTTGATTACATGTTCAGCCAGCCGATGGTTCGACGTCTGGTAGACGAAATTGGATTCGAACTAGAGGTCATTCGACGGATTGTAAAAAGGCAGCTCGAAACGATAGGTATACGATCAGTGATACAAAGCAGTGTATACAGATACATGGGGTGCAATGGGATATGATATGATATAAGCGATGTGATATGATATGTGATGTGAGATGTAATGTAATTACGTAATGTTACGATTTCATGTGGTACGATATATAATGTGAAGTGATATGTAATCTGATGTAATATGTAATGCGATGTAATATTTAATGTGATGTGATATGTAATATAATAATGATATATTCGTTTTTGTCAGAGAAAATCCCATTGACAAAACGCCGTGAGTTACACAACTGAGGGGTGCAGGGCATATTTTAACTGTATAACTAGTGGGACAAATGTCCCAGTAGTGTTAGGATTTGTCCCAGTAGTTAGGCTGATTTGTCCCAGGCAATGTATGGTTAAAGTATAAGCAGTGGGACAAAATGTTGCAACAGTTTAAAGATTTGCCCCAGTAGTAAAATCAGGAAATTCTGATAAACGTCATCAACTGTTTTCGGGAGATGAGTTTTTCGGAAGATGACTTCCTAAAAAAAGATCATCAACTTTTTCGGGAGAAGAATTTCTAAAAAAAGGTCATAAACTTTTTCGGGAGATGACTTTTTCGGGAGATGACTTTTTCGGGAGATGAATTTCTAAAAAAGGTCATCAACTTTTTTGTGGAGATGAATTCTGAGAAAAAAGGCCATAAAAGTTTTTGAGAGACGAGTTCAAATTTTTTTGTCCCAGTAGTCTAAATTCCTTAAAATATGCCTGGAGGGGTGCTGGTTATATGTCTAACTGCTATTTCTAAACGTTATTCGAGCCGGAATAGGTGCCTTTACACATCACAATAGCTGTCTTTAAACAACATACGGGTTCCTGTTATCTCTAATGGGAAGAGCAAACGGATGCGGTCTTGGTCTCAAATTATGCTACGTTCTCCTCTCTCCGTGCAGAGCGGGCGCAGAACTTTTTGCCTGTTTCATATAATGGTCCGGAACATATTTTCATCTGCTGGACTCGCCTATCAATCGCTGGGGCGTCAGTTGGGTGAAACTCAGCCCGCAATATACTCGACCAAGGAACCGCTCCAGCCTGCGATGCTCGGCATAATTTAACAGTTCCCGCCAGACCGGAGAGGCGTACATTAATTTGGCGACCGTGGTGGTCTGGGTGACCGCAAACAGGGCTCTGTTCTGCAACCCTTGATCGCGAAGTATTCTAGGTGATGATGAATATGATGATGATGATGATGATGATGATGATGATGTCGACGATGATGACGACGACGAAGACTACCACTATCGATGATGTTTAAGAAACTGTTTATTTTTATTAAGGGAGAAATTTCGCCAACGCAACAGAAATTGTGGAAACGATTTTTGACGTGTTGGACGCCCGATTCACATAGAGAGAAAATGTGGAATGTGGCCCCTGCTGGTGTGGGCTGGCAGACGTGAAATGGATGTCAAACATGAACTGTATATAAAGATCTCGGGAACAGAGAGCTGAAAACTGACCGTTCTTCTAACGTATTATTATACTCCAGCCGTTCAGCAGTATTACTGCATGAGCTACAAATCTAAACGAGTGCGTGTTAGACAGGAATTGTGTAAACTGCACAGAATCAGAGACAACAGTACGTAAGTGCAGTGGTGGACTGTTTCAGGAGGACGGTCCAACACACGAGAAGGCACGATGGGCTCACGTTGAAGCGCGACAGCATTGCACCTGCATATCTCCATGGGCCGCAGAGCGCAACGATCGCAGATCCAGCTGACTCGAGACTGAAATACAGAGCTCCCTGACGTATGTCGGATAAGTGCCAACAGTTGAGGCACTCGTAAGCATGATGGTCTTGAAAGCAACACCCTTCACAACAGGAAGCCAGTGTAGCGTATCTCGCATGTATTCAGTTTATGCGAATATCATACAAATGACCAGAATAACATAGCATATATAACATAGCATTTTACATACCTAAATTAGACATGTGAAATGCAAATGTAAGGTTATATAAGGCTACGCTTAGTAAACGAAATCAGAATATTATGTAAATGTACAATTACCTTTAGCCTATATGACTGTACCTGGACAGAATTTTGCCACATACGATTGTCTGTAAGATTGTCTTAGTTCACTGATGCGTGTGAGCAGTAGACAATTGGGCTATTTCTTCTTTGCTAACCTACAGAAGCCCAAGCAATGTCCAAGGTACAATGCATGAAACGGTGGCGCTTCAAATTCAAAACGAAAACCAGGACGGTTTTCAGGTCGGCCTATTAAATGAGTCAAAATATGCATGTTGGGTTAGCCTATGCTGTAATGTAGTTGCTGAAAGTTGATTTGAGAGCGGCATGACACCAGTGACTTTCCGAGCTGCATGGACAGACTTTAAGTAATAATATAAATGACTTTTTTTCTATAGCGTCATAAATCTATGTGTTCAGTTATTGTTTCTGAGACCAGGTTGAGAGACAGACAGACGGACAGACAGATAGTTGGACTGACAGACGGACAGACGGACAGACAGAAAGACAGACAGACGGACGTACTGACGGACACACTGAGAGAACTGCAATGGTTGTTATAATTAAACCCTGCATGCATTTATAGCCCATTACTAACTCCGCCACTGCCCGTACTCTGGCAGTGCCAGCCCCTAGCCTGGAAAAAGAAGGAGCGCGACGCTAATCATCTTTGTTGTGAGACAGTGTCGTTAAACAGCAACTAACTATGTATGCAACTTTTGGCTGGCTCTGATTGTTTCCTAAACTGATATGTGGTGTAATTAAAATGACGTACTTGACCGATATGCATAACTGTCGTTTGCTGTAATGAAGTTCGTGTTCGATTATAGGGATGTGCATTATTATAAGAAGGCGATGACCTTTGGAATGGAAGATCTGCCATAAATTGTTGTACATGTATATCGTCACGTGCTCTTGCCACACTTCCTTTGTCTGGTCCATTCCATCATTCATTCATTCATTCATTCATTCATTCATCCATCCATCCATCCATGCATTCTTTCAGAGAACTCATATAGCGCCTCTCCAAAATACCTACTCAGTATATTGTTACTCAGAGCTTTTGCAAGTTATTAGCAGATCATCTTTCGTTACATTTCAATTGGTTTAGAACCTTAGAGCAGTGTTTATACATACGTGAATGTGATTGCGAATTTACAATGAATTCCTGATAATTATATGATATGATGTTATGGTCTTTGATTTCTGAAATGAACTGCAGTATATTTTCAATTCACAAGCTTGAATGATTTGTCTGTTTTGTGTAAATATTTCTATAGTTTTTTACTGTCTTTTGTGCCTTCGATAGATATTGCCATTGTTATTTGCTCTTATTGTCACATGCTCAGGATCGAACGCTTAGGCCCTATATGTGCATCAAATTCTGTCGTTGATTGTTTTATTGAACTGTTTCATTTTAAGAAAGAAGCAATACGATTAAGGATAAAAGAAATGAAAGAAGGAAGGAAGGAGATAGGAAAAGAATAGAAGGTCTCGAGGACTGTGAATAACTGACGAAGATATATGAGTGTTGGGCGGATTGGAGTGGCTGTAGGTGGGTGCATGGGTGTGTTAGTGCTTATTATAAGAGCAATTGCGCCTGCCGAGGACGCGCAACAAGAGCAGTGGGAGAATTGTAGAAAAAATGGGGAGGGGTAGACTGTGATGAGTTTGATCCACGTGGAGTTGAATATATTATCCGTAGTTTGCAAATTGAGAAAATTCAAAAATGCAATAGAAAGCTTAAACTCCTTAAAGTGATGACACCACCAAATTTATTAGTATACTATTCACATTTCACATGGTCACAAATCTCGCAATAAATCTCACATTTCTTTATTAGTAACCTAAAGTGAATTGTGAAAGAAAATGCATACATGATACACCATGGAAATTCTTCTCTTTTTCAGAGAATCAGAGTCAAATAATGCGAAATCACACTAGCACAACTGAGGGGGATGGAAACGACTCCCTAGGGTGTGCATGGAAGACTTAACTGTGGGGGTACTAAGAAAGACTAGGGGTTGAACCTCAAACCTTCCATACAATTTTCACAGTGAACAAGTAGAAGTGAAAGGAGAATGCAAATGGATGGTGTAGACGCTCTATAAACATTGGCTGGTGCTTTGTATTTGATGTTTGCTATAGAGTATAGTTATTGACTTATTGTGCTATCGACACTTTTTGTTTGACACGAGCAAATGTAAAGAAACGGAACAAGATGAACTTAGGAGGAAATAAATGAACCAGAAAAGTTACTAACACGTGGTGAAAGATTTGGGTGGACTTGAACTGTACGAAGAATTGGATACATTGTTGTTAATAATACCTAACAATGCTAAGTCGATGATGGATATCATACATTTCATTCACACAAGGAAACTTGTTTGACATTTATCTTAAAGTTTATATAGGCCTTGCTCTCCGTATTTTTATTACAATTCCAGTTGCAGCTGCTTCAGGAGAAGGAAGTTTTTCTAAATTAAAATTATTAAAAACTATTTTCTATCTACAAAGACCCAAGAACGTTTAACTGCAGTCATGCCGGACTTGCAATCGAGCAAGACATTGCTTCTTCTTTGTCCTATGATGATATTATATCAAATATTTCGGAGAAGAAATCGCGAGATCAGTTTCATTTAAACCGTGCAGTCATAATACAGAATGACCTAAAGGCCTATACTGTAAGTTTTCAATGTACAATGTGTAGTCTAGATAATAATAAGGTATTAGAAACAGTTCTGTCAATAATAACTTGCAGTCTTCTGCAATTTCTTCGTTTCGCTCACAGTTTTTGCAACTGAATGGAAAAACGAATCAAGTCTATGAAGTTAATATTGGATAATATCACATTTCGAATCCTATAAAATTGTGTACAATGTACTGACACTGCTTTACCTAATATCATATTAATTTTGGCCATAATGCTTAGCAAAGTTATTTAAACTAACCCAGTCCAGTCTACTTTCGTAGACCCTATCCCATATCCCAAACCTGCGTCTATAGGGCCCCAAATATATCTGGGACGGACCTGCCATAGTGGGCTGGGCAATCGGAGGAGATTCGGACTGAGCCATGACTACGGGGTGAGGGCGCTTCACACGATGACTTCGTAGGGTCTCTGGTCGTCTCCATCGCTCATCCGCATCGTCTGGTGAGAGATGCTCAGCTTCCGAGAGAGATAGGAGGACAAGGAGGAGGAGGATGGGAAGGATGAGGAGAAGAAAGAGGAGGAGCAGGAAGATTATGAGGAGGAGAAGTGGACAGGAAGAAGAGAAGGTGAAGAGAAGAAGAGAGGAAGAAGAGTAGGAGGAGAGGAAGAGGAAGAGAAGCAGAAGAGGAGAGGATAGGAAGAGGAAGAAGAGAAGTAGAAGAGGAGAGGAAGAAGAGAAGAGGATAGGAAGAATTGCAGGAGGAGGAGAGGCATAAAGAAGATGAAGAGGCGGAGGTAGAAGAGAAATGGAAAGACGAGTAGTATGAGGAAAAGGTAGAGCAGGAAGAGGAGGAGAAAGAAGACGGGTAGGGATAGGTGTGAAGGAGAGGAGATTGAGGAAAAGGGATATGGGAAGAAAGAATAAGCAGATGAGTTTAAAATAAGGAGAACGAGAATGAGGACGAGAAGGATTAGAAGGAGGAGTATCAAGAGGAACATGTGGAAGGAGGAGGAGGACGAGAAAGGTAGAGGATGCGGTGGTTTACTGCAGTGACGCTCTATACACACTTGTCGACGAATGGCTGCTCGCCGCTGGGTTTCGTACCTTTCGACATATAATTAGACGTCGTTGGTTGCGATGCTCTTCTCATGTGTCGCTCCTCTTTTTCTACGCTACGTAGCTTAAGAACTCTGAACATCGTTTCTACTATCAGTTCTGGATGGGAATCCGTCGGTTGGGCTCTATGTGTCTGCGGGGGCTCGTCTGTTGTGACTCTTCTAGTCATCTTCACACTCTTCGCTGACCCTCAATGAACGGTGATCTTGAAAAAGCAGCACTGCCATGTGGTTTCTTCATCTGTCAGCTAAACAGCTGAGACACCTGTAAAGAGAACAGAAAGAAACATAAATATTATGCTTATACAGACAATATTAGCACTACAGACAATAATATTAATTATTTTATTATTACTATTATTTCCATTATTATTACTATTATTATTATTATTACTATTTTTTTAATGTCCCGAGGTATACAGGATTCCTCAGGGACTTGAATATCTATATTAATAAAGCAAGAATTCTGTGTGTGTGTGTGTGTGTGTGTCCGTCCGTCTGTCTGTCTGTCTGTTTGACCGGGATTAACTTCTACAATTTTGCACCTTTTCACTCGAAACCTTCACTACTGTGTCGGCCTCGGCTTCGGACACCCAGTGGAGGGGTTCGCGTCCCCCATTTTCACCCCTACCATGGTGAAAATGCCCCAAAACTCTACCCACCCGACCGTCTATCACGCGCAAGCTCGCCTATTCCACTGCGAAGCGGTTCTATTTATGGCGCCGGTATTCCCCAACGTCATTAATAATTCGCATAACGACACCGCGGTTCTATTTATGGCGCCGGTATTCCCCAACGTCATTAATAATGCGCATAAGTTGTTTACTTTCGCACAAAAATTAATGACGATCGATTCGAAGTATATTCATCGTTTTACAGCAAAATTTTAACACATGTATGTTCTAAGACAAAGATCTAAATTATTTACAGTATATCAAACAACCATTATGCTATACTAAGGGCGAGGCCGACTACAGACCGGCAGTGAGGCCTAGATTTCTGGCGTTTTCTTTAACACGCCAACGCCCGGTTCACCCTCTTCGACTGCGAAGCAGTCAGTCCACGGGAGACTGCGAAGCAGTCTCCCCCCACAGGTCGCCAGACGCCACAAGGGCCTCCAAGACTGCGAAGCAGTCGCCGCCAGAGGGCGACTGCGAAGCAGTCACTCCACGGCAGAGGTCGCTAGACGCCAGAAGGCGTATATAAGACTGCGAAGCAGTCTCCGCTGTACGCCAGAAGGCGTCTACAAGACTGCGAAGCAGTCTCCCCACAGGTCGCCACACGCCACAAGTCGCCGCCAGAGGGCGACTGCGAAGCAGTCACTCCACGGCAGAGGTCGCTAGACGCCAGAAGGCGTCTACAAGACTGCGAAGCAGTCTCCGCCAGAGGTCGCCAGACGCCACAAGGGCCTCCAAGACTGCGAAGCAGTCACCGCCAGAGGGCGACTGCGAAGCAGTCACTCCACGGCAGAGGTCGCTAGACGCCAGAAGGCGTCTACAAGACTGCGAAGCAGTCTCCACCAGACGTCGCCAGACGCCACAAGGGCCTCCAAAGACTGCGAAGCAGTCGCCGCCAGAGGGCGACTGCGAAGCAGTCAGTCCACGGCAGAGGTCGCTAGATGCCAGAAGGCGTCTACAAGACTGCGAAGCAGTCTCCACCACAGGTCGCCAGACGCCACAAGGGCCTCCAAGACTGCGAAGCAGTCGCCGCCAGAGGGCGACTGCCAAGATTGCCAAGCAGTCGTTGTTGTTGGTGGTGGTGTGGGGGTGGTGGTGGTGGTGTGAAACTTATAACCCCGGGCAACGCCGGGTAATCCAGCTAGTTAACTAATAGGAAAATAAAGTGTCCGGAATGGCCCTATTCATCTACTTCCCGGCCGGCCAGAGGGCGACTGCCAAGATTGCCAAGCAGTCGTTGTTGTTGGTGGTGGTGTGGGGGTGGTGGTGGTGGTGTGAAACTTATAACCCCGGGCAACGCCGGGTAATCCAGCTAGTTAACTAATAGGAAAATAAAGTGTCCGGAATGGCCCTATTCAGCTACTTCCCGGCCGGCAAAAGTGCTTCCAAAAGCCACTGCGTTAAAACGCTGTATCGTCAGCGAAAGGCGTAATTATTATTTTTTTTTCCCGAGGTACATGTAATCCCTCAGGAGTCTAAAAAATTATCCTAGGAGCTGTTGTTGAATGTCTGAAAAATCAGGCCTCGTCCTCCGCAACATCAGTTATTATTATTATTATTATTATTATTATTATTATTATTATTATTATTATTATTATTATTATTATTAGTATTATTATTATTATTATTATTATTATTATTATTATTATTATTATTATTATTATTATTATTATTATTATTATTATTATTATTATTATTATTATTATTATTATTATTATTATAATCATCATATCATCATCATCATCGTCATCATCATTATTATTATTATTACTATTACTATTATTAATTTTTTCGTCGTCATTATGTTTATTGTTAGTAAAACCTCGTAGGTCCAGGACTTGTTGGCTTTGTTGGCTTCGTTAGCATAATTGATTTCGTGTTTCAGCCTCCAATCAGCCAGGTCGTCGGTCGTTGCGCTCTGTATATCACTGCTGGACATCCGGTGCCTCGCCTTTGGACATAAACTCCAGGCTATTGTCCTCCAGTGGTGTATCAGTCCCTTTTTGAATAGACTTCCCTCGCACGTATACGAGCTGTTTCTTTAACTTTGTATAGAGCCTACATTTTCAACCTAGTTCCGGACTGGATCTCACTCTCAGGTCTGTGCAATCTCGTCCTGGAGGGTAAGTCAATTGTGATGTTCTGGTCCTTGTGGCTTTCTGTCGGTTTCGTGGTCTCTTCATCTTCACTCATTGTAAGCTGTCGCCGTTATTCCCCAAAAGTAATCTGTAAAACAGAAAGTAACCACGTAATTAGTCCAGCTGTGAGGTTTTGAGGTTATATGCATAAGAAAGTTATGCAGGGAGGCAGCGTAGGATGCGCTGGATGTGTTGATCTGATATTTGCTGTGGCATTTTTACAAAAGTTTTGTCGTTTCAGCAGTCGAATTTTCTTTTCTGTTATTGAAATGTTAATCTCTGGCTAATTTGTCTCTTTTTCGCTGCTCTGACAAGTTGTAATTATTTATTTCCTCCTTGTTTTAATTTTCATGTCATTATTCACTTACGTTTTAGATTAGATGACCTGTCCAAACACTCATTCGGTATATTTAAATGGTTATTATTCGTTTAGAGTTTTGCCTACAGTAGAGTTTCTTCTCAGAAACCCGTGCTTGGTCCTCTTTTTTGCGTTTAGTTATACACCACACTGCTAGGAACGCTGTTTGACATTCAATCACTGGGATTTTGTTTCTCTGCTGATGATATCCAACTCTACATTTCATTTGACAGTTTGTCTTGTCATTTGTCTGCACAGTTGTCGTCCACTGCCTGGTTTTCTGGTACATGGCACTTCACAGCAAGTGTATATCTGGCAAACGCATTGACCTCCACTTGCCTTGACTACTGTAACTCAATATTTGTTGGCAACACAAAGTCAAACAGGCTGAAACTACCAAGA
>OY744603.1:86482971-86487971 GCA_963556255.1 Allolobophora icterica | reverse complement strand
GTTGGACATTGCCTGCCGACGCACCCCGATCGTCGACGGACCCCACATACCACCCTCCTCAGGTATGAATTACACGTTTCTGGTATAAGTATACAGGTACAATTAAGATATCAAATGTTCTTTTATGCAAGGTGATACCTTTTTCTTATGCAGCTGTACATACTGGCAAAATGATCTCAGACCTAGGAGCAAGTACTCCTTCAAAAAGAAGTTTACAAACTCTCGTTCGAAATTGCGCTAGATCAATGGTTAACTCTACCCTGGACTACCGTGTGCCGCGTTACCCTTCGCGCTATCGTACGGCTGACTGTAGTGTATACACGGATGCTGCATGAATACTCAATAGGCAAATCCACGCTGATCTTCTGATTGGTTGCGACATTCGTCTAGTTTGTGTCATCATTCAGCACGCAAACATGCGATTGCTAGATGTGAATCTTGAGAGGGCTGTATACGCGCTGGACTCGGCGCGCAGCCTTTAAACAGGCTAGCAGCCATGGTCTGTGTCTTTGCCTGTCGTTGCCGACGTCTCTCTCGTTCTATGTACACGAGAGGGAAGTACGGAGGGAGTCAGAAATACAGTCTCTTTCGTTAGGTCGACGCTGATTGGTCGATTTAACCACTTTCGGCAAACTCAGAAATGGTTTTGGTATCAATGTCAGCCTGACTGTATGTGTGTCTACCTGTCAAACTGTTCGTCCATCTGTCTGTCTATCAGGCTGTCGTCAACCAGGCATGGTTTCAGTCGGACAAGCGTCTGTCTGTCTGTCTGTCTGTCTGTCTGTCTGTCTGTCTGTCTGTCTGTCTGTCTGTCTGTCTGTCTGTCTGTCTGTCTGTCTGTCTGTCTGTCTGTCTGTCTGTCTGTCTGTCTGTCTGTCTGTCTGTCTGTATAAGGCGGTCGCATTCAGGCTGCTATAACGTTCATTTCTAATCGGTTCTTCCTCATTCGCCAGGTGTCGCAACTAACTCTGTTTCTGGTCTCTTTGGTAATCCATCTTTGGATTGCTATTAATACTTTCTTTTCAAATGAACTTTTAATAAAGACTCTTGTATGGTGTTCGGTAAAAGGCTTCAAATTGAAATTTTAATAGATCATCTAGCAGACGGTTCAACAGAGCCTACACAAGTATATACTATTGTGTTTTCTTTAACAGGACTCCACGCTCTTGCCCGAAGGTGCGAAGGCCTAAGTGAGTGGATACGTTACCTCAGAAAATATAGAGAAGGCCTAATTGTGTTTCATATAGGGAAATTCATTCTGATCCACTGCGGTATAGCCCACGTTATTCTGATCTTGTGCATGGAGCTCAGCTTTATGGAACTTATTCTAATCTAATCAAATCTATTATTGTCTAGTCTAGTTATTCTGATCTAATAGTAGGCCTAGTTGGCGTCGTCATCAATATTTAAAGACATTTTATTTAAGGCTGACAAGGACCATTGACGCTGACGCTCTTTCTCTACCTTGGAGTTTTAATCGTAATCGTAATCTCGAGATTTCTACAGCGCCCAACAAGCAAAGTCGCGGGAATCAGCATATTCACAGGTGCTTAGTCAAAACAAAATGGATAGCGGGGTTAGGGTAAAAATCTCTTCCAAGTCAAGATCGAAAGTGGACACGGCAAGCGATGCATAGGTGCAGGAATTAAAAGTACTGTTAATAGAGCGGAAAGACTCTATCGGCGTTTTTTAAACTCTTTCTTGCGTGTATTCTAATACAACTGAGGTCTGTTTCCACGCATCAAACATTTATGTGAAATAACCATACCGAGGTTGTAAAAAAACAAAAAAGTAGCAAAGTACGACTGCGTAATGTGTGCTATAACGATAATCACACAGTGCGTCTGATTTAAGGCGAGCGATCGATCGCTCTTCTTGGTCGCTCGCCTAGCAAAGGTACCGGCGAGCGATTTACCGCTCGCCTAGCCGAGTGCTTCTCACCGTCGGTGACAGTCGGTCGTCGCTCACTGAGTTTGAGTTAGACTTCAAGACGATAGACGAACCTGGAGCCAGACCATCATTTTATTTACCTAATTGAGATTACTTTAATTTACTTACGTTCGGCAGCGGTGAATGCGTGCCGTGACCTGTTTTAATTACTGCTGACTGATCAGTTCAATTTTGTCCGTCACATGTCATCTTACGTCAATTGTAGATTTCTACTGAATGTTGATTGATTTTGAGAATTAATATATATAGGCTAGCGCCTCTCAAATAGACCTGCTCAGATAACGGAACTGAGGCGAGATATGCTACTAGATGAGTACTATATGCAGCGATACGAAAAATTACGAATACGATACACAAAATACGCTGTACACAAGAGCTCCCGAGGTCGACCGCGTATCGCTCGCCTATCCGGTCCAGCGCGATCGATTTTCAACCCGCCTACTATTTTCAAATCAGACGCACTGTAATCACACTACATAAAACTAGCCTCACCGTGCTGAACATTTGCGGAAGTTCAGAAAATGCCTCTGCTTTGTAAAATCCTAACGCAGCCATTTCTTGATTTCATATTATTCGCCAGTAATCGCCAGAGTATCTTTGATGCATACAGCTACAGTTTATTAAGTATTAAGTATTTAGAATAACTGTTTGTTTTAGGAATACCATCCTATGTCCCGGTTTTCAAGGCAAATCTCGACGATGTTGATTACATGCTTAGCCACACGGTGGTTCGATGCCTGGTAGAGGAAGTGGGATTCGAACTAGAAGTCTTTCGACGGATTATAATAAGGCAGCTCGAAACGACAGGTATACGACTAGTGATACAGCGCAGTGTATAAGCGTAATCATGAGTTTGGATGGAATGTGATATGATATGTAATGCAGTATATATGCAATATGATACGATATGTAATGTGATATGATGAGTAATGTAATAACGCAATGTCGTAATTTCATGTGGTACAACATAATATAATGTGATGTGCTATCTAATGGATTATGTAATGCGATGTAATATTTAACGTGATGTGGTATGTACTGTCATAATGTAAAGTGATGTGCTATGTGATGTTATTTGTAATGTGATATGCCATGTGATGCTATGTCATCATTTGGTATATTATATAGTCTTCAGCATGCATAGGCGCCGACTTTTGCTTTTGTCTCTGGGTGCGTGCATGGGTCCTCCCGCCTTCCTCCCGCCTTCCTCCTACCGCTTCTCCCTCCGTCCTCCCCTCCCTTCCATCCCCTTAGGTTGGTGAGTTTTAGCGGACTTTTGGATAAAGAAAATTGTTTTCTAGTCGAGGGTTCGAGGTTAGAAAAAGTATTGGAAATCAGTGACGTTCGGACGTTCCAGTGTTATTATTATTTATTTATTTTTTTAAATAATAAATAATGAAATAAATAATTTATGTACGGGCTGTGACTGTGAGATCATGCAATGTTGGGTAGTTGTGTTGCAGTTGTACTTTTCGAGTTGTGAGATTACTTATAAGTGTAGAAAATGTGAATTTAAGGTCCGAATTCTTCTGGGTGCGATGCACCACTTTCCACCCCAAGGAGTCGGCGCCAATAGTCCTCAGTCATGAGCATAATGTTACAAATCCCAGCGTGACTCCTATTGATGACAGCGTGGTGATGTGGCGTCGATAACGACGACGACGATGATGACGACGACGAAAACTACCACTACCGATGATGTTTAAGCTATTGTTTATTTTTGTTCAGGGAGAAATTTCGCCAGCGCAACAGAACTTATGGAAACGATTTATGACGTGTTAGAGTTAGACGCTCGTTTCACATAGAGAGGGTTGCGTATAATGTGTTAAGACGACAGAACAAAGATTAAATGAAGCCAAGTGAAAGGGTGGATTGTATCCTCTGCAGGAATGGGGCTATACAGTAGGAACTTGACATGTATAGGCGTTTGTCAAAGCATGAATCCCAATAGATACAGAGCCACAGTGGCCAAAGGCTGACAACGATCTGTACGTTATAATTGTTTAACTTTCTAGTGCAGCCGTTCAGCAGTTAATTAGTAATACTGTGATATAAGATGATGCTAAATATTGATTTGTATGTTTCGGAACAGGTAATATAGCGCATTTCAGGTACCTCATCACCAAAGCGCTGTATACTTATAAGACTATGCGTTTTAAGACAGGAAATGTACGTGCTGTACAGAATCAGAGAGAACAGCCGGGGGATGTAAGTGCAGTGGCAGACATGCAGTTCCAACACAGGAGAAGGCACGATGGACTCAATTTAAAACACAGGTCGTTACAATTAAACCATGCATGCATGTATACACAACTAACTCCGCCACTCCCAGTACCCTGGCAGTGCCAGTCCCAAGCCTGGAGAAAGGAGGAGGGCGATGCTAATCATCCTTTTATGACAAAGTGTCGTTAAAAAGCAACCAACCATAAAACTTGGTTTGCTCTGATTATTTGTGTTCGTGTGCAGTAATTTCCTTAACTGTTAACGTGGTGTAATTATAATGTGACCGATGTGCATAATAATGTTTGATGTAATGAAGCTCGTGTTCGATTAGGGGGCAGCGCGGCTTTATAAGCATGGCCTATCAGATGGAAGATCTGCCAGAAATCGTTGTATATCATCACTTGCTCATGCCACACTTCCTTTGTCTGGCCCATTCTATCAATCATTCATTTATTCATTCATTCAGAGAATTCAAGTAGCGCCTGTCCAAAATACCTAGTCACTTTAGTCAGTACCTGGTTACTCAGACCTTTTGCAAGTTACATGTATTAGCAGATATAACTTTCGTTACATTCCTTTGGTTTAGGACCTTATAAGAGCAATGTATACACGCCGATGCGATTACAAATTTACGATAGATTTCTGGTATGCATGCTATGCTGATTTATGAAATGAAATGCAGTATATTTTCAATGCACATGCTTGAACGATTTGTCTGTTTGGTGTAAATATTTCTATAATTTTTTTACTGTCGCTTGTGCCTTTTGCTCTGATTGCCACTGTCATTTGCTCATATTGTATATGCTCATGATCGAAAGCTTAGCAAG
>OY744603.1:86452971-86477971 GCA_963556255.1 Allolobophora icterica | reverse complement strand
GAGAGACAGAGTTAGAGCAGTACATCAGTAATCGGGAGTAAGGGCGTATACAAACTTGGATTTTTGCTGTAATCTGACCCTTTCAATGCTGTTATCTGTTATCTGGTCTTAGGAAGCACCGTCTTCATTACAATGTGCAGGTGTATGCGAGCAACAAAGCACATTATAACAGACACACCGACTTAAACTAATGACCAACTGACTGATTCCATGCGCACCTATTTAGGAACACTAATTATAACTGCATGGGTCTGCTGCATGAATTTTAAGATCTTATAATTGATAAGAAAAGAATGAAATCGGATAAGAATATCAGTAAGCTACCCTAACTTACTGCAAATTACCAGCATAATAACCATTAAGTATTAATTAAGTAACGAACACGTCGTGTTTTAAGTAATAATGAAGAAAGAGGGGCCAAGATTAGTAGGCCTATACGTATATGCGGATGATACAACACTAATGGCAAAAAGAAAAGATGAGCTGATAGAATTAATAAGAAGGGTAAGGAGAGAAAGTGAGAAAGCTGGCTTATACTTCAACATAAAGAAGACAAAAGTCATGACAACAGCAGAATGGGATACTTTTGAGATTGACGGAGAAGAAATAGAGGTGGTAGAAAGCTTCACTTTCCTGGGATCATTGGTTGAAAAAGAAGGAAAATGTGATACAGAAATAAAACGAAGGATTGCGATTGGGAAAGCTGCAATGATTGGACTGGAAAAGATATGGAAGGACAAGCATGTGAGCATATATAGATACAAAAAAAGGCTTGTGAGAGCCCTAATCTTTCCAACGGTTCTGTATGGTTGTGAGTCGTGGACAATGACAAAGAACATGGAGAAAAAGGTCAACGCATGTGAAATGTGGATATGGAGAAAGATGTTGAGAATATCATGGACAGAGAAAAGGACGAACGAATCAATACGAGTGGAGATTGGCGTTGAGAATGAAGAGTCATTAAAACAAAAGGCGACAAGATTGAAGCTAGGATTCTTTGGTCATGTTATGCGATCTGATGGGTTAGAAAAGGAAATGATGTTGGCTTGTGGTGAGGGGAAAAAAGACGGGGTCGACCAAGGAAGAAATGGATGGATGAGATTCACGATGTAACTGGCATGAATTTGGAACAACTAAGGGACCTGACTTCGAATATATGAAGCAATGGAAACTGTGTATCATGACGATCGCTAGAGCTCCAGAAGTTGACAGCACAAGGTGACAACAAGGTGATACGTATAAGCAATTACCTTTTCTTGGCTCCTGTTGCCCACGGTACTTGTGATTCAGCTGTGATGCTTGTTTTGTGCAATAAACACTTAAACATAAAAAGAGCTACAACACTGCTTGCTATGACAGATCTACAGAGGTGTCTCTAACTTGCTGTATTGTGATAGGCGCTTTATAAATCTGTAAATGCAATACAATACAATAGATGTGTCACTTATAGTTAGACTAACATTGTCTATGCAGCTGCATGATCGTATACATGTGGCGTAACAGTACATCGGGCTGTGGACTGCATGCATGCGCTAGGCCTACACATCGTGTTGACTCTGTATTATCTAACGCCATGGCGCACGTATACACAGCTCTAAAGTTTTCGGTGGCTGGCCTAGAGCGTTGGAATTCACTGCAGCCCAGTATTGTGCGTTCTCTCGCTTCTTTAATGTCATTCAGATCTTAACTTGAGACTCAACGTGTGCTTATATAGCGACCGATCTTACCATATGGATAGGCCTATATTGTATTGTATTGTATATGGGCATTTATAAAGCGCCTCTCGCGGTATATACCATTCAGAGGCGCTCCCAGTGCGCGAGACCCCGAGAGAAAAAGCAGGATTTAAGGTGAGAAAAGGAAGAAGCAACGCTACCAGAGAGAATGGTGGTGCGGACAGAAGGAGGAAGTCGGTTCCAAAGTGAGGGACCTATGCAGGCAAAGGACCTGGACTGAGCCATAGTTGTCCTGACTCCTGACACGAGGAACTAAGAGGTCAAGACGATCAAAAGATCGGAGACGACGCAGCGAAGCAGCAGAATGAGGCCGTTGAAACAGATCACGTAAGTACTGTGGAGCAAAACCCAGCTGAGAGGCCTATACCGCATCTGCCACACGAATGCATGTGCACTGAGGAGCAAACATATGAAGTGGTCAAGCATCATAATATGGTTGATCCAGTCGACCGCATATAAGGCAAGGAACGTATGTTGATGAAGATGGCGATTCGCTCCAGTGAACTGCATCTGATCGCACAGGTGCGATTGACGTTGCTTAAAATAGACCGCTTAATTCTCCGAGTGTATTATAAGTGAAAGGGCTCTTCCTCTTCCCTCTCCTCCCCCGTCTCCTCTCCTTCTCTTCCTCTACCACCTCTTCCTCCTCCTTCCCGTCCTCCTTCTTTCCCCTTTCCTCCTCTTCTTCCTTCTCTTCCACGTGCTCTGACTCCTCTTCCTCTTTGTTCTCTTCCTCCTCCTACTCTTTCCATGTTTCCCTCTTTCTACTCTTCCTCTTACTCACTGTAAACGTTCGATCAGACAATTATTTGTACAAATCTCGACCGTCAACGACGGGCAGGTCGACCAACGACCAATCACGTTCCGCCTTCAGCAATCCGTCGATTGTGATTGGCTGACGATGGCGACTCCGTCCGGACTTCTCTGCGTCCATTGGTCGCTCGTCTGCTTTTATAACCCGCCGCTTAATTGGAGCCGCCCTGTGAAGTCTCCGACAAACGACGCCAATTAATTATCCGGATTAGATGTTACAAAGAGCGCTATATAAACCCTTGTTACGTGTAACTGTATTCATTCCTGCCTTACATTACGCTGAGTAACTATTTCATCGTTCTGATCAATTGATAGTTCGATTTGGTTCGGTTTGGTCCAATTCTCGGACAGTTCGATTCATTTACTACCGACAGAGTTTGTTAAGACGAAATCCGTCCGATTTGATCCTGAAATAACCGTTTAGAAAAGAAGGTGTTTAGCATGACTACACACACGCCATACAACGTCGCAGGTAAGGCAATTACTTGTTGAATTAAATTTAAATGTGGGTATACAGAACATTCTTGGACATATTTGTCTAGCTTGGTTTTATTAATACGCATAATAATGACGTAATATTCGTGTAACTTTAAAATAAATGTTCACTGTTTGATATGCCTATAGATGCCTCTTCCGCAACCATCATTTAACTCCATACTTACTTAGAGATAGACCTCATGACTTTAATCTCCCTGTTAGGCTAAGGATTCACGAAACTATTTCTCGTATGTTATGTGCCAACTCATACTATAGGCTATTAATCCCCTTAGTTCTGTTTTTCTTGTACACGTACAACGTTTTGCCTGTTGTTCTACTTAATAAACGAGTAAACATTTTAAATCATCGCGATATCTCCCGTATAGTATAGTGACGTAACGACATCAAAGTTCAGTCAGACGTCATAGTGACTTTGTAAAACGTCATAGTGACGTCAGTGAATTAACAATATGCCGGACCTAATATTTATGTTGCAAAGTTTTCAATTTAACTAATATCATTTTAATTATATTTAGTTATTGCCTTGATCGTAGTTTTAAATTACATTAACGTTCAATTTTTAATTTTTAATATTTTAATTAAGTTTGCCGACTTCTGAATGTGCCGCTATACTGTTTGTTCATAGGCCTACTAAATCTTATAACACTGCAATGACGTGTAGCAATAGTGAATAACGAGTTTTCCGGATCAATGCTAATTGTGACGTTAATAATGACATCACAATAGCGGGACAATTACAAAGTAAATTGTACGCTTAATTACGGCGTGTATACTATAGATCCTAAGAACGAAATGACGAATCCAATATAAAATAGTTTGATAAAATGACGTCACAGCGAATGAATGAATGAAAGTACAAATGAAAGAATGAATGAATGAATGAACGAACGAACGAATGAATGAATGAAGGAAAGAAAAAAATGAACGAATGAATGAATGAACGGGCGAACGAATGAATGAACGAAAGAATGAATGAATTATAAAGAAGTTCTCGCGATATGTTCACTATAATGACATAACAATGCCTGAACAATAATAATTATAAATTAGTTACTTTAGTTTACCAATTACGCACCAATGACGATACATACAATCACATCGTATAAGTAATCGCGATTTCTATAGCGCCGAAATAAAACGAAGTCGCGGGAACCAGCTTATTCATAGGCGCTCAGTCAAAACAAAATCGATAGACAGGTAAAGCTAGATTCGGTTTCAAGTCAAGATCGAATGGCTAGTAACAAAAATTTGTCAACGGCAAATATTATAATTCAGACTTCTTTGCCAGTGAATGCATACATTAAGCATAATAATAATGCATGGTCCCAATGTGGAACCTTGAGGAACATCATAATGAATGGTCCCATGATCAGACTGCTGGCTTTAAAAACATTGTGTATTGTGTTCGCTTGCTACAATTATTGGTACCATTTATGCTACACACATCTAATGCAATATGTCGTTCCAGTTTTTTCAACAGTATCCGTTTGTTCTCCGCATCAAAAGCCTTCAATCAGAAAGATTGATACAGAAATTTTCATTTCTGTCAATATATTAATATATTCAGAGATTTTGCCCTCATTTCAATTAAGCAGTGCCCTAAAAATAGATTAGTCATATAAAAGCCAAGCTGTTTAAGTGACAGCATTTCATTTTATTTGAGGACTCTGTTTAGGCCTACGTTCTTTGTAAAGTACTTTGAGAAATAAGGAAGGATCGAAATTGGTCCAATATTATTGATTATGTATATCTTTTTAACGCCTGTTTTGTAAATCGGGTTAACTTTTGCACTTGCATATCAGCCGAAACAATTTCGTGTTAAACGAAGAGTTAGTTGTACAAGATAGAGCGCCGTAAAAAAACAAAAGTTACTCCATAGCAAGTTTGGGATCAATGCCATCAATACCAATACTTGAAGATGATCGCAGCAAACTGGCAACTTTTTCGCTTATGCCCATGAGTTGTCCCTGGACAAGTATTTGTATATTGATGGAATTGATCCCAAACTTGCAAAATCTCTGAATATATTGACAGAAATGAAAATTTCTGTATCAATCTTTCTGATTGAAGGCTTTTGATGCGGTGAAGAAACGGATTCTGTTGCAAAAACTGGAACGACATATTGTATTAGATGTGTGTAGCATAAATGCTACCAATAATTGTAGCAGGCGAACACAGTGCACGTTCTTTTTCAAACCAGCAGTCTGATCATGGGACCATTCGCCATGGCGTTCCTCAAGGTTCCACATTGGGACCATTCAAACAAGTGTCTCGTTGTCTCAGATATCAATAAGAGGAGTTCGGAGAGTGCGCTTTCAGACTGTCATTGTATATCTTCTGATCCTTCGAATTAGGTCTTGAACTTGCCTCTGGGTCTTGGATCGCCATCGCCTAGAAGAAGCCCCTCTTAAAGACTCCATAGAAACCATTAGATTAATTACTAGCACTCAGCTCCAACATAAAACCATATTGTTAGCACTTCGTAACCCACAGCGGCCAGCCGAGTCCGAGTTCGGAGAAGGCGTCAACCAAACTGAAATCCGAAATTACAGGGCCAGAGGTCGGTCGGCTTTTGATTCTGAGTACCCCTCCCGGTTCCTCACCCCACCAGGTCAGAGGCACGACGCCTGACGACGACCATATTGGCCCTCTAATCACTGCCTAATTAGCCGCGGGGTGAGGCGGCGGGCCGTCGGTATGGGGCGGTGGTACCCTCGTGGCCAAGGCGCGTGTCCCGAGTGTTAGCCACGGGTGGAACATATGTCACGCGCAAGGTCTTCGGGGAAGAGGAACGGGGTGACGCCTCGGACTTCGACAGAGGGTAAAGAGGGATAATGGGAGAGAGATGGCGAAGGGTGTTGGGAAAGAAGAGGGGCGTGGCCGTTAAGCCAACGGACGAATAAATTAATTGACCGTTCTGATGGATGCCGACCTAATGAAAGCAACTTTAAAGCAACGCTGAAAGCTACTTTTGAAGCTATTTCTCATCTTATCCGAGCAAAAGCTATTTTCAAAGTATTTTAAAGCAAAATATAAATTTGCAAGTAAAGCTTTTCCCCCAAAGAAGCAATGAACCTCACGAATGAAAATTAAGTTAGGAATAAAGTTGGTTTAAAATTTCTTTTAAAGCAACTTTATTTCATGATGCTGATGATTATGATGTTGTTGTTGATGGTGATGATGATGATGATGATGATGATGATGATGATGATGATGATGATGATGATGATGATGATGATGATGATGATGATGATGATGATGATGATGATGGCGATGATAATGATGATGAAGATGAAGATGATGATGATGATGATGATGATGATGATGATGATGATGATGATGATGATGACAATGGTGATGACACTTGTGTGTTTGATGTCAGTTTCAGAGTCTGGCCACGGCGTCGCAGTAGCTGCAGACTCTCATCTCATCCCTTCCTCCTCCTCCTCTTCCTCTTCTTCTTCTTCCTCCTCCTCATCGACGCACCATCCCACCGTGGATGCTCCGCTCTCCCGCGGATCGCTCTCCTACCCACCAAAGAACACCCAGACTCCTGACAACACCCGCTACAGCACCTCGAGCTGCTCCCCCGTCCTCAGCCTCTCCGGTGACGATGAGACACCCGACATAAAACCCCGCCCCCTACCCATCCAGGGTCCGCTCTACCCCTCGGCGGACCACCACCACCACCATCAGTTACACCGCTCTCACCTCCTCTCGCTCCAGTCCATCATGGTCCCAGGGGCGACTGCGAGGGGCGTATGTGATGGGGGTAAGAAACCGGAGGCCGCCTGTCTCGTGTGTGGGGACAGGGCATCCGGGAAACACTACGGGGTGCAGAGCTGCGACGGGTGCAGAGGGTTCTTCAAGCGCAGCATCCGAAGAAACATGCAGTACGTCTGTAAGGGAGATGGAAGATGCGTCGTCGATGCCACGAGGCGGAACCAGTGCCAGTCATGTCGCTTCAAGAAATGCCTCGCTATGCGGATGAACAGAGACGGTGAGACTGCGTTTGTACGGCTCTGTCTCTCTATCTGTCTTTCTGGATGTCCGTCTGGGTGCTTCGATGCCTTTGAGCACAGTAGGCGATTGTGGGACACGGTAGCCGATTGGTTAGAGCGCTCGGCTTGTGATGCAGAGAGTACGGGTTCGAGTCGCCTCAGGCAACTTCGGGCGGACGACGGTTACAGACAAAACTGCTTTTGGCTCTCTGCAGGGAGTCTGTTGGTTCATTCTAGTCTGTTTCTCTCTGTTTCTGTGCTGTGTGTTTGTATCTGGCGCTCTGTTCGTCTGTCTCTATGTCTGAATTTGGAAACTTTTTATAGCGCCACTACACAGTCTGTATTGGATCAATTTTATTGGTATTCACGTCATTACATAATCTTCGTATGGTTGTTTATTTCTTTGTATATGTGACTGTATGCATGCATATTATGGTTAAAGTTATGGTTATGGTTATATATATATATACATATATATATATATATGAAACTCTAAATGTATGTATATATATGGACATTTATTTAGCGCTTTCGATGAACTCACAGTCGCAATATCGATTTGTCTTGACAAAGAACTTGTCACTGTAAATATGATATATACGTCATTAAGTGTATATATCAAAACACACGTCGATGCATATTTGCCATTGTTAAGACACACACACACCTTTTCCCATCTGACCGATTGTCCCGGACGTATGCACACTGTGCTTTCGAGAGGCTCTCAGGAGGCGCTATATAAATGTCAGTGACGTTCTAATATATCCGTCTATATAAGAATGTACGGCGGATGAGACTCTCACTGTATGTGTGTGTATACATAATAAAGCAGACAAGAGATTTGATGCGGTCGTCTGATGTATCGTTTCCATGGGAATCGCAACTCCTGTCGCCGCAGCTCCGATTTCATCTTCCCTTTCAACTGGAAATCTTTTCCAGGCGCCCATAATCGCCTTTCTGTATCCCTGCGCCTGGAAAGACGTCCTCGTTAATGACGGTGTCTCCCCCTCCTCCTCTTCGTCCTCCTCATCCTCCTCTGTGATTCTCTTTTCACTCAATATTCGCCACTTAGCGGCCGTGACACACGTCTGTCACGCGCTCCTCACCGTCCGTCACGGACGTGACGAAATTCGATGTCACTCCTCCAGGCGGAGGTGTAACTCTTTGACGGCCGTCCTACCGCACGCACGCACGCACGCATGACTATCCGAGCAAACGCGGACTTCTGATCGATTTATTGCGCCACTCCACCACCTCCTCCTCCACGAAACGCACACGCTGGCGACATCTGGTGTTCGGCCCTGATTTTTCGCCGAGCAGTCGGTAGATAAATTCGGCGCGCGGCGGACCTCTAAGTGAAACGGGAGCGGCTCGCTGGCGGCGCAAGAATGTAGTGGGACGGCTGCGGTTTCAGACGGTGGTCGCAGTCGCATTGGGCGTATTTGCCCGTCCCATTATTCGCCCTTTCGTTCGGCGTCGCTCGATGGGAAATCCGAGCAGCTTAGCGCCCGTTCAGATCGAAGGCGAACAAACAGACGATGGGAGGACCCGATCCCTCTGTGGGTCGCTCGTCCGGCCGGCCACTTCTCGATTTTGTCCCGCATTAAATAGCCGCGTCGTCTGTCCAAATAGCCTCGAAGCCTAAATAGCCTCGTCCACTGCGGCTGCACATATAGCCTACACAAATAGTCTCGATCATAGACGTCTTTTGCGATATATATCCGTGGTCTTGATGCGTAAATAGCCTCGCTGCCTGAATAGCCTCGTCGCCTGCGACTGCGCAGACGGCGGACGGACGGGGAGGGAGGGTGAAAGTCAACGGACTTAATTGACGGCGAAATTGTGATACGACAATTAAAAGCTGATCCGCGTCTTAAGGCGATTGCGATTCGTCGACGATGACGATGACGATGACTCTCGTGTCGATTGACAGTCATCGGTTGATGTGGGAAACCACAGAAGGACGGCGAGACGCCGATCCCACGCAGACGATTATGATATGCGCCGCCGCGGCGACGAGGCTATTGTGATCGGCGACGAGGCTATTCTGACAGGCGATTGCGCCATTGAGAATATCGAATTTGGCGATAAAGTTATTTCCAATAGCGAGGCTATTTAGGCAACGAGGCTATTGTAATCGGCGACAATGTTATTTTGATATATGATTTCGTCATTGAAAATATCGAAAGTGGCAAGAAAGTTATGTCGTATAGCGAGGCTAATTAGGCAAGAAGGTTATTGTGGCTCGGTGGCTATAGGCAAGGTTACGGGGAATTTGCTAATTGGAAATATCTAAATTGGCAAGAAATTTGTTTTGATATATCGAGGCTATTCAGGCAATTAGGCTATTATGATTGGCGGTGAGGCAATTTGATTAAATTTGGCCACTGCAAATATCTAAATTAGTGACAAACTTTTATAGATATCCATGATCTTACGGAAGTAAGAAATGGATGCTTCAAAAATGGTTCATAGAACTTATTACTGTTTAGGCCAGATTGTTTGGCATGATCAGACAAACTGTGTTGTCTGCGAACGGGGTATAGTTACATACAGTGTCTGTTGTTTGAAGTCACTAATTTCAAGACTGCATGCACACCAGGGTGAGGTTGAACTGAGTCACCTATGGATGTCAATGAGAACAGGCCTACGACGAAATTATTGCAACCCTTGTTATCATCATCAATCAATCATTATTGTCATTAATTCATCATCATCGTCATCACTTCAACATCGTCATCGGCGTCGTCATCGTCATTGTCATCATCGTCATAATCATTGTCTTCATCGTCATCGACGTAATCAGAATCATCATCGCCATCATCATCATCATCATCATCGTCGTCGTCGTCGTCGTCGTCGTCACCACAAATCAACGTCGTCCGTTAATTATGTCCATCACAACCAGCATCAGTTGTAACTGTTCAAAATGCAGCTGTTCAGCACGAGAGAGCGCCGAGATGCTACACATTCCAGCAGAGTTTCAGTCCAGATGGAAGCAAATCCGTCGAAGATGTTCTGTCGTCAGAGGTGAGGAGTGGCGGCCGGTGTGGCAGCGTTGGTACAACAGGAGGCAGAGGAGCGGGAGGTAGATGTCTTGATGGTGCTCCATCTTCGTCGACGCTTGAACGATCCAGGTAAGCGACTGCAGAAGCAATATCGCAGATGCTGTAAGGCAACCGTCATCTCATATATCTGCATGCCATTATTCTTATCTCTTTTGTCATCATCGTTATCGTCATCGTCCTCCTCATCATCATCATCACCATCGTCATCATCATCATAATCGTCATCGTCATCATCATTTGTCATATCAGCATTATCATCATCCGCTTCTTTTCATCATCATCGTCATCATCGTGAAGATCATAGTCGTGATCTTCTTCTTTCTTCGAGTGTACTGCATATACTCTCGTGATCGTGGCCTTGTTCGCGATGCAATGTTGAAGGCCTCGCTCCTCCAAGCCCCTTTATAGGCAGCACACACACAGGTCCTTATCCGCGAGCACAGATCTTGGCTCTTGGTAGAGTAGACGAAGAAGACCTTTCCACTCTCTTGGGAAGTGATGCAGAGGCACTTCGATGGTCCTACTGACCACGTATAGCCACCATTCGGTGCCTCTCTGAGCCTAACTGTAATCGTAAACTCATGCACATAGCACTGTTTCCCAGCCAAATGCAGGGCACCAGCCTATTTAACAGTGCTGCGTCGAGTCTGAGGGGTTGTCCAGAAGTTCCAAGTGCAGGTTCCAGTCCAGTTGCAGGGAGAAGAGAGAGAGAGAGGAGGGGGGCAGAGCCTGAGAGGAGCTGCCGCCTTTAAATCTTTCTCGTTTGGGACGAGAAAGATTTGAAGGCGGCGGACAGGATGGACCTGAGGATGAAGTTTAGCGGAATTATGTAATGCTTTTGTCTTATCAATCTTTATCGTGTCTGTTCTCTTCAGATCTTATCAGTTGTAATCTTTTATGACCCTTCTATATAGTTGCGATATTGTGCTTGATCTTAAAACTTTCTGTTTCGTGAGTCCATCTGGACCATCGTTCACTTAGCTTCTACCCTTGGCTGTCCGTGTCCCTCTGCTCTAATTGATTGACTTATGTCTGGCACGTAAGTTTCATATTATTCATTGATTGAATTGTTGGCTGGTTTGTTGGTTGCATTGCTGGTTGATTGGTTGTTGGTTGGCTGATTAATTTTGATTGATTGATTTTCATCGATCGATTGATTGTGATTGATTGATTTTAATTGATTGATTTTAATTGATTGATTATTTGATCGATTGATCGATTGATTGATTCACTGATTGATCATCAAGAAGATTTCTTGCTGCGGTGTCTATCACTTGTTACATTATATCACAGATTTCAAGTCAACGATTTCCACCAGTATCCGTTGTCTAAGAAAGGAGTGGCATCTGACCTCGGAGTAGGTTACGGAGGAGGAGGAGGAGGGATGGAGGCCGCATCCCTCCACTCCTACTCAGCACTTCATCTGATCGACGTAGGGTCGAGGAAGGCCCAGTACCCGACGGGCGACCTGATGCATGCGGAAGGGATGGACTGGTCGGATGGAGCGAAGAAGTTGAAGGATGGACGACGCAACGATGAAGACGCAGAGGCTGCTGCTGCTGTGAATCAGACGAAGATGTCCAGGGACAATGGAAATGGTAGGGTGTCATGGATCATGCCTCAGTCTGTCCGGATGCTTGTCTGTCTGTGTCTTATATGTTTGCGTTTGTCTCTTTGTCTCTCAGACTCTCTCTGTCTCTGTTTGTCTGTCTGTCTATCCGTCTGTATGTCTGCATGTGTATTGTGTGGTTGGTTAACAGTTGTGTTTGTCTATTTTTTATCATTGTCTGTCTCCCTCTGTCAGCTGTCTGTCTTCTCTGGTTAACCAACATTCAATAACTGTCTGTCTGTCTGTCTGTCTGTCTGTCTGTCTGTCTGTCTGTCTGTTTCCCACTCTTTACACCCGTCCGTCTTAGATTTAATAAGAAGGGGAAGAAGAACACAAGGAAGACGAACAAGAATAATAAAATATGATCATGACGATTATGATAACGTCGCCGATGATATCACGATCAGTGATCATCTCAACGACATGCAATCAAAGCCCCATCGGTTGATGACTTGTGAATAAGATATCACGCCATAGAACTTACTAATTAATACCAATTAATGATCACTGTTAATTTCTTTCAGTCTACTCGGGTGATTCGTCTAAGATGGCGCCCCTCCTGCACCCATCCCATCACCTGACCGTTCCTCTTCCCGCTGGCTTCTTCGGCGTCCCCTTCGCTGCGTCCCGCATCGCTGCCCCACCGCCTCCCCCGCCGCCAGCTATCCACCACCACCATCACCACCATCCAGGAGTCGCTTCAACGGCCTTCGGCGTCTACTACAGCAAACAACTCCAGCTGGACCCACAACTTCCGGTCTACCTTTCGGAGAACCTCGCCGAGACAGCCGCTCGACTGCTGCTCTTCTGCGTCGGCTGGGCCAAGAACATCCCGTCCTTTGTCCGACTTCCGTTTCGTGATCAGGCGATCCTTCTGGAAGAGTCGTGGAGTGAGCTCTTCCTCATCACCGCTGCTCAGTGGGCCATTCCACTCGATCACGGTACGATGACTGTTTGCTTGCGTTCGTCGTCGTCGTCATTATCATCGTCGTCATCATTGTCGTTGTTGTAGCCATCATCTGCATTGTCATCAGTATCATTATGATAATAAATACGATCGTCGCCATCATCATCATCATCATTATCAGCATCATTGTTGTCGACAATATCATTGATGGTGGTTGTGATGATGATGACGACGATCGTGATGATAATGGTATTGGTGGTGGTTGTGTAGTATAGTGAAATGATTAAGATGATTATGGTTATGATGATGACACTGATCACGATGATGATAATGATGTTGATGATGATGATGATGATTAATTCTGCATTCCTCTGTCAGTGACTATTCCGGCGGCGACTGGTTCGATTGGGAGTGGCATTGGATCTAGTTCCGGTTCTGACGGGAAGTCGTCGTCTTCGCCGGTGGAGGAGGGAGGAGCGAAGATCGTTGCTCAGCTGAGGACGATGCAACAGATCATCAGTCGATTCAATTCGCTCAAGGTCGACTCCACCGAATACACCTGCCTCAAGGCCATCACACTCTTCAAAGCAGGTCAGACAACGACGACGATAATGATGATGATGATGACGACTATGACATCCTAATTCTCCTCCACCGTATCTTTCTTCTCATCATCATGATCATCATGATCGTGATCATCATCATGATCATCCTCAGCATCCTCATCCTCATCATCCTCGTGATCATGATCATCATCATCATCATCATCATCTTAATTATGGATGATAAATTGCTAAATAATATAGGATGCTATAAGATAATAAGAAGACAATAATAGTTATCGTTATTTCCGATAACGATGAAGTAATCGTAGACGTAATCTTATCTGCGTCAAGGTCGAAGGAGGAACAACAATGGCGTCATCATCTAGCGATTCAGGAACTGTGATGATGACTACGACGCCAGTGATTGTAATTGTAAATGCTTATTTATGTAGCGCCTCATCAGAAGAATCACACGACAAATGGTTCACCGACAAATGGTTCACAGACAAATGGTTCACCGACAAATGGTTCACGATCTTCCAGCTTCTAGTTTGAGCTATGTTTTTCATCGACAATCCAGCTACTAGTTTCAGTAATATATTCAACGATAATCTAGTTTCTAGTTTGAGCTGTGTTTTCATCGATCTTCCGGCTTCCTGCAATGTTTTAATTTCGATGAAAATATAGCTCACACTAGAAGCTGGATGAGCCATGAAACTATTGCTCAAACTGGAAGCTGGATATTGTCGTTGAATATATAACTGAAACTAGAAGCTGGAGATCGTGAACCATTGTCCGTGAACCATTTGCCGTGAACCATTTGTCGGTAAACCATTTGTCCTTTAACCATTTGTCGTGACACCCATGGGAGGATGTTCCAGAATGAGCGACCGATCATTGCGAAGCTTCCATGTTTGTTTCATTGTGATGATAATATCGTTGTGGTCGTTGTTGTTGTAGAGTTGTGTGAACTGCGTGACTCGACCCAGATCGAGGACCTTCAGGACCAGGCGCAGGTCATGCTGCGTGACCATACGATGCAACAGTACCCGACGAATAAGTTCCGCTTCGGTAAGCTGCTGCTGCTGCTGCCAGTCCTCAAGGCGATCAGTCCACGTGTCATCGAGACGGTCTTCTTCAGGGCGTCCATTGGAAGCTGCGTCACGGTTGAGCGACTCATCTGCGACATGTTCAAGAACTGTTGATATATACTGACGACTGATTCCCTCGGACAGTTGAAAACTTGTGAGCGAGTGAGTTAGTAAGCAAGTATATGAAAGATGCATTGCTTCACCCTTGTCTGTAGTTTATCCTATCCTTTTCCGTCCTATTTTATCTTATCCCACCCCAACCCTATACTTGCATATCCTATCTTGTCTTTCTTATCCTATTCTATCTTGTTCTTTTTAACCCTGTAAATCCAATCCTATTTATACGCGCTTTCTCCCAGGTTGGACCAACAGTTTGGAATGGGCTTCCTCTTGAGCTGCGGTCTCTTCCTCGAGACTCGTCCACCGCTTTCTTCTCTGCTCTAAAGAATGTTCTCTTTCGCAGGGGTTGGGCTGGGAGCGCCTCTGAATAGTTTCCTCTAAGGGGCGCTATATAAATGCCTATTTGATTGATGGATTGATATTTTATCCGATATTATTTATCAGCGTCTCCTATTTTGCAGTGACCTGCCCCAGTTCAGTTCAACTGAAATTTAGGACTCCAAATATATCTTGCCACCGCACTCAATCCACACCGTAACCAATTAATCATACACAAACGCTCTGCGAACGGATGCTACGATACGCCACCTGTCGGAAGAAGACGGCGAATTAATCTCGGTCACGTGATCTAGTCATTTGGTTCGATAGATGGCAGTCGACAAAACATTACTTTTATTTATCCGCGCTATGTTTGACTATGTTATATTCGCAAGAGGGCAGCACTAATCTCCCGCGTTTAGTGACCGCTGTAAAAAGCATTATAGTCGATTTTTAAATTGCATTCTCTAGCTTGTTCGGACTCTAAGCAAAGTATGCTATGCTGAGAACTGTAAAGAAGTTTCGTATCGACGTGAATGGCTTCTGATATTATAAAATGCCGCTTTAACTGCTGGAATCCAATCTTCGTTTTATTCGTAGATTTCATTGCAATCGTATTTTATGGACACTCCCTATTTACATAAAAAATTTAACGTAGCATAACATTACATGGCATTATATCTATACATATATATCGATAGAGCGTGTGTCTGTCGATAAACGCTATGTCACAAACGGTTTCTGTTCTATTGTGAAACAGAAACCGTTTGTGACGTCAGTAGGCTACTGCGGTCTTGACGACGGCGATCAGAGCATTTTAACTAACGATACATATAGACCTATATACACTACCGTCATAATATGACGGGTAAATACTCCAGTAACATAATAAAAGGTAACGTAACATAGCAAGGGATTAAAGTGGTTCAGAAAACGTGTAATCTGTGCTAGAACCACATATGACTTAATATTTACCTTAGAGGTGCCCGCGCATCGTAATCGTTAAACTCCTAACTTATAAAACGCTACTCATAAGCTAAGCGCAGAGAACCAGATTATGGTCGAGCGCTGCGTCGAGTCAGAGGTACAGAGTGAAGGTCTGAGTCAGGTTTCTAGAAGACCAGGGAGAGAGGGAGCCTCAGGAGGCAGAGGACCTGCTTAGCCGGGTTTCGTTTAGCCTTTGACGAGAGAGACAGCATGCATGGATTGCGGAGAAGTGAATGGATCAGAATAGGAATTCTTGAAGAGTTGAGACTAATTTAGAGTGGAAAGCCGGATGCATAGGCGTAGCTACATTGAGGCAAGAGGAGGCATTTGCCTCCTCTTGGTTTTTTTTAGATTTAAAAATTTTCCTTGGGTTATAGCCCTGCATCCTCAAGTACACCCGATTAGAGGTGGAAGTTGCCTCCTCTTGAACGGAAGAAATTCCCAAAAAAGGTCATCACATTTTTTGACAAGCAGTAGTTGCCTCCTCTTGAATTGAAGTCTGGCTACGCTACTGGCCGGATGAGTGACGGATAGAGGAGTTTGACTGTTTGAGGCAGATGATGGAGCGGCAAGATTCGTAGAGGATAGAAGAAGAATTTGCGGAATTAGGAATAGAAGACATAAGCTGCATGGGTAATTCCCTCTGAATTCACCTCTGAACATTTTAACCCATGGCACATCAGGCCGTGATAACGTATGATGGTTCTGTATTGATGGCTTGTTGTTGGTACCACGGTTAAGCCAAAAACTCGCGTGATACATCAGATCTACAGGTGAATCGCTTGTATGGGAATAATTCGTAAGCATTAGCCGACGAAAATTTGTCTAATTTCTGGATTATGTTGTTCCAACAGTAAAAAGCAATCGCAGTGAAACAATTAGTTAGTTAATTAATAGACTAATGAATTAGCTGGCCGGCGTGGACGGTTTTATATCAATTTATTCTGCATTTCCGTTCAGTTAACAAAACCAGGGATGGCAATTTGCCATGGCAAAAAGTATTTTTGCCGGGGCGCTGGAATAAACCGGTAATAACCGGAAAAACCAATGCAAAAACTTGCAGACTGCAGTTATTTGGACCATGACGAATTCTATAAAAAAATAATAAGACAAACAATACTATGTGCATATTACTCTGAGTCAGCATTCATGGGCGTCCCGGAGATGCCCCCTGGATTTTGCGCACATTTTACAGATATAAAATCTTTTGATTATTATGATTATTACAACAGAGCCAACGCGATTTTCAATGCGAAAAACACTTAATTATTTAGGCAAAGTGTCCTTGACCATTATTTATTATCGAACTTGTCACATGTTCCGTGTTCATTAATAGCTTTCCATGCAAAAACGTCATTTTGCCCCCCCCCCCTACAGAAATTTGCACTCCTTACAAAATTCCTGCGGACGCCCATGTCAACATTGCTTTCTAAAAAATGCTAATCATGTTCTTACAGTTATCAATTTATCAAAGTATCAGTCAGCTAGTGAAACTGTCAGTATCAGTATCAGCACAGGGATCGTCCATTAATCATGGCAATAAATTTTAGGCAGTTTTTAACTCCCTCCCTCCCCCTTGTCAACAACTTTCAAACATTCAAGAACTCCTAATAAAAAAATTTCAAAAGAATTACCCCTCCCCCGACAAAACAAATTATCTTTCCATCGAGAAAGAAACTCAAAATATTGGATTTTCAAAAAGAACCCAGGATTTTCGCATTTAAGAGATTATGTAGCGCATTTTCTCATTAATCTTCGAACAATGAACAAGATAATTTAAAATGAAGAAAATATCGCGTGTTATTAAATTACAGACAAAAAGTTATAGGTCACTCATTAAGACTTACCGAATCTATGGTTGCGTTTTGATTAAATTATTGTTGACGTCAATTTGCCTTGAACACCCCCTCCCCCATGTCAAGAATTGTCAAACTTTTTCAAACCCCCTCCCTCCCCCATTTTGTTGACATAATTAATGGATGACCCCATAGGTTGCCATGTTGATAATGGTGTGACTCCCCAATTCATCACTGAATGAATCTAATGTTCTTTCTTCAGTGTCCGATACCCGAAGACTACCAAGCATTCAGTAACAAGTGATGAAATGGCTGAGGAGCCTTTCAACCTGGCTTCAATGGCATCTGCTGACCTGCATGATGCTTGTTTAGATTTTCGTACTCAGTCAGCATTAGCCACTCATGAAAAGCATCGGCCAGACTTACTTTATCACTATGGAGTTTGTCAAGAGCCGCAGATATATTGACTTCAGCTGTAAAGTGACAAGTCCTTCTTTGTACAGGTTGAAATCTTTTACTAACTGCACTGTTTCATGCTCGTGAATAATAATGTTCAAATATGCAGACCTGCTGCGAACGTATGTGTTAATGCATGTATCGTAATCGTAATCATGATCTCGAGATTTTTACACCGCCCAAAAAGCGAAGTCGCGGGAACCAGATTATTCACAGGCACTCAGTCAAATCATAATCGATAGGCATGCAGGTAATGTAATGTACATGCGGCTTGGTCACAGTTCAATATTAAGACAAGTAATAATAGTAAAAGGAATATTCAGTTTAATATTTAATATTAATTAATATTCCTTATTAATTTTATCAAATCTTACTGTGGTAAAAAGTATTTTTGCCGGCAAAATCTATCTTTTCCAAGCCGGTTTAAAAACCTGCTTTTCCACCGGTTAGCAAAAACTTGCCAACCACGAGCAAAACAGAGGCAAAAAATAAGAATGATGCATCATATACAATTGTATACATCGTATGTCTTTCACTTGTTCGTTGTTTTGTTTGTCTTGGTCTGTGTGTGCTTCATTGTCTGTCTGTCTCCGTCTGTCTTTCTATTGTTGTCTCTGTCCGCATATATAGTTCACTTTCATTGCCAGTGTACATGTTTTACGTGTGCATGTCGGTGTGCGTCTGTCTGCACGTGGGTGTTTATATGCGTATCTGTATGCAACTGTCTACACATGTTTCTGTGTGTGTATCTGTCTACATGTGTTTATCTTTGTGTCTGTTTAAATATATGTGTCTGTGTGCGTGTGTCTGTTTACTTTGCCGATCTTGAGGGACAGAGATAGACGGAGAGAGAGAGACAGACAGACAGACAGACAGACAGACAGACAGATAGAGAGAATGAGAGAGTGATAGAGAGACAGAGAGATTGAGACGATAAGTGCATCACGGCTCGTAGTCATCACTCCTAAATGCTTTTAAATTAAGTGTAAGAGCTGCTGCTGCTGCAGTTGCTATACAGTCGCTGATGGTGAAAGGCTTATGTACACATCTCGTCCAACAACGTCCACCAGGGACCAACAAGGTAGATGGCGGAAGAGCAATGTTGTCGGATATGATACAGGAAGTGCGTCCCACTCATCGCAAAACCCTGAAGAAATCCATTTCTAATAATATCGAGATAATACAGGATTATACCGTAGCCCTTCTCTCTCTCTCTCTCTCTCTCTCTCTCTCTCTCTCTCTCTCTCTCTCTCTCTCTCTCTCTCTCTCTCTCTCTCTCTCTCTCTCTCTCTCTCTCTCTCTCTCTGTCTCTGTCTCTGTCTCTGTCTCTGTCTCTGTCTCTGTCTCTGTCTCTGTCTGTCTGTCTGTCTGTCTGTCTGTCTGTCTGTCTCTCTCTCTCTCTCTCTTCTCTCTCTCTCTCTCTCTCTCTCTCTCTCTCTCTCTCTCTCTCTCTCTCTCTCTCTCTCTCTGTGTCTACCTGGTATCGTGTATATGTCTGTTTATGCGTTTGTGTATGTGCATGTGTGTGAGGCTACGTTTGTGTCTGCGTATCTGTGTGTGTATGTGCGCCTGTCTGTCTGTCTGTCTGTCCGTCTGCGTGTCTGTTTGTCTAATCCGGAGTACATGTATTCGTGACTGTTTCATTCGGACGAGCTTCGTTTTTTCCTTCATCGTTATCGTCGTTCGTTTTCTTTTTATTCATCTTCCGCTCTCAGTGTTTGATGTGGGTTACCCAAGAGACACAGAGAGACAGAGACATAGACAGAGACAGAGAAGAGAGGCAGAGACAGACAGACAGACAGAGACACAGAGACAGACAGAAACACAGAGACAGACAGAGACAAGAGACAGAGAAGAGAGGCAGAGACAGAGACAGAGACACAGAGACAGAGACACAGACAGACACAGACAGAGACACAGACACATAGACAGAGAAGTCCTGTCCTGGAGCAGAAGGGAAAGTGGGAGTGCAGTCGAACGACATCAGAAGGATCCAGGAATAGCATGAGGTTCAAGTGGCACTTGGCGACACGAAAGATAACAGCATCAACGGATTCATTTATATACGCACACACATACATACATACGTACATACATACATACATACATACATACATACATACGTACATACATACATACATACATACATACATGCATACATACATACATACACACATACATACACACACATACATACATACATACATACATGATACATACATACATACATACATGTCATTATCCGAAATGTTAAAAATTTCGTCTCCGAAAAACAAAAAATTTTTTTTCCCAAAATTCGTTGTAAGTGTTTTTTTTAGTCACGTACATAGTTAAATTTAACCAATTTGAAAGAAATCCACTATATTTGTAATCATAAGTTAATTTTTTTGCAGAATTTATAAAGTCAAAATGCCTCTTTTTTCATTACATTCCGACCTTTTTGTGTAATCATATTTAATCACAAAGACCTGAAATATTCCTCTGGTGCTCATAAAATGGCAATTTCCTAAAAGTAGATGATGCCAGCATTAAGTAGGAATACAACAGGCCTTTCCTTCACATATAATATTAGTCTGGTGTCAAGAAATTAAGACATTTTTCGAAATTATTCAAAAAAAGAAATATTATTTTTAGCTTCAGAAAAAAATCTGTGCAGCATTAGCTATAAATGTATGTTATATGCATTAGATACAAGTTGAACAACAATTTGAGAGTTGCTACTAAATTCTAATTACATGCAATTTATTTTTATATCAAATAATTCAAATAAAATACATGTAATTCACTCTTAGCAATGCGTCATTACCATCCGTGGCAAGATGCGACTGTCATGAGAAAATAGCAGAAATCTGATGTATTCGGATGGTAATGATGAAAAACAACGCTGGATGGTAATGACAAAATGATGAAATTTATGACAGCCGTCAAATATTTTCACTTGAATTACTCTATCAGATAAGTAATTTAAATCAGTTCAACAAAAGCGGTAAATAAAATAAGTTATCAATGTTATAATCTACCTAAACCATGAAATACAACACGAGATGGTAATGAAACAGAAATTTACTTTTTTTGTAATTTGGAACAACAAACTTAAATTAAAAATAAAACATTATGAATTTCAACTCAAATCTGTGTGATTCCATTAATAGTTGACAATATCTTGTTCCTGATGTTTCTTTTAGTAAATAAGCACGTTCTCTAAAAGTTATATAGGCTTCCCAAAAATTGAGATGGCTATGATGCTTACTTCTATGGAAAGTATAAATAGGCCCAAAAAGAAATAAATGTTACGAAAATGAGTCTAAATGTTTAATTATTGCATATGCTAGCTACTAATTAATCAAAATAATATACCTTTGTTACAGGTCGTAATGGAATAAATTTGCGTAAAAGCTGAATTTAAAGCATTGTACACCGTCTCGGACATTGGATGGTAATGATATTTTGTATACATTTAGTAATTTATTTCTAAATTTCCAAAATCTAGCAGCTAAAACAATGATGGGAAATGTTAATCTGCTCATTCTTTGAAGGATAGGCAAAAAAATTTGAAGAAATTATCGAAAAAACTCAAAAAACCAGCATGGGACATCAATTCTGCACTTTTCGGATAATGACCCACATACATACATACATACACACATACATACATACATACATACATACACACATACATACACACACATACATACATACATACATACATACAAATGTATATACGATCAGTGGGGGCGCCAGGATTTCAGGTTTGGGGGGGGGCTGAAGCCTTAAGCTCTTTCCTTTCTCCTTCCTCCTTTGTAGGCATTGTAAAGCTTCAGAGGTTTCCAGCGTTTCGTTTGGGGGGCTGAGCCACAGTTTGGAGGGGCTAAGCACCCCCTAGCCCACCCCTGGCGCCGCCACTGTATACGATGCATTATGCTGTGTATATATGTTTATGCTGTATACGTAATAATACATTCGGACATGGGCGTCCCGCAGGACTTTTTCTAGGGGACAAAAATTTCTTGGGGGCAAAGTTTTGTAGGCGGGCAAAATTTTTGTATGGGGAGCAAAATGACATTCCTTGCATTCCTTGCAATATTCAGCTTACCTAAATAATTAAGTGTTTTTTAGCGTTGAAAATCGGGACTGTTGGAATAATCCTAATAATCAAAAAATGTTATTTGTTAAAAATATTTTCAAAATCCAGGGGCAAATGCCCCTTCCCCTCCGGACGCCCATCCATGCAGACCTAAATACATGCAGACCTAATTACACGCATACCTAAATATTCACACGCAATTTACACGTGTATACTACACATGCCATCTGCGTGCTTCAGTCCAGAGATACCAATAAACGTATCAGTTATTATCTGCTTGGTTTTAATTTCCGCTAGTTAAACAGGATATTAAACACGTTTTAAAATGAGTATTTTTCATTACCTGCTATTTATCAGTTTCTAATTTATTTTTTATCACTGAAATAGGCCCACCCCGTAGTTTTCGCTTTTTCTGATTGATTTCTGATTGATTTCTTTTTTCTTTTTTTATTGAGACAATTTGACGTACCTGTTCCGTCCTCTATCAGTAACTATTTGTTCCTATATGTCTCTGTGTCCATTCGTTCGGATATGTATATGTGTCTGTCTTTATGTGTGTGTCTGTGCATGTTTGTCTGTGTGTCTGTGTGTCTGTTTGTCCGTGTGTATGTATGAGCTTGTGTGGACATTTGTTTTCAGGAAATGCGTTGTGTGCATGACATTGTAGCGTGCTCCCCACTGTTTGTCTTGGTTGATTTCTACCAGGTCCTCTTGCAAATAACTGGTCTGACACTCTTAAATTGCTTGTGAGAAGGGGCAAAGAACTGAAGACTCTTGACTCGTTTTCTGCAGACAAGGTTCTGTTTTTGTACTCACTGCGCGTGTTTTGGATTGGCACTTGTCAATACAGAGATAACAAGAGATAACAAAAGATAACAAGAGTAATTTATATACACGTATATATATGTGTATATATATATATATATGACGCTGGACTTTTTTTTATCTTTTTAGGAAAGTAAAAGCATATATATATATATATATATATATATATATATATATATATATATATATATATATATATATATATATATATATATATATATATATATATATATATATATATATATGACGCTAGATCTTTTTTCTCTGCATTTGTTATTGCCGTAACCTTGTTTTCTCTCCTATATGTTCGCTGTCATGATGTGTTTGCTACGTCTCCGAGGACGTCGCCTCATGTTGTTGCCAGTGGAAACTGCTTTTATTTTACCGTCCTTCTGATGCCTAATCACATTATCTAATCTAACCTGCCATGTCTTATATATATATATATATATATATATATATATATATATATATATATATGTATATATATATAATTATATATATATATAATTATATATATATATATAATTGCCATAACCCAATTAATTCTACAAATCAACATCTCCTTCCAAATCAAAAATAAATATCACGTGTTTGTCTTTTTTTCTGGGGTCGATGACCTGAACCCTGACCATCGCAGTCTTAAACATAGGCGGCGATCATGGGGGGGTTCGAGGGGGACATGTCTCCCACCTTTAAGAGCGGGGGACACGCCATACATTTGTCCCCCCAAATTTTGAAGAAACACCAAAAAGGCGGAGAAATGTAATTGCGCGTGAGGGTTTTCGCTGCCTTTTTGACCAGATGAGGTAAAAACTCTATTTTTAGGAGAAGAGCCCACCCCCCGAAAATTCTCAGAAAGAAGAAGAAATTCGTAAAAAGTCAACATTTTGGGGGATAAATAAAGGTTATCAATTTTGTTGACGAATTGATAAAAAAGGTAATGAGGTTATTGTTGGGAGACCCGAAAAAAGTAGCGAAAAGAGGTAAATGACTAAAAAAAAGGTCATCAACTTTTTTGGAGATGAATTCGTAGAAAAGGATCAAGTTTTTGTGGAGATGAATTCCTAAAAAGTAACAAAAAATTTGTTTTCGGACATGAATTCAAAAAAAGGTCATCGACCAGACCATAGCCGACTTTGTCCCCCCCCCCACCTCTCAGACAAGATCGCCGCCATTGGTCTTAAACTATCAAATTTTGCGATATAGTTTATCCTCTTAAAAAACATTTCTCTGATCTCAATTTTATCAGTGGAAAATGTAGGTAAATGTAGTTTCGAACCGCTTGAGTTGTGAATAAAGCCGACTCTAACAACGGTAAGTGAATATTGTTACCGACAGTGACAACATTCCTTCCTATTTAGAAGTGTAAAGTAAGACAATTTTAGGCACGTAGCATTTTCACCAGTTTCAAGATTTTTACTACGTTAAAATACGACGCGTATTTTTACCGGTAAAAAAATCGGAAATTTTACCGGTAAGCGGTGGCAAAATTCAGCCGCTCCTGCACCTGCACCTGCACCTCTGAGTTGAGATCAGCATTTTACGCTAATTCAAACCGAGAACTGGTTATGGTTTCGCTAGTTACGCTTAGGTTTTAGATTCGGAGATGCGGAAGCTCTTCATGATCAAATTAACCACTTCCGGTGAGATATAATTTCACATCACTAGTGTCATCTTCGTGATGACGCCTTGACGCGTGCAGTCTCTGGTCTAATTAGGGAAGCTAATTAGAGAAGATGTGAGAGTGTTGCAGCGAAAAGCCCTCAAGAACGACCAAAATGGAACGAAATACAGTTGAGCTGCATTTATACAAGTAGTTCCACTTGAATTACTTAATTTGATCCATAGGGTCCATGAATGTGTGAGGGGATGGATGACCAAGCGTGTGTACGTGCGTGCGCGTGGGTTGGTGGGTGGGTGGGAGAGGCTGCCTTCGCAACAGGTCCCCTACGCCAACCGCGTCGCGGATTTAGAATAGCTGAATTGCATCTCGTGGGGTAAGATCTGGTTAAGAGGCCGTAACTGCTACCACCTTTCGTTGTATCTGTAGTGACTTCTCAAGTACATTAACACACGAAATTATACATCGATTATAAACTCATGAGCAACTGATTCGTAGGAACAACAGTGTCTGGCAAAACGA
>OY744603.1:86372971-86447971 GCA_963556255.1 Allolobophora icterica | reverse complement strand
TCATTTTACCTTGAACAATACAATACAATACAACTGTATTTTATATTGCCATCATTCCAAAGTTAAAAAGTGCACACGACCATACGAGTGAACATCGATGGCGCTGAGCAACTGTGAGTAAAGGACTTGCTCAAGGTCTATACACAGTAACTGCCTTAGTAGAGGCTCGAACCCGTACTCTCCGCGTTACAGGTCGAACGCTTTAACTAATCGTGCCACACCTTACTGTACATAGAAGAGTTTTATTGGTGGAGGGAGGGGGTGACAGAGACGCACAACGTCTGTGTAAAAACTAATAATTCCGACTTTGTTTCATCTGTACAGTAATACAATTTACTGAATTTACGGAATGTGCCGAATAAATTACTTACGATTTGAGCGTTGTTACAGAGATGGTCCCGTTTAACCAGTGGCGGATCCAGGATTTCTTGCGTCGGGGGCAAGAGTTTTTTCTGAGGGGCGCCACGTTTTAGGGTGAATTGGTAATTAAACTTTGAAAGATAGTACATGTAGGCTATATTTGAAATAATATCACGTGTAGACGACGAGTATATACTATCCTATATAAAACTGTTTCAAAGTGATGAAATGTTTCGGGACAAAGTTGTTGCAGAATCATGAAGCATTTAAATGAATTGTTTTCTACGAGACTTCATCAGTGCAAAGCGATTGATAGTTGCTTCGAAGTCAATATTCTCAGCCAGTTCTCTTTCGATCGATATTAACGCTAGTCCAGACAGGCGTTTATTCGTCATGGTGGATCGCAAGTAATTTTATATTATTTTCAATCTGCTAAAACTTCTTTCCGCAGTAGCCGACGTAACAGGAAGAGTTAGATATATTTTATAAAGTACCGGGTACTGATAGATTCGGGAGTCCTGGTGCCATCTGTTTTTCTATCAAAAACGGGAACACCTCTCTGATTTGCAGCTCACTGGGAAGAGATGGTCGTATTGTTGCGTAAACATCTCTAAATGTATCATATTCGCAAACTGCTTCCTCAATATTGATGTCGTTTTTGTAAATTTCGCAGAGATTTCGAAATGAGTCTTTATTCTGTTCGGATATTTGCGATGGTTCGAGACAATAGAAATAAGTAACTGTACTGCGAAAATCAGCAAATCGTTCATCCAACTGCGCCAGAAGTGTATCCAGAAATAATCAAATAATCAAATACCAAATAATCTTTCTTTCGTAGCAGTTTAATCCAAAGTTTTATTGGTGGAGAATCGACTTCTGTTAATATCCAAAACGCCGTATGTGTGATTTGGGTTTGGATGCTGACAGTCGGACTGCACTAGAAATTTGATATACTACAAGCTCTTGGAGTAATGGATTGGTACCCGCCAGCAGTTGGATAAGCTGGACCTGGGGTCTCTCTCCTCTGAATTTCCCACCTTCGTCTTCTCCACCTCCGTTCGGAACTTGGGGTGGTCCTGGACCAAGAATTGACTTTTGTGCCGCATATCGCGGCCCTGACTCGTTCCTGCTACTATTGCCTGCGCCAACTACGGGTGGTGTCCCGCTCTCTCTCTCCTTCTTCTGCTTCCACCTTGGTCCATGCCTTCGTTGTTAATCGCCTAGACTACTGTTCCTCTCTCTACTTTGGGCTTCCACAGGTCCGATTGCATCCCTTGGAGGGGGTCTTGCGGGCTGCTGCTCGCTTGGTGGGCGGTGTCCCCAAGTATGGTCACATCTCTGCGTACATGCGGGATGCCCTCCACTGGCTTCCGATCCAGCAGCGCATTCACTATCGAGTCTCCTGCATAGTGTGGCATTGTCTTCTCGGCATGGCACCAGCTTACCTTCTGTAGCTCTTTACCCTGACCTCGGCCTGCTCTGGTCGCCGATCTCTGCGCTCGGCTTCCAGAGGTGACTTTGTGGTCCCTCGTGCACGCACTTCCACTAAACAGCATAGGGCTTTCTCGGTCGTAGGTCCTTCTCTGTGGAACGGCCTACCATCTGACCTGCGTTCTTTCCCACGGGATATGTCTAGTACCTTTTATAAGAACCTCAAGACTTTCCTTTTTGACCGGGCTTGGGTCGGGAGCGCCTCTGAGTAGTTGCCTTGAAGGGGCGCTATATAAATTCCGTTGATTGATTGATTGATTGATTGATTGATTGATCCCGACTGTATGCTAGTTTGATGATGGATCATGGACATGTTCAAGCCTGCTTGATACTGGCGCTGGCGATGTTGGGAAGGGATCATACAGATGATGATTGTGCAGACATGTTGTGTGTGGAAGACTGTTGTACTTTGGAACTTAGCGTCTACAACTCTACATCCTTAGACACGTTGCTCTCTTGGAGAGCACTGGTCAATTCAGGGTCATGCCAATCTTCCTTGTCATGTCTCTCTACCCCTCTCGGCTTACACATCTTTTCCCCACTATTAGAATTCATTTGCTTTTAAAAAATTCACTCCACCCTAACGATTGGCTTTCTTTTGTAGGCTTGAACTGCACTGCATTTGAAAAACCAGCAACTGAGAATCAAACGGACTAGATCATCGAGAAATCACTTTCCGGTTGGAAAGTCAACAACAATCATCTCGAAAGACTTCTACAGGAAATATCTAATGTTCTGTCATCCGAGACACATATACACAGAACACGTCGATCATGGATCCAGTTACCGGCTTCCTCCAGACAGGCAACGTAACCTTGACCTTGCCAGTGGAAGCGACTTGGAACGCCACCACGAGCCCGGTCGTCGATCCAGACAACGTCCTGGGTAAGATCGGCGCTGCCGTCATCGTCCTCATCATCATCGTCGGACTGACTGGAAATGTTCAGGTTCTTGTCGTCATCGCCAGATGTCCCCGTCTCCACCGGTCCTACAACGTATTCATCGCTTCCCTGTCGGCCACGGACCTCGTCTTCAACGCCCTCATATTACCCTTCTTCGTCGACTCCTACCTGTACCGTAGCTGGCGCTACCCCAACTCGCTGTGCCAGTTCCTCACGTACTTCGGGGCGATGATGCTCATGACCTCTGGCCTGCACATTGGTCTGATCGCCCTCAACCGATACTTTCTCATCGTCCACCCCCGTCGCTTCCTAGACGTGTCCTCGCGGTCCGCAATTGCCTGCCAGGTAGCCTGCATCTGGATCGTGGCCTTCTTCATCGTACTCCCCGGCGCATTTGGGTGGCACGCAGCCGTCGGGTACTCGGACCAGCTCGGCCGGTGCAACTACCTACGAAGCGAGTCGCGAGTCACGCTGTCTGTGATCTTCTGCGTAGGGTTCCTCCTGCCGTGTGCCATCATGGGATACTGCTACATTGTTATCTGGAGAACGGCCACCCGCAGTGAACGTCGAATCTGCCTCCACCGAACTAAACTCCCTGGTGGCAGACAGCCCCTCGATTTGCCTCACAACCAAGCCCTGTCGTCCGATGTCCCTGCGGAGTCCGCAAGTTTTCTTCGCAAGCAACAGTTGGTGTTGCTTCCCAGGGAACCCGCCAGTTCTACCCGCGGCGGCTGCAGGCAAACTCTGGGGTGTTTTGGCGCCAAGTCGCTGGGCTTCGTCCAAGGAGAGACTGTAGTCGGGTCTCCCAGAACGAACCCTCTGGCATCCCCTGGATCGCTAAAGTTACCGGGGTCTCTGGTGTCTCCAGGGCCCTTTGTGTCTCTAGGGCCTATAGTGTCTCCAGGTCCATTAGGGTCTCCACGGCCTTTATTATCTCCAGGGCCCTCACCGTCTCCGGGACCTTTAATGTCTCCAGGTCCATTAGTGTCTCCAAGGCCTTTAGTACCTCCAGGGCCTATAGCGCATCCAGGGCCTCTACTGTCTCCAGAGCCATTTGTGTTCCCAGGGCATTTCTGCAAAGAGCCCATGGGACCCTTATCCCAGGAAGCGAAAGAAGACCTGGGCAACGATGGTTTGAGTCGACCCAGAGGAGGTGAGTCCCTCGCAGCACCGAGCATCATTGGTCAGGCGCCAGATGAGAGAGGAGCAGTCGCCGTTGAGCCACTTCATCCCCATCTCATCGAGCAACAACAAGTCACGTCCGCCGTTGACTGCGGTAAGTTTCTAATCTCACCTGATCTGATCCACTCCAATCTAATCTAATCTAGTTCCGTCTTATCCAATCCATCCAATCGACTGTACTTTAATCAGTCGACGTCCAGTATATTATAGGTCAGGCAAACCAGAAGTTTCTTAAACTGACCTGACCTAGTTCTAGTTCATCCACGTCATAACCTAATTTAACCCGAACTCACCTGACCTAATGAAATATCAGTAATCATAAGAAGAATCTGAACTGCCCTGAACTAAGTTGAAATAAATTGACACAGTCTGACCTATCTAATTTAGTATGAACTCTCTTTTCAGCCGTGTTCGGGCCGGGAGCGCCTCTGAGTAGGTATCTCGCAGAAGCGCTATATCAAGTTTAGATTGATTGATTAATTGATAACTTAATTTCATCGGACCTAATTTCGTCCAATCTTTTGCAGTGAGACTTATCTAACATAAGGTACATCAGACTTGTTGTCCTCGAGATCAAGGTCTTGGTCTCGAGTTCACTCGAGTTCGTTTTAGAAGTCTTGGTCTTCGTTTTGGTCTTGACACCAAAAGTCTTGGTCTTGGTCTTGAGGTTAAAGTCTTGGTCTTGAGGTTCAAAGTCTTGGTCTTGGTCTCGCAAGGCCAAGACTAAGACCGGCTGTCAATATGAACAGTCATTTAACAAAACTCAAGAATTTAAAAATTTATCAAGCCTGTTTGCATCATAACCTACGATAAATACCTACGGACAGATGCAAGTCTTGTTGGTCAGGAAAACCAGTCGGCACCAGCACCTAAGTTATGCTGTGTCTGGAAGCCCTGCCGAGACTTTTTCTGAAGCCAGACGGTCTGATAAACCATGAGAGGATTTCAGAAAGGCTCACGATTTGTACATTTACATCAAGTGCTTAAAAAGCTACTGTGTGTGCCAGCGACTTCAGGACCTGTAGAACGTATTTTTCACATGGCGGAATTTTTATGAGGCCCCACAAGGCACGTCTTGGTCAGAAAATTCTGAGCGAATTGGTTTTTATACAATACAAAGGCATTTGGAATAAGATTTTCCACGAAGGACTTTTGTAATACGAATTCGGAATTCTCTGCAGTCTGCATTTAAAGTTAATTTGCCTGAATAAAATAAAAGACTCACATTTTCATTAAAATAGCGAGTAGTCCGACTTGACATTTAAAAAAAGAAGTCTTGGGCTGAATGTGATTTTTTGGGTCTTGGTCTCGGTCTTGGTCTTGAGGTTCAAAGTCTTGGTCTTGGTCTTGAGGTTCAAAGTCTTGGTCTTGGTCTTGGTCTCGAGGTTCAAAGTCTTGGTCTTGGTCTTGAGGTTTAAGGTCTTGGTCTTGGTCTTGAGGTTCAAAGTCTTGGTCTTGGTCTCGAGGTTCAAAGTCTTGGTCTTGGTCTTGAGGTTTAAGGTCTTGACAACAAGACTGACATACATTAAACTCGATTTGACCCAATTTAACCATATACGTAATCCGACTTAATCACATCGTAATGTAATCTCATCCAATAAGGCATCGTCCTTAATCTGTGCAACTCTTGTGCTCCAAGGTATCAGGTTTCGTCACTAATCTAATCTAATCTAATCTAATCTAATCTAATCAAATCTGCTTTTAATGTCATCTGATAAAGTATGGTATTGTCCTGACTTTAGCTGCTGCGTCAGATACAGCGACAGTCCTTCGCTCGAAGACAACAGATGCCAAGCCTTCCGCCTGCTGCCTCGAGTTCTGGTGCACTCAAGCGGAACCATCCGTCACGGTCAGCTACACCGACTGTGACAGTCGAGCCTCGCAGGCCCCGAAGGACGACGACGATGACGACGATGACGTCGACCGTAGCCGATCGCAGATCAACCGTATCGGTCGCAAGATGGCGTCGTCACGGTGGCGTCGCCAATCGATTGCTGGAAGAGGTCGTCTCAGTTCGTTGCGGATGATCCTCGTCGTGTTCCTGGCGTTCGTATTGACCTATCTACCGTTCACGCTGATGAACCTGTTCGATGATGGTAGCAGACTACATCGCAGCTGGTACATGACGGCATCGCTTGGATTCTGGGCTGGGTCCTGTGTCAATCCCATCATCTATGGTATCATGAATAAGCAGTTTCGTACGGCCTATGGAGCTCTTTTGTCTATTTCGATTTGCTGACAATTGGTCGGAGCGCCCGCCACCGAACATCGAGTTTCTCGAGTGTGTGTGTGTGTGTGTGTGTGTGTGTGTGTGTGTGTGTGTGTGTGTGTGTGTGTGAGAGAGAGAGAGAGAGAGAGAGAGAGAGAGAGAGAGAGAGAGAGAGAGAGAGAGACAGACAGACAGACAGACAGACAGACAGACAGACAGAGACAGAGACAGAGATCTTAGTATATGCTGTAATTGAGCGAACGCCGTATAGCTTATACAGTAACCGAATCACTCCTCAGAAGGCATATCGACGGTCTCTCCCGGAAGACACGCCCAACGACGCTGCACTTAACTTTATTGTGCAGATAGTTTCGTCAATGGAGTACACGGGGACTTCAAATGGCGTGGCATGCACTCAAACGGGAAGCGTTGGTGAAGTACCTCACCCGATCAATTCATCGAAGAAAGAACAGGGTCGATGGTCGCCATAGAAGCGTATAAATTCATATTACAGAGCAGCATCAGCTCCAGAAGACCACTTCGATTTTAGTCCATCAATGACGTCTGCTCGATTCGGACTCCTGCATCATGTCATACCTTCGTCGGACCATTGACCGACTTCACTGGCGGCTACCATGTTTGGCAGGTGGGGGGTGGGGTCACGGGACACTTTTGGACTGGTAAAAGAGAGGTGAACTGGAGGTGGACTGGTAAAAGAGAGGTGAAAAAGTTTTCGAGAAATTTGTTGACTTTTTTGTCCTCTTCAAAATTGGGGGAGGGGACAACTGCATACTGTGTCCCCCACTGTTAAAGGTGGGTGTCTTGTCCCCCTCGATCCACCGGGATCGCAGGCCATGACCGACTTGCATACTGTCAAGAGACACCTTGACCTACTTACTAGATACGTGACTCGTCACATCTTCGTGACTTGGACTACCTGCATGACTAAAACAGCTGTGTGAAAGGACTGCCTGCGTGATTCGACATAATAGTCCACTGCGTTTCAACCGACCGCGTCAACCTTAGCCCTCAAATTATACGTTGTTCAAAGCATGACAAGAGTACTCCACAATGCCATATGCGCGCGATTGTCAATACGGCCGGATTTCCATACAGGGTCTATGTCGACGAGGATGAACAACGCCGCCAAAGAGCACTGATCAATTCGTTTAAAGAGCGTAAACGTAGGTCCGGACGCGGCAGTCTTTGAACTTCATCAAACGCCCGGCAAGCGGCGGGCGGTTGAACATTTAGTTCAAAGACGGTGGTGGTGCCACTTGGAACCGCGTGAACGGAGCCAACATCCACTTCCTCGCCGATCTCCAACGACGATTCCTGTTTGCTGCCAGTGCCACAAAGCAGTCGAATGCATCGATTTCTGCCACACGTACTATGATGACTTTCACTGGTCCGTGACAGCGTTTGATTTTATAAGGCCCGGTGAACAACGTGTCTGGGACTTTGGCAAGCGCCCTTCATACGGTCTGTAGGCGACCTCAAACTTCTCCAGTTCCAACCGTTCCCCTAAATCTTCAATGTAGGTCAGGTATTAAAGTGGGTCGGATCGAAACGTTCTCATGGGATGAGCGATTGGTGTTTTTCTTCGACCAGTGAGCACTGAGCAATGAGTGAATGATAAACCGACTGGCAAAGTTGGTCGGGATTACCTTCTAAACAATATGTCACGTTTTAACTGGATTCTCTGATCGGCAGGGAATTGTCGGGGGAGGAGCTTGGGGGGGTCAACCACCAAGTCTTTCTTAGGACCCCCAGTTGTCTTCATTGCACACCCCTTGGGGTCGCTTCCAACCCACTCAGTTGTGCTAAGTAGATTTAGCATTACCGAACCCCGAGTCTCTGACAAAGAAAAGAAATTTTCATAGTGTATCATGTACGCATTTTTGAATTTCCTCACCAAAGGAATTGATTTTGATTGAAGTCGATCTGACTAGCAAAACTGCTAGCGTTGAAATCAACTGCTTTCAAATTTCGTTGACATCAGTTTGTAAAATATGGATAAAATGTTCAACCCCTCCCCAGTCTTTTATATACAATTCCCACACTCCTGATAGGTGAGAGACAGAACAGTGATTGCAGAATGCGGGCGATGTGTTTGTATTATTAGTATGTTATGGTATGAATAAGTTATATTATTAGGTTATTATTGCGCATGCGCAGGTACGTGTTTGTAGGCCATGTCAGTGATGGGGGTATAAAGGGCATTTTAGGAACCCTTCAAAACGGTTATGGATAAGGCGGTCTATAAGGGCTTAATTAGCAATAATATAGGGGCCATCCATTTAGTAAGCACGCATGGGTGGGGGGTGGGTTAACCCAAATACATACATTTGCGTATGGGGTGGGTCCACCGATAATGTACGTACGCATAGGAAACGGGGGTGGGGGCCTATAATTTCTCTATATTGACCTTTAAATTGATTGGCCTTCAAATGAGCCACAGTTCAGTTTTCAGTTATCAGTCAAGTACTACTGCAGACGTATTGTTTGTTTCTGCGCGGAATAAATCGATCTGACCATAAGATTGGGGGGGAGGGAGGGGTGCATCAAGCGTATGTACGCAGGTGGGGGTATAAAAAAGTACACGTGCGAACAGGAGTGGGCCAATTTTTCCGGATTTCTGTGTACATACTATAAAATGGATGGCCCCATACAAAACAAGACGATATTCATATAGCAACGAGACTAGAAGAGTACACAGAAGTCTGACGTCATGGGAAGGTATGTATTACCATAATCACCACATGTTCCAGATTAGAAAACATAATATTATTTTCGTCAAATAACCAACAATAAGCCAGAAACTTAAAACATAACAGAAGCCAAAATTTCTCAGAAAGCAACAGTTTTCGTTTCCTTTTGAACGAAACGTATTTCTATTGATTGTAAATACTTGCCGAGTACCCTGTTCGACTTCAATTTAGTAACAAAATATGTTAGGACCAAATTTGTTTTAACAGTATTCCCAATATGCACAGATGCATGTAATTACTATGCCACAGCACAGACATGTTATATATTGGGTAAAAAAAGAGGCTGAAAACAATACCCATGTTGGTGGCCAGTTGGGGTTTCATTGAAATGAAGCTACAAGAGCCGATGGTATTGTCATAAATACATCAACGTGGGTTTGTTTTAAAAGTACACAAGAAACTGGTTATAACACAGGCTTTGAAAGCCGTATATCAAGAACCATCTTATGACGAGGTCATATTATAATGCATTCATGTTCATGGGCGAGTTAATTTTGGGATCCAAGAAGCAGGGTCATACAGGATCTGGACGGCGGCGGAATGACGTGGGAGGAGGCTGAGAAGACTGCGGAGGACAGAGTGGTGTGGAGGAGCTGTGTCACCCGATGTGCTGTCAGCGCGTGGAAGGACTAAGGTCTAAGGTCCATGAGGTCGAGGAGACCATGTTAGGCCCAATATCAGAATTTGTTTCATTATGAAGTGTGTTAAAACAAGTCTCCATTGTATATGCAGTTATGCATGTCCTCTAGTAGATTTATACCTTAACTTGAGTACCAATAACATTTTCATTGCCATCACATTACTTCAGACGAATTACATTACAACTACATTAATTTAAATCTCGATTTTGTTGTCCGAGATGCAACATCAACAACAGCAGAACTGTATCAACAGAAAACCTCCTATTTACTATTGTTGTTCTGTGTAATCGATTGCAACGTTATGTTGGAAAATAGTTATCCAGTGTCGTCTACAGTGAAACCTCATTATGGTACAGACTGCTATTGCACAAACCCGATCACAGTGTACATGCTCAAGTGTGGCAGTGTTACACACCCTTATAACAGAGGAACACTAACAGTGATGCATTGGGGCCTCATTAATTCACTTCCTACCTTGAAAAAGCAGCCCAAAACTCAATATTTCTCCTCGGCTTTCAAGCACTTGGATATCCGACAGCATCTTCTCCTGGCGACCGACTCTATCCACGTCTCAGATTCACATTTTGGAGTGACCACGCACATGTTACAAATTTAATAAATAATAATAATTAATACACAGCCTTTGATAGTCGGCATCACAAAAACTTGACACAGAACTGTGAATCAGAGGCATGGTTAGTCAGCTATGTGATTATGATGCATTTGGATATCCAGATGTTTGAAAGCATGCCAAAAATAGTGAGCTTCGAGGCATTTTTTGTGAAGGACTTGAGGCTTCAGAGATTCTGGCAATTGGTTCAGTTTCTCGAGGCAGCAGCATGTGCTGCACAAGAGCCCATGACAGCATAGTGGCTTACCAACACACAAGTTAATGTCTTAATCTGAATTCTGCAGGAAGCCAATACAGCTGACAGAATAGGGCTCGTGAGTTTGTTCGAGGTGCATGCATCATTACAGTAATGCTTTGTTCAGTACGGTTAAAGGTTATGTTCTAACACTGAATTAAATTTGGAATCAATGGCCCTGTGTAATCAGAATAAGCATTATAACAATTCACGCCACAAGGAGGTTTTAGCGTAATGCCACAATGCCCACAAACGTCAACTGTCCGGCATTAAAGGACAGCACAATCATTGTGTCAACAGACCAGACACTTTAAACAAAATAACATTTTACAAAAGGACACATTCGCTGTCTGACCACAAGCTACAACAGCCCTATGCACAAGTTTACCAGACATTTTGTCTACGAAGAGCAATCGAGACAAACTGGCAGACACTAATTTCAAGAATGCATGCAAGTCTCCTGAAATCTATAAACATGAGGAAAACAATAACAACTTTTCACTGTAACCCAATCAAACCCAATCAAAATGCACACAATTCTAAACAAACTAAAAAAAATGATTATCTACTTAGACCAGTTTTTTAAATCAAACTAAAACACCATTAGTATTTTCAGCTGTTCTGTGCAAAATTCAATAACATAAAGACGCAGCAGTTAACAATCAAACGTTACAGAAGTTCTCGTCAGCAGACTTCGGCAGCAGTTAATCACATATTTCATGTTAACTCTAACAGTGATATCACATCAACGTAAATCAATCCTGATAGAATATATTACCAATTCGTATCATTTCGTTAACACAATTAAAACGTGGCCACAGTTCGATAGCGCAACAGTCATAGAACGTACACAAAATGAGAAATTCTTGACTTTGCAGTGGATCAGCTCATGTCAGAAAAAAGCAGTCTGGTACCAATCTCTATCACAAGTAAACTGTGAGCTCCGAACAAGTTGGATAGCTAAAGGATCCAAAAGGTTAGAGCTCTACAACATATCCGCCGCAACAAAGACTATGAGACTACATTTCCCAATACGTGGGTGAGGATCTGAACACTGCAACATAGATAGATTCTTCCCTTTCAAGATCTTTCTCAAGATAATTGCAAATTTTTTTAAAGATCAGTAGTCTTAGAGATGTGTGAATTTGGCTGAAAAAGTGCTGTAGAAACAGCGCATACAAAACTGGGAAATTGTAGGTAAAAATGCGCAAACACAGCAGTCTAATTCAGATAGTTTTGATATTGTCTCAAATATTCTTCTTAGGTTGAGTAGATATTTGCATCTTTAGAGTGGTACAGAAACAGTGATTTGCACCATATACCTTCAGTTGGCACCAATCAAGTCATTGCAAGCTGCTTGGAAATTGCAGCCATTGGTTTAGGAACAGGTGCCATTGGCTCAGAAACTACACCAAATGGTGCAGGAGGTGCAGCTTATGTAGCAACATCGAAATGCAGCACTGGGATCTGAAGAAGGGTCAAATACACAATACGGAGCATCCAACTGCTAGATGTAGCATCTGGACTATGAAATTGTAGCATCAGGTTTAAGTGGCTCCATGGACTCATAGTCGCCGAAGTAGTCAGGAAAGGTAGTTGTAGTGCTAGAGATGTAGCATCCAGACATCAAGAATTGCAACAACACATCCTCCAAGAATCAGTTGGACCGAACTACAAAGATGTAGCTATCCGAGAGACGTAGCACCACGCCCTAAAAGCTCATCCTCAGCACCAGCAGACAGTTCTGTAGCCAGAATACTACTGGATAAATCCTGCAAAACTCACAGCACAGCCTAATGCCTCGATCATACCAAAGATATAGTTTTTGCCAGAGTATACCCAAAAGCAACTGGGCCATCCTAGTGTCTGCCGATGCCAGACATTACTTTCTAGAGTGTGGCCTTGGAGGATGCAATGCCAGACATTTCGGAAATAGAGCGTTGGACTCAGAGGATATAGCGTTGGCTGAGGTAGACTACAGCCTCATAGGTCGACATCATGATCGCAGTGTTTGGTATCTGGCGGACAAGCTGCGTGAAGAGGCCGCGATAAAGGCCGCGGATTCCTTCCTCCTCCGCAACCAGGAGAAGCGTCTGCCAGAAAGTACGGTAACGGCTGCCCTCCTCACGAAGACGCGTGCGAGCAACTTCTACAAAGGCAACAACTGTCGTTAAGCAACACATAAAAAATGAAAATTTGGAAAATGTTCTCAGTCAATACAAAACTTTAGGTCAAATTCATATACCATCAACAACACAATAATAAATGGAGATAAACACATATTATATCGTTTTCATCCTCAGCAGAGCCTCTTCCTCTACATCATCATCCTCCTCCAAACTGGTCACTGTAATTTTACTCACAGATTTATATAGCACCACTACAAGAGAGACTCATCAGTGGTGCTCAACATTAAAGTCTGTGTTTGGCATTTAGAATTCTTGCAAGTCACGTCAAAATGGCTCAACGTTGAACGTACAAAGTATCAGGAATGGCTCAGTCACTCTTGGTTGCTTTTTGTGTTTACACTTCAACTTCAATCTATGTCCTTAGGAAATGCCGCTTCATACAATGCGTATTAAATACGAGAATAACGTTAGTTCACTCAGTCCTGGCGCTCACTTTGTAACATAGAGTACGCAGCTTCAACCTTCTATCAATGGTCACTGAAGCTCTGAGCATGTCCTTATCGTACAATTTCTCAGCGCTTTCAGGTGAAGCATACTCAGCAGAAAATGGCACAATACTTTAGCTCATCACAATCATCATCATCATTGCCATGTAAGTGGTGACAATGGGTGCAAAATACCTCCATTCTTTCTGTCATTTGTCAAATGTAGTGTTTCTCTAACATTTAGTCCAAGTCCTGTGGTATCTTCATTTGTATTGTCCATCCATTATTTAATAAAAGACAAAAGAATCACGTATTAACATCCTTCCAACAATTACTGCCTGCAACATCTCTTCATGAGCTCACCGTGTGGATAAGCAAGGCATGTTGCTATTGTCTTGGAGGTGGCTCCAGCTGCCATGAACTTGAGGAAGTCAACAGCTTCTCGTTTCTCCGCATCTTCTCCGTCTCCTTGGCTGTTCAGCTGCAGCAGCTTGGCCTTGATTGCTTCATAGATGACAAAGTGGATGATCGTCTCGGAAATTCCATAGTAGGAGGCCGTGATGCCCTTGTAGAAACCCAGAATTCCACTCGTCCGGTAGACCTGGCGAATACACTTGAGGGTACTCATCCCTCGACTGCAAAATATGAATAGACAGCAATTGTAAGTACAGGGAACCAGCAACTGCATCAATATGTGCCCAAGAAAGGAAAGATCTGCTTACCAGTGCCAACAGAGAACGACAATCACGAGGTCACTGTTGTAACTTAGGTGTCTGAAAATTAAAATTAGGCTACTTAGATAATCCACCCATGCTAAATGAAAATGAGGTCCTGTTGAGTGAAATCAGCTACAAAAGACTGGAATCAGGTTCTGACCAGCACAAATTAGCTTGCTCAGAATGGAAATGAGATACATGGCGAAATGGAATTATCCAAATACCGAAAGCTCAGATCAATTCTTGCTAGTACAAGGCATGAGGTTTTAGGCAATCACCTCACTGGCCTATTCGTCTCTCAGGGAAGGTTGAAACGAGGAGGTATTTAAAAAACGATCAAACTTAGAAATCTCGATGCGGATGTCTGCACTGGTCATACCCACCTCCCCTTGTCTGCATTTGAATGACCTCTCCCTCCCCTTCATTGCCACAACACAAAACCATGATCTAAGGTTTGAAGAGCTCATGAAATCAAGGCAAAGACTTGCCAAAAATCATCCTTGTACTAACTTACTTAATACTTATGTGTAAGTGCATGTTTTTCTTTGCATACCACCAGTTAGTCATGCAGTCGTAAGCTCTACACCCTAGCTTTCAGTGTTGTGCTTACTACAAATTATGTACATCATTGGGGAGGCTCAAATAAGCTCAGGTTTCTCTTCTCTACCAGAACTTATACATGACAGGACTTCTAAAAGTTAATTTCCTGACTTCTGCTGCCAGGGGCGCCGCCAGGCTTTAAAAAATTGGACGCACACGCCTTCCGTCTCCTCCCATCCACACCCGTCCCCTGTCTGCCTCTCACTGGTGGCGATCTTGTTTGAGTGGTGAGTGGGGGACACTTTTGAACTGATCTCGACAAAAAAGAGGTGACAAATTTTTTTCACCTTTTCTGCTGTTTCTATAAAAAAAATTTTTGTGGGGAACTGTATACTCTGTTCCCCACTGTTAAAGGTGGGGGTCTAGTCCCCTCAACCCCCCGGGATCGCCGCCCATGCTGCCACTCATAGTCATACATTGAAAAGGACTCAGAGTGACTCATAAAAGTACAGTATAACACATGCATATGATATCATATTATTTACACATACTGTATGGTAAACCAATATCACACAATGAAATTGTCAAAAATATTGATGTAATGCCCAATCCTTGTGGGGATTTGATTTGGTGGGTCACGCTGCCGGCGCCCCTGTCTGCTGTTCTAGTAATATTGCTTATGTTGTTATTTACGTAAACATTTATGCAGATATCTTAGTAATTGTAGGATATGTGATATAGCATAATTATGTCAACAACAATTATGTCAACAACAGTGTAAACATGTTTACATGTACACACATAACTCAGTTGTTGCAGTATGTGCATTTGCTCAAATAAACAGACTGAACTGGTCAGTATACTCAGACTGAAAGGTCTTGTTTATATGTGTACGGGCATGTCTGTACGTCTGTGCACCTGTCTGTCAATGTGCGTATCTCCCTGCCTGTCTCGGCATCTATCAGTCTCGATATTCTAAGAAAATCAAGCAACAAACTCACTGGTTGTCGAGTTGCAGGCGCGTTTTGACAAACCATATCGGATTCGTCGCTGTTGACGCAGCAAAACCTAAAATGCAAACAAATCACAGAACTTGTTAGCAACACAACACAACAACCTATGCATACACCATCCATCCTTTAACCCTTTCCCGCCGGACCGGGTCACCCGTGACCCGATTAACCCAATAGGTATCGAAAAAATTCCGGTGGGAAAGGGTTAAAGCCGAGGCTAAGGAAATAAAGTCCTTGTAAACAACTTCATACCCATTTCCAGCCTTTCAGGGTTAACTTAAAGGACCCCTCTTTTTCCATATAGCACAGATACAGTGTACGATGGCCAAAACAAGAGATCAAGTAAAGTTAATAGGCTGGAACCTTGTTACAACATATATCGTTTAACATGCATTCAAGGCATGACTCCAAATTTGCTTCAGGTCAAAAACAGGACACAGCCCTGTTGTCACACAGCAGTTGAAAGGGTCACCAAACATTCCTTAGTGAGGTGTAAATACCGAATAGGTGATTATCATTATTCGGCCGAATACGAATAATTGGACCAACTATTCGGCCGAATACGAATACGAATAGTGTACAAAATAGGTCTACCCACAACATTCATAATTTCAAATGTAAGCAAAAGTTTCAGTTCAGTAAATTTAATACATAAACTAAAAGTAAACAGTGAACTACACGTAATTTTTGCATCCTACTGCCAGTCAGTGTAAACTAGGAATGGAACTAATTTAACTAAACTTAGAAATTGTCACTTACTTAACGTTCACTCCACTCGCTATAGCCGCCGCATGTACAGAAACAGATGTCACGTGACCGCTATTCGTATTCGGTCCGACCGCTACTATTCGGCCGAATACCGAATAGCTATTTGTCCCACTATTCGGCCCCGAAGCGAATACGAAGCGAGTATTCGGTACAGCCCTAGTAAATACAAACTTATTTTAAGAGAGCTTAGCTCTGTATGAGCTCATATTTTTCTTCTTCAAGTTAGCACAAGTATACCACTATCTTCTCACTGTTCTCACCTCTTCATTGTTACCACATGTGGAGTAATAATCTTTCTTCTTGAAATTACTGTAGTCCTAAAAGCTGCTAACCCCTCTCCTGTAACCATAGGATAATAACCAATCATCTATATTCTGGCAATTACTGCAACCCTACTGCTTTTCACCCCTTTACTTTAACCTTATGGGTAATAACTTATCACTTCCCTTCTTGCAATAACTTAACCCTACAGCTATATTCTCATCCCTGAACATTTACCAGGTTACAGGATAAAACATAACATTTCCCATCCTCACAGTGTTGTAACTCTACCACAATCATCTCATATATGCGGGCATGGAAGACAAGAGTGGTTAAGCACAACACATACTGTTCCCCGCACTCTAACCAAACCTGCCTCAGTCCACAAGCAGTGACTAGCATAAATTCAAACAGGTTATGAAAGACCCTGATTTACCTGCACAAGCAGCTGAACACAGGTGTACGATAGAGGTATCTGGTGTAAAGATGGTGTTGAAAAGCTGCTTTGACTGAGCATATGTGTAGAAATAAATCGCTCTGCATCAGAAAAGACACATAAAAGTTCACCAATCGTGCTTAATACACACACAATGTCTAGTAGCACACAATGTCTAGTAGCACACAATGTCTAGTAGCACACAATGTCTAGTAGTAAGACACAACTACTGCATGCTTTTACGATAATCAAATAATTAAAAGTAATTAATTTATGCATAATCTTAGGGTATCAGTGTTTAGTTGTATGCAGTAGTAGCTATCCTTAATAACACATAGCAATGCTTTCTTCGGCCATGAATGAGCTGCTTGCCGATTTGGCCTTCACTGGCATCATCCAAAAAGCACCTCACAACCTGTGGCACTATCTAGAATCATCTTCCCCTTGATCTCTGCCTTCTGGAAATACCGATGGCTTCTGTTTGCTGTGGTTGGGTTGAAGATATTTCTGAGCAGACAAGACACCCAGCACTTTGAAGAAGTGTTACATGTATGTACAATGCACAATGTTTCATCGCAGACGGTAAATACTTTCCTGGCAACACTTGAATGATTAATGACTGACTAACGAATGAATACTTAATGAGGTTTACGTGCCAGACGCCAGTACTTGAACCAGAGGCACAAATTTCTTTGTTTTATAGCCGACTATAATATGAAGACAATTTAAACACGTCCATAAAGAAATGTTGAAGACTGTTTGAAATCAGATCACAATAAGGTATTTCAGCATAAGGTTACTTAGTTTTATGATTCGTCTAACACTGGGCAATAGGCATAGCTACATTGAGGCAAGTTTTGGTTTTATAAATTTAAAAATTGTCCTTGGGTTATAGCCCTGCACCTGGATTTTGCCTCCTCTTGAACGGTGAATCCTGGCCCAAGAGAAGAAATTTAAGAAGAAATCTCCCAAAAACGGTCATCAAATTTTTTGACAGAGAAATCTCCCCAAAAAAGGTAATCAATTTCTTTGGGCAGCAATCTCCAAAAAAGTCATCAAATTTTTTTTAGATTTGTTTGCCTCCTCTTGAATTTAAGTCTGGCTATGCTCCTGGCAATAGGTAGTAGGTACTATAGAAATCCAACCAAATGTCTGACTTTCCAGCACTCAGCCATAATTAAATATGCCTCATTAACGATAAACATACCATACAATTTGAAGCTTCTATTATGTGTACAAAGTAGGTCATTCTTTCAGAGCATTTATATAGCACCTCTCAAAGATATTACCAGACTTACCAGTATTATTACACTTACTCAGAGAGTCAATCTTAATCTGCAGGTGTGTACGAATAAATAATCGCTAGTGGTATAAAGACCAGAGTACAATGGGTATTGACAAGTGATTTATTTAACTGTAGGTAGTCGGGCCTTTTTGCAGCAAACAATTCCAATAATATTATTACAGTAACTGAAAACATATGATCCTACAGTTGTCCTTAAGGAAATGATCACTCTGGCCTCATTATGCTGTTTATTGTTGGTAAAAATTAGTCTAAAGAGCATAAACAAAGGCGCCCCGGATCGGATTACATAAGAGTTCTTACCTAGATGGCGCCACTCCGATGAGATTTGGCCCAAGACCTTTGAGCAACGCCCTTGGCCCTTCTGTTGTAACAATGTGTCTACAACATCACAAGGCACACATAAAAGTAACATTACCTTTAAAATCACAGCTCAGGCACAGGCTAAAAGTTACTGTTGTTGTTGCTATTACTACAAGTATTATTATTATCATTATTATTATAATTACTGTTATTATACTATACCTCAAGAATTAAAATCGCTGGAAAAATTAAAAGTAATATTATTATTACTATATCATTCTTTCATTCCAAAGGTGCATTTTTATTATTACTATTATCATTAGTTTTATTATTACAATTTTTTTCCTAGGTGCATTTATCCAAAAGGACTAAAAAGCTCTGCAGAAATTAAAGTGCTATTATTATTACTGTTATCATTAATAATAATAATAATAATATAATTATTATTATTGTTATAATTATTATTGTTATTAATTTGTTGATATGTTATTTCCAGGAAATCAGGCCTCGTCCTCTGCTATGTCATTGAATTGTTATTGTTAATATTATTTTACCCACGTCATTATAATTATTTAACCTTTTTATGCACGCAAGGGTCAGGTGTGGGCCTTGTGTGGGTTTCCAAGTCATCTCAGCTCTGCACATATCAGCTCTGCACACCGTGTCTAGAATTTCACACCAGCAGCTGCTGCACATCACTGAAGTAACCAGCAAAAGATTCTGGTTTCTGGAGTCAAGGATCACAGACAAAACAAGACTGACGTCACGTGACGCTGCAGCATCTAGAGTTGGCGCAGGGCCAACAATCACGAAGCCTGGCACGGAGCCAATGACGACACCAACGCCCAGCAGGCCTCTAAATAGCAGCACAGGTCACGACCTTAGCCCGTACTTTTAAGAATGCTTCCGTTACATAAGAAATTCCTCCATCTCATTGGAAAGCCTAATGGAAATATGTGGAACATCCGTGTGAAAGAGATGCAACCATCAACGTAGGCGTAACTGTAATTGATCAACGTGTATACGGGTTTAAGGCTCTCATTACTCACTCCGAGTGTGAACAGGAACAGAGACAGACAGATAGACAACTAAGCAAAGACAGATAGACAAACATGACAGATACACAGAGGTAGACAGACTGAAAGAGACAAATACAGTCAGAAAGATACAGTACAGAGACAGTCATATACACAGGTAACGGACGCGTCAGAGAAGCAGAGACATGTACACGTCTGATAATCCCAATGCTTGAAATAACAAGGTCACACTTGCAAACACTACGTCCAGCCAGAACAAGGTCTATAAAAGATAAGCAAACATGGACAGCCGAAAGAACCAACTGAGACAAAGAGACAGACAGACCAACAGATAGCAAGGGTATTCAGAGATATCGAGAATGATGAAAAGCCTCGAGACCATACACAGGCAAATATTTGTTCATTTTAATGCGACTGACTTCGTAAAAGTGAAATTAATGACGATAGCAGCCAGGTACAAATAGGCCACCACAGGCCAGACACAAGGACCTGCACCAAGTCCCACTAACCCACACGTCAACAGACTGCCACACAGAGGCAATAAAACATCCACGAAAGGGTAACTGTAAATGTACACGGTTTTCAATAACGACAGTACATGACCTTGAACCTGCTCAGTTTTCAATGCTCATTTTTTATTATAATAAATTATTATGAATTGATCAGGCGAGATCCTTCATCACCAGGTAACTATAGCACATTTTGCCCCATCTAATAAATGTACTTCGACCTTTGCCAATGCACCTGCAGCAAGATACCCAGTTACACTTTGCTTTTGCTGGAAAGTTGTTCAATTGCTGGGGTATTTTGCAACCATTAAATAGCCATCTATAATTATCTATCCCCGACTTGATTTGTAATATAGTGCATGTATCTAGCTAGAATGAATCGACATCCACTATAACTAATGAATATTCGCTCAGAGGTGTAAAGATCACTGGTCATGGCTCTTGACAAAAGGTTTTAAATGTTGGTAACGTTCATGAATGCAAGTAAAATTTATTTGTTATGGTGCTTGTGGACTCCCTTACTCAGCTTCGTGTGGCACTCAGAATTTCACATTTACATCTAATCCATAATGGAAACATTGTCCAGTTGCTAGATTGACGATTGATATTATAATCATACTCGCATATTTACATGGCACATCTTCAAGGGATTCTCCAACTACAAAAAATAAAGTGTATTGGTAGACGTTAGTTTTGTGCTTCAACTGTAAGATCTTTAAATTTGCTGCGGCTATTTATACAGGTACTGATAAACATCTAAACTAATGACAATTCTGTAGCACCATTATCACAAGGTAAGGGCATCAACTAAGTGTCAATTGAACATAGTTTCACTTGAAGTGACCGTAGTTTTAACTTTCTAACACTTCGGCGATAGTTACGTGGTCACTTGAGAAAATGGAATGCTCCTGCACGTCGAATATGTCTAACTCACCTGGAGCCTTCTCTGGATCTAGGCCACTTCCAAATGCTCACATTCCCCGACTCTCATTATATAAAAATTCTGAAATGAAGCTAGTGCCAAATCTCGAGGCAACATAAAACCATTGCTTCCTTTGGAGGTTTGGGTACAGGGCACTCGACCGTTGTGAACCTCTGTGAAATAAAAGACGCCTATTAAAATGGCCAGAGGTGGTGAAGGATCTCACCCCATCAATTTATTGAAAATGAGCAGGGTCGAGGACATACGGTCGCTATATAAAAAAACGTGCACATTTACATTTATACAGACAGGACAGTTTGACCTCTAACGCAGCCAGAACACAACTGAACCGGACCCAGAACTCGTCTGTTTACTTCAGCAAATTAGTAAACGCAGACGAGACGGATATAAACAGCACGACAACGTGGCAGTAAAACAAATGTCAACGACTGAAAATAGCGTAAATGAGCCCATAAACCTGGAACACTACAGTCGACCGTTCGAGGCAAGAAACGTGGCTGAAATAAGTCGTTTCTGTGTGATTAATAACACTGATAGATCTAGGACATGTGAAAGAAAGGCGCAAACTCTACTGTTGTCGCAATGCTGTGTAGTAGGAAACTGCAGCAGCATTAACTCTTTTGAGTCGTGATCAATCATGAATACTTTTTCAGGATCCAAAACTACTTTCACATCCCAGGGAAATTCTTTTCAGGTTCTCAAGATTTCAGATGCCACTGTTACTGCCTGCAGTCACCAAACTTCACAGTTTCTGTGGGCAGACCTAAGCAAAACTTGTTTTTCTTATAATCTCATTCAATATGGCACCTTGCTAACTCAATGATGTGCCCCCTCCAAATCAATGGGGGTATGGCCGAACTGCCCACTTTCTCTGTTCAGAGACATGATGGGATACGGTCTGGTAGGAAAGCACGATGTTTGAGAGAAGAAACTCTGAGAGTTTCTTAGTAGGCGCTAACCAGAAACACAGTTGCATACATATCACTTTGGCCTCCTACAGTCGAAAAGCACACATCTGTTGTACACCATACTTTAGGTACTGGTAACTGAACTCAAGTCATGCATCAAAGGCTCTAGTGTCTAACTGCATGCCACAGCTCCACAACTCTCCTTTGTTGTCAGAGCTGTGTCTGTCAGAGCTTTACAATTGCATAGTCCTCCACACCATGCTTCAATGACCCTCAAACTCAGGATGCATGAAGGACAAAAAGTATGAGTGCATAAAAATGGTACTAAAAAAGAATGAACTAGCCGTCCTAGTTTCAAGTATTACCCTTTAAAATCTGCCCTTTGTGAAAGATGCTGAAAAACTTTGCTAAACTTTAGTCTGACCGATTTACCACTGAAATGTAGAATAAGAGTGATCTGATCATTTTGGATAAGTCACTAATCAACAGATTAATTGATTTACTGTTTAGTTATTGGTTACAATTCTGCACAATCATCAATGAACAGGTAAAAAATTCACTATACTTATCAACTGATTAGTTGACAGAATAATCAATAAATCAATTAGACTGACGGAGGTTAAAAAAACAGACTGACTGAGGTAAAAAAAATTCACTATATATCTTATCAATTGACTAGCTAAAAAATAATCAATCAGTCACGGTTGAATGATTGACCAGACTTCTGATTCACTGAATTTACTAGCCGAGTGATCGAATTACTGACTGATTGAATTGCTGATTGATTGACTAACAGAACAGACAATTGATTGAATGGCAGCATAGGCGACTTACTTGAGACAATGGTAGAGACCATAAGTGGCACCGCGTGTGACGTTACCCTGTGCGGTGGCCGGTGTTTGAGCCACAAGGGTGACCAACCGCCCCAGAGTTTCGGCCTGAGAGCTACACGTGGAAAACTGGAGCTGGCCAACTGGAGCGTAGGCGAGTTTGGAAACGACGACGGAAGAGGAACGTGAAAATGCAGACACGGAAGACGACTGAAGACGCGTCTTCACAACTTCCAACGGACAAGTTATCACAGCACCTGCGGTTCCACCCAGCCTGGAAAACATCCACATTCACAGGGAATCATTACCTGTTCTGTTAAGCACAGGTTCAGGTTTCAAATCCCTGCAGGTAATATTTATCTTATACTGCTTAGAAGTTTTGTGGATACGTGCCTTGCAAAAAATGGTCAATCAATATAAAGTCATAGAAAAAATCTCTTCCACCAAGGTTTCAAATCCCTGCAGGGTAATATTTTTCCTAAACTGCTTAGGAGTTTTGTGGATACGTGCCTTGCAAATATGGTCAATCAATATAAAGTCATCAAAAAAATCTCTTCCACCAAGCTCGGGCTCAAAACACCGAATTTTGGTTAGAGGGAATGTTGCAGCCAGGAAAGAAAGGTATTTTACATTTTTTTTCTATTTGCACCACCCCCCAGCTAAATTGGCTGATAGCTACAGTACACTATCAGTTGGTTAGGACATCATACAGTACTTAAGGGAGAGTACTGGCTACTCATCCTCAGTAAGGTTGAGTACTGGCCACCCATCCTCGTATGAAAGAGCTAAGGAAATTAGGTCACCAACAGTTCAAAGTGTTTCATACATAGTTTTTTCAAATGTAATGTGTGGCACACTCACAGATGCAATCCCTATGGTAATAAACCAGTTTGTGACAACCACCAATAATCGACCGATTACCGTCTGGCCTCTCTCTGGTGTAATTACACAAAATGTCTGGCTGTCTATGGCAATGACATACTTTTACAGGACACAATCATAAGGTTGCCTCTTCACGACAATTTGAGATGATCTCTACCCTACTCTAACGATCAAAGGCATAACTTTGCCCCACAAAGTGGCAGTGACAAATCCCTCTGGCGTCAACTACAAGATGGATGAAGTTATCAATTTAAGCAACATAAAACAACAAGCTAATGTGAAGGCTTCTATCAGCATTGGATAGTTAAGTACTACACACAAATACACTGCCGTTAAAACGGTTAAATGCTGTTGCTTGAACTTGCTTCAAATCAAAATAACTCTGACCAAAAAGTGGTGGTTGCCGGACACCACCATCATCATGATACAGAGTAAAGTAGATGCTAATGATGTTAAAGTTTGCTGGAACATGTGACCATTCTACGCACATTAGCATCTGCTTTTACACACTAATACTCTTATGAGTGAACATCTGATTCTCTGACTGTGTAGCAAAGTAATGCTACCAGCTCCCACATCCAAAATGCCAATGTACAAGCCTACAAGGGGCTCATTTCCTGCTCTTCAGCCCTTGAGCCAGGACTGGACGAATCACAATGTCCTGGACAAGGGTCGGTGCATTGCAGCACTTGACATTTACTTCCCAGCTTACGTCAGTACCAAATAATACTGCACGGTGACAAAGACATGTGTACAGGTGTGTGTGCGAAAGGGTGCGAGTGTGTGTGGAAGCAACCTGCTCAATTTCGTTACATGGAACCCGCTCAACAGATGCAAAGACTGCAGCCTTTCCATTACAGACCCATTGCGCTAACCAAATAGACCAACTAGAATGGACCAATTAGAATAGACCAATTAGAACAGACCAACTAGTTGCGCAGTCCGTCGGTCAATATTATTCCTGGCCACAAGTTACGTCTAGCCACAACAATTTCTGCTTACATATACTCAAGTTGAATTTCGGTTCCCTCATCCATCAGGAATGTTGCAGTTCTAAGCAAACACCATTATTTCAGTCCAGCCAGACGTCAACACCGCAACAAATCAATACCGTAACAAGTCAACAGCGTAACAATTCAAAACGCACTTGATTAATGCAAAACTTAAAATAAAAGGTTGTAACTTAACATAAGTGCAGTTAATCTGAACTTGACGTAAACAAGACTAACTAGTGTTCTGCACAAGTGGCTGCAAACTCTTAAATGACCTGGCTTAATGATTCATCACAAGACTTGTTCATTATCGCGATGTCAACTTTATTCATATGACACGAAATTGTTTCGCTATCCACTGATATTTTATTCAACTGAGAATTTACCTGCACTGTAGCATTTTATCTACTAATTGCACGACTGATTACCTCAGCGATCGACTACTTCATCACTGCTTCAAACTGCCAACGGATCCCGATTTCGATTGTGATTTTATTTGAAGAGACAATTTATTGATGCCGTGTGTATTATTATAAAGGTGCTATAGAAGTAATTACTTTAGATTAGATCAGAAAAGGGTTTTAGTACTGCAGACCTATAACCATAACCACAGGCCACAGCAACTGTAACCAAGACCACAACCATACAATACAAAGGTTCTCTTTTAGCATCGCAAAAATTTTGCCAAAAATAGCAGCAATTAACTACTTATCGCCAGAATTCATCCAACAGAATTACCGCTCGCTGCTTGGCTGAGGTTAACAGTACAGACAATAGCTTAATAAAAACTTCAGTACTCATTGATAATATGATTTCTTTTACCAGGGTCACAGTACCGACACTGCACAATAGACCAAAATCTTTAGCAACCACCACAGCATGCTAATCTGTAGACCTTTCACCCCTGCATCTTGGGTTCCGAAACCCACGTGGCACTATGTTAAGGGTCCATTTAGAGCAGGGCTTAGTGACCGAGTTAGAAGGTCCACTTGTTTCATTGCTATCTAGTGTTTGTGTTTCCGTTGACAGACCTACTTAAGACAGCAGGGTGTACATTACCCTATTTCATTACCATATTCACATTACCATATTTACGTTACAATATTCGCATTACCATATTCATACCATCATATTTACATTACCATATTTACATCACCATATTCATATTACCATATTTACATTACCACATTTACATTACTGTATTTATGTTCAAGTGTCAGTGCTTCAGCTGACAGATCTCTCAACTGTTGGAGCAACACAGCTGAAGTCTAAATTATTAACAGAGGTGTATACAGCACAAGTATCTGCATTACATTACTGTATGATTGTACAAAACTGTGCGACTTTGTTTTCTTAGCCTTGGCATATGAGGGCACGAGGCCAGTCCTCACCCCTCGCCATTTCATCTTCCCACCAACAGTGTACAGACAGTGCACTCATCACAGCTGAATTAGCCAGAGGTGCAGATGGAACAGAAATCTTGAACCAAATTTCTGCCCTGGCGGGGATTTGAACCCCCAACCTCTTGATCGACAGTACAGCACACGAACCACTACACTATCAAGTATAATGTTAAAATAACCTAAGGTATTCTCAACCCACACCTTAATATAGAACAATATGCCTATCCACTATCACTTCCTTTCATTCGACAGAGGTCATATTTCACAGTTCGTTTTTGGTTCAATTTAAAAAAAAAACAATAAAATGCAAAACACTAAAACCCGGGAAATCACAGGTAAACTGGCAGCATGTAAATGCATCCACACTCAATTTACACAAGTGTACATGAACATTTATTACATGCCATTTGAGGACCTCTCAATGTTTAGGCACCAACTGTTCCTGTGCCAACTGTCCATAATTTAGAAGGAATTAGCCATTCTTTTAGGACATATCGGGTAATTATAATCTGCAGTGGTACAGAATAACTATAAATTTTGTTAAACAGGGGTGTAAATCAGTCTAAGGTATAGAAGGGCAAGGGTCGAAGTTCAGATACTGGTAGACACGTGGTTCACACACAGGCCTATAGCAAGTCAAATAAGACCTGAACGGCAGATCTATGCTCAGAAATCATGTCTACTAACAAAAAACACTCCTATAGTTAGAACACTCAAAATGTGCATCCCATATGTGTAACGTTTGTTTAAAATATTAGTGTTTGGATGCAGCAGGCACTTATAAAGTAACATAAGTGGCATTAGCAGACACTATCAGAAGTAATATATGGCACTACAGACACTAACTGGGTTAGACCATTCAAATAAACAGGAGTCAAAGCACATTCATTTACAAGTTTTCTATAGCAACTGTATCATCTTTGACTTGACTCATTTCCCAGATGAAAAATCACTGACACTGTTTCATAGACTATTCCAACAAATTAACCGTGGCTAACTCCCAGATTTTACGCATGGTCTTTGTAGGTAATTAAATCACTTCTACCCAATATACCTTAACAAATGCCTCAAGCCACAGCTGAAATGTATCGCTGCTACTTCTAGTACAAGCCAAACTTTCATGCAGACTAATTAAAAGCAGATCTCCTGCAATGGCCTTGTTGTGCTAAGAGCATTGACTTCTTAAGAATGTTGAGCAAACGTACCATTGTAAACGAGCATAGCACTCTAAAGAGCTGTTTTAAGGTCGTCGTAGGCCCTAAGAACGCATGCATTCGTAGCAGTGTGGGAATTGTAGAAAAAACGTGGGGGAGGGGAGTTTTATCCATATTTTGAAAACTGATGTCAACGAAATTTGAAAGCAGCTGATTTTAATGCTAGTAGTTTTTGCAAGTCAGACTTTAATCAAAATCAAATTCTTTTTTGAGAAAATTCAAAAATGCATACATGATAAACCAGAAATTTCTTTGTCAGAGACTGAGTCAAATAATGCTAAATCACACTGGCACAACTGTGGGGTCGGAAACAAGCCCCATGGGATGTGCAATGAAGGCTTAACTGTGGGGTCCAAAGAAAGACTACGGGGTTGAGCCCCCAAATCCCTTAACAATTCCCACCCTGACTCATAGATCCCAACTAAACTTTATGTGTGATTTTGCTAATGCAGAGCTGCAAAGTTCACATAATGTAGGATAGCACAGCTTAACTTGAACTGTTTCAGTACAACAGTTATTAAATTTTAATTTTGCTGTTAGGCCCTATTTGCAATTTTCATTTTTCCATTTTCCCGATCAATCATTCAATATCTCATTTCCAGATTTTCATACTTTTTAGGCCCCTGAAAGTTTCGTAGGCCCTAAGCACAGTGCCTACTGGGCCTAAAACGGCCCTGGCACTCTACCAGAGTTTTTGGTAATATCCAGTACATAACAATGTGTACAGAGAACTTCTAAAGAAAAAATGTGAAAACGAACAAAAACCATGTCAGACTTGGTAAGCAGACAAGATCTTAACACATTTATGATGATGTAGCAATATCAAATTACTGCTGAATATATCTAATCTTCTAATCTGCTGAATATATCTAATCTTCGTGTTTCTGCTTTGAGCGAAATAAAGTATATATTAGGCTACTATCGTTTTAGTCATCGACGTGGTTTTAGTCGCATTAGCCTGAACCGCTCATCCCCTGTTGCTTAACGTACCGTATAAGAGAAATTCTCCACCCTACATCCTAAAATTTCTTCCAAATCACTAACTGCTGCTCTGACTGAAATTAGCGAATTTACTCTAAAAATGCCATCCATTACAATGGAAAATCTCATCTTTAATGTTGCCTGAACATGATAAAAATCACCGTAACTTGAATTCTTAACCGCCCTACGAAAAAAAATGGACCTGTGGAAAAGTACCGCAAATCGATACCACTACTTATTCCTGTGCAGCGCACAAATTATCATTTAACACGTCACTTAAAACCGTCAAAACCTTTTTAATTTATCTATTCGGGTTAAACATGATGATCGGTCGATTTTTTCATCCATATGGGCGGAATTAAGATCTCGATTTACATTGGAGGGCACGGAAGAAAAGCTCTCACTCGTCCAGCACGTGAAACCCAAGGCCAACGAGAAAAGTGGGACAAACGCTGAAAAAACTCGCTTACCCGCCCGCGACGAGGTGGACGATTGTATCCTCAGCTGACAAAGACATATTCCCATGCAAAGTGGCGAAATTTGTAGCATGCAGTGGTCAGAAAACGAGAAAACAACTCAAAACGACTAGCACACGAAATCAACAACCGCGATCTGCCACAGTTATCCGCTCTAACGTAGACCAAATGTACGACCAAGTCACGTGCTCCGGTCACGTGGAAGCAATCCAGGCCAGATGTCAAGGGTTGTGACCTGATCTTGGGTCACAGCGCCGATCGATAGAATGGATCAATAGCCTATCGATACGTCACGCTGACTCGAATCTTCGATTCGATTGGTTGCGGTTCTTCGAAAGCAAAGTGTGCGAACGGCTCCTGTATTAATCATCGTTCGCCGTAAAATTTCCGCGAAACTTTATGTTCTTTTCCGCAGAAATATACAAATTAACGTCATTGTCGTCTCAGCCGACAACAACAAAACCGAAGATTACATATATATAGTTCCTAATAACTCCTACAGAACTGTTAAAATAAACCATGAAACACTATTGAAATTTGTATTCATGCATATATATAATGTACATTGGTCTATAAAAGTGAGTGTGAGTGTGTGTGTGTGGGTGTGCAGTTAGAAAACTTTTATTATTAGGATGCTGTTGATGTTTAATTAGTAAAAAATTTCCTTCAAAGCTCTCAATCAGTTTGCCTTTAACAAAAATGACAGATTCTACCATGGGCTTTCATTTAATTTCCGTTTTCAGATAATTTAGTTTTTAATATCGCCATGACCATGTTGCTTTTGATGTAGTATAGGCCTAATTAGTATTATTTTTCTACTCATAACATTTTAAAGCTTTTTTTCAAAATGGTATTATCTTCTTATTACTTCTATGTTTTATATTATCTGTTAACTTATTCAGGGGCGTCTATCCCCCCTAAGTCATTGGAGCAACGTCCCTTTTCTCCCTCTTCTTCCCCCTTCCCCGTTCCTTCCCCCCCCTAAAATGGTGGCACACACACTGACAAATCTCCCCCCCCTATTTCTTGGATGGAGCATTTGCTCCAAGGTTTCTATGGTGTAGACACCCGGCCTGAACTTATTCACCAATATGCGGTTCGCTTTTGGTTTTTCTATTAAAGAATAAAAAGAATAATAATAAAAATAATACGTATATATCTATGTATGTATGCAAGTATGCATGCATGTATGTATGTATGCATGTATGTATGTGTGTATGTATGTATGTATGTATGTATGTATGTATGTATGTATGTATGTATGTATGTATGTATGTATGTATGTATGTATGTATGTATGTATGTATGTATGCATATAAACAAAACAAAACAAAACAAAGGAACACCAAGACTATGCTGGATAGATAATATAAATGAGGACATAACATCACTTGGACTAACATTAAGAGGGACAGTGGACCTGACAAATGACCAAGGACAATGGACATCATTCTTTGTACCCATTGCCGCCAAATAGCTGGTGTCATGAACTGATGATGATGATATATGTATGCACATACATAGGCGTAATTTGTGGGGGGTACGAGGGGTACCCGTACCCCCCACTTTCTGGACTGGGGGGGGGGTACTGCACCCCCCACTTTTTAAACAATGCCAATTTTTTTATTATTGTGCCTTCCCAGAGAACGCAATCTCCGCCAAAGGTATGAAAGTGCTTAGATACACAGGTAAATCGAGAGCCAAAATTAATGAGAATACTGGCAGGGAATATGTTCAAAATCGTTATCATGCGAAAAACGAAAGTGGAGAAGAAATTGGTACCCCCCACTTTTTAGACCAAGGTATTGGTACCCCCCACTTTTTAGGCTAAAGTTACGCCCCTGTGCACATACGTATGTGCAATTGTGCATGTATGTATGTATGTATGTATGTGTGTATGTATGTATGTATGTATGTATATATATGTATGTATATAAATATATGTATGTATGTAGGCCTACATATCCATGTCTACGTAAGTCTATGTAGGCTATGTATGTATGCATGTACTTGTAGACTTGTGCCCTACAACTGCATGCTTATGCCTACATGAGGCAAAACATCCTTACACGAAATGAATTATAGTTTGAAATTTGTCCTGCGAGTCGGAAAACGAGCAGGGTTGAGGTACGTCATACGGTCACTGTGGCAAAATGTGAACTTTTACATTTACATGTAGGCTGTATACTTATAAGCGTACACGTCTACATGTCTATACATACACAGGAATGTATATATCGGCCTAAACTAGAGGTATAGGCCTATGTTATAGAGACTATAGGCCTAGGCCTACATACACGCCCATAGGCCTAATTATGTAAACTAGTATAGGTGAATGGACCTGTATCGAGACTGACTGAGATCGGTGGCATATATTTCAAGGCTATTCCTAGACTACAGAGGCTGAATGTAAATGTAGGCCTACACATTTTTCTATAGCGATTGACTGTATGGCCTCGACCAGGCCTCTTCATTTTGCACTGAATTAATCTGGTGAGATCGACTCCCGTTTGACAGGTCCCCGTGTAGTCCTACGGACCGCGCTAACCGGAGATTTAATTCTCGTAAACAAGTAGGCTATACAGTGGCGGAGCCTTACGTGTTTTTAACCAGGTGCGTCCATCCCCCTTACGCCTATGACGCATTCCCCCGATGTCATCAGATGGCCCCCCTCACGACAACGGTCCAAGACGATTGGTCGACTGTCGACAATACAGAAAATATCGATTACCGCGAAATTAGAAGCACAATTTTACTGTTGAATTCTTTAACTTTTAGTTCGCTAATCAAGCAACATTATGCATTACCGAACCATCAAGGTATGATCTAATCTCATCAGCGCAGGGCCCAATTACAAGTACAATAAAGAAATTTAATGCACTTCCGAAAATGCGGGCCCCTCAAAACTGAGGGCCCGGGTGCTGCAGCACCCTTAGCACCCTCCTTAATGCGGGCCTGTGCGTCACGGCGCTATGGCCTACTTAAATAATGTAATAAGTATAGACAATGCTTAATTAGTCCTATTTATAATCTAGACAGTAGGCCTGCGTTATTGATGCCAAGTATACACGCGCACTTACAACCACTCTGTCGGATGACAGATCGTGATTAGGCTATATTTAGGCCGGTGACCTTGTTCTCACTCGAAATAACAGATAATAAACATAGGATTCTAATATACAGGGTGTTTTGCTTCAAATAATAAATAGGTCGTGATCACAGGATTATAAAGGCTTCGTTTCATTCGATCCTGGGAAGGACATTGCCACTTCACATCGTCAATAAACTTATTACTATTTACAATCGACAGTTCGAGTTTAGATTAAATGAAACGCAAAAGTCTAGATTTAGGCTTATAAACGGACCGATGTATTAAGGCTAACCCTCACCCACCCATTTCCCATTTGGACCCCACTATCAGAAATCAGTTAACACAAGAACAAGGCCAATTATCACTCTTGCATCGACACAGTACATGCCAATGTACACATATTATAGGACCTACACGCGCGCACCCAAAGGCAAACTATCTCGGACTAGCATGGTCCGTACAGGGGTCGTCCATAAAGGACGTCCGCAAAATATGACCCACTTTGGACCCCTCCCTCCCCCTTGTCCGCATTTGACCTTACCCTCCCTCCCTCCCCCTTTGTAGACGTCCGCACCCCTAAGCCAATGTTTAATGTCGTCATCATTATTTTTACAATTATTCCACAGTTCCTGTGCATGTTTAAGTGACAGTTCGGGTTTCATATCACAGGATGTGCAGTAATAAAAGCTTCTTTAAAGTCGCAGTAAAGGTTACACCATCCATGAGGTTTTAGGCAAGCACTTCACTGACTTTTTCGTCTTTCAGTGAAGGTTGAAACAAGATGGTGTTAACAAACTATCAAATTAAAATTTTAGATGTGGACGTCCGCACAGGTCATAACCCTCCCTCCCCCTTGTCCGCATTTGTCCTCATTTTGATGACCCCTCCCTCCCTCCCCCATCATTGCGGAAGTCCTTTATGGATGACCCCACACAAGAACCACAAATGGCGTGGCGCCTAATCAAACAGACAGCAATGGTCAAGGATCTCTGGCTCGGAAGCGCCTCTGAGTAGAGCCCTTGAAGAGGCGCTATATAAATTCTATGATTGATTGATTGATTTCACCTGATCACAACACTGAAAACTGAACATGGTCGATGCCATACAGTCGCTATATAAAGTCGCGCACATGATTTAACACGATGAAATAAAAATTCAAATAAACTTATCACAATTCAACATTCAGAAACAGGATGAAGAGCGAATGGAGAGAGAGACAGACAGAGACAATAATAATAAATTCCTGGTCTGCATTGCATTTAAATGGCAAATGACGTGTGTGAGTTTGCTGACAGTACCATATCCAATCTTCCAAACTTGTGCTTTAAAACTGCAAATGAACTGGCGATTCTAACCAAACACTTTGAATATTAGCACATTTTCCAGAACATGAGAATCAGAGGCACCACTTAAATTACTTGGTTAATTAGCACAGTTCAACTCCGGAATTTACATTGTAACTTTCTGAACCTCTCAAACACACTACTGTTATTAGCACTACACAAAATTTTCATAACCCCCTTATCCGTATTTGGACGACCACTCCCTCCCCCTCATTTCGGACGTCCTTTTGGGACGACCCCTATACAATCTTCAAGCCATTTCAGAGTTGTCTTTATTTGTATTCGAGTTTTGAATGCCTGGCGACAACCTCTAACACTAATGCACACCACAGCCTTAAAGAATCCAATGATTTTACTATCAAAAAATAATTACGGTTACTATAATTAGTAAAATGATTGTTAATGTAATTAATAAATATATCAACATTTGATTATTCTAATCCTGATGGTTACAAAAGTCAATTTGATTTTGCTTTATGACTGGAAATCCGTTGGAGGCAATGCCACGCCAAGAACTGTGGAATGATGAGAAGGCTCAGGTTAAAGAACCAGAACAAGAGCTGCGCGTTCAATTCCCCAGAGATTCGGAACGAGGGGTCAGTTCGGCTGTGAAGCGACCCGCCGATGTATGTTAGCTGGGCCTGATAAACAAACAAACATTTACCAGTATAATTATTGTGTGTATGAACAGAGAAAGTAATAAATTGGTTAGGATGGTGGCCAACTGCTGTGATTAAAGTCTAAATGCTCCAAATAAAAATTAGAATTTCTTAAGTCACGAGAGTGGCAAAAAACAAGTTCTCATACTGTAGTTATTTACAGCAAATTACGTTCCAATATAACTGTTCTTTATGTAGCTCCAGTTCAGTAAATTCAATACAACGCCTTTCTACAGCTGCTGGAAAGCCATTTTCAGTGCCATTAATGGGTTCCTGAATGTTGCCATTGAACTGCATGCAATAACAGTAAATTTGAATGTAATAAAACTTTAACCTATCATGGTTAATTTCTACAGGTAGATGTTAAAGTTGGGTTAGGTACCTGAGCGGCGGCTCCGGCATTTATAACTGACCAGTTGGCCATCCAGTGACCTTGATCTTGACCTGGTAACAGCAGCTCATAGATGGCCAGAACGTAGAACGGCAAAAAGTAGAACAGATAGACCAACATCTGTCCAACACAAACAAAAAAACCTTTTTCATAGTTATTACATGTATAGTCAGTAGTCTAATGGTTTGTGAGCTGGACTGACAACCAACAGCTGATGGGTTCAAATCCCACGAAGGCCAAAAGATGTTTCAAGATTTCTGCGCCACTTGTGCCCCCTGGTAAACTCAGGTGTAACTGAGTGCATGCACTGACCATAGACTTTAGGTGGGAAGTCAAGTTTAGACAGCAAGGGAGAAGGCCAACTGCCCCATTTGCTAACATTGCTTCTTGGAACAGCTCTTCTCTTCGCTGAGGTTGCCTCTTTCTTCTGTCTGTTATTGTTACCATCTTAATTATAAAGAGAACACTTTGAAACAAAGAGTTGCAGCAAGTAGTACCGTTTGGAATAAGTACGTGGAACAAGAAAATTCAGGGCTTCCTCTCCAATATTTCTTAATGCCACACAGAAGAGACAGCTTATTCACCTGCACCATATTAAATCAGGTCCATAAGAGCCAGATTGTTGAAGTCAGTTTTGGTGCCATGTCAGATCCAGTGGTCATATCAGAGGAGACACTGTTACAAGATGGAAAAAGATGACGATGGCAATGGTGAACCCAGAAAAGGATCGTTAGAAAACTTTGGTCTTCATTCTGGAGTGACTCTCGACTGCAAGCAGAATGGAGCATACAATACACTTGAAAATGGAGGATTAGTGAACTGATGGAGGTCTTCAAGAAGTTCCTTTCATAGAGCTGGCTGGCACAGCATAGATTAAGGAGTGGCTGCAGAATTTTTACGACAATTATATTACTAAGATGGCCCACTGAAAATTACCTGCATCTTTGGATAGGCGTTAGGATCCAACAGGTATGGTTCGTATCCTCTGACGTAACTTCGGAACAATGCTTTGTTTGGTCCTAGTACAGCCTGTAATCATAAATACCTTAACATACAGTATACACATACATAAATATGTGGACATGTTACAGTACACAATATAATATATTATATACATTACATAATAAAACAGATATATAACAGCTGATGGTGATGGACAAGTATCTTTTGCAATGTGTACATCATAATATCATATACATGCCCTGGTATATAGTATATGTTGTAAAAGATACTAGTCCGTCAACCACAGCTATTATATATCTATTATTCAATAAGTAGTTATACAATAGATACATCAATAAACAGATATAGAGCTACACCAATGTAGGACCAACACACGAATGTTTTCAGTTTGAAACTAGGGGTCGTGAATTTGGAATCAGCTTCCAGAAAACTCAAAAAGGAAAAAGAATTTAAATTGAAATGTAGTTTTCCATACATTTTAGCACAACCTTGTCATTAAAGCGTTAAAGCAATTACTGTGCACACACGTAAATACTTAAGCAGATACTTATGTTGTTTCCGCACATGCATTTGTTCGAATACATGACCAGAACTGGACTCACCAATCCTCTAAACACAGCCAGACCAACGAAGAAGCACAGACATATGATGAAAAAGAGGTCCATAGGTTTTCTCGTGATCTGTACTTCACTCTTCTGACTGGTGTTAGCCTAGTTTAAACCCAAAAAATACAATTAAAAAATTAGTTTCCAATTTAACAAAAGAAACAACAAATATTGTTTCTGCTTTATGTGGCATAATTGTTCAGTTCAGTAATTCATTCAGTAATACAGTCAATCAATCGGTATTATTATCATTATTATTTCTATTATCATATTTGGTATAATTACGCATTTACTAAGCGCCACTATCTACTAACCAAGCATGTCAGTTTGATGGTGCTGAGCAATTGTAAGTGAAGGACTTGCAAAAGGTCACCGTCTCTCGGAGGTTCAAACCCATACCCTCCACGTGTGTCACTTAGTCATCAGTTGCTAATGTAGGCATTCATTCAGTCATTCAGTCATTCAGTCATTTATTCATTCAGTCATTCATTCAGTCATCCAACCTGTCCACCTATTATACAGTTGCTGAGCCTTCCATGCACCGCACTTACCAACCCAGTCAAAGTTTTCAACATCTTTGCATCTCTCTCCCTCAGGAACCTCCCTCCACATAGAAATGGAATCAGGATGTAGGGAACATTGAGAAGGAAGGACCAGTGAAGATCGTGCTGCCCTACAAGAACACAACCAGCAACCGTCTGATTTTTAATATAAGCCTTCACGGAACACCAACCAACAATCAGTATTATAATGTTCATTTAAACAACTTATTAAGAGAAAATACAAAGGTAACGGTAATGGTAATTGCAAATTTATATAGCACCACTTTAAGAGAGACTCATCAGAGGTGCTTCCGGCAGAGACCCAAAAAACAAGTTGTGCTTATTGGGACCTAACTGCTCATGACATCTGATTTCTTTAAACATGTTTCACGATGGCATTTTAAAAAATAACACAATATTATTATACTAGTTTTCATTAACTCTGCAAGTGCAGTGCTCTGTGGAATATTTTTTCCAGAACTCATTATCCAAACAATGCTCAAAAGTATTATCATTATTACTAATTAGTAACTTCTATCATGCCAGTGTCTAATGCACAAGACATCAACTGATGGCATACCAAAATCAAGTAACATAGCACCACTTTAAGAAGTAAGTAAGTAAGTATATTCTTTATTAAACCAGTTGCAGAAAAGCCGCACTATGGTGCACAAACATGATGAACATCTAATGCATATAAAAATCAGTAAGAGTACCACATTCTTCGCGAATAAGCTGGTGCTTTGCGATTAGCTTTAAAGTATCACTTTATAAATTTGGAGTTTATGATTATGATTATGGTGTAAAGTAAAATATCAATTAAAATAAGGTAATGAGAAAAGAAGGTAAAAAACAGCACATTAAGGTAATGTCAGGAAAACTGAATTAAGACAATATTTAAAGAAGTAAATAAGGTAAGGTGCAGCCAAGTAACACCAGAACAGTGAAGACTTTGGAAATATGTGACTGACCAATGATGTTCCCAGGAATGAAGACGAGGATGCTGTGTCCAATCGAACCAGCCCAATAGAGACCAATCAGCTGGAAATCCCAACTAAAAATAACAATCAAACTCATCCTTACTCAGACAAACACCATATTTAGTTCTTTCTAACGTTATTACGTGGCCTTGTCTAAACATATTTCTGGATACCACAAAATTTTAACCATTAAAAGTTACATTTAAATACAGAATATTTTCCTTTCTTCTACAAGAAATTATTATTACCTATTACCCAGTAAAATAAGATTATTAATTAGTTCCTAGTGCTTCCTGTGCTCGTCTGCATATTTGGCACTTCTCCATTCGTCTCCGTCCATTGCCAGTCTTCTTACCTCGTTCCACGACATCCACAAATACCTGAGATTATCTCCGATGGTCTCCTGTCAATTCTTCCTTCACTTTCCTCAGCTCCATTTCCTTTCAAGAATCCAGATCATCTCTTAGCTCCCTTCAATCATCATGCATGTATGTACGTAGCACATTTTAAGCGCTGATGAATTCATGTGAATCACGTATCCCATATTATATATTTCAACCTTCTCTTTCTGATAATATTCTCCATACATCCTCTTGTTCTGTCCACTCTTAAGAAAAGATCCACGGAAGATACTTTTACCTTCCATCCAAGAAAACAAAAGATTAGTGGTCTAATCTAATCTAATCTAATGACTTCTATAGCATTGTTATCATAAATCACAAGGCATCACTCGATGGTCGTTTCACGTGAAAAATTAGTAACAACAAATCAACAGGAGCAGTTCAGTCAAAATTCCTAAGTCAGACAGACCTGATGTCAAGCTACTGTGGTCACATTAGGTAATTTAACGTTAGGATAATTTAACATTAGGTAACCTAACATTAGGATAATCTTACTGGCAATTTAAAACTAGGATAATTTAACATTAGGATACACTAGGATAGTTTAACACTAGGATAACCTAACATTAGGATAATTTAACATTAGGATAATTCAACATTAGGAAAATCTTACTGGTAAGCCATGTAGGCGAGCATGATGATGTACATGAGGTAGTGTCCGATTCCGTCCCAGTAACAGATCATTGTACCATGGGCAGTTTTCAGGTAGGGTTCGCCATCCTTTAGGTAGCTGGACATCAATCCAGATACATAGCCATCGTTCTCAAGTCCAATCACAAGATCAATGGCAGATGAAAACATGCCAAGAGTTAACACTACAAGTACAAACAAAATCACAGTACCATATCACAAGAAGATCTGGATAGCTTCAGGTATAAACGAAGGATACGGCGGCCAATCAGATACAGCGGTCAACTTGTACCATTGAGAGTATGAGCTTCAGCCTGCCCTAAAATGATTACTGTTTAGTGACCTTGAGTAAGTCATTCACTCACATTGGCTTAGCACCATTATCGATTGATGCTTGGCTGTTAGGTAATTGTGCTTAATAAATACATAATAGTAATAATACTAAATTACACACTAGTAGTTCTTTACAATGCTGTCTCTGGGAGCCATATTAATTAAGAAGTCTTAGAACAAGGTTTTGTTAAAATCAGAATGTTTTTCTATATATGAATTAGCTTGGTATCCATGTCTCCAACTGCGTTATTTCAGATTTGTGTTATAATGAACTGTGTAACAATGAGTCTTCAGTGTACTATGAAATTCAAACATCAGAAGGCATTCGATTCATAAGAATATTTTTTTCAATCTTTTACTCTGAAATTTACAACCATGAAATTTATGACTATTGCCAATGAAGGCACTCATTAACTGACTGATCACTTTAACCTCACCTTATCTTACCTACAAAGATGCCACCACAGAGGCCAGGCTGCTTAACTGATGATATCCATTAGGGGTCAGCCAGAAATCGCCTCGGACATTTGCCTCGGCCGAATATCCCGTTTTTTTGCACTATTCGGAAGTATTTGCCTCGGCAAATACTGTACACGCAAATAGTTGCTTGTCTGCGTCACATGCCGGAATTTGTAGGCTCATAAAATCAACTTTGAGCTTCACCTAGCATATTCATTTTGAAGAACAAAAGTACAAAAAAACACCAACACCGGAAGTCCGCAACGGAAGTCAAGTCCATTTTATTGATTATTTATTTTTAAAATAAAAAATGTACTAGTCAGTTATTACAAGTACAGAAATTTATATCGATAATTTTTCATTACATGAAAATGTGAAGCTTCGCATACGGGACAAATGCTACTCGGTTCGTACCCGGATCCGGCAAATAGTTCATCCAAATACTCGGATTCGGTACTCGGTGGAAAATGTTCTACCCGGCTGATCCCTAATATCCATACCATAAAATATTGGATCTGTTGGTTCTCCAGCCCTTGACACGGCCAAGTATGTGAGGAAGCAAACGATGAGCAACGAGCCAACTCCAGACACCAAGAGTCCAAAATCCCCATGAAGACTCTGAGCAGTGTTGACTACGTAAGCCAATGGAACGGCCAACAGTGATGTCGCAAAAACTATGGCAGAGCGTGTCACGGACATAGTTTCAGCACAAGGGATATTTCTGAAGTTGTAACAAAACATTCATAAAAAATAAATTTTTCCAACATTTTACATGTATCTTACAACTTAATACAAGTACTGTTTTGATTATGAATAAATAGAAGAAACTTTATAAAAACCAATGCTAATTTTCACAACACGGTATATGATATGATTTAAATTAACATAAATCAAGCACCTGTTATCTCTCCACAGGAATTTCAGGAAACGCTGCTCTTTCACATATCCTCTTTCCTTTATTTCCCTCACCATTTCAACTCTAAACCTCATACACCTGAGCCGTCTGACTGTCTGCCTGACCCCTTGGATCTCGACCTGTAACCTGGATAGATAGAAGGTAAATTGATGAGTGAAGTGTACACTGCTATTTGTGAGGCTCTTAGAAAGCACTGTAACCATTAACTTCATCTGAACAATCATTTGACTGTTACATCTAAATTCACAGACAGCACTCCTATCTTCTGCCCACCTTACACAACATCACTGTAGCAGCATAATTACAAATTTACTCATAATCAAAACAATAACAACCACGTTGCTTCATTATTGTTAATTGATGCCATTATAGGATTGCAACATAGCATCATCAGAAGATACTTCAAGCAACTTTTTCACCTGCTATAAATTAATCACAAGACTATAATTACAAAACTCAGCATGTGAATCCATTGGCAGGTGGGGCTGCACTAGAGCTGTACCGATGCATCGGGAGCATTCGTAATCGGGCCGATTATCAGAGGAATCGGCATAATCGGTATCGGCGAAAAAGTATCGGCGCCGATGCAAATAATTTTACAGTTGACGTTTTTTGCACAATAATCTTTACAAATAGAAAAATGAGCACAAGTATCCATGTCTTGCTTCTATTATTGATTTATATTTAGCATTGCGCTATTTAGCAGACACTGTACAAACCAAGGACCTATTATACACAGGATTGGAAACTCCTTAAGAGCCCTTATACAACGTCGTATGCATAGTTTTTGGTCTATAATAAAATAATCGGCTTCATACGCGGTATCGGTTATTACAATAATCGGCTACACGCGGTATCGGAATAATCGGCTAAAAGGCCTTATCGGTACAGCTCTAGGCTGCACCAATGATTCCCATACTACGAGTAATTTTAGATTTCTACTTATTGTTTGTTTGTTGCCAAGCTTTTTGTACTTGGGAACTTAAACATCCATTATGCTTGCATAGACAGCGCCTTCAATCAGTCTTAAGTGGCACTAAAGAAACGTTTAGAATAATCCATTGTTTCTTCTGTAGAAATCCTGCTTCCTGTTGATATTGCACTATGCAAGTTCTGCAGCAGAATTTGTAATCAGAATTTGTAATCAGTTTATGGCGATGATGGTCTTGTGGTTAGTGTGCTGGACTGTCAACCGAGAAGTCACGGTTCAAATTACCACCAGGGTAGACACTTGTTTTAAGAGTTCTGTTCCATTTGTGCTCCCTACACAACTTGAACTCAGCTATAATGAGTACACCGACTGCACACTTTCAGTGGGAAGATGAGATGGTGATATGGTCCTCATTTGCCAAGGCTAAGAAACTGAAGTCGCTAACACTTCAAACCCATGGCTGCCACTCAGGCTAGCTTAAGGGACTGCTCTTCTTCTTCTTTTTATGGCAATCATACATGCTAATACGATCCTAAAACTTTAATACGAGCAACAATAATATTAATACGTTTTGAACGGGTGTGTGATAAATCACAGATAAAAGGCCAACGCATTGACACTGTGCGTGAATTTACTCAACTAATAAGTTTAGACAACATGCCAACTCTCACTTCTGTTACATACAAACCCAAACTCGAGTGTATTTCTATAAAATTGATTGGAAAATCACTAAAAGCGCTTAACAACACCAGTATCAAAAAAGGGTTTTAGATGTTCAATGTACTTATGAAAATTATTCAGGTCGGTTCAAAGGTTAGAGGTGCGTTCCTTTTCTGTTTTGGCGGAGCACCACTTTCGAATGTAGGCCTACACCGTGATGCGGCTTAGTATTAATACCGTTCGATTCTTCTACGCAATCTACTCTAGGACCTTGCGTGCTTTTCATTGTAAGTTACTAATTTGTAATTGTTATCGAACATTTATAAAAGCGCCACTCAACAATTCAGAGGCGCTTCTGAACCAAGTCAGTGCTATATCACTTTGAGTAACAAAAAGAATGAACGTCAGCCGTTTCCGGGACAGTACAGAGGAAGAAGAGAAAGGTTGAGGGGCTGAAGCCGCAATTTCTGCGAAAGACGGTCTCAGTTAGAGGGGCCTATATGGGCAAAACTTGCAGACTGAGCAGTAGCCCCGCGCATGCGTCGAACAACCAGACGGAACAACCGAGCGAAGAGTGGAGCGACCAGGGAGTGTTCACGTGCTCTGCCACCTCTCTGGATCTGGTATCTCTGGCAACCGAACTCGGACCTCCAATGGCCATCGATCTCTGTTATTCTCTGATACGATATAGCGCTCGTGAATAAGCTGGTGCCCTGCGCATAACTTTAGACTAGCGGTTTAGAAAGTTGGAGTTTAGCCAGCAATATGCATTCGTAATCGTAATCTCCAAACTTCTAAAACGCCTTTCGAAGGCCATGCAAGCGCAGGGTACCAAACAATTCACAAGCGCTACGTCAATCAGAGGGGGGTTCCAGAGAGTAGTCCAGAAGAGGTCCGAGTCCGGTCTCTAAAAGGCCAAATCAAATCAGAGGGGATTTTCCAGAGAGCAGTCCAAAAGAGGTCCGAGCGGCGAGCCCGCGGTTTCCAAAGGCCAGATCAAGAGAGGAGGCTTGCGCACGGTCTGTGCGGATCGACTTGATTAAGCAGAGGACGCGGTGGTGTAGTGGTGTAAGTCGGTGCCTTGTAACCGGAGGGTTGCAGGTTCGAATCCACCTCAAGCCACTGCGTAGCGACCCAAGTGCTTCTGAATCGTTGCTTCGATCTTATCGACTGTCTACGAATATACGGCACTCTAATCTCTAGAATTTATTTATTTATTTATTAACATAGCTTTTGTGACGCTTGTGACGCTGATGCAGCTTCGGTGACACCCAATGCAACAAGACGAGAATGAATAACCAAATCCCCCCCATATTTTGGACAAGTTTACTCCAGTGTACATACATACACACATTCATATGTCATATACATACATGATACATACATACTTACATAAGCCTACTTACATATATACGTGCATACATATACATACATGTACATTAGGCCTACATACATTCATATACATACATTCATATACATAATATATAATTATATATATACGTACAGGAGCGTAACTTTGGTCTAAAAAGTTGATTGGCACCATAGGCGTAATTTGTGGGGGGTACGAGGGGCATCCGTACCCCCCACTTTTTGGACTGGGGGTACTGTACCCCCCACTTTTTAAACAATGTCAATTAATATTTTTGTTATTGTGCCTTCCCAGAGAATGCAGTCTCCGCCAAAGTGCGAAAGTACTTAGATACACATGTAAACCGAGAGCCAAAATTTATGAGAACACTGAGAGGGAATATGTTCAAAATGGCCACCATGCGAAAAGCGAAATTGGAGAAGAAATTGGTACCCCCACTTTTTAGACCAAAGTATTGGTACCCCTCACTTTTTAGACCAAAGTTACGCCTCTGATTGGCACTGTTCAAAAAGTGGGGGTTGGGTACGGTATCCTCAGTCCAAAAGTTGGGGTACGGGTACCCCTCGTACCATAGGCGCCGACTTTTGCTTTTGTCTCTGGGTGTCTGGGTCCCAGTGCATATTTTAAGATAATTCTCTTATAAAATTTTGACGACTTTTTTAGGAATTCTGAATTCATCCCAAAAAATGTGACGAATTTTTACTATGAATTCATCCCCCCAAACAAATATGACGACTTTTTAGGAATACTCCAAAAATTTCTGTTGTAGTTGTACTTCTCAATTTGTGAGATTAATTAGTTGTAAAAAAATTGAATTTAAGGTCCGAATTCTTCTGGGTGCCAGGCACCCACTGAACTTTCTATCTGGGTGCATTGGCACCCAAGGCCCCCAAGTAGCCGGCGCCTATGCCTCGTACCCCTCACAAATTACGCCTATGTATACGCTAATAAAGGTCGATGATGCCACAGTATAAATAATTGTTTATACTGTGCTGATACGTACATACATACAGAGGCGTAACTTTGGTCTAAAAAGTGGGGGGTACCAATTTCTTACATACACGAAACAAGGCTGAGACTGCGATCTCTGAGAAGGCACAGTAATAAAATATTTATTGGCATTGCTCAAAAAGTGAGGGGTACGGGTACCCCTCGTACCCCCCACAAATTACGCATACATACCATAATAGATATAATGAGCATTATAAATACATCCTCGTTTGGGCACGTCAGAAACATGACGTCACAAGCTACAGCCGTTGGTTGCCATGGGAAAGAATTCATAACCAGATCAGAAAGACGTTGGACGCCGGCGGAGACGGACGATCGGAAAAAGCGCAAGAAACTTTTCGAAAAAAATCATTCTTATTCATCTATTTCGTTTTCTGTAATCACCAAACCGGCAAGTATTCTTTTTACTGATTGGATTTCAGGTTTAATTGGAAAAACTAATGGATTTGTGTCGAAAACCTTTAGATCGAGTCTGATTCGCTGCCAGTTTAAAACAGTGATGTTAAAATTCAAAATTTCGGACAACTGGATTCCAAATTGGAACGAGTTTTTGTACCGAAAACATCTCAAAATAACTTAAATGCGAAACTATACTCTGCATGGGTTAGGTACGAAACTTGTTTACTTGGGGCAAATGGTAAATATTTAGAGTGATTTTGATTTTGATATATTTTTGAGGTATAGGCTACTTTCTCAGTGTACATTTCTTTCCGGCTCTAAGTCCACCCACCGCAGTCAATCACATTTTTCACCAGTGCTGTTTGGCGCTATAGAAGCTACAGATCGACGGACATATTGTAGGAAAATGATCTTGTAAGTGTTGCTGAGGTAGTTTGTCGTTTCTGGGTTAGGTCAAGATGAGTCTGCAGGCAGCTTTCAAGACCTTTGCGTCCAAAAACAACAACACGGAAGCAACGACAACCGACATCAACAAATGGTGCAAGGATGCGGGAGTTTACGGCAAGAACCTCACGTCCAACCACACCGACATCGCCTTCAACAAGGCCAAGGTCAAAGGAGCCAAGTAAGTACATTTCATCAGCATGTCATCTGAAATACATCTCGTTTTTAGAAACTTATTGATTAAATAGGCCTACATACACTTGTATTTTTGCCTGCTGTAGAAATGAGCACCATGTCTAAAAAACTGAGTAGGAAATTATAGATCTCTTAGAAAATTAGGCCCAGTTTTCACGACCATCCAAAAATGTGCCTCTGAATGCACGTTATTAACATTATTATTTCCAGCATAAATATTAATCCTTTACAACTTAAAAAAATGGAATGTCTGTATTGGCTAAACATTGTCAAATAAAAATAATAATTATTATTTTTATTATTATTATTTTAAAGTTGTGGCAGAGCAAGAGGCAACAGCATTGAAATTCTTGTTTGTAAGCTAACTGCAAGGCATTGGAAATTATCTAGCGTCTTTCAAATCTTGTGAAATTCAGATTCAACAATGCTTCAGCTCTGGGATAAAAGCCGACTGCTCTGGTTATCACTTAATTTCAGTACCAGTAATAGTAATAAAGTACAATAATAATTATAACATTGGTAATAATAAGAATTATAAAGCTTTGGAAATGATTTCTTCACAGAAACTTGACCTACAATGAAATGGACGCCCTGATTGCCGAAATGGCCATCAAGTACAAGGACGATAAGAAGATAGAACTGGATCAAGCAATCTCGGAGCTCAAGGATAAACTCGCCAATGCAGCGTCACAGTTGCATGGCACCACTGTGAGTGACTGCATCATTTCATTTTCCAGCATTACACATTCTTGTATCCTTTATTCGCATTCCTATCCTAACCTGTTCTAAGTTTACTCTATTTTGTCCTATTTTCATCTGGCTATCATACCATTCTATCCTTCCCTATTTTTTTCCTGTGTTTCTACTGCACTGTGTTCTATCTCAGTCCAATCCTATACTGTACCCTCTTGGCTTCCAATTCCCTTCATATTCCACGCTATCCTTACCTTTTCCATTCTCATCCTTCTTCTAACCTTCCCGCCATACCATTTCCATTTCCTCGTACCCTATCCCAACTTGCTTTCATTCAGCACTTCTTTGATAAGTGAAAATATTAGTTAAGATGAATGTATCTTACCACTTCATATTCCTTCTCTCACATCCCATATATCATATCACAGAGCATATTTTAGATCAATTAGTTATTATACTGCATCATATACAGAAGTATTATTACTGTACAGACTGTACAGATTTCATATGTGGCATGAATCTACAACTAGGAGTTGGTGGTCACTGGTCATATGTTGATGCCTTGTGAAATGAAAAACATGCCTTGTGAAATGAAAAACAATGCCAACTAAATCATTCCTTTATTCTGATCAGGGTCACCTCTCAGCAATTGCTCTGGAACAGGCGCTAAACATTTTGTAATTACAATTAGTTACAAATTCCAATTTTACATTATATAGAACAGATTGTGGTGTAACACTGCAACCAGAAAGTGTCTTTTCTTTCAGAAAACGATGAAGGTGGGTGGCGTTGACCGGCTGACAGACACATCTAAGTACACTGGCAGCCACAAGGAGCGTTTCGACGAGACGGGCAAGGGCAAGGGGCTGGGCGGTCGCGAGAACCTCACGGACAACTCTGGCTACGTAGGGAACTACAAAGGAGCCGGGAGCTACGACAAATCGCACTGATCGGGAGTTGAACCCCACACTTCCAACCACCACACTGATCAAATTTTGTGCACTAGTAGCAGCCTGAACTATATACGATCATCATCACAAGCAACGACAACGAAAACTCCAATAATGACAACAGCCTAATTCTCACATGACCTCCTAGTCTTTCCTCCCTTAATTTCCTGATTTTCCTTTGTTCTTAACTCTTTCCTTTAGTCATTATCTAAATTCTTTCTGTAATTTCTTTTATTATTCTGTCGATCAGATTGATTTTGTATCTTTTGTAACTTGTAAATAGTTCATGTGCTCTTCTTTCATTCAAGCTGCAGTCACTCCAATGTTTGCTAGCTTTACGTGTTCCACAATCTTTGGCGTTTGCAATGACTTACTCACTTATTTCTTATCTTTTTTCTATTCCTTTCTCCACTTGATCCATCTATAAATTGTAGATGAATCTCTACAAGCCAGACAAATTAAGATATTTCTTCTGCTCGTATTCCCAATTTTATTTTCTAAATTTGTTTACCTTTTCACTTTGTTTTCTTTTATCTTTTCAGCTGCTTGTTTTCTCATACTTTTTACAGATTTGTTCTTTAGTCTTTTATCCATTTCCTTTGATTTCCTTACTCCATGTGTTGCCTTATTCATGTTTTTCTTTATTTGTCTAACATTTCTTTCTTACCTCTGTATAGTCTTTTTGTTGAATGTTCCATGTTCTGTTTGTATATTTTTATATATTCATATTTTTATTTATTTCTTTTCCTTGCATCTTTTCATTGTAATTTTTCTATCCTACCCTTAATTTCTTTTGTTTATTCTACCTTTCCGACTCCAATTAGCCGCCCTTCATTCCAACGTCTTTCTCATCCAAAAGAACATAAAAAACTTGTTCCAGCCTCGCTACTTTCCATCGGCCATTACCTGGAACGAACATTTCCCATGCCAAGACATTGTGCAATCGCCATGAAAAACTGAGCCAGAAAACACGCAAACTTTATATGCACCAGGGTTAACAAGAAAGAAATAAAAAATCAGTTAACACAAAGATGTCTGTCTTTTATACATATTGTTTATTATGTGACCATTCCTGAGAAAAACCTAAAATTCAGAAACATTTTGTGCAAACCATGGGCAGAAGGCAAGTAGGCATAAACTGGGTCAAAATGAGTTCTTTTTGTGTGTTTATGTTGTGTTAGCTATCAAACTGTATGCCTGTAAAGTTTCATGTTTTGATTTCAATTTTATTATGATGCCCAGCAAAAAACTTAATTTAAAACATGTCCTTTGGCAAACTAATTTGAAGTGGAACGCATTGATTATTATGCCAACAGCCAAGTCCTGTAAATATTTGTCTTAAACAACTTTTAATGGTTTTATTTTATGGCAGCTTCAGAGACCTGAATACACTCCAAGTTTATTATACTAACAAACATTCACAAATCCAATCAAAACGACTTACAGAAGATAAACTTTAACTTATGATTTCTAAAAAGTAGCCACAAGACTTGCGTCTTTCAAAAGTTATTTCCAAATGTTTTACTACTTGAGATAAACTTGTGGTTTTAAATATTCAGCAGTTTCAGCCTAGATCAGTGCAGTATCAAACTCATTAACTCAATTTCGATTTTTCTGACCGAGGGTTTCTCTGGCATGGCCACATACTGTTGTCAATGTATATGTATATTATATATATATATATATACACATATATATAATCAATGACATGCAGAGAAAAGTCATGAATGGTAAAAGTTACTATTCATGAATGGGAAAAGTTACTGGCCTAATACACCATCTAACACCCAGATCCCTACTAAGCGATCACAACTGGGTTCTGCATGGTCAAAAGAAAATGGAATATCGCTATATACAAGTACTACACGAATAAGGCAGTGATTAGAATTGCACATAAACTGTTTGTAATTACTGCTGAACACATAACATGCCATAGATTTAAATTCATTGTTTTTTTTACATTACTGCTGTAATTCTATTAATATCAATCCCAGGCAGTGATTCTCTAACAAAAATAGCTCCTCAGCACGTATCCTATGGGTACTTTTCTTACAAATGCTTAAAGCATCAGGCAAAATATCTAGAAATGCATTTATTACTTTTCTAATATATTAGAATATAGTTTAACCTGCAGTAGAAATGATCCCCAGGATATAGAAGTTTATTTTTCTTAGCAGGGCCAAACAGTAGGTTATGCATAGGAATAAACTCTTTGAAGAATCAGAGAATTAGGTTAGATGAAGAAATAAAATAATCATTTCACTGGACCGATAACTTCTGTCTACCAGTCTGCCTTTGGGTAATAATGTTTCCTGTTGTTGAGTACAGCTCTGAACTGCTAATGGGGCATTTACATTAGTTCTGTAGTGTGGCAGTACACTACAAAACAGTTGTGCAAAAAGCTAACCGGCATGAGGTTCGGCAAGTCTAGAGGGCTAAGGTACACTCCCCTTTGAGCTTTTGAATACATCACTTTTCATAGGTATCTGGGTCTAAGCCACAGCAGTGTGTTCTGCTATCACAATTTATGCCGATAAGCTATTTGACAACACAATGTTGCAAAGTATGTCGCACACCTAATACTTAATGCTAACTGCATATACATGATGACAAGAAATGTTCACTTCAATAAGCATAAAGACAATTACATTGAAGCAATAATTAATTAATTAAATGAGCAATTTATGTAGCGCATTTCAGAGAAACCTACTCCAAGGCACAAACCAATCTCTACGAGCCGATTATCACTTCACTCTGCGAGAGTTGACCATCTAACTCACTCGCTAAAATGACTATCTAAGGACTACAGCAACACAAATAGAAAAACAAAAACGGTGAATAAAACATAACAGCTTTCCATACACACAATGCAATAACTAGGGAACCAGCATCAGCTGGTCAAATGGCCTCACACGACACCACGACCTATGCACAGAAGCAGCGGACAAATGCTTTAATAAAGTCAGTATATATAATTTATGTATGCACACTGTCCAAACGTGAAGAAACCGGTTTAAACCTGTCTAGGCCGGTCTCAGTCTAGTACTAATCTTCTGATAGTGATGAAAGATGAAGGCCGACAAGTAGTCCTCCAATACTGTTACGGAAATCGGCCACCAATGTTGCACCCATGGCAGACTCCTGGCAGTCCTGAAGGGCCAGGTGAACCTGTGACGCCTGGAGGACCCGGTCTCCCAAGTGGTCCTCGATCCCCAGGAGGTCCAGGGCGTCCAATACCTGGCGGTCCAGGTGGCCCTACAAGAAATTTGAAATAATTCTGTATGTATTTATGATGATTATTGATGAATATTTTGCCCAGAACTTCACAAAATCTACGACCAGTGCATGAATATCGTTCCATAAAAATCCAAGACAAAATCCATAAGAAGTGCAAGGAAAACTTGGACAAAAACATGTATCAAAATGCCCAAACTTTGACATACACTCAAACAAGACAAAACAAAATGGTGCAAGGCATGAAATATGCTCCTGAAAGAAATATAAGCTAATTATAATGGAACTAGGTTAATAATAGGCCTAAATAAAATGAATTTGATGTATTTTACAGTAACTAAACATGCATGATAATCTGGTTTCTAAGAACCTGAAACTACAGCCAGGTTAATATTATTCTCTCAAGTAAGCAGAGAGATTGTCATGAGAGAGACATGTTGGTAACTATTGTGTATGTAACTAGTACATCGCAGAGAGTTTGTTTAATTGTTCAAAGGCACTATATTAAGTGTCTAAGATATCGACATACAAACACAGCTGAGCTTAATAAGCAATGCACTACTGGACTAGAATCTTACTAACGTTTGCAAGGAAACAAATTTTCTACCTCTGTTTAGGCATCACACGCTTAAACTTTGAAAGGCACACGTGTACCAGTCTATATTATATAAGAAGCCAAGAGACCCTTTTTACCTTGCAATCCGCTGACTAGGGGCTGGGCATTCTCATAACGGAACCCATTTGATCCACGTTCCCCTCGTTCACCTTGATCACCTTTAGTACAAAAAATTACACAGAAGCTTCAGAATGTACAATTAAAACTGGTGAAAGCTGAATTGAAATGAGTTAATCAAAGGCAGACATAGAAGTTGAATTAAAAATAAATAGGTTTTAAACTGTTTTATGGCAAAGCACATTGCATACAATATATACAGAATTCCTTGCTTGCAACTCCTTTCGTCCCTGTTGTCGATGGGTTCACTTGCATGAAATTGTTCAAAATCTCAACTCCCTCCTTGTTTATGGAGTTAACTGACGAAAATAGTTGAGTGGCTTAACACTTCAACGACGAGCTGCATTGGTTTCCCAGTCGCTTTTAGTACACTCTCGTCATTTAAGTGTTAAACCAAGACAATGTTTGCACCTATCCAATTGCAAGACCATTTGGAAACTACACATGATGGCAAAACATAGAGTTACCTTTTGGACCAGGAGCCCCATCTGATCCTGGTGGTCCGGAAACTCCAGGGTACCCTCTCTCTCCTGGCGCACCTGGGAGTCCAGGGTCACCTAAATGCAAGAAAAAATACAAAATTAAGAAAGCAAGAGATTTAAAAAAGACCATCATTAACTCTAGATAGTAATCTAGTTAGTTAGTTTACAGGAAAATAGATTTTATGACTCCATTACAATATTAGTCCTGATTAAATCAGTCAGGTTATGATCTTTTCATTTGGCAATGTATTGTGTCCTTTAATCCCTATCTGAACCATCAGCATGCATACAAAACACACGAGTCAATACTCAATAGCCAATAGTTACAAACGACTATAAATATCACCAGAAATAAGCTATTACACTTTTTATAATGTATATTCGTGTATTATATGTTAAAATATCATGCTAAATACACTGAAGAAAGATCTATCATTATATTAACATATGAAAATGTGAACACGATATCGTACAAAATGACTTTAATTTTCTAAAACATGGAAAGAATTGCTTAAACCATACAACTTAAAAGGCACTTCTCAAGAAGCCTACTACAGCATTTAAACATGCTCAGAACACTAACAATCATTTAAATACCTTCTGAATATTTTATACCTTACTAACCAACTGGACCTATGCTATATAGTAATATATATATACATATTATGGTTAATGCTATGTATATATATACCAATGTATGCTTTTTTTATTAACTTTAGAAGATCTATTTAACAGACGTTGTTCACCAGAGTGCTGTTTGGCAGCTGGTTTAATAAAGAATATACTTACTTACTTACCTTGGCATATGGAGACATTGGAAGAAAAAAACATGTATACAAGACAGAAAAAATTTTGAAACTTTAATATGCTAATGAATGAGAAATAAAGACAAACAGTATGAACCGAATTATGTGATAGATGAAAATCTGGAAATAAGTATACCGGTTTTGCCCCATATACTTATCACGAAAAATCAGAATTCTCCTGCCAGACAAAGCTCTGGGTAAAAGCCCACACACATACACATTACTTGCATGTATACCGTTCTGTACATGCACTGAATATACTGGCACTATATAAATTTGCAATTACAAATACAATAACAGAAGCTCCTTGTAATAATTTAAGTTCTAAGCACTTCTGACATGTACTAAAAAGGGGTCTGCAGAAATTGCAGATACATGCCTGGTATTCCCTGAATGCCTTGAGGTCCTGGTTTTCCGGGCACTCCGAGCCCCGGCAGCCCAGGGGGACCATGCAGATCCCGGGTTATCTCCTCCAGCCTCTCTGCAAAAAAATACAGTAATAGAACATACATAGTGGCACTTAAACAATGTGTAATATCAGTTAGGTTATAACAATTCTTATGTACAATAGGTGAGACAATGGAAGTGAAAGACAATAATCATGCAGCCTCTCATGTCCACAAATGATTACACCAGTTCATATTAACTTATGAATGTAGAATTATTATCATTATTATAAATTATCATTATTATTATTTTGCCCTGAGGTACTTTAGATCCCTCAGGAATTAAAAAATTTTCCAGAGAATATAAAAACCATTCTGTGACAGACATAACTTGTCAAGATCTGGCAGATATATATATTATTATTATAAACTATTATCAATAATATTCTTGTTATTATTATTACTGATCAGGACTTATACCCTACTAATTGATGAATTCACCTAAAATGTGCAGGTAGTCTGAAAAAGATATCCTTGCAAAATGTAATAAGAGAAATGAAAGGGACGATCAAAATCTGGTGGTAGTGAATTCCATAGATGAGGACTAATGCACGAAAAGTCACAGAAACCACATGTCTATTTTGTAAGTTTGAACAAACAGTTCGTAGAGCAAGCTGATCTTAAGGATCTCCATGGTGGGATTAACTGTCAAGGGAATACATACGTCAGCACAATAGCTCGGTGCTAGACCACAAAGCACCTTGCATACAAGGACAGCAAATATGAAGTGGACCTGAGCTGGAAAGATAACTGATGTAATATTGAAAGCACTAAGATTGTGATTGGAAGGAGATTTTTGAACAAGCCAATGAACAACGCAAGCAAAACTGATTGTTAGGAGTCTAAATGGCGACGACAAAGAGGACACAGATTGAATTGCAGTACTCCAGGGGTGACAAGAGAAAAGTGAATGGACAAGAACATGGGCAGACATGGGCATTATCTCGTGCTAGGTCAAAGTTGCCTCTGGTAAAACAGGATCATGTAATGTTAACAAAAGGAGACTCCATATGGCATTCATATGCTTTGATCAGCAATTCAGATTCTTCATTGATCATTAGTGATCATACGGAGAGTATGCATTCGAGCATCCTCCTCCTCTGAGATGGTAAATGTGTAGGGACCTTGAGCACGTCCTTTATTCACAACTGCTCAATGCCATTGATTGACGCTTGGTCCTTAGATAGTGGCACTTAATAAATGCAGAATAACAAAAATGATAATCCAGGAAAGTATGGGTTTGAGCCTCCCATGAGATGATTACTGTGTAGGGAACATGAGCAAGTCCTTCACTCAAAGTTGCTCAACGTCATCAACTAATGCTTGGTCATTACATTGTGGCACCTAATACTTGCATAATAATAAACACAATACTGCTACATTTGCAGCAGACTATAGACTAGCCTTGACAGGATTAGACATATTCAACCAGTCTTACGGGCTTATCTTCTGGATATAGACCTGATTATGACTTGGTTTGGTGTGCTATCGGTTGCTGCCTCGTGCATTAGACACCAGCACAATAAAAGTTAGTTACTAATTAGAACTACAATTACTGTATTAAATAGATTACAGTGAACTGGATTACCTCGTAGTATTTGTGAGCAAACGTCTCGAACTTCACTGATGCTTATGCTGCGACCCTGAAAAGTAAAGCAAGCAATCAAATTACTTAACCCAACAATATCCTGGCACATCGTTATTAGACAGTTCTCAAGAGTTCTGTGATCACCATTATAATTACTAAAAATGCTTTTAACGAGTGCAAGGTCAGATAGAAATGTAAATCTGAGGCAGTGACAGTTTAAGGTTTTCCTTAGCGCAACAAGTTGAAAAAAACAGAAATTTTTCGATACCTGAATTTACATCGTTTCTGGGAATCCAAACCACTGTCAAGTTTGCATTCACACACGCTTGCCCCTACAGAAACTCCTGCAGCATGTCCATGGTTGAAGCCTTGTGCATTTAATGACACCAGCACCACCACAGAAGTTATTCAAGTCTTAACAATTCCTTAAGGCATGTAACATTGGGTACAGTAGATGATTGGTTCAAGTGCTTAGCTTGTAATGCAGAGAACACAGGTTCCAGCTTCACCAAGGTGGTCAGTGTGTAGCGACCTTGAGCAAGTCCTTCATACAACAATCGCTCAGCACCATCACAGCTTAGTTATGTGGTCGTTTTTGCACTTATGAGGTTCAATATGGAGGACACTATCATTCGAAATCAGTTGTATTTGCATTTTAACCTTATCAATCAATCCGTTTATCGAATACCAGTAATAACTGTCGATATTGCAGTCACCCAAAGAAAGTAGTGGTATGCATTCAAAGGTGAGATCAGAAGGGACAAGTCCTGCTAACAAGGTCACTTAGTTTCTTAAAAAACAATTCATGACGGCATTTTCAATAGTGTCACAATTCATCAGGTTTTGTTAACTTTATACAAGCACTGTTATTTCAAATATTTTCCACAACTAAGCGCATTTAGTACTTTGAATGTCATTATATTGTAAAAATCTTTTAAAGTGCAACAGAAAAGAAATAAAAGAAAAACAGAATGAAAACAACAAATATATGTTTAGTCAACAGTGTAATACATGCAGATCAAAGCCAAACTACACAGCAAGTAAATAATGTAACACTGCACATTGGAATCCACTAGAAACATCCAGGTCAAATCCATGAGTATAATAGTTACACTTAGGTCCAGTGGAAGTCATGAACTAGGCATCAGTTTAAGTGGTGCCAATGCCCAGGCATGCCACTGGAATGATTGAGTGTTTGATATCACCTACTGGGAGCCCAGGCACTCCAGGCATTCCCGTCTGGCCACTGTCTCCATGCGCTCCAGGAGGTCCGCCAGGTCCAGGTGGTCCAGGGACTCCGGCACCACCTGGGACTCCAGGATTACCTGGCTCTCCACCAGCTCCACGAGGCCCTGGCTGGAAAGAGAAACAGTTATCTGGGAGTTAATAAGAAAAGCTTATATGAAGAACTGAAGGAATGGATGAAAGGAGGAAAACAAGGCAGGCAGGAAATAAGGTAGGACAAGGGGTAGAATGAAGGCTTAAGAAAAGAGTATATAAAGGAACTACTTCACGCAGTAATTAGATCAGAGACACATGTCCTTCACCCTCTTTTTCCACCAACTGCCCAGCGCTATTACAACTTGCACCAAAGATCCAAAACAATTTCAAACTCCTGACGAAAGAAGATCGAAACTATCTCCCTCGAATTCTTTATAGACGTTAGTATGATAGTATGTTTGCACAGCCCGCAGTGACCAATATTAACCTATTCTAATTTAATCTGTACCCGTTGTAACTGACTGCGGTATGTCAGTCTGATTTAGCAATAAACGAAAATATCTATCTACGAAAGGAAAAGGGAAGAAATGGAAGAAATCTAGAAAACAGATGTGAAGAACAGGATAGTAAGCAGAAAGGATATGGATGGTAGAATTTGGAAAGAGAACAATCTTCAGTACCGAAGACAGGAAATGGAAGAAGAATGGAGAAGAAAGGAAATACAGAAGAAATTAATCCTAACTAAAATAATCAAATTCTGCACAATTAATTCTACGTTTCCTACAATCAATTTCATCATTACCAGCACTCACTGACATGTTGTCAGCTTCTGATTCTTTCCCCACTTCATAACTGTTCAAACTTTGGCAAATGTCTTCCTCTAAGCAATCCTTATTTTTGAATATATTCCATCCTTCATAGAGATACATATATGACTGGACACTATCCAGAAACCTCTTACCTGTCCAGGAGGACCAATAGCTCCATTGGGTCCCTACAAAAGACCAACAGAATAACAGAACTTACTCTTCCTTTAGAACAGAACTAAACAATGTAATGGAATGCAAATGCATTGGTAGCCTTCACATTCATTGGTAACCTTCGAATGCATTGGCGACCTTCACATGCACTGGTGACCTTTAAATGCATTGTAACCTTCACATGCATTGGTAACCTTCAAATGCATTGGTAACCTTCACATTCATTATTGATCTTCAAAAGCATTGGTAACCTTCAAATGCATTGGACACTTTCAAATGCATTGGTAACCTTCAAATGCATTGGTAACCTCATCTTAATTGGTTACCTTTGAATGTATTGTAACCTTCAAATGCATTGGTAACCATGAAATGCATCAGCAACCTTCAAATGCATCAGTAACCTTCAAATGCGTTGATAATCTTCAAATGCATTGGTAACCTTTAACTTGTATTGCATTTCATTGCACTGCAAAGCTTTAACATATCATACTCTTCTGTGTAATCCTGTATTGTACTGCGACATAGTGGCAAATTACACCTCTGATGAGTTTTCTTGAAGTGGTGCTATATAGATAAGCACTGATATTTACAGTACCACATTCTATTATGTAATTCAATCTACTGCTTGTCCTCCAAAGCTTGTCTTCATATCTCAAAGGCCACTCAGATTTCGACTGGTTCTGTCCAAATTGATTATGCTTTGGAATGTGGTTTTGCAACACAGCCACCATCGTTTGAAGCGTTGTACATTATGATAACGGATAACATTATGATATTGAAGTTTCCAGATTAGACTAGATTAGATAACACCGCGTTGCACTGGGAAGTGATGGCAGATGGATCGAGTGTACGTTTTCTAAAGTAAGGATGAGATTCAAACCACCTTTAAGACAAGATCAGATTAATAATATTACAACAGTGGATAGCCCCAGATCAATAATCGTATATGAAAGAATCAGATTTCTCTGGCACCACTGCATCTTCAGTGACTATCGTTACCAAAAACCAACACAGCTTATCAAGCTCATGCTCATACTCAGTTTCCAACATTCGTCATCTATGATGTTAGTCATTGTTAGAGTTCAGAAGGGTGATCTATTTCATCTGAATTCACATTTTCAGAGATGGGTAAGGAATGCAGTGAATGTCAACAGTTGGTACCCCATCAGAGATCGCTGGTATGATCAAAGGCACAGCACAATATTCTGAAACGTGCTTCTGTTCACAAAATGTGTACGAGATGGCGTAAACATGATGTTGTAATGTAAAGTATTGTATAAGAGTGTCGTTAAATGGATTGGATTAGGTTAACATAGGATCATACATATCCAAGAAAATCAAACCAACCGGAGGACCCGGAGGTCCATATCCACCACCGACGCTAGGGGCGTAAATGATCGTCTCTCCTCCTCCACCTGCTCTTGATCCATTCCCACCACTTCCGCCTCCAGTGGAAACCTGAAAATGTGAATGATAGAAGTAAGATGTAATCGCAAAAGTATTCATTATCAACAACTGGTTCAAAGTACTTCAGTCAAGGTAATGTTATGCACGATAAGGCAATGAAAACGATCTGTTGGATATCAATGTACCATAACATACAACATTACCTATTATACTCATTATAATGCTTATTATATGAAGATTTACAAAGCACAAGTTAATACATATGACTAAATACACCACATATGTGCTAAATATGATGTAAACGTAACCTAAATGTAATGTAAGATAATTCTAGGCAATGGAAGTTAAAGGAAGGAAAGTTTGGGTGAAGGTAACGTTGGTAAAGCACCCTCGAAGAATTGCAGTCCTTGAATTGAAAGGTGTTTGAAAATTTAGGTGACCTCTTAATAATGCCATGGTTCGACACCGCCAATGTTATGGGAATTTGAAATCACGACACAACAGTTAAAGAGCGATAAAGCACATTTGATTTACTCCTTTTAACTTACAATTTTTCCTGCTTGAGAGATAAATAAAACTACACGAATTAAATATCAATTAAGATTGCTAAAATAGGTATAAAGGACAGAAGGTATCTACCGGTCCTGGAGGTCCTGCCGGGCCCTGAAAAAAAGAATAAAAATACAATATACACAGAGAAATAAATATGAACATATAGATATCGTATATTTTGTATTATACAGTGCAGACCCATTAACACGCTGTTATTGCGGAATAAGCTGTCTGACATAGCGAGTAAACCAGACTGCGTGTAAAATGGACTAATCCAGAAATAACCTACTGTCTTGTCTAACTAAATCCGTAAGTCCATCCATCCGATCGTCAGTCATTCCGTTCGTCCGACCGTGAATCCGTCCATTTGACGAACTGTCTGTCTGTCCAGCTGACCGTCAGTTTGCTCGTCCAACTGTCCATCTGACTTTCCATCCGTCGATATGACCGACTGTCCATCCATACATCCGGTTGTAAAAGCCAATATTTACGCAACACTGCAGTTCTTGTAAGGCGAGTTAACCGATACGGCGTGTTCAGTTAATAGCTTTGGGGGACATGACGCCACTTCACATTAAGCGGAACAGTGCAATATCCGGGAGCGCGTTAACAAGTCCACACTGTTCATCATCATAACTGTTACTAAATTAGTAGCTTCCAAGTGATTTTGGGTACCAGATGAAATATGCAACCTCTGAGTAACCCTCTTGAAGAGGCGCTATATAAATGTCCTAATGAATTCAAGCATGACTTCATCCACACCTCCCTCAAGCCACCCAAACATGCACATGCACCCTTTTCTTCGGCCTCTGCTTCACTACAGTGCCATATGAATAGTCTTATTATTATTATCTCCAATTATCCAATGGCCAATCCATCAATCCATGCATCCAGGTGTTTGCCATCCAATGACCCACCCATCCAAGCAACCCCCATTTATACAGAATTTAAATGAATATGATATCATATTAACTGAATGACAATATACTCACCGGGGGCCCAGGTGCACCCGCAGGGCCCACTGGTCCCATCAGCCCTGCAGCTCCATTTGCCCCCTGTTGACCCTGTAATTGAACAGAATAACGGTTCAAACTATCCCAAACTGTTCAAATATTTCAGCACAAATCAATCATAAAAGCCAAACTATGATATAAAGATCAATATATTAATCAATTATAAACAATCAATATTTCCAGGTAGATCAATATATCAGTTAATATACAGCAATATATTAATCAATAAGCTGACCAAACATTCCTTACTTTGGAATCCAAATGCACCTTTAATTGATGCTTTAGAGCTGTTATCTATTCCAAGGCTGGACTAGAAGCACATCACAGCATCTGGATAAGGTGCTACACAAGTTTACTGAAACAATGAATTAATAAATAAATCAATCAATAATTGAGCAAAATATCGATCAGATTAACAATACTGCACAAGTTTTCAGTAGAAAGGTGCTAAAACATTGCATAAAACTACAACATAAGACGCAAACACTTACTGGTGGCCCTGGTGGTCCTGTTTGCCCTGATGACCCCGGGGGTCCTCGATCCCCGCCCGACCCCTAAAGACAACAGGCATAAGACAGAGTCACTAAGCAAGTTGTTCTATTTAATCTATTTCATTTACCGGGTATTTACTTTATTTATGACTAGCTGGTTTACCCGGCGTTGCCCGGGGTTATACGTTTCAATCCCTCTAGCGAATAAGCAACAAAACACTGCTTAACCCTCTAGCGAATCCGTACTGTAGCTGCTTAACCCGGCGGCGCCATCTGGCGAGTGAAAATAGGTTGAGTGTAAGTTTTTTTACCAGCTAAAAATGCATTGCCCGGCTAGGTTTTTGCCCGGGACACCATGGTAGCGGTGAAAACAGGGGACACGAAGCCTCACACACTGGGTGTGTAATGCCCACCCCGAGACAGTATTGAAGGTTTGGAGTGAAAAGGTCCAAAGCTGTAGAAATGCATCGCGGTCAAAGTCGCTGTGACAGACAGAGTCTTGTCTTTATTTATATAGATCATTTATGTCAATCAATCAATCAATCAATCAATCAATCAAACATTTATATAGCGCCCCTTCAAGGAATCTATTCAGAGGCGCTCCCAGCCCAACCCCGGCGAAAGAGAAAAGTCTTTAGAGCAGAGAAGAAAGCGGTGGATGAGTTTCGAGGAAGAGACCGCAGCTCAGAAGGAAGCCCATTCCAAATTTTGGGACCAACGACGGAGAAAGCACGCTGCTGCATAGTAGCGGTGCGTGCAAAAGGAACAGAGAGATCACCACGGGTGGTAGAGCGAAGAGAGCGGTGCCCAGGTGGAACAGAGGCACGAGAACAGAGCTCACGCAGATAGAAGGGAGCACAGCCAAGCTGACATTTCCAGACAATGGAGGCAACCCGGTAGACAATGCGTTGCGAGAGTGGTAACCAGTGGAGGACATCACGCATGTATTCAGAAACATGGCCAAATTTAGGTATGCTCCCAATCAAACGCGCAGCAGAACGCAATACGCGTTCCAGACAGTTCAGTCGAGTGAGGGGAAGCCCAATATAGAGGGAGCAGCAGTAGTCAAGCCGACAGGTAATGAATGCATGAACGAGAGTAGCAGCAGATTGGGGGGAAAGAGAGCGGGAAACAACGCGAAGCTGTCGTAGCTGAAAGTAGCAAGCCCGGCTCAGCTGCAAGATATGCGGAGAGAGGGTGAGTTCTGAATCCAAGATGACGCCAAGATCTCTGACGGAGGTGGAAAAGACGATATAGGGGAACTCAGAAGTAAGACAAGCATGATCAATCTTAGCAAGCTGCCTAGGGGTGCCCAGCCAGATATATTGAGTCTTAGTGGGATTCAAGCGAAGGCGGTTGGAAGACATCCAGGCAGTCAAAGAGTCAGTGGAGTGGCACATGAGGCGGACTGCAGCGGCGGCGTCAGAGGGAAAGCAGTGGGTGTAAGCCTGTATATCGTCAGCATATAAATGGTTGGACAAAGAACAAGTGGCAAGAAGGCGACTGAGATCAGAGGTGAAGATAATATAGAGGAGGGGACCCAAAACTGATCCCTGAGGAAGGCCAAAATGGACTGGGGTCCAGAGGGACCTGGTAGAACAGTAGACAACCAATGAGGTGCGGTCAGAAAGGTAGGAGGCTAGCCACTCAAGGGGCTTTTCAGATAGACCGAATGATAGTGACAAGCGATTGAGGAGGATGTCATGGTCGACCGAGTCAAAGGCAGCGCTGACATCGAAGAGTGCAAGAAGGGAGACTTGGGAGCGATCAATGGCGCCATAGAAATCAGAGAGGAGGCGAAGGAGAAGGGTTTTTGTAGAATGACCTTTGCGGAAGCCAGATTGATAGACAGGAAGTAAGTTATTAGCATCAAGGTAAGTCAATAATTGCTGAGCGACTAATTTCTCGATGATTTTAGAAATAAATGAGACGTTCGCAATGGGCCTGAAGTGTGCAGGGTCCGAAGAGTCGAGACCGGCTTGCTTGAGGATAGGAGTAACAATCGACCTCTTCTGCGAAGCTGGAAGAGTACCGTCACGGAGCGAGGAGTTGCATAGTAGTGTCAGGAAAGGGAGGAGGACATCGATGTAATCCTGGAGCAAAAAAGGAGGGAGGGGGTCAAGCTCACAGGATTTCGCAGCAGAAGCCAAGATGATGTTGCGCAGCTCAAGACTGGAAACCTCGTGAAGAACTGAGAGCCGATGGTTGGTAGTAGGAAAGTCTGGCGGAGGAGAACCAGCGGTGTCGTTGCGAACCGATTGGACTTTAGCAGCGAAGTAGTTCGAGTAGTCGGATGCAGTAAAGGAAGGATCAGGCGATTGTGCTGATCGATGACGGCCGAGCAGGTCATTGAAAGTCGACCAAAGCCGCCGTGGGTCGCTGGCGTTGGATGATATCAGACGCTCCCAGTGATCCTTTTCCTTCTCACGATGACGTCGGTGCATCCCACGGACGAACTGGATCCATGCTGACTGGTCGGTTGGCGAACGTGTGCGCTGGTAAACGCGTTCAAGACGACGGGCTTGACGTCGAAGAGAATAACATTCAGCGTCGAACCAGGGGGAGAGAGGGTGCTGGCGATGTCTGACCGGACGGGGTGGAAGAAGACGATCGATGATGGCTGTCATAGAGCTCTCATAAATGTCAAATAGTTCGGTAGTAGAAGAGCCAACAAACTGGCCCGGGTCAAAGAAGGCTGGAACAGCAAGGATAGCCGACTGGAAAGCTTCACGGTCCAGGCGCTTCCAGCCACGAGACTGACGAATAACATAGACAGGTGCCGTCAGGAAGAAGGGAATGTCAGCGAAGACCAGCCCATGGTCTGAAATGACGGGAGGAAAGATGTTCAGATCAGTAGGGACGCAGTCATCACGAGTGATGAAGACATCGAGCCAGCCGCCATCCTGGTGAGTTGGAGCAGCGACGTGCTGGATTAGGCCATACTGTTGGAGGATTGAAGAGAATTCTAGAGTAGACGGCGAAGAGAGATCCTCCAGATGCAAGTTGAGGTCGCCGAGGACGACAATCTGTGTGTTGTACAGCGCAAATTGCTCAATTATGGCGGCGAACTCGGTGAAGAAGGCAGTGGAAACAGGAACCGATCGGGGCGGTAGATAGTGATGACAGTGGTGGGGCCCAGAGGAGAAGAAACAGAGGCGGCGAGAACCTCAAACGTGGTGGGAGGAGAAGAGATGGTGATCTGCTTCACGCGAAGAGTGTCTCTGTAGAAGAGGACAATGCCTCCTCCACGAGAGACCTCTCCCGAAGTGTCGAGTCTAGGGCTGTCAAGCGAAGCGTAACCATAGGGTGTTGATCGTAGCACTGGTACATCGAGAGAGGATTCATGCCAGGATTCAGTGACAGCGAGAAGATCGAGAGCATTATGTGTGATGGAGTCTGAGACTGCCACGTATTTGTGCCGCAAAGATCTCACATTCCATGTGGCAACGCGAAGCCTCCTTTGGATCGATGTTGGAGGAGAAGGAATAGGGGTGGTCGGCGTAGACTGATTAAGTAGGTGCCAAGAGCGACGTTTCGGCCATGGGGCCACAGAGGCAGGACGCCAAAGGTTGAAGGCGAATAAAGTCTTCCGCACTGGTCGACGAATAGGCGCAGCGGCCTCACGAAGTGACCATATTAGGTCGCCGTTGTAAACGTCAGTGGGCATAGTCCAGTCGGAATGTTGAATACGCAAGTTAATAGATGAGCCAATTAATCCGTAAAACGAGAAACGTTTAAGCGCCCGACACACTGGGCAACTTTGACGAAAATTGGCGAAGAAGGAAGACTACGCTGTTGTAAACAAGGTCATTGACCCAAATTCTGAGGCACGAGACACATGTACACAAACATGTCCACAGTCATTCCTCAAAGCCCACAATATCAGGCATGGAACCTGTACTAGTTGGACCATAGAGTACCCAGCAGTCTACCGATCAGATCACAGTACCACACTGTACTCGAACTTATATATTCACCATTATCAACTAAAGCATCTCAGTCTTTCTTTGCCTCAGTTTCTGTAAGTGCTTGAAAGCCATTCTATTCTATTGTAGTTTTCTTCTGTAGCGTCCAGAGTGCCTCCAATTAATTTCTCTTGAAGTGGTGCCATATAAATTTGCAGTTACTATTACAATTACAATCATCATCATTTTCAGTACCATAATTGTCGTCATCATCACTATTGTTGTCTCAATACAGTATCATCATCTGGCTTTTGTATCTCACAAGGTGTTCATTCTTTGAGGCATCTTACCTTGATGCCATTTGCTCCAGGTGTGCCAGGTGTTCCAGGTGCTCCTGACTTTCCCTGTCAAAGACATGTGACATTAAGTCCAACCAGATTGAGACTCTGAACAGCTCTAAACAGGAACTCAAAACTACTTGAAATGTCTAAACTTAGTTTTAATTGGCAATCAAAAACCGATAATTAATAATGAGAAACAAACTTATAACTGATCTTCTATGAACAATAGATGAAAATGGCAATTATTATTTTTATTGAAGATAACTTTAAACACAACAGGAGATTATGCTAGGAACCCTCAATGGGGTCTCAAAAATTAGGCATCCTCCTCCACAATGTCACTGAACAATGCCTACATGTTACTATAAACAACTGCCATCCAGGCTAATAATGGTTAATTAAAAACTGATAATAACGACAAATGATTAGAAAGGCTCACAGGAAAGCCTCGATCTCCTGGCTGTCCATCAGGGCCTCGTAGGCCTTGCTCTCCCTGAAAAAATAACAAACAGATGAATGAATGAAGAAAGGAAGGAAGGAAGGAAGGAAGAATGAAAAAAATGAAAGGACAAACAATTGAGCCAATGTATGAAGCAATGCCTAACAACAGAAAGGGAGGCTTTTCATCTTTCAATAGGGCAATATAAGACAATTTCAAAGGACATAGCAATGGGTTTGATAGAGGTCAGAGGTAAAAGTCCTGAGGTTAAGTTCCTCACCAAATGGATGAACTGAATCTATAAATAGATGGGCATAAGAACTGAAAAGATAAATGGATGGCCAAATGGATGAATACACAGTTCCAGCAATCCATTTCCCAGTTGTATAGATCTATAGGATTTGCATAGATGGATGATTCAATCCAACTGTGGACAACTAGTCTATTCATCTATGCATCCAACAGTCATCTATATATGGTGAAATGGATGGATGATGGAATGGATGACTGGATGAGTCCACTGTTGGATGAATGGATAGATGAGAAAGAATGGATGGATGACAGCTGGTACATTCTGGATTAATGGATCGATGGATGACTTCTCGTACAATGGATCAGAGGATGGATTACAGAATTAATAAGAGGATGACAAGATTTTTGGATGAATAGTTGGAATTAGTGTATGGATAAATTTTATATATATAGTTTACTCACAGGCTCTCCAGGTACTCCTGGAACACCTGGTGGCCCTGGAAGACCCTACAATCAGATTATAATCATCATCACTATTATTATATTTATTATTATTATTATTATTAACAATAATACCATTACTATTATTATCATTAAGCATTTATTAAGCACCACTATCTAATGACCATGCATCAATCAATGGCACAGAGCAAGTGTGAGCAAAATATTTGTTCAAGGTTCCTACACATGTCAACCACTCAACCACCGTGTGCCACAATCTAGGTCTTCCCAATCAAAAGTTGACATTTATCAAATAAAAGATAAAACCAACAAATTGTTCCTAGTAACAGAAATTCAGTTAGGATGAAACATGACAACTAACACACATTCAAATTCACTCTTCTGATAATTATCTAATGACTAATAACTTCTATAGTGCCACTATCATAATGCCCAAGGCAGGAGTTGATGGTCGCTTTGAATGAATCTCCCAAAAAATTAATCAATCAATAAATCAATAAACAGTCTTCAGTTTTATAAATCAACCAGCAATCATTTCATCAATTCATATTTTGTTTATTTATTTTTCACATCTCTTTAAGTCAGTCATTGATTTGTTTATTCGTTAATTCAACTGTTCTCATTCATATGTTCTTTCATTCATCCATTCATTCTAATTCTTTTTCATTCTTCCATTTTATCTTTTCTTACCCCATTTCCATTTGTTCTCATTCCTCTCTTCCTTCATTAAGAAACTGTCCAGTAGTTTATCTTCCTTTTAATGATTCAATTCTTCCTTTCTTCTTTCCATCAAATTATTTAAGACATGCTGCATGTTACCATTTCCATCTTTCTTCCTTCCTTCCTTCCTTCCCTTCCTTCTTTCCTTCCTAACACTTCTTCAGTCCTTCCTTCCTTCTGCCCTTCTTTCCATCCTTCCTTTCTTCCTTATCTCCTTCTTCATACATTCTTTCCGTCTTCATTCATTTTTGTTATTCTTGATCTTTTTTCTTTTACTTACAAGTGTATTTCAATGTACCCACCTGTAGCCCATCGACTCCTGACCTGCCTGGTTGCCCTGGAGGACCCTGGGGTCCCTGTGTTCCTGGCAGTCCGGGATTGCCTCGCCCTGACTACACAAACAAGAATGAAAATGCAAACACTTTATCACCACTATCAATGATTACGACAAAAATATGTACCTATATTTCACTAGATCACTACCACCACCCTCATTAACAATCATAAACTATTAATGAAAATGATGGCATAGATGATGAACCTATATTTTCTGTTATTCTTCATCAATGTCATCATCATCACCATCATCATCACCTTCACCGTTAACGTCATCACCAACATCAAGCATCAACATGAGAAACTGTCATCATTATTATCATACCAATTTCTTCGTCAAGTAAAGGCCATCAGTAGCTTACCGTGGGAACTTCGTTGATGCTTTCATCCCTCATGTAAACTGGAGGTCCAGGAGGTCCCTGCAACAAAAATTGTATTGTACTTGTAATTGGGCCCCACGCTGATGACAGTCCAGCATGTTAACCAAAACACAGTCATGCACCCCTGAGTTACAGGACTCGAAAAAGAATTGTCAATTTCACAAGACATGCTTGGATTCAAACCCCACTTGCAGAGTTGAAAGGCATATACATGAGCATTCTGAAACTGTCCCAGCCATAATGCTGATCACCTAACCATTGTACTCTAACATTTCTACTCCAATAGTTTTACTCTAGCAGTATTACTCTATCAACATCAGTGTAACAACATTAGTTTCACAATATTATACAAACAATATTACTGTTGCTAATACCTCCATAATGTTGTTCTCTATAATTATTATTAATTAATCAAACCAAAAGGCTGTTAATCAAACAGAAGTTTTTCTTGAAAGATATGTCTAAGCAACCCTGGTATTTCCCCAATAGGGGAATGCACGGATAGACTGACTGATGGGATGGATGAAGGTATGGGCACGGAACAATGCTTGGGTTAGATGGAAATCAAAAAGGCGGCACTGCCTGTTAAACTTACGACTTCACCTTTTGAGCCTCTTTCCCCCTTTTCTCCATGTGTTCCAGGGTCACCTTTCTCGCCCTGTACAAATCAAACAATTTAGAAAGGACTCTGTACATTTGCATATATATATCTGGACATCATGCCCATGACTTCCAAAGTTCACACGGTTATATACGGCTCATTGTCAATACCGAGCACTTTAATAATGATTGCAGGTACTCAAATTGGATTTGTGATTCGATTATTTTATTAATACATATAACAGTTATCAGAAAGAAGTCTATATTCACAGCGATCAGTATCAAGTCAAATGGTCATACCTCAGTCTGGATTGGCCTTACACAATCAAGGTAAGTACTGTACAGTCTATACAACCAAGGTATGTAATGTAAATCTCAGAAATTTTTCAGCACCACACAAAGTCATATGGGGAGACCAGGTATCAGAGGCGCTATATCAAATCAAGTCTCCAATAGCCAGGTTGTTTGGTCTATTCTGGCTCCAGGTCAGAATCCAGGGAGGTTAAGACAAGTACTAAGGGTATGATGGCCTTCTACAATCAAGATAATTATTGAGGGTCTAACTGCCCTGAAACAACCAACCAAGGTAAACACTCATGATATTTTCTTATTAATAGTTAAAACCAAAGGTAGGAATGATTTCCTTGAATGAAAACAAATTGAGGTTTAGAAATTCATTTGCAGTTGTAACTATTTTAGTCAAAACTGACCTTTCCTCCCATTATCCCAGGAAGGCCTCGTGAACCGGCTGGCCCTGTTGGACCCTTTAAAATAAAAATAAAACAAAAGTCTCATCCAAAGGGTAAGTAGTTCTTAATAAAGAAGATTAATCTCAATCCTACATTTTTAGATGACTCACTGATAATATTATGGTTTAACTGAACCAATGTCCACTGAATCATCATCATCATCATCATAAATGCCATCAACATAATGGCTATCATTATCATAATCACCACCACTCCCACCATTACAACCACCACCACCACAATCACCACCAAATCATCATCATCGTAACTTCATCATAATTAACTGAACACATCCACAATCACCTCCATGACTCCAACCACTACATGCTACCTAAGTGGAGAAGTGCACCTTAGATCCTGGTTTTCCTGTGTCTCCAGACTCTCCAGGTGGACCAATTGGACCCTGGAAAAATAAACAAGAAAACAAACAAGTGTCAACCAACAGCTAGACCTTGACTGCTACCCTAGAATTGTTGAATACCACATCATTCGTTCAAATATATAAAATATATATAAGTTACGTCTTACGGGGAACATAGATGTTGTCCTGTGAAAACTTGAGTAGCATAAGGCTGTACAGCTGTCAAACTGTTGTTAAGACATGTGCACTTCAACCATAACACCAGAAAACAACTGTTGAAAGATTTACATAATAAATTAGCTAATTAATGAATTATCATCACGTCATCATCAATGTCATCATCAATGTCATCATCCTCATCCTCATCCTCACCATCATGATCATGATCATCAATGTCATCATCATCGTAATCGATCAAATCATCTTAATCATCATCATCATCTTAATCATCATCATCATCTTAATCATCATCATCATCTTAATCATCATCATTTTAATCATCATCATCATCATCATCCATCATCATCATCATCATCATCATCATCACCACCATTACAGTTTGAACTCACCGGAAGGCCATCTGATCCAGGAATTCCATCCATTCCATCCTTTCCTTCTTCTCCCTGGAAATGCAACAAAGCATCCGATTAACTTAGGAATTAAACAAGTAAGCAAGGAATTAAACATGTAATCACCTGTAAAGATAAGTGGTTCAGAGTCTTTCTTTTGATATTCACTCAAATATTCAACTATTCAACACCATATTATTATTATTATTATTATTATTATTATTATTATTAATATTATTAATATTATTAATATTATTATTATTATTATTATTATTATTATTATTATGCTCATCATGATCACTCTTTGTCATCACTATTACTCATTTATTAAGTACCATTGCTCAAGGTCCATGCACAGTAATCATCACAGAGGAGGCCTGAACCTAAACTCCCCGTGATATGGCAAGCGCTCAAGCAATCCACTTACCTTACCTTAAACACAAAGTGCTTCTAACCAAACCTCACCCTACCTGCCCATCAATATTGCTCTGACCGAATATAAATAAATAAGCTGGTCCTCATGATTTAACTTCCTTTGGATGTTATCAAAATCTCGAGATTACGATTATGATTCTACCAATATTACCTGTTCTCCTTTGGGTCCAATTGGTCCATGCAGCCCTGTCTCTCCTCTTTCACCCTGCATAGAAGAAACAGCCGCATGTGAAGTAGCACGTACACTGCACAGTTAAACATTCATTTAATGCTTTATGTAATCCTTAGCCAATCACTTGAAATTTAAAAAAAAATAAAACAATTTCTGTTCGATTGTGGTCTTGTGTAGTCTGGTCGGAAGTACATCTGAAGAGTTTTCTAGCAGCCCTCCAAACAACCAGTCAAACAGCCAGCAACTCATGCAGCCAGCTTTGTATCTACAGAGCCAACTCCACACCCGGGCTGGCTCCAGCCAAACAGCCAGCCATTTGGTTTGCCATCCACTCAGCCACCCACTTGGTCTGCCAGTCAGCCAGCCAGTCACCCACTTGGCCTACCAACCAACCAGCCACCCAGCTACCCACTTGGTCTGCCAAGCAGCCAGTAACTGATCATTCAGGAGCTGTATGGTAGTCTACATATTCACAATAAATGTCAGGAGCTGTATGGTAGTCTACATATTCACAATAAATGTCAGGAGCTGTATGGTAGTCTACATATTCACAATAAATGTCATACTGTTGTTCCCAAGATTCTGAAAATTAGAGTGAATGATGTTCAAACCTTTTCTCCAGGTAGTCCAATGAGACCTTTTAAGTCCAGAAAAGGCTGAAAGAATATTCCACAATACATAAACATAAAGACGAGATATGATAAGGATATGATCCATTTATTGTGTCACACCATCACCCATCCATCCATCCATCCATCCATCTTAACATGTACATAGCGCTTTTCAAGAACCTCTCAAAGGGTCCTTCACAAGAACCTCTCAAAGAGTTCTTCACAAGAAGGTCTCAAAGGCTTCTTCACAAGAACCTCTCACAGGCTTCTTCACAAGAACCTCTCAAAGGCTTCTTCACAAGAACCTTTCAAAGGGTCCTTCACAAGAACCTCTCAAAGGGTTCTTCACAAGAACCTCTCAAAGGGTTTTTCCACAAGAACCTTTCAAAGGGTTCTTCACAAGAACGTCTCAAAGGGTTCTTCACAAGAATCTCTCAAAGGCTTCTTCAAAAGAACCTCTCAAAGGGTTCTTCACAAGAACGTCTCAAAGGGTTCTTCACAAGAACCTCTCAAAGGCTTCTTCAAAAGAACCTCTCAAAAGGTTGTTCACAAGAACTTCTCAAAGGCTTCTACACAAGAACTTCTCAAAGGCTTCTTCAAAGCTTTTATCACCTTCAAAGCAATACCAAGATTAAAAATCTACTTAGTGCATTATAGGAGTAGCATCACAGAAGTCAAGTATGGCTAGCTCATCTATCTGTGCAGCACATATTGTCTACTAGGTAGCATCCTGAGTCGGTAGCTGCGCATTCCAACTTACTGTGAAAACTCTGTGTAAAATTATGCTGGACAAGATGTTCATTGTTCATTCACTCTTACCATGCACCTTAGATTCACTTCACACACTTAATAAGTGCAAAAAAAAATACATAAACAAAACTTAGATTATATTACAACAATCCAACAAGATGTCAACCACACATGTGCACGTTTGTGCAGGCTGCTTCACTTTCAAAACGTAAAGTTTCAAATGCACAAAAAGCATACGAGTTCAAAACTACGACACATTACCGGCAAAACCACACTACTACATGTAACTGATATGGTGAAGTGCTTGATGTGATGAATAATCAATAAAGGATTAATAAAGTAAGTAAATCAATAAGTAACGTTCACTTACTTGTGGATGGTCAATCTCATTTTCACGGTTGCTACTGCGCTGGTCACCAGGAGGACCCTGAGAAGAAAAGAACTATTTCTTATGCAGTACAATACAAGTGAAAGTCTCCTTACAACAGTTGACAGATCTCAGTTTGAAGCCAGGCAATGGGAAGCATCATAAGTTACAGGCAGAATGGTAAAGGTAAGCTTAAGCTTACCAGAGGTAAGTTTAAGTTTACCAGAAGTATGTTTAAGTTTACAATAGGTAATAAGTTCAAGCTTTCACAGCAAATGACAGGCTTCATAAGAAAGCTGAAAACATTAGACGGTAGAGCATTCCGGATGGTAGAACTCTCTGAAATCCGAATGAACAGTTGGCAAAAGACAAAGAAATACACAAAGGACAACATGTTTCGAGATGATGTTGGTTGAAAAGAGGACTGCACACAAGAAGTTCCAAGTTCAGTTACAGTAAATATTACAGTTAATTATTCACACACCACTAATTAACCAATGAATCAATAGGTTGATTGATCAATTAATCAGTCAACTTACTTGCTCACTTCACTCATCACACCATCCATCCAACCCATAAATCCACCAAAATGCACCTTATCATCATCACCCTCATCTCATTCTTCAATGAACAGTGTTGGTGAAGGATCTCACCCAATCAATTCACTGAAAAATTAGCAGCGTCGAGGCCATAAAGTCACTATAGAAAAACATGTACATTTATATTTACATTCCTCGGTCTACTGCCCTGCCTTACACAGCTCCAGTAATCAACCTGACACAGCTAAAAGATCACTGAAGACCTGGACCATACTTTGGGATAACTTATGAGAGATCTACATAATAACGTAGCAGTTAGGGTAATTACCTTACCTTACTTTTCCTCTACACTCCATATTGAACAAAGACAAAAGTCACTCACCGGTGGCCCAGGGGCACCAGTAACACCTGGATCTCCATGATCACCCTGAAATTTTTTTACAGAAAAAAAAGAAAATAAGTGAGTTATTCTATATATATTATCAAATAAACAGTGAAAACAAATTAAGTATAGTAATAAAAAATTCACAAATTAATGAATTAATTACCAAATGTTTGAATGAACAAATAAATAAGTCAAGCCCTAGTCAAAGATTCTGACTAATAGCTAAACTTGAATAATCAAGAAAAACAATTTTAATTGTTACAATAAAAGTATTGAAGTAAGTTGAACTACTAATGTTTCAGTTGAGCTACTGATGTTTCTAAATTTTGACTTTATTTAGTTGTATATCTGTAAACTCTTGTATAAATGTAAGGTATGTTGTCCCATCCTCAGTATTGCATCTCCCCAAGTGTTGAGTCAGTCTATTAAATGGAGTATTAAAATCGTAGGAGTATACACCCCTACCTTGAGTCCATCGGTACCTGGGCGACCATCTTTCCCCGGCGCTCCACGCAACCCTTGAGGGCCTGGGGGCCCCTCGGGGCCTTTGGGACCGTCTTTACCCTGAAAGCATCAAACTGCATATAATATGTGGGTCCGTATACTTCCTTTTAAAGATAAATGTGGCAACTGAGTTTCGTTTTCAAACCAAATCAGCAAAATGCAATTACCTCACGATTAATTTCTTACATTTATATAACGCAAGTATATACCGACCGACATGCCACTGTTGATTGAATAATTCATGCCTCATGAATTCACTTTATGACATTATCACCACGTCATTACACTTCACTTCAATCCTTGCTTCAGGTCACTGCTGCTAGTTACATTGCTCTGATCTGAGCATATATAATATTAATTACTTTAATTAGACTACAACAATCCGAAAACAAAATTCTCTTGCCTGCGCTCCCCTTGGTCCAGAGCCTCCGGATTTACCCGGTTTCTGAAACCACATTGCAGTAAGTAAGTATGGGAACTCAAAGTAATCGTAACAAATACATTGATGATGACGATAATGATGACGACGATGATGGCGACGACGATCGATGATGACGACGATGAATTAAACTGTAGTAGCGATTAGTAAGTATTGTGTTTCGAATTAGCAGGTGGAAAGACTTTCGCGTATGAACCAATAATCAATGAAACGTGAATTAGGTGCCCTCTTCTGTACAAAATGCATGCGCTCTTATTTTATGCTACAAAGGGGTGACAGATTCAGGGCATAGGCCTAACAAAACTAAAGTACTCACACCAGCACCGGTAGGTCCTTGTGATCCTGGTGGACCAGGAGGGCCCTGAAAAACAATTAGAATGGCTAAGGTTACACCGCATCTAAATGTAAACCGATATATGTGTAGGCCTATATCAAGGCACTTAAGAAAGGCCTTTAAAGGATCTTTTAAAAGCACTGGCAAGTAACGGTAGCGTTACATCACACCCATATCAATTACCTAAATCTAAACAAACTTCTAAGCAAAATAAATCTAATCTTAATCTGATCACGAGTGTCTTAGTTGAGACTGGACTGGGTTTAAAGTCAAAGGGTGTTTCGGGGCGGGGTAAGGGTAATCGTCAGTCAGAAGCAGGTTAATATAACGTAGGCCCTAAGGTAGGTTAATAGAATGCACATGTAATGAATAGGAAGTAGGGCACAATGAATAAGTAGTAGGTCACACAGTATGGCAGCATATGGTACTGTAGTAGGGTATACGACAGGGTATGGCAGGACAGAGAACAGCACGGTGCCAGAGTGATTAGTTTAGCACAGAAACAGGAGGAAGCTGATTGGGTAGCACAGAAAGAGAAGGAAGTTGATTGGGTAGCACAGAAAGAGAAGGAAGTTGATTGGGTAGCACAAAAAGAGTCTTTCTGTGCTACTCAATCAACTTCCTCGTCTTTTTAAAAGACGAGGAAGTTGATTGAGTAGCACAGAAAGAGGAGGAAGTTGATTCGGTAGCACAGAAAGAGAAGGAAGTTGATTGGGTAGCACAGAAAGAGAAGGAAGTTGATTGGGTAGCACAGAAAGAGAAGGAAGTTCATTGTGTAGCACAAAAAGACGAGGAAGTTGATTGAGTAGCACAGAAAGAGGAGGAAGTTGATTGAGTAGCACAGAAAGAGGATGAAGTTGATTTGGTAGCACAGAAAGAGGAGGAAGTTGATTGGGTAGCACAGAAAGACGAGGAAGTTAATTGGATAGCACAGAAAGAGGAGGAAGTTGATTGGATAGCACAGAAAGAGGAGGAAGTTGATTGGGTCGCACAGAAAGAGTTGGAAGTTGATTGGGTAGCACAGAAAGAGGAGGAAGTTGATTGGGTAGCACAGAAAGAGGTGGAAGTTGATTGGGTAGCACAAAAGGACGAGGAAGTTGATTGAGTAGCACAGAAAGAGGAGGAAGTTGATTGGGTAGCACAGAAAGAGGAGGAAGTTGATTGGGTAGCACAGAAAGAGGAGGAAGTTGATTGGGTAGCACAGACACAGAAGAAATTGATTGGGTAACGCAGAGTTGGGTAAGACATCTTAATTACGCGTTAAGATGGGGTAAGCACACTATAGAACATGACACATGACATATGATGAGGTAGGAAATGATGTAGCATTGGGATAGGTAGGGTAAATAGGAAATAGCTGCTGCCGCCGCATGTTTTGGTGTTGTTGATGATGATGATGATGATGATGATGATGATGATGATGATGATGATGATGATGATGATGATGATGATGATGATGATGATGATGATGATGAAAAAAATATGACAATTCAGTTAACTTACCGGTGGTCCCGTTTCGCCTCGTATACCACTAAACGCCTAAAACCAGGACAAAATAACAAGCACATACATTATTATTATTATTATCATCATGATTATTATTATTATTATTATTACTTTTACTACTACTACAACAACAACAACAACAACAACAACAACAACAACAACAACAACAACAACAACAACAACAACAACAACAACAACAACAACAACAACAACAACAACAACAACTACTACTACTACTACTACTACTACTACTACTACTACTACTACTACTACTACTACTACTACTACTACTACTACTACTACTACTACTACTACTACTACTACTACTACTACTACTACTACTACTACTATATACCGCTATTCAGGGGCGTCTAT
>OY744603.1:86357971-86367971 GCA_963556255.1 Allolobophora icterica | reverse complement strand
TTTATGTAGCGCCGATGTTGAAGGTAATCGAGGACAGTAAGTAGGCAGGTAATATGAAGATAACTTGAAAATCACAGTCGTTGCTCTGTGTATACTTACGCCGACGCCAGGAAAGCCCTGAATTCCTTGTGGGCCTAGGGGACCAACTGGACCTGGTTTTCCAGGAATCCCGGTTCTTCCAGGAAGACCTTTCTCACCTGGTATGCCCTGGAAATTAAAAGCAAAACGTAAAAATGTTACTTACTGTCACCACAGGGTTATGTAATCAATCTGTTAAGAAAAAAGATAAGAATATGCTTTATTCAAACAATTGCTATCCGCATTTTGGTGTACAACCGTATACAATGTCATCTTTCTGCTACCCGCGACCGTCCTAATCTATGTCCCCTATAACATCCTAATAATATGTTTTCCTCATTAGGCTATCAGCTGGTGGAATAACGCGGTCTTCGGTCCTCGGTCTCAGATGGTAGGCGAAGGGTCTAGTCGGCGGGAGCAGGTCATGCAAAATACGTGCCCCCTTCCGCCAAGATTGTCGAGAAGAGGGAAGAGTCTGCTCTGAGACATAGCTGCTCAAAAGTAGGAGTATCTTCAGGAAGGTAATGGTAGCGGATGAGGCGACTCACGACGGTCTCAAACCGGTCTGTTGCAAGGTGTCATATGCAGAGCAACTATCCGTCATAGTCGCTTGTCGATGGTTGGCTTACCTCCGATCCGTTGAGCCCAGGTGGTCCTTGTGGACAGGTGATAGGACACTGTTGAAGCGCACCTGAATTCGTTTCCTGCTCTTTAGAATATTCCTAAATTATACAGAACAATGAATTAAAATCATTAGACATGTTTATGCTTTTACTACTATCTAGGGCATTCTAGGCCTACTACTATCATTATCATTGTTTTTATCATTTCTATTACTACTACAATGTCTATCACTATTATCACTACTTTTTCTATGACTACTATTGATATTTTTATTAGTACTGGTACTAATACTATTATTAGTTCTAGTGCTAATAATAGTATTAGTACTATTAGCTACTAATTAAAACTGGTTGTACCTCGGGTTTCCACTTTCCAACGGCTCTTCCCTTGACTTCGATCAGAGGACCGAAGGTGCTCGTCTCTGCCGAGGTCAAGGCCAAGGTCTCCTTCTCGACAACCGCGTGGCTGGTCCCATCGCGCGGATGCAGCGCCAGAGGTTCCCAGGGGGACGTCGATGAGTTGTGAGGTGGAACACCGATGGGGTTGGTCGCCCCTCCACCCGACGGCGTCAGGGTTGCAGGCGTCTTCTGAACAGTCAATTGGTAACTGGCGTTCACTATGGGCGCCGCCTTAATGTCAGGTGAGATTAATTCAGGTCAGGTCAGATAAGGTCAGGTCAGCTGAGGTCAGGTCAGGTCAGGTCAGGTCAGGTCAGCTGAGGCTACATAAGGTAAAGTACGTCAAGGAAAAGGAGGGTAAGGAAGGGTAAGACAAAGTGATACAAGGTAAAGAAAGGTAGAAAAAGTGTGGAAAGGTAATACAAGGTAAGGTAAGGTAGGGCAAGGTAAGGTAAGGTACTCAAGTGAAGCAGTAGGAGGAAAGGTTAAATGAGGTCAGATGATGTGAGATCACATCATTGGAGATCAGATCATTTGAGGTCAGATGAGGTATGGTAAGATAAAATATGGTAAGGTAAAGTTAACAGAAGGTGAGGCGAGGTAAAAAAAATTAGTAAAGTAAGCTAAGGTAAAATAAGGTACGACAAGGTAAGGTAAGATAAACCAAGGTAAGGTAGGTGTGGCGAGTTGACGGTTAGAAGTTGGACACATGTAGGCCCTGGTCCTTGGTCACAGTCCAGTCGACTGAAGCACAGTAATGGCCGCAGCAATTAACCAACCAATCGTTGTGGTTGGGAAGTCAGGCAAGGCGCTGGGTCGCACATCGGTAACAATAATTATATTCAAAGCAGTAGTCGTATAATCGACACAAATTAATTAAAATTCCGTTGAATTTAATTACCCACCCGAACTTCGTCACAGCGCTCTCTTCTCGGCCGAGTTGGGTCACAATGCATCATCAGCCATTGTAGATCGAACTAAACAACAACAGCAACAAATGATAACGATGATCATGAGCATGATGAAGATGGTCATTACGGTTTTGACGGACGCCGACGACGATGATGATGATGATGATGACTAGGAGGAGGAAGATGGCGATAGGGATAGTGCTAGTAGCGAAGACTACAATATCGACGATTAAAACGATTATGATGATGATGATGACAATGAAGATATAAAACAACGACAACAACCATGGTGATGATGATGATAATGACAACAACAACCACGGTGATGATAGACACAATCGTAATTAAGACATTTCGATTAGCGCTAATAGTGATGATGATAATGACAGTGTTAGCGATGATGATGACGACGACGACGACGTTGATGATGAATGATGTCTGTATGTAGGTATCTGAACCTTCAAAACAGCAAATTTTAGGAACCCCTCAAAAGTGCTATGAACAGGTGCGTGATGATGATGACGATAATGACAATGAAGAAGATGATGATGAAGAATGAGAAAAGAAGAAGAAGAATAAGCAGAAGAAGGAAGAAGAAGAATAAGAAGAAAGTAGAAAAAGAAGAAGGTGATGATGATGACGATGATGATGATGATGATAATAATGTTGACGACGATGACGATGATGATGATGACTATAATGACTATGATGATGATGATGATGATGATGATGATGATGATGATGATGATGATGATGATGATGATGATGATGATGATGATGATGATGACGATGACGATGACGATGACGATGACGATGACGATGACGATGACGATGACGATGACGATGACGATGATGATGATGATGATGATGATGATGATGATGATGATGATGATGATGATGATGATAATGATAATGATAATGATGACGATAATAACGATGCAGATGAAGATGATGATGATGAAGAATTAGAATTAGAAGAAAAAGAAAAAGAAGAAGGCGATGATGATGATGATGATGATGATGATGATGATGTTGACGACGATGACGATGATGATGATGATGAGGAAGCTGATGATGATGACGACGACGAGGAGGATGACGATGATGAGAACACTGATTACAAGGGAGTCTTACCGTGACAGTTTCGGCTTTCTTCTTCTTGCCGAGGACAATGTCCCCGGTGGCCTCGATCGGTCCCATGGGCTCCAGAGGCTGCGATCCAGCCACGATGCAGTCGATGAAGATCATCGCGTTTCCGCCATCAACGCTGAACTGAACCTTGTGCCACTCCTTGTCAAAGATCTGAAGCAATCGAAATGCAAAGCACAATCGGTTCAACAGGTCGCTTAGTTTTTATCTAGCTCTCTTTCGCTACCATTTATATTAACATAAGCAATTGACTTATACTGGTATGAATAATAAGTAACGACATAATTTAACTTAATTAACTACATTCGATCAATCAATCATTCATTCAATCAATCAATCAATCAATCAATCAATCAATCAATCAATCAATCAATCAATCAATCAATCAATCAATCAATCAATCAATCAATCAATCAATCAATCAATCAATCAATCAATCAATCAATCAATCAATCAATCAATCTATCAATCAATCAATCAATCAATCAATCAATCAATCAATGAATCGATCGATCAATCAATCAATCAATCAATCAATCAATCAATCAATCAATCAATCAATCAATCAATCAATCGATCTTTATTGATATTCACAACATTATTACAGAAAGTTATTGGTATCCGCTAGATGTAAAGTGCCTGGTATAACAGCAAAGTAGTATGAGACAATTAACAGAATAAGCACTTGGTAACATTTTAGAGAATAGAAACAATTTAAACTTCATATATTACCAAATAAGTTTAGTATTCAGTTTAGATAATCTTTTGTAGTCGCAAATAGCAAAGGGTAACCCTAAAGGGATGGAAGTCCGGCTATCCAGGGAAGCCCTGCTATTTCTATTAGATACTTTAAATGATGGCAACTGAATAGATCCAACATCCGATACACGATTTAGTAAGCATGAGCTTAGGTAGAATACGTACTTAGGTCTTAACTAATTATAAACAATAACGCTAGAAGTATAAGGAAAATAAAAAAAAAACAAAAGGAAGCCCAACAAAATTGGCTTACACAGAATAAAAGGTAGATAAGAAAATAATTGCGTTGTTATACTTTCCTAACTTAATTATACCTGCAAAATTAATTAAATTGATATAATTAGTCAACTTTATTACGTAAGTTATACCGAACAAAAGCTAGGTAAAACTAAGTGTGCTGCGGAAAAACAAAACAAAACGAAACCAGACCAAGCAAAACGAAACCAGACCAAACAAAACGAAACCAGACCAAACAAAACGAAACCAGACCAAGCAAAACGAAACCAGACCAAACCAAACGAGAAATCAAATCAAATAAAACCAGACCAAACGAAAACCAGACCAAACGAAACCAGACCAAACAAACCCAGACCAAACAAAAACCAGATCAAACGAAAACCAGACCACACAAAACCAGACCAAACGAAAACCAGACCAATCGAAACCAAACCAAACAAAACCAGACCAAACAAACCAGACCAAACAAAAACCAGCCCAAACGAAAACCATACCAAACGAAAACCAGACCAGGTCAAAGCAGACAAGCTTAGTGGTTGAGACCTTGCGCTATATAAAACCCCAGTCATCGTCGTACCTTCTTGATGTGAGCGTTGTTCCTGAACTCGACGACCTGACCACCATCTCCATCCTGGTTGCGCAGGTGCATTTTGACGACCTTGGTCGGTCCGTCGAGATGGATGCGAAGCTGGGGCACTCCGTCGGCGCTGTCGATCCTCAGAAGGTCCCAGGCCTCCTTCGGAGTCTTTCCCACGAGGCGTAGCGTCACAACGAACGAGAAACTCCATGGAAGACCATGAGGGAAAACAGCCCTGTGAGCGAGGACGTCAGAATAATGAAAGGCGAATCAAGACAAAGGTATGTTAAGTAAGTGACGTAATGTGTAATAAATAAAATAGGGTTCGTAATAAACTCAAAATCGATGGATGGTTGAATGGATGCATAGACGGATGGACGCATGGATGGATGGATTGATAGATTGCTCGATAGATGGATGGATAGTTGGATAACTTAATTAATGAATTCGTGGATATATGAATGGATGGATATATTCAATTCAATTCAATCAATCTTTATTGATATTCACGACAATTACAGTATGTTATGAGCATCCGATAGACGTGAAGTGCCTAGTACAATTACACATTGGTATGAAACAATTTAACAGTGAAAGCACTTAGTAGCCTTTAGTAAAAATAGACAATTTCATATCACGTATTGCCATATAAATTTAACATACAGTATACTTAGCAGGTTATTAGTCGCGAATAGCAAAGGGTAACCCTAAAGGGATGGAAGTCCCGCTATCCAGGGAAGCCCTGCTATTTCTATTGCAAATTAAATGATGGCAGCTGAAAAGATCCAATATCGGATACATGATTTGGTAAACATAAGTTATATGTAAACTGCATGGGTACTTTTTAGGTCTTAACTAAGTCTAACTTAGGATGGATAGATGAATGGATGGAGATATGGATAAATTTTTAATGATCAGATATTTTAATTCGACATCTGTAAACTCAGAATCTACCGACCTGTTTGGAATGCGAAGGTCGGCGTCTTTCCGGAACCTGTAGGCAGTCTGGTACCTATTCGACCCTTGGATCCTCGTCACGGATCCTCCAAATTTCGCCAGATTTGGTTCATCCAAGCGGAATTTCGATATGAAATCAAAACCTGTCAACATTATCGCAATTTATATGACACTAAAGGCCTACCTGACTACATTAGACGAGACTATAGGCCTACCAGACTACATTAGACGAGACTATAGGCCTACCAGACTACATTATACGAGACTATAGGCCTACCACTGCATTAGACGAGACTATAGGCCTACCAGACTACATTAGACGAGACTAAAGGCCTACCAGACTACATTAGACGAGACTATATAGGCCTACCAGACAACATTAGACCTGCCAGACAACATTAAACGAGATTACACTACACCGCACTATAGGCCTACTGTACTACATTAATTAATTTAATTAATTAGTAACGTCTGTGTCGCCGGGGTACAATGCACAATGCATCAGCCGATGGCGCACCAAAGCCCAGCCGCAATCAGGTCCAATGGCGCCGACACGCGGACGCAATAGACGCAGTTGCGTCTACTTTTTGGGTTAAACAGTAAACAATGATATATTAATTACACTAATGAGAACCTTTAAAATAATGTTAACCTCTAATGTAAATATCTGGATCTAAATATGTGAAATAATTGAGGTTTAAGAATTTCTGGACGGCAAAAAAATGTATTAGTAAAAACATACTGTGCACAGTGCACACAATAATGACAATAGGCTGTTGTTAGTAGCTCTGTGGTTGCACTCTACAGCCCAATATAATATAGGAGCCTAGGTTTTTTCTACAGCCTGAGCCTCTACTTGTATATCTATGCTCCGGACGTTTTTTCTTTTTTACGCGTCATGACGTAGTAAACAATGCGAGCGTCTTAACTTGTATTGCGTTTTAGTTATTAACTTATTATGAACTTAGATTTAGTGATATTAAGTTAAGAATATCTTTGCGTGAAGCTGACGAACAGCCGACGAAAACAAAGAAAGTTACCGGTAACGGATATGTTTAAATTTGCGCAATGTACACTTAAAGCAAGCGGATATAAGCAAATATGTTGACATTGAAGCTGTGTTACAGAAATTTGATAGCAGTGGTCATGCATCATCGCATTGCGTTAGCACTATACCCCGTGATCGATCGAGTCAGTCGATCAAGTCGATCGAAACTCGGCCAAGTCGAGTCGGTCGAAAAATCTTCGACTCGATCGACTTGCAAGTCGAGTCGATCATATGTTTTGACAAGTCGAGTCGATCGTTGTTTCCTCGACTTGACTCGACTACGAAATATTTTCTGACTATTATTTGCTGCTACTTCACAAAATGCCTCACATATTGCGATGACGTAGGCCCTAATGATTTGTAAAAGCACAACTACCTTAATATTAACCTGATTTGAAGTTCAGTGCTAACTATGAGCCTCTTGGTGATTTCGTATAGTGGAAGCTGCAGATACTTTTTTCCACAATTTTACTTTGAAAATGTTAAAAATGCGCTAGTTTCAGGAAATTTCGGCTATGTAGTCAGCATGATGTAAAAAATAGTTGTAACTTTAACATCATGGCAGTCAGTAACGACGATCTCAAAACGTTCGAATGTCTGTATGTTAGGACGGGACTCAATGCTTCGACTTTGGCCAAGAGCAGTGGGTCGGAAAGTGTTTAATAGTTGCGTGAGCTAACCTCAGGCAAAGTACAGACCTAAGATGGATAGAATTATACATTATATCCGATATAACCAATAAGAATATTTTGTCATTTTTTACAGTCAGTGGAAAAGTTTATTGTACTAGGCCCCTAGGCATATATATTCATGAAATGAAACGCGTCTATAGCACAATAAGTCAATAACTACCTGGCACTTTAGCAAGCATCAAATACAAAGCGCCAGCCAAAGGTTGTGTGAGCATGATTATGCCTCGGCGCTACAGAGCCAAAACTTGTATGAGAATTGGCACCTTTGGCGCCATGGCTCCTGGGCCTCTGGCCCAGAGATACAGTCCAAGTCGACAAAGTCGACCAAGTCGATCATTTACTTGCCAAGTCGATCGAGTCGACGAGAGGTCGACTAGTCGACAAAGTCGATCGAATCGATCGTCGGCCGAGCCAAGTCGATCGTAGCAGTTCGACTCGATCGATCACGGGGTATAGAACTTAGCACTTCCCGCGTGATCAGCAGAGACAATGATTGCTAGTGACCAAATCATTCACATGGCATGATGAAAGTGTCACATATGACCGCATGATACTGCGTTGTCGGCATTGACACCGAGTGTAAATGTTTAAGACTTAAGAGTTTTCGTCTATGTAGTGGTAGGCCTATGTAATGTTCATTTGTGCTTCATTGTCAGTGTGTCACATGAATGATGATGACCACTGATTGATAGTAATAGCAATTGCAAATTTATAGGTCGCCACTTAAAAAGAGGGTCTTCTTAGGCGCCCCCAATCTAACTCCGTGAAAACCACGATCGAACAAAATGATGCAGTGATGCTGCAATTGTGACATAGACGAAGTATATTAGGACAGATCTGTCAGCATCACAGCGGCACACTCACAGTCTCACACGCAATAAGGCCTACATCCCCAAATGCACGAGACCTTTGCAAGCAAACGGCTTCAAACCCATCAAAAAGTACAAATTCCTTTTCGGAATGAAAAATTGGCGGCGATCGGATGTGCTGCCGGCGACTTACCCGACCTCTCCCGACGAAGTAAACAAAAGATTGGGTTACGATAGTTTGGGTAACGTTCTTAAAATATCTGCACAGTGTTTTTGTTTCAGCTGTAAGGTGATCAGGCTGACGTAGATCAACAACGTATTGTAGAAATCGAACACAGTAGCGTTTAAATAGAGGCATTCTTTTTAACAAGAAGACAAATCTTTTAACGTACAAGACGTAAACGATAGCGTTGTAGAAACATGAGTAGGTCTAAAGAACCGGTGAGGTTACGAAAGATCCTAAAACGTTTGTCCAGCATTTTTTTCATCACTCTATACATCGACGACTTGTTAACATTCGTGTGCTGTTGCAGCATCACTGCTGTCTATACGACACTACACTAAGCAGAACTACATCTGACTAAACTACACTGGACTAAATTAGACCACACGACAGAGAACAGACGATGAAGGGCTAGACTACAGTAGATAAGACCCGGAAGAACTAATTACACGCACAAGGTCAGAAATCCTAATCTCAGGCGCGATGCATGTGTTCACTAACAACCTGTCCACGGTCTGTTTACGTAGTCGGCTCAGCAGCTGCGTACTCATAATCGTTGGATTACACACCCAGCGCGCTACCGAATATATAGGCCATCGCGTCTCACCAAACTGAGATTAGCAACTGATTGACTTGTAGGCCCTAAGTTTAAATATAACCAGATAAAAGGAACAAATTAATAATTGGACTTGAATGGAAAGAATGCGACAGGATAGAATAGACTAAGACAAGATCAGATTGTGTACAGATATGTGGACTTGAAATTAAACAGAGCAGTCACTAGATCGTAGCTTAATTGTTAGATAATATAAAACGGAGATCTAATCAAATCTAATGACTTCTATAGCGCCGTGATCGTGGGCGTCCGGAGGGGCAAGGGGCATTTGCCCCCTGGATTTTGAAAATATTTTACAAAAATAAAATCTTTTGATTTTTATGATTATTCCAACAGCCCCAACACGACTTTCAATGCAAAAAACACTTAATTATTGATGTAAGTCAACTATTCTATGCAACAAGCGTCATTTTGCTCCCCCTACAGAAATTTGCCCCCCCCTAGAAAATTTGGCCCCCTAGAAATTTTTGCCCCCCTGGAAAAATTCCTCCGGACGCCCATGGCCGTGATCCCGATGTCTAACACAGCTGTCGATGATCGCTTTGAGTAAAACCGCAATAAGAATCAGAATCCACCGGACAAGTTGAAATCCGATGGATCGTGGCCACCAGAAGTAGGCTACGGTGGCAGACAGAGTTCGTAGGCGATACTTAATATCAGGCAGGCTGCTTAGAGTCGTAAAAAATGCAGGTCACATCGGATTTTTAGGCGTATAAGCCCTACGGTAGTTAACTTAACCTTAGAAGTGATTTGATTGCTTGCATAGCAGGCCAAAGTCTAAGTCTCACGATCTTGCTGGCTAGACCGAATGGGACCCAACGGATTGATTGCAGTTTATTCATTCATTCATTCATTCATTCATTCATTCATTCAGTAAATCAGTCAGTCAGTCGGTCGGTCAGTCAGTCAGTCAGTCAGTCAG
>OY744603.1:86342971-86355471 GCA_963556255.1 Allolobophora icterica | reverse complement strand
TCTCTTTATCGACACGATAGCACGCGTGACTCGACCAACTATTGAAAACAAGCGCTCTATAAATACACCCAGTTAATTGGTTAATTTCTGAGTACACTTTAAATACCGTATCGGATACAGGCTCCGATTATATCGTGCCCCTTAGAACGGCTCCCAATCGTAATCGTAATCGTAAACTCGATATATATATTACCTGAAGCTAAGCGCAGGGCACCAGTTTATTCACGAGCGCTGTGTTATGTCAGAAGTGTTGCCTAGAGCTATCAAGTGAAAAACTAGGCCGAAGTCCGGTTGCCATAAGACCAGGAGGGAAGGAGCTGCTTAGGTGGGTTTCGTTTAGGATGAACGAGATTGGAAGGCGAAGGAGTGGGTGGATCAGGGTTGGAATTCTTGAAGAGGTGAGACGAGATTGGAAGGCGAAGGAGTGGGTGGATCAGGGTTGGAATTCTTGAAGAGGTGAGACTTTAGTTTGGAGTGGAAAACCTGAGGGGTGATGGGTAGAAGAGCTTCAGCACAGCATGCAGGGTTCGCGAATTCATGAACCATTGAACAACCTTTTGCATATCCAGTGGCTTCGTTTCAACAGTAGCCAGTCCAATCTCATGGCTACCTTGGGCGTTAATTCTGGATATTTATATTTAGCGCCTCTTAAAGAGACCTACTCAGAGCCGTTGACGTCGATCTTGCCTTCCCTTTTGCACAAATGAGATGATTGCTGTTTAACGACACTGTGTCATAACATAGATGATTAATGTCGCCCTCCTCCTTTATCCAGGCTTGGGACTGGCACTGCCAGAATACGAGCAGTGGCGGAGTTTTAGGGGTCTAGCCCGATGTATAGCCTAGGCCTACATAGCATCGATGGCAACTAGTTTAAGGGTGTCTGAAGAAAGATTGCATAATCCTTTATTTAACGGCATCGCGCGTGCTGCCAGAGACTTTGACGTCGATCTTACCAAACCGTTCACATTAATCACATTTTATTAATTAATTCTAATCGCGATTGGTTTATTCGCATAACGTTACGTTGGGTCCTTTTATTTTTGGGTCGTCAGCCATTTTGTTCTCATTAAGAGTCTCCGATGAACTCGAGAAAAGCTAGACGGGACAAAGACGCCGGCGCAATTAGACTTCCGACCCAGAGGAATTCAGACACCGACGTCGCAAAATAGACTTTCGGTCCACTATTATACGCCTAAAACACGCCGCTCTTCCGACTATTTCCGGTTTCTAATATGGCGGAGGGAGTGGTGTTAAGGAAATGGAGATGATGGCACGTCGCAAAGGCTTTTGGGAAATGACAAACTTGTGCGGTATTTGTATAAACACTAATCGAAACATTTTTAGACGTCTGTCCTGATTATACAAGTGTGTCTGCCTGTCTGTGTGGGTCTGTATGTCTGTGTGGGTATGTATGTCTGTGTGGGTCTGTATGTCTGTGTGGGTCTGTATGTCTGCGTGCATGGGTGTGTAAGTCTATGTTGATCTGTGTGTCCTTGTGGATCCGTATGTCGGTGTTTTTTGCGCATGTATGCACTTGGAAGTCATATAGCATTTTAAATTCCAATTTATAATTATGTATGTATGTAACAGGCCTACTTTGCATGTATGTATGTATGTATGTATGTGTGTGTTTGTTTATGAGTTTATAATTCATGTCTCATTATTTTTTGACGTTAGTCATTCACATTAGTCATGTTTCAGCAGTTCGCACGGTGCGATGGCGGGCAGGACCATGATCGGGTGCTCGTAACTCGTACCCTCGTAACTGATTTACGTCGGACATCCAAGGACCAGTTCGACGACCAGGCCGCACTGAAAGCAGACGGTGCCGAGTGCAATCAGATCTTACCCATTGAACCTCGGGCTACAAAACCGCCCAAGATCTGGACGACTGACAGAATCGTTGAAACAGAAACGTTCCGTAAAGGGTCACGCCTTTGGCGATGATGATGATGACGATGATGAAGATGATGAAGACGATGATGATGATGATGATGATGATGATGATGATGATGATGATGATGACGATGACGATTATGATAATGATTATGACGATGATGATGATGATGATGAGTTTGATGATGATGATGATGATGATGATGATGATGACGATGATGATGATGATGATGATGATGATGATGATGATGATGATGATGATGATGATGATGATGATGATGATTGTGATGATTGTGATGATGATGATGATGATGATGATGATGATGATGATGATGATGATGATGATGATGATGATGATGATGATGATGATGATGATGATGATGATGATGATGATGATGATGATGATGATGATGATGATGATGATGATGATGATGATGATGATGATGATGATGATGATGATGATGATGATGATGATGATGATGATGATGATGATGATGATGATGATGATGATGATGATGATGATGATGATGATGATGATGATGATGATGATGATGATGATGATGATGATGATGATGATGATGATGATGATGATGATGATGATGATGATGATGATGATGATGATGATGATGATGATGATGATGATGATGATGATGATGATGATGATAATGGTGATGATGATAATTACGATGATGAATGATGACGACGATGATGATAATGACGACGACGATGATGATGATGATAATGACGACGATGAAGATGAGTTACGCAGCGGGATGATTGATCTGATTTTTATTTGAATCATAAATCTTTTTATTTTTTTATTTTTATATATCTGTTTTTTAACGGCCTTTATGAATGAGCTTCTAAATGACAGTTGAGCTCGAGACCTAGAAAAAACTCTACAGGCGTTGAAAGAGAAGAGAGGTGGAGTCGTATTTTCTGAACCTCCCAAAAGTTCATCTTCTCAGTAGAAGATTCACTTTAGGTGCAAAAGCGCAATGGAAGTATTATTCCCCAATAACTGAGATACGTTTGCAACAACATTTTATCGAAAGTTTACGGTTAGCATGCTGGACTATCAATCGAGAGGTCGGAGTTCAAATCCCCGCAAGGGCAGAAATTTGGTTCGAGATTGCTGCTCAACCTGCACCGTCCAGCCAACTCAGCTATGATGAGTACACGGACCATACACTGTCGGTGGGAAGATGAGACGGAGAGGGAGAGGACTGGCCACCCGCCCTCATATGCTGAAGCTGAGAAAATTAAGTCGCTAACACTTTATACCCATGGCTACTCCCAGGCTAGCTTCTACCTCTTCCTCTTCTTTCTCCTCCTCCTCTTCTTCCTTCTCCTCCTCTTCTTCCTTCTCCTCCTCTTCTTCCTTCTCGTCCTCTTCTTCCTTCTCGTCCTCTTCCTCCTCCTCCTCTTCCTCCTGCTTCTTCTCGTCCTCTCCTCCTGTTCTTTTTCTTCTTCTTCCTCTTCTTTAAACAACTCATCAAACGTTGTGATATAAATCTCAACATGTATACCACATGCTTCAGTTCCAAAGCATCGTATTCGGCCTAACATACATGCCCACGTTATTTTTGACGCATTTTATCGTATACCGTTCAGCTTAAGTTTTAAACTGAACCTTGGTATATATATGCCAAAGCTTCTTATAGCGCATTTTCAGAATCTCTCGCACGTGCATGTTCTCAGCGGCGGATATACAACAGGTACATACTAAGTCATGGCCTAGGGGCGGCACAGTCCTATACGGGCGTCACATTCCTAGGTGCGGCACATTCCTATAGGGGCTGCACATTCCTAGGGGCTGCACATTGCTCGAGGCGGCACATTCTCAGGGGCGACACATTCTAGAGGGTGGCAAAAACTTAAAAACTAAAGAAATTGAACATTTAATTTAGTTTAAAACTGCGACAATAAATAAATATAATAGTAATGATATATTAGCTAAAGTTAAAACTTTGGAACACTAATATTAAAGACGGCAAAAAACTTGTCCTATAGGGCGGCAGATTGTTAAATCCGCCCTTGCAGATTCTCACAGTACTTGGCATATCGATGTCTCTGTGTGTGTCCATGTGTCTATATGTGCCTCTGCGTATGTCTCTGTGGGAATGTCTGTATCTGTGTATATATGTCTTTGTCTCTTAATTTGTCTCGCTTCTCTTGCAGGTCACGAACCGATTTATTTGGCATCAAATTTGAATCAATTTGACCTCAATATTGAAACCGATTTTAAATTGATCTTAGAAAGGAGAAACAAAGTATTACAAAATCTAATCTTATATATATATATATATATTACAAAATCTAAGTCTCATATATATATATATATACATATTAACGTTATATAAATATAACTGTTGTATATATATATATGTAAGTGAGGAAATTGTGCACACACACACATACACACACACACACATATATATATATATATATATATATATATATATATATATATATATATATATATATATATATATATATATATATATATATATATATATATATATATATATATAAACTCTGGGTAGCTGCGTGCTAATAACACTATACATATACAGTACAGCTGCATGATACAATATACGTATGTATACATAGACGTATAAATATACATTTATAGGCTTATGTCTGCATATGTATACGTGTAATATACATATATATATATATGTATATATATATATATATATATATATATATATACGTGTACGTAACGTGCATTTCCTCATTCTCGATACAAGTACATTGAAAAGACGCAGAGCATGGGCATTTATCTCAGAGGGAGGTGGGGATGGGGTGGTTAATTTCGGTTGTAAATTAGTGTCGAGGCGCTAAGGGTCGGAAGAGAGACAGAGGGTATCGGGCAAAGGACTTCATGAAATGCAAAGAGCAGTTTGAAGCACGTGCAGTCCAAGGCAGCCAAACGAACCGGTAGACTAAGGAGACATACGTCAGAGAGGCATCATGAGAGACAGACATACAGGTAGACAGATAGACAGATAGGCAGACAGGCAGGAGACAGATAGACAGAAATACATGCAGGCAGACAGATAGACAGACAGGCAGACATACAGATAAATAGACATGCAGACAGGCACACAGAGAGGCAGACAGATAGACAGACAGACAGATAGACAGGTATAAGCAGGAAGGCAGACAGATAGAAAAACAGACAGATAGACAAACAAACAGACAGAAAGACAGACAGACAGGCAGCCAGACAGTAGGCAGGCAGTAGACATGCAGGTAGATACAAACAGAAGACTGAAAAATACAGACATACAAACAGACGAATTGTAGGTGTAAACAGATAGATTGCCAGAGACAGGCATATGCACAGAGACAGAGGCACAGAGGCAGAGACAGAGGCACAGAGACAGATAGAGTTACAGACATAAACAAAAACTAGACACATACACAGAGATCTAGGTAGATATAAAAACTAGAGATCTCGAAATAGACCGAGCCACAGGTATACGACCTTGCTGCCCCTCACAGACGTATACATGGACTTCGAAATGAACCCACCCTCCGGAATTCCAATCATTCTTATCACAGACATAAAACTAACGATTGCTTCGATAAAAAGTCCATTATTTCATACTACATGATCCAAACGGGAGGGGAGGAGCGCGAACGAAGGGCGGGGGAGGGAGGACCTAACTTATTACGCGACAATTTGTCAATCACCTCAAAGGATTGGTTGCTGAGGTGTAAAGAGGAGTCTGATTATACAACAGGTTTATGGCCTTCTAATATTGATGGGGATCTCGACAAGCCGTGGTTCTCATCAAAAAGCGTATACCACCGGCTCGAAAAAACTTCACACAAAAAGCTTTTGGCCTCGAGTTGTTTGAAGCTGCCGCTAAAGTTAGCCATCATGTCCAGTAGCATTCCCCCAACGACGTCATCATACCCACCCTTCCCTCCCCTCTCTTGTAAAACCTATAACTCTGTTTTTTCTCTCTGTCTCTGTCTTCCTTCCTTCCTTCCTTCCTTCCTTCCTTCCTTCCTTCCTTCCTTCCTTCCTTCCTTCCTTCCTTCCTTCCTTCCTTCCTTCCTTCCTTCCTTCCTTCCTTCCTTCCTTCCTTCCTTCCTTCCTTCCTTCCTTCCTTGGGTGCGTCCGTGCATTCGTTCAGAATGCAGCAAAACAACGCGGTAGATAAATTGGACGATAATGCAGATGACCCTTTGCTACGACCAATTGCGCCCGAGATCAGAAGCCACTGAGCGCCCGCGGAAGGAATTTCCTCACATTAAACACAAGCTCTGTGACCCGCGGCCAGACATTCGTATTGCAAGTGAATGGTCCCGTAAAACGGAACATTAGCGTGAATATCAGAAAAAGAATTTGACCTGCGTGTCAGACGAGTAAGGCCGACGAACTAGGCCTAATTGCAATAAGCTTTAATTAGTTTTAATTAAGTGCAATTAGGTCTGATAGGTAATGACTTGATCCAATTGGCTCACACCCTGTGGCATAAGACTTGATCCAATTGCCTCTAATTGGTTCGAACTGGGCTCCTGTTTCGGAGAGGCAAACAAAACAGCAACTTAAATCTACCGTCTCAGGTACCATTGAGGTAAACGAGTCCAAGTAAACAGCGGCGAAACCAAACTGGTCAGTAAGTAAGCAAGCAAGTAAATAAGCAAGTAAGTAAGTATTTTACAACTTACAACTTACAGTCTTACAACTGTTAACTTAAGACTTTAATGTTCGTTAGTAAAACACTGTGCACCGAAATTGTATGTTTATGAATAACTTCTTAATCACTTGGTTAAACCTATCACTGTGTCTCTCAATCGAACCTCTATATTCAACGTAATTAACGGATAATATTAGGTGTCCCTATTAGCGGGATTTCATCCCTTCTGGGCCTTCCCTTTGTCAACGTTTTCATGTATACCAATGTTGAACTGATGTATATTATATCGTTGCAATAAAAATTGATTGATTGAGTTTCTTTATTAAACAATTGCTAATCGCACTTTGGTGTACATACAACTAATAAACACAGTGCTATATTCCGGAAGAGCCACAACTGTTGTCGGATAAAGAAACCGGCTGAAGGGATCAAATTTCAAGTTTAGGCGGCCAACCCTGTTGCGTGGTCTGGTTGTAGAAAACAAGAAGATAAGAGGTTGTGTGAAACTGTGAGAAGGACACGCCCTCCACGTACCTTGTCCGGATTCAGATGGGTTGCGTTCCAAGCTGATGACCAGCGGAATTAACGTCTTAAACGTCACTGGATATGTAGGAGATTAGGACAAACAGATAAAGAGAATAAACGATTGTCAAAGTCCAGACCGGATTGATCAGAAGGAATATAGAGACGGTTGATACGTCTAGGCTTGTCACAACATAAAACTAAGAGTAAGACCAGAAGTCCCACACACGGAAATGAAGCGAGATCTGAGCGATGCGGGAAGATGCGTTGCCCAATATAGATGTGCATATAGGTAGAACGACGCAGAGGCTCGCCATAAATCCTCCCTGTGTCAGGAACCCGGAGAGAGTCTGGTACTTCGTCTAACGACATCTATTCCGATAATAAAGAGACGCAGAATGGTGGTGAAGGAGGAGGAAGCTCGTAGCTTAGAAGGTACACAAAAAAGGGAACGACTGTTGCCGATAAAGGAACTAACCCTGGTCTGAGAAAAGGCCATCCTCAGGACGTTAGCCATCCGGGGACCGCGAAAGAGGAGGAGTCTGATCCTGAGGCAGAAGATTCTAGTGAAACCTCTCTTAAGGGTGCAGCCAATCCTAAGCCTTCTTTCGATGCAACGGTCACTGTGGCCAGAGATAGCACGGACGGCCACTTTATACATCGAAATTTAGAAGGGCAGTGATCATAGGTGGCTCCGAGCCTAGAAATGGCTTTCAGTCATCCACAAAGTCACATCCGAACATCAACAACAACACCAACAACGCCACAACCAACATCAACAACAATAACAACAACAATAATAATAACAACAACAATAATAATGATAATAATAATTGCATGACTTTATTTACTAGCTTATCTGATCGTTCATTTACCCATACATCCATTCACCAATGCATCCATTTATCCATTCATTCATTCATTTTTCCATGCATCCTTTTACTTATAAACCCGTCTACCCATGCATCCATTTACCCATGCATCCATTTACCCATGCATCCATTTACCCATGCATCCATTTACCCATGCATCCATTTACCCATGCATCCATTTACCCATGCATCCATTTACCCATGCATCCATTTACCCATGCATCCATTTACCCATGCATCCATTTACCCATGCATCCATTTACCCATGCATCCATTTACCCATGCATCCATTTACCCATGCATCCATTTACCCATGCATCCATTTACCCATGCATCCATTTACCCATGCATCCATTTACCCATGCATCCATTTACCCATGCATCCATTTACCCATGCATCCATTTACCCATGCATCCATTTACCCATGCATCCATTTACCCATGCATCCATTTACCCATGCATCCATTTACCCATGCATCCATTTACCCATGCATCCATTTACCCATGCATCCATTTACCCATGCATCCATTTACCCATGCATCCATTTACCCATGCATCCATTTACCCATGCATCCATTTACCCATGCATCCATTTACCCATGCATCCATTTACCCATGCATCCATTTACCCATGCATCCATTTACCCATGCATCCATTTACCCATGCATCCATTTACCCATGCATCCATTTACCCATGCATCCATTTACCCATGCATCCATTTACCCATGCATCCATTTACCCATGCATGCATTTACCCATGCATCCATTTACCCATGTATCCATTTACCCATGCATCCATTTACCCATGCATCCATTTACCCATGCATCCATTTACCCATGCATCCATTTACCCATGCATCCATTTACCCATGCATCCATTAACCATGCACTCGATCACTAACAACATAGAGGTAAAAACGGAGCTGTGTACATTCGGATATGCAACATCGGCTGAGAAGAGACCAACGCGGGGCTCCAGATGTCTTAGTTGACGAAGAATGCGTCTTTGATTTCGCGTTCAGGAGAACCGTGAAAGCGGACGATGGCTGCGGACGGCCATCGCAGTAAAATCTCCATTAAAACAAGAGCGACGCTCACATAAATTAGGTCTTGTTAGAGAGACGAGCGCGAGAAAACGTTACGCAAGGATCAAGGTTGAAAGAAGGGTCAACAGCTGCGACCTGGTTGTGCATATATGGGCCTCAGAGCCTCCAGGGCTTTATGCTGATATCCGATACCCCACATGTATCAGCCCTATAACGCTATATATGTAAAAACAGGCATAAAGAGAGACAGACAGACACACATACAGACACACACAGACAGCACACACACACAGACACACACAGACAGACACACACATACAGACAGAAATAGAAAGACAGAAGCACACAGACACAGACAGACACATACATACAGACAGACACAGAGAAACATGAAGACAGACAGATTGACAGACACTCTGAAACGAATAGACATATACTTGTCACGTTAAAAGGTAAGATGAAGTAATTTAGGGAGAGCGAGAGAGGTTAAGGTAAGACGTTGTCTGTGTTGCATATAGACAACATAAACACAGACAACAGCAGACAATTAGCAACGGATTTAATAAGTGACAGTAAAGGGGAATGGAATCATTTACTGACACCCATTGCCGCCAAGTGGCTGGCGTCAGGATCTCATTATCAGGACGTTGAAGATGATGAAGAAGGGGATATGATGTCGATGATGATAATCATCATCAGCAGCAGTATCATCATGCGTACATACGTGCATGCAAAACAAACATACATACATAAATACATACAAACATAGATGCATACATAGATGCATACATACATACATACATTAGGGTGGTCCTTATTCTAGAGGAAACATTTTTGTCCCTGAAAACCAGATGGGGCATCCCTTAATTGGTTAACCTGAGTATAAACAAAACTAGAGGGTGCCCCAAGAGAAAAGTAAAAGTTGAAATATAAAGACCACCCTAACATACATATAAACATACACACACACACAAACACACACACACACACACACACATACATACATACATGGTGGTGGTGGTGGTGGTGGTGGTGGTGGTGGTGGTGGTGGTGGTGGTGGTGGTGGTGGTGGTGGTGGTGGTGGTGGTGGTGGTGGTGGTGGTGGTGGTGGTGGTGGTGGTGGTGGTGGTGGTGGTGGTGGTGGTGGTGGTGGTGGTGGTGGTGGTGGTGGTGGTGGTGGTGGTGGTGGTGGTGGTGGTGGTGGTGGTGGTGGTGGTGGTGGTGGTGGTGGTGGTGGTGGTGGTGGTGGTGGTGGTGGTGGTGGTGGTGGTGGTGGTGGTGGTGGTGGTGGTGGTGGTGGTGGTGGTGGTGGTGGTGGTGGTGGTGGTGGTGGTGGTGGTGGTAATGATCCGGTAAACTAAAGCAAGATAAGATGACGTAAATCTGGGCAAGGCGAGTCTGTCTCGCTCGACTTAGTGAGGTGTATCAGTAAACAGTTGGGGGGCCTATTATCCCCAACAGACCTAATCATCATCCGTTAATCTCTTGAGGCACAGTGCAGCAGTTAACCGTGCTCCTTCCTTCATAAACCACTCCCGTGCATCTGGTTTGCGCTTTAAACTAAGCAAATATTCGATCGAGACTTTGTTTTCACCGGGTCTCCATTCCGAGGCGTGGCTCCAGTTGAGAATGGCACTCCTCGCATCTCCCATGTCCGTTGGTTATTTGCTGTTGAACAACGCTGTGGCATAACAGAGATGATTAGAGTCGCCCTCCTACTATCTAGGCTTTGGACGGGCACTACCATGGTACGAGCAGTAGCAGTGTTAATGGTGTCTGTCTGAATAGATTTCATTTTAATGCAGCTAAGTTAATTACTATTTACAATTACACCACCACCACCCTACCACCATCACAATCACCACACCACCATCATCACGACCACCACTGCCACCACCGCTTTTGTCTTATAGTATTCCATGACCATTTTGTCTACTTCATTGTAGAGTGCCGTTTTCTGCAAATGTCCTCTTGAGCAGAGTCAGACATTCAGCGCTGCTGCAGTTTTGCAATGCTCTTCATAGGTCCTCGTGTCATGTATACGCTGTCGAACGCTTTCTTGAATTCTAAGAAATCGACCAGAACTCGTTGGCATTGTTTATTACTGTCCTGAAGAGTCTTTCCGATTGCGAATGTAGTTCTCTCTGGCGTTTCCTCCTAGTCTGAGTCTGAGGGTTTCTTTTTTAAAAGTTTGCTCGTGCAGACTATATTGCTCAATTTTATCGCGTTTAACTTTCTCATAACTTCTACTGATCTCTGCCTTTGTGTATCTGTTCATCTCTCTGTCTATCTCTGTCCCTGTTTCTCTCTGTAGTTTTGCTGATATATATCTCTCTCCTTCTTTCTGTCTTTCTCGGTGTGTATGTCTCTCTCTCTTTCTGTCTCTCTCTCTCTTTCTGTCTCTCTATCTCTCTCTTTCTGTCTTTCTCTCTCTCTTTCTGTCTCTCTGTTTGTCTTTATCTCTGTCTTTCTCTCTCCGTCATTCTTTCTGTCTCTGTCTCGTCTCTGTCTCTGTCTTTGGCTCTGTCTGTCTGTCTGTATGTCTGTCTGTCTCTGTCTCTGTGTCTCTGTGTGTCTGTCTGTGTGTCTGTCTGTGTCTGTGTGTCTGTCTGTCTGTGTCTGTCTGTCTGTGTCTGTTTGTCTGTCTGTCTCTCTTCCTCCCTCTCCCTCCCCCCTCTCTCTCTGTCTGTCTGTCTGTCTGTGTCTCTGTCTGTGTCTGTGTCTGTGTCTCTGTCTGTGTCTGTGTCTGTGTCTGTGTCTGTGTCTCTGTCTCTGTCTCTGTCTCTGTCTCTGTCTCTGTCTCTGTCTCTGTCTCTGTCTCTGTCTCTGTCTCTGTCTCTGTCTCTGTCTCTGTCTCTGTCTCTGTCTCTGTCTCTGTCTCTGTCTCTGTCTCTGTCTCTGTCTCTGTCTCTGTCTCTGTCTCTGTCTCTGTCTCTGTCTCTGTCTCTGTCTCTGTCTGTCTGTCTGTCTGTCTCTCTCTCTCTCTCTCTCTCTCTCTCTCTCTCTCTCTCTCTCTCTCTCTCTCTCTCTCTCTCTCTCTCTCTCTCTGTCTGTAGTTCTGGCAGCCTTGCTGATTTTCCTTTCACTCGCATACTTTGACAATTTTGAACAAAATATCTCTTTTCCTCAAATGAATGCATTGTATGTCGTTTACCTACAGCAGCCGTATGACGCTCTGAGAGCGAGACTCTGCCATGACTCACTGGCTATAGATCAGACAAACCGCGACGATAGTTTACGTTAATTTACGCTAATCACCATCCACAGTTTACTACGATGAAGCTACAGAACCGAGTAACACGCCACAGCCAGACTCATCCAAGTGGAGACCTCCGCCCAACAGCTGCGTTTCTGAGATGCCCTAGAGACAGGGTTCAGATCTGTTTATCTGGATCGGTGGGAGTTTTGAGGGATATCGCGGACTTGCGGTTAGACGGTGAAATCGCCTTCTGTTTAATTAGGTCCTGATGGATGGATGCTTTGAATGGCGCTCCATAAA
>OY744603.1:86302971-86337971 GCA_963556255.1 Allolobophora icterica | reverse complement strand
CATGCATAAACGTGGTGCTCATAAGATCAGTTATATCGCAGAGGTTCTAAAAGGTGCTACACAAATGTCTTGATACACACACACACACACACACACACACACACACACACACACACACACACACACACACACACACACACACACACACACACACACACACACACACACACACACACACACACACACACACACACACACACACACACATACGTTCATCCACTGGGTGTAGCCTGGAGCCTTTCCATAGTCTCGCCTATCACCAAGTCTTCAACTGACACCAGTGTCTGCAGTTCGTAGACACTGTCTTACAGAATGTCATGTTCTATAGCCTTGGGCGCTTTCAAGGTATAGGCGTCGGTTCTATATGATCGCCCACTACTTTCGTTTGCAGTTGATGCAGAGCCCAGCCTCTGCAACCGACGCTCATTGCACCTCGATTCGGGACCGAACCTGACTCAGTCTTCGCAGAACGAATCGCCCTTGACCGTCAGAGTGGAACAAAACAAAATGTCTGACTGTCAACGCCATGGGGTTGATTCCAATCAATACACGCGCTGTGAGTGAACATTTCCGCCAATCATATCCTAACTCCCAGCCTCACACCTTGACCTCTCACACCTTGACTCTCACACCTTGACCTCTCACACCTTGTCCCCTCATCTGTTTAATTTTGACTGTTAAATATATAGTTACAGGGCCTATAGTTAGTTACTGTTTAACCACCATGTGTTATATCACAGATGATTAACGTCTCCCTCCTCCTTTATCGAGGCTTGGAACTGGCACTACAAGAGTAAGGACAGTGTTGGAGTTTGATTTTGATTGAACTAAATCTCCAGTGGGTTATGATCGTGGTTCAATTTGGAACGATCCCCTATTGCAGTGTTTTTCCTCAGGTGTCGCTATGTGGTACGCGAAAAATTCAAAAGAGATTACATTCTTAAAATTAAATATTAGGCTCTTATTTTTAAATTTGTCTAGGGCCTACCTTACGCCTCTACGTTAATAAATTGCAAGGGGACTTTGCGCTCGCCTGTTGTTTTTAATCTAACTTTTTATGGTGATACAGTACTCCAACATTAGATTTTACCAGGTGGTGCAATAAAACTAAAGTTTGAAAACTGCTGCCCTATTAATGCCTTCCTTATACATAAGCGAACTTGTAACCTTCTTCATCAAACATGAGCGGATTTAACAGCCGGCCGCCACTTGGCCCCGTTTTTTGCCTCCCCTAATATTAATGTTTCAAAGTGTTAACTTTGACTTACATGTCAATCATTGCAATTATATTTTATTTATTGTCGTCTTGCTCGCAGCTTTTAATAAAATTTAACGTTAATCTTTATTTATTTTTATTTTTAAGTTTTGCCGAACGGTATGTGGAATGTGCAGCCTTAGACCATGACCTCTATAGTATATACGCCACCGCTAGTGACTTCTAATTAGTTCTATAGAGCGCTACTGAAATATTATACCTGCTGAAAATCCAGGTGAGTCCCGTTGAAACGTAGGCCATCGGGACTTGGAAACAACAACATGCGATGGTAGTGGGTCTGTTTGAATATAGAAGTACAAAGGGTTAGTATAGTATCCAGCGTCTGACGAAGAAGAGAATAGCCATTCCCTTAAGCTAGCCCTACAGAAGCCATGGGTATGAAGTTTCAGCGACATCATTTTCTTAACCTCGGCACATGACGGCGGATAGCCACTCCGCTTCCTCGCCGTCTCATCTCCTCCCCCCACAGTGTGCGGTCAGTGTACTCATTACAGCTGCGTTGCCTAGGGGGCGCAAACGGAGCAGAAATCTCGAAATAAATTTCTGCCCTGGCGGAGGGTGATTTGAACTCCCGACCTCTCGATTGACAGTCCAGCACCAGACTATCACGTGCCTATAGTATCTAGTGTTTAACGACATTTTATGTCTGCCAATGCCGTTACATCACCTCTTTAAAGTTTTTTTTTTATAAACAACTAAATGTAGTATAGTTTTTTTGTAGCAGACACTCCTCAGAAGCGTGGTCTCGTGGGGTGGAGGATCTTCCAGCTGAAGCGCAAATACGACCCTAGCAATCAAACAACACCCCACCTTCCTAACAACGTGTGCGATTCGCTGCCAGACACTCCAAGGTCTAATGCCTAACCATGGCTCCCAATATATATATATATATATATATATATATATATATATATATATATATATATATATACATATATATATGTATTCTTATCTTCTGATTCTTATCTTAATTTGTCTTGGTAATTTACATGTATAGGCGGCCCGTCAGCGGGACCTTAGTCCCTTTGGGTCTTCCTTTTGCCTTCCTAGATTCCTTACGAAATGATATAAGTGTATGTGTTAAACTGTCAGGAATGCAATAAAAGACATTGAATTGAATTGAATATATATATATATATATATATATATATATATATATATATATATATATATATATATATATATAAGAAGAAGAAGAGCAGTCCCTTAAGCTAGGCCTGAGGCAGCCATTGGCATGAAGTGTCAGCGACATCATTTTCTTAGCGTTGGCATATGAGGGCGGGTGGCCAGTCCTCTCTCCCTCACCGTCTCATCTTCCCACCGACAGTGTACGGTCAGTGTACTCATTATAGCTGAATTGACTATATATAAATATATATATATGTGCTAATAAGCGCCACATAAATACTCACCTAACACATACATGACGCATTGTTCACTCTATATATGTGCTAATATAGCGCATTGTATAAACCATAATAAACGATAAATTAAATTAAATTGCATAATAGGATTTATGAGAAATGTCTGGATTCCAATATCACCGTTCAATATCTATTGCTGATTTTTGCCACAGTTCAGCGCTCGTGAGTAAGCCGGAGCCCCGCACTTAACTTTGAAATGGCACTTTGTAAATTTGGGTTTACGATCAATATTGAACTGCCAACCAATCGACTTATGTAAGTAATAAGTAAGTAAGTAAGTAAGTAAGTAAGTAAGTAAGTAAGTAAGTAAGTAAGTAAGTAAGTAAGTACGTGTATTCTTTATTATACCAGTTGCGCATCCGCACTCTGGTGTGCATACATCAGTAAATTCATATGGAGAATTTGTATAGCGCCTCTTCAAGGTTATCGACGCAGAAGCACTGATATATATATATATATATATATATATATATATATATACATATATATATATATATGATGTGTCTGTATGTTTTACATATTGATATAACAATTTCTATAAACACGACGGTTATTTCAGATTGGTGACATATACATTAATTACACATGACATAACCATGTAATTTATAGGCCTATGCTAATACAACTGCCACTTACAAAGCCTCACGTTCTAACGTGGGCTTCCGAATCCAGTGTAACCTAGCGTTGTTCTAGCATCGTAACGCGCTCTGTGCTATTTGAAGTTGCGCTTGGGGAACAGCACGGGGCTGCATAATTTGGGTAGCCTACGTAGTGGGCGTAGTATTATGCGGAATCTGGGCTTTGAACCCTTGGAGTCAGTAAATCTACATTGTTTTGATATACTGTGGTTTACCGTGCTCACCCGTACTTCTACCTCAGTTGTGATTAAGTTCGGAATGCGAGTGGAAAGGCTCCAAGGGAAGCAAGGGAAGAGAGGAATACGCAGTCTTTGATGTGGTGAATCTTTGATGATTTGTACAGTCTGAATTCACTTAACTCCTGGGTCTAAACGCATTTAACTATATAACAGAGGCACAACCGATCAGTAATTAACTTAATTAGTGACTCAGTCAGTCAGTAAGGTCAGTCAGTAAGTAAGTCAGTTACAGACATAAATATGATAGCCATACATGCATATAAACAGACAGACAGAGAGACTGACGAACAGAAAGATAGACACATCGATTAACAGATAGAAAGACAAACAGACAGACAGACAGACAGACAGACAGACTGGGGACGTAGAGACATTAAGACTTCCTGCATATACAAATGAGGGCTGACCTGCAACAGAGGATCTCGTTGTGTAGAGCAGAACTAGAACCAACAACCGCCACCGCTGTTCCTGAACTCTCCGCCTCTCGATGAACTCTACAGCACAGAGATCAATAAGTCAGCCGGTCAGTTGGACAATTATACCTCTAATTGCATTACCCTATAGAAGCAGGCAGGAAGAGCAGTCCTTCAAGCTAGTCTGAAGGCCAGCCGTTGCTATGAAGTGCTGGCAACTTTAGTTTTCTTACCTTCGGCAAGTGAGGGCGGGTGGCCACTGGCCATTCCTCTCCTTTGACGTCTAATCTTCCCCCTGATAGTGTACTGTCAGTGTATTCAAAATAGCTACCGTAAGTTGGTTCGGGGGCGTAAGTTCGGGGGCGAACTTGGGGCGTAAGTTCGGGGGCGTGAGTTCGGGAGCCACAGTGCGTTTGCAGGTGGTTCGTTAAAGAACATACTTACTTAATTACTTACTTAAATGGAGCTCAAATCTCGAAACAAATTGCTATAGGCCTACTGAAGGGAATGTACACCCCGACCTCTCGGTTGACAGTCCAACACACTAATATATATAGAGGATCTGGTAAACTGAAGTCAAACAGGTGCATATTCATCCATTTAGTCTATTGTGTTGTTTCAGTTCTAGCTCTTAAAAAGAAACTAGGCTAATGTAAATGGCCCGGTTAGTTATGTTTACGTGAGATAGTACGTCAAGGATCCTCTATGCTTCAGATGCCGGTTCGCATATCGATCGTGGCTTAGTATAGAGATTTAAATCACGGGCTAGCACGGTCCGTACACGAGAACCTTAACAGGAGTGGCACCCATTCAAACGGGGTAGCGGTGGTGAAGGATCTCCCCCGATCAAATCATTGAAAAATGAGCAGGGTCGAGGTCATAAGGTCTCTATAGAAAAACGGGTACAACCCGGTACATTTACATTTGGATTCAGGGTATGAACAGTAAAAAGAAAACATATTTTAACCCTTTGGATATAAAATCTTTCGACTTCAGACGATAGAACAGAAAATCATCATCATCATCATCAACAACAATATTATCACCATCTTCATCGTCGTCGTTATCATCATCATCGTCGTCGTCATGGTCACCATCATCATCATCGTCGTCGTCGTCGCCATCATCATTGCTACTCTGGATTAAAATAATAATACTGAAAAATGAAAATAATCTGCAGGGTATAGTTATTAGCACGTGACAAAATTGAAAATACTTCAACTGTCTTTCGTTTACAGCTCTCAGTCTGAACGAAACTAATTCCTGTTAGCTGTGCTATCCCTACACTATCCCTACACTACTCCACTCAGCAAGTTTATGGGGCACAGTTAAGTAGGGTGTGGGCAGAAAAGACGGGGAATCCGATACACGAACACATACACTATCCGATACACTATCCTACCTTACCCTCCCACCTTCTGTCCAACCTAACCTTAATCTACCATACCCAGCATAATCTTGATCGTCCCCACCCTGTTCTGCTCTACCCTGTCTTGCCTACATATCATCTATTCTACCTTACTCTGCCCTGCCCTATCTAACTCAACCCAACCCTACCCTATCCAATCCTTCCTTTTCCTACTCTACCATACCCCATCCAACCATTACCCAATCTACTCTACTCTTCCCTACCATATCCAACTTTAACCTAATCTATCCAACCCTACCCTAGTCCTACCCAGCCGTACCTACCTAAGTCCTACCCAGCCGTACCCTACCTAGTCCTGCCCAGCCGTACCCTACCCTAGTCCTTCCCAGGCGTGCCCTACGCTATCCAGCTCTAACCAGCCCTGCTATAAAGCATCCTACTGTATCCTACCCATGCCTGAAACTGAAACTGCTACCCATGCCGTATCCAACCCAGCCTTGCTCTGTCATGCCTTGCCCTAACATGCTCTACCCACGGTACCCGATCCTACCCTACCCCACTCCACTTATAACAGTGTATAGCCTATGTCTCTAATCTACTCAGCTACGTTCTCTTCTGTTCTTTGTTCTCTTCAGATCTGTTTGTGAATTGTTCTTTCCATGTGAGTCTGGACTGTTTCCTTCACTCCTTCTCCGATTCCACCCCATCCCGCTCCGCTCCTCTTTCCTTCCACACTTGAACAGTGATCCCGAATAAATCCAGTCTCCTCCCATTCCAAGTGGATTACAATCGCAGAACGAACCTTGTATTCGATAAGTGCCCAAAAACTTATCGCGGAGTCTACAGCCGGTTACAGCCGCGAGTCTTCCGGACCTTAGCTCAACTGCAGATAAACACAGGTCCTGGTTGCATAAGCGCTTATCGCTCCTGAGCCCCTATTATCGCTCAGACTTACAATGGCGGCTATATCTCTCCAGGCGATCGATCGAAGCTAAAATGCGTTTAACGAAGAGATCCCGTCTGGAAATAGGACCCTAATGCAAAGAATCCGTCAGCTAGTTGTGAGCTGGAAGGTAGTTACAGCCATCAAGCTCAATGCCGACCTTCACTCGATAATTCATTATTCATTTCATATTATGACATCGCAGTTCATTTGTCAATTCAAATGACAAATTTGAGATGACAAATGATCGCTGTCACGCATCATTCAATCGTCAAGTAAGTCAATCAATTGTTGGCTAACAATGATTGACGTCAATTAACAACATCTCCCTCATCTGATCGTCAATTAACATCAATCAAAAGTTGGCTAACAATGATTTACGTCAATTAACATTTCCCTCATTTGATTGTCAACTGATACCAATCAATTGATTGACTAACATCGTTAAGTCGTTATTTATCATCGTACAGTCGTTAGTTATCATCATTCATTTCATTAGTTATCACCATTCAATCGTTTGTTATCATCGTTCAATCCTTAGTTAACTTAATTCGGTCGTTAGCTAACATCATTAAGTCGTTAGTTAACGTCATTCAGTCGTTAGTTACCATCATTAAGCCGTTGGTTAACATCGTTAAGTCGTTAGTTAACATCAATAAGTCGTTAGTTAACATCATTAGGTCGTTAGTTAACATCATTCAGTCGTTAGTTAACATCATTAAGTCGTTAGTTAACGTCATTCAGTCGTTAGTTACCATCATTAAGCCGTTGGTTAACATCGTTAAGTCGTTGGTTAACATCGTTAAGGCGTTAGTTAACATCATTAAGTCGTTAGTTAACATCACTAAGTCGTTAGTTGACATCATTCAGTCGTTAGTTAACATCATTCAGTCGTTAGTTAACATCATTCAGTCGTTAGTTAACATCATTTACTTTCTTAGCCGCGGCATGTGAGAGCGAGTAGTCTCTTATTTGATATCATTTGAGGAGTTTCCTTGAAAAGGAGCCATACAAATAAGCACTGACAATTAAAAAATACAACTAAACAATCTTTTTTAAAGTCTTCTCCCTCGCCGTCTGGTCTCTCCACCGACAGGGTATGTAGGTCAGTGTGGGTCTTATTTCATATCAGAATTCTTTAACAAGTTGGACAGAAATCTATAGGCTTTTGAAAACTCGACATTTCATCACTGACGGGAACTTGATCCCCGGAGTTAAAAGTCAAGCAAGCAAACCACTAAGCGTCGTCCACAGCACATCCCGTATATAATGAAGCATAATGGATTCGAGTGGTCAGAAAGACATAGAGACACACAAACAATGCAAAATAGAATACGATCTTCAACTTAGCGGATCGTCTAAACCAGCCCCATTTCTCATCCGCTTAGCTCTCACGGCGACACACCTATGTGGCTGTCCTCATTAAACAGTCTAGACCGAGAGTGCAGCGCCTCAAGCGACGGCTGAAGCACACGCATTCCCGACACCGAGTGAATGTGGCGCCCCTAGCGACGACGATAGGGGGGTCCGCGACCGTTGTACAACGCGGCTGTCGGAGGCGACCTCGAGCGGTGATTGTCCAAACAAGATTTTTTATTTTCCGACATGGTGATCTATTATGCCATACGTTCACACGTGTATAGTAATATATATATTTATTATATGCAGTACGCACAAAAGCTTTTTAAGATTCTGACATGGTGTTATATATATATATATATATATATATATATATATATATATATATATATATATATAATCATAGATGTTGAAAATGATTATATCTAACCAAGTCTTTTGGGTACAAATATATGTACGCACATATATTATTTGTACGTCTAAATAATCAGCATCATATATATTTCCAAGATAATATAGGCCTATACGGAATACTTTCCTATATACACACACACGTATATAGCTATATATGCATATACATATATATGATATGAATGTTTCGTAGAGATGTTATATATGATGTTTTTGCAGTCTGGGTAGGAGGGGGTGGGGCGTTAATTGTATAATTTGACAGGTGCCCGGCGACCAGGCGGGCGAGGCGCTGAGATAATTGATAGGTCGAATTAGGCGGGCAATTGTGCAGTAGCAGGAGGCGAGGGAGAATTGACAAACAGTGGGGCGGCGGGGGCAAAAGGCGCAGAATTTGGTGGCCCACTCGTTGTAACGACCTCGAGACAGGACTCGGCCAAGAGCACGCTTATTTTTCTTTCGTAAGGAGTGCCAAGTGCCAACCAGTACGAAGCCGCTTTTTTACCTTCAGAGTTGACTTTGTGGTCGGTGTTCCCTGGCTGAGGTTCAGCGGAATCCTCCATCAACCCAAGGACCAACGCGTGCTGGGACTGAGGATGCCACAGGCAGAGGATAGAGAGCTTACCTTATCTCACTAATGAACAAATGAACCTATGATCAAAAGGTAGTGGCCACACGCACGCACTCGCATGCGAACACACACGAGTCTATTAAAAATGTTTGGGTGGCACACAGCACACGCACGCACACACACACACACACACACACACACACACACACACACACACACACACACACACACACACACACACACACACACACACACACACACACACACACACACGCACACACACATACCTATACGCACGAGTCTATTAAAAATGTTTGGCTTTGCAATTAAAGTCCCTGATTGCTCGGCTTCTGTCTGTCGCCAACGGCTATTTCATAAATCAAGGAGTTCTGTAATCTATGCATGATTTATACACATCATCATCATCATCATCATCAGCAGCAGCAGCAGCAGCAGCAGGTATTTCTTTCGAGCTGGGACTGAAACCAGATGGCCTCGACCCTGCTCATCTTCCAATGAATTGATCGGGTGAGATCTTTCACCATCTCTGCCCGTTTGAATTGGTGCCACACCTTTTAAGATTCCCGTGTACGGATCGTGCTAGCCTAAGATTAAAATCTCTTAAATAAGCTATCATCGAAATGAGAACCGGCATCCTCACGTCCTTCTCAGATCGACCTGTTGGCTTGATTGATATCTGTACGCTGCGCGTTCAACCACGTATACGAGGTAGGGCGTTGGATGGTGGTGCTAATTACGTGTACTGCGGACGCTGTCGTCTGTGGTCATTCGACGCTGCTTCGTCAAGTCTGTCTGACAGAACACAACGTTCTGTCAACTCTAGATGGGAACTGATTGCCTCGGCCTTTGTGCGTCAGCCATTTACGTGAGCCATTTATAGTAATCTGCGCATGGCTTGCTATCTGATCAACCAATTTTGCCCTTAATGACCTTTAACGTACCGTTTCGGTCGCCGTACGGAGAGCGTCTCTGTTTATTTTATCTCAAAGAGGCGCAATATAAATGTCCAATCACATTTACAATCATCATCATTACCGCCGCCGCCGCCACCACGATCACCACCACGTGTCAGTGAAAGGTCATGCTCTTAGTGAGTATTACTTTATTGAGTATATTACATGCAACTACTATTGCTACTATTCGTTTACACGGCTATGACCACTAATACAACGTCAGCCCCTGTTGCTAGAACCACTAACAATACGGTTACTATGCTGACGTGCTGGCGAGCGACTCAAGAGAGTATCGGACTTCTAATGCAAACATTGTTGGGGGGGGGGGTGCTGAAGGAGGGTGATCGTTTCGACCCTCCACCTCCCGTCCGTTCAGAGACTTCTCTCATATATGTGACCCCGAAAGAAATGCAGGTTCTGCATGGGGTAGTTCGAGGCAGAATGTAACTGGCCCACCGCAGGGCGTTCATCACCAACAACGACAGCAACAACGACCACATCATCATTGTCGTCGTCGTCGTCATCGTCGTCGTCGTCGTCGTCATCATCAAAGAAACAACAGTTGAGCACAAAGAACAGCGCCAAGAATGTGACAAAAGTCGTGACAGCAACTAACATGAAAGGATTATGACAGTCAAAGAAACAACAGGTCATGACAATACAGAAACCATATTGTAATGTAATGCATTGCAATGATGAGAATTTGCTTAGTATACCGCAAATAGTACTTGCTATTACTACTACTAATAGTCAGCCGACTACTTCTAGGGTCCTTACACTACAGTAACTGTTACTTGCTGACTGCAGTCACGTGCAATGCAAGTATCCGCATCTGCACTGTAAACACGCTTGACTCGCATACTGATTGTATTCGAGTATAAATAAATAGACTATAGTGGGCAAATAAATCAACGATGAAACAATAGACTAATGAACAAATGAACCAATGATTAACAAAGTATTAGTAGCACAGAGGCCATAAAAACTTTGGACAACCTCGAGTATACTAATCTTTCAGCTGTGTAAAAATGCAAACGCAGAATAACACTTACGACTTCCAAAGAACCACTGAACCCCTACCTACCCCCTAAAAGGTCATAAAGGAAAGACAGCGGATGTTCTTATCTCAGATGATGTATTTTTTACAAGTTTACTAAAGCAAACCGTTGTACACTTTCAAGATGATTTACTGAAGCCAATGCAGTCTGCCGCTTTCATATGTATATGTAGATAAGCTTGTTAATTCTGATTGAAATTTCTCACCTCGAACGATCATATTAAAGTTTTCGTCAAGTCGTAGAAGCTTTGAAAATGGAGACGGTCTTAAAGGAAACGGTTTCCGAAAGGAAAACCCGTTTAAAATGTCAGTCTTCGGCTGTGATAGTATCCAAATTGAAAGGCGCCCCTTTTCGATCAGCGCATATTTTAGACGATGGAATTCGCTAACGTCGGTGAATTATGGCTTCGATGTAAACCAATCTGAAGTGTTTACATTCCGGTCACCTCATTCTTTCTCGTTCTCACCCCTTTTCTGCCACCCCGTTCCTCTATCCCTCCTCTTCTCTCCTTCCTTCCTCTTCTAAACTCTTCCTCAACTCCGTGCTCGATCCAGTTCGTCCTGCGCTGTGTGATCGTTAATCGAACCGTAAACCTTGCAATATCTCTTCCTGATCAGTTTCCTTCTGTGGTTCTCTGTTTCCCTTTGTATGTCTTCTTTCAGGCTATCCTTCCAATGTGTTGCGTTACGATACTCTTTGACACCTTGTTTTAGTCTCTTCGTCTGTGTCCTGCCTCTGTTTGTGTACGTGTATGACTATGTGTTTCGCTCTTCGTGTCTTCGCTCTGTCCTTTTCTCGAACCGAATTCTTTAAACTCCTCACCGACAGATCTTCGTTCCAACCCTAACCCTGCTGTCGTTTAACTCCTCGTGTGCTTCCTCTACCCCTCTGGGTTCAGCAGCCCTTCCAGACGACACCTCAGCGTGGCAGTGATCCGTACATTCGTGCATTCGTTGGCGCTCACCGACGACCATCGACCGTTCATAGGCTCGGAACAGATGCGGTGAACGCGGCGACTGAGGCATGCGGCGGTGGTTTGACGGTGGTAGAGTTGTAGAAACCACGCATGTGCGGCTGCGGTGAATGTCCCTTTGACAAATGTACATACGACTGAACGATACTATATATAGAAGTGGATGTCTGGCCCACGCGCATTCACGCCCTGGTGTATGACTAGCTGTGTCTAGCTGTCTGTTTCGTTCTGTCTTACAGTGCCTCTGTATCGCTAAGTCTGCCTGTGTATCACTAAGTCTGCCTCTGTATCACCAAGTCTGCCTCTGTATCGCTATGTTTCAGTGTGGTTCGGTGGCTATGTCTCGATCTGTCTGGTTATGTCTGACACTGTGTTAATTTTTTGAGCTGGCTATGTCTCATTTTGGGTCTCTCTCTTTGTCTCTGTCTCGCTCTGTTTCCATCTAGCTGTCTCTCTCACTCTCTCTGTCTCTCTGTCTCTGTCTGTCTTTCTCTGTCTCTGGCTTTCACTCTGTCTGTCCCTCTGTCACTCTGTCTCTCTGTCTGTCGTTCTGTCTCTGTCTGTCTCTGCCTCTGTCTGTCTCTGTCTGTCTGTCTCTGTCTGTCTGTCTCTGTCTCTCTATCTCTCTGTCTCTCTGTATCGCTCTGTGTCACGCTTCGACCCCTGTGGATGCCTCACTCCAGTCGACTATATTTACTTTCCTAACTTTGGCGGTCTCACTGCGTCTAACTCTATCTCACTAATCCCAACTCTAGTTGTCTCACTTTGTCTGGCTGTGTCACACTATCTCTAATCTAATTCATAAGCAATATTAGTTTCTGCATATCTATCTAACTGTATACCTTTGCTCTTCGGTATATATATATGTGTGTGTGTGTGTGTGTGTGTGTGTGTGTGTGTGTGTGTGTGTGTGTGTGTGTGTGTGTGTGTGTGTCTGCCTAACAGACAGGCTAATATACTGTCTGTCTGTCTGTCTGTCCGAACGTTTGTCTGTCTATTTGTCTGTCTGCCTATACGTTTAACCGCAATCTGCCTCGCTCTAAATGCTTCGCTTTCAATTGCTTGTCAGCTGTCAGTTTGTCTGTCTGTATCCACCCATCCGCCTGTACGTCCGTCTGTCCGCCTCTGTACCTCTGGCCGGCGTTGTATGTCTGCTTAATTATCTGTGTGTATATAACATAGGCTGTAGGTAGGTCATTCGAAATAATTTTTTGTTTGTCTACACTCTGATCGAGACCACAGGGTCACTGTCGATGTCTAAATATACATACATACGCAAGTATCATCTATTACATGCATAAATATATAGGCCTACATGCTAATATATACATAAATATATATACTTATAGTATAGCACCACTGAAACGCAAATGATATATATATATATCATTTATTATATATATTGTAAATATATATATCATTTAATATATATTATATGATATATATATCATTTATTATATAGTATATGATATATATATCATTTATATATACGTTTCACTGATATATACCATACTGCATTGAACTAGTGAATGCAAATGAATTAGCTTTCACTGCCTTGTCCGCCCACAGCCATAGGAGGCTCCTCCGTGAGTGTCAGGCCCTGCATAGCATCCGTCCATCCGAAACCAGAGGCAACCGCGGGCTGCAGGCTCCACAAAACTATATGACCCAGTTAGCTACACTGTTTAGGGCGTACGTCCCATCCAAATCTGTACGAAAGTACGTGCGGATGGTGGTTCTCCCCCCCCCACCCGATGGTGGCTGATTTCAGAGATTTAAATCTCGTGCTAGTACAGTCCGTATACGAAGACCTTAAATGGCGTGGCACCTATTCAAAACAGACAGCGGTGGTGAAGGATCTCTCCCAACCAGTTCCAACTTGCATTACGATGCAATGCATGTACTGCATGACACCATAATGTGGTCTATTGTAACATTGTAGGCGGCAATGTAAAATGAAGCTGTATTCCACTGCGTTACAATCCATCACATTGCAAGGTCTAGGTCTACTCAAAACTACACTCCATAACATTGCATTACGCAATTCAAACGCATAATATTACATTTACATCGAAACACTTTACATTACACGTAAAATTGCGTAATGTTGCAGCGTATTACATTGTTATACTGCTATCGGTAGGCCTATATACAGGGTGGGCCAGTAGGAATGCACCAACTTTGACGCCTTATAACTTGAATAATTTTTATCTGAGCGTCTTGTCCAATATATCAGATTGAAGATAATTATCCATTTTTTGATTCTGCAAAATATCTGCGAGATAGTGTTACGACTTTATGAGATAATGCTATTAATATTCGATGTGCCATTTTCTGGCCATAAAACTGCAAGAAAAAACAAAAGTCTGAAACTGAAGACGTCAGTTCTAAACAGTCACTTAGTACTAACAATTAATATCTTGAGTGAATTTACCATCAGTCAAACAAATACTCAATAATGTCCACCACGTGCTCGGACTCTTACTCGTCCCTGGATTGTTGTCTTGGCTGGAAATTAACTCTTGGACTTGTGCAATGTTCGCTGCTGTGCGCGCAGAACGTTTGCGACCACAGTTGCGGCTGTTAGACGTTCCCGTAGCATCAATTTGTTTAATCAATCGATCTAGAGCATATTTATTCCATTTTCTAGAAGGGAATTCTATCATCATCTGATGTGCATTGTATCCTTTTTCTGCTCTTAAAATTCGGATTAAAATTCTATCCTCTTCCGCGAGCGGCGTCATGATGTTCAATATTTACATTCAAAATTGAGAGGTGTGCGCCGCACCGAAATTTTATAACAGTGGTGCCGTATATCAGTGCAAGATTTGACACAGTAGTAGAGTGGATGATTACTTTCAATTTAGTATATTGGGCACGATGTTCGGGTAATAATTGTTCAAGTTATATCCATTCAAAGTTGGTGCATTCCTACTGGCCCACCCTGTATATTCTGGCGCTGACGGCAACGGTAGCAGTACCGGCATTATGGTATTATCTTTTGTGTAGCGCCTATATACCAAGTTCTTTCAAAGGCGCTCCATAAATATTCAGATTCATGCACGCATATATATATATATATATATATATATATATTAAACCTAATCTGATCTTATGTAATGACTTCACAAGGCGATGATCGCTTCCAGTGATACCGTATAGGGGCCTATACACCCAGCGTCTCTCAAACTTGTCAGTGTGACGGACCGGCAGGAATTTACTTTTTATTGTGGACGGTTTTGTATAATATTATGTAAACACTTATTGCGGGTCTAGTGTATAATTGTATTTGTGGAAATGGAGTGTTTTTGAGTGAAAGACATGTAAAAGTTGAATTTTGCAGAGTGCCAGCGATGTAGATTACGCCAGAAGAATGAAGCGTGCAGCTGCAGTTTGTGGGACAAGGTATACGTTTTTGATTGAAGCGCACATACGAAATCATGCGATGCAAATGTAATAATATGTGTGGTAGTTCTAGCAGGAGAAGGATACATGTGGTTGCAGTTTGTGGAAAAGGCATGTTTTCCATTGAAAATGCACATGTAAAGTCTGTAAAATGAGACATTTTTGACTCGTTTGGATGCCGAAACTGATATGTATGGTAGTTCTAGCTAGAGATGTGTGAAGGTCTTGTTCAATGCTTGTATACACAGAAACCGAGGAGGAGGCTCGAACCCGTACCCTGCGCGTTAGCAGGCGAACGCCCTATCCAATCGGCTACCGGGTTAGGCTTTATAGTATACATAGGGGCCTACTCTGCTCGTAATCTGTGGAATTTCACTGACACCAGCTTTACGGAACACTACTCTCATTCAGCAAACAATTCAGGACGTCTTATCTTCATCTGGTATACTATTGAGGTGAATTCAACGTTTAACGCGATATAAATATATGATAATTAATAGTAGCAATAGTAATAATGGCGACCTTGACCTTGCAGAATAAAGTAAACGGAACAGCTCTCAGACGTGACCTATAATCACTATCAGGGAAACGATTATCATAGATAAGACCGTTTTGACCCTCTTATCAGACAAACGCGACATCCGCAGCTTCCTATAATTGGTTTGACTGCCACGGGGTTTCTTCAGCATGCAGGCGCACCCTTTTCCGTCAACCCTCGCCCATCCTAGGTTACAAAGTTAGTAAAAATTCAAACACATACTTTGAAAATATCACATCGTCGGAGGCACGGAATGGCATGAAATTTTACGAACGCTTTGTCAACCGATTCAGGTCCAATTAGTAGAAGTTGTATCATGTTTTATACCCTGGATTTCGACAAATGTATATTTAAATTCATAATATATGTAGTGCATATGGTGTATATAGGCCTATCATAATATCTATCTCGTCGTTGTCTAAATTAAATGTGCAAAGCATCAAATGCTGGGCGCACTATGGACCCAAGCCGTAATCAGGGCAATATCCAGAGGATAGGTCTACTAAGTGAGTCTAAGTCTAACTAAGACGTATAGGTGCAGACTATGGTGGATGAGCATGTTTAGAAAAAGGCAAGTCTTACGTTGATAACGAAATGACGTAATCGACTGAGCAGAACTAACAGATACAGGGAGACAGGTCTCAAATGTAGGTACATGAACGAAAAAAACTCTTTCACCAAGAACAGTGCTATAGTGTTAGCTGTGACCAGATAAAGACAGTCAGACACTTTCAATTGAATATTGATAAGTCTGGGGAGTAAGGAGTGATTCTAAGTATTTTGGTTGGCGAGAGTTCAATGATTTATAAACTATGAACCCTTCTATGAAACAAATTCTTTACTGAACAGAAAGTCAATGTAAAGATTTAATCGCAAGGGTAAAATGTTCATATTTTACCCTTACGATTTGTCGCTTTGTAGTTTCAGCATGTCTGGCTTTTGTGATTCCCATTCACCAACGCATCCAATTTAAGGTTCTTTCCCTCATGTGTAACTGTCTTGCTGGCTCTGCTCCGCTGTATCTCAGGGCCTATTGTACTCCGGTTTCCAGTTTACATGGTCGGGTCTCCCTCCGGTCATCTGCCGTCGCCCCTTGGCGGTTTTTCTGATGCGCACTGCTACGGCCCGGTGTAAAGACTTCAGGCTACCCCTCACTTCAAGTTACCCCCGGTAATCTGAATTTGATTTCAAGTTACCGGGGGGTAATTTGAAATGGGGATAATCTGAAATCGCTACACCGGTCTCCGAGTTTTGCTGTCGTGGGCCCCTACATCTAGAATCGCTTGTCTCAGGCTCTTAGGCTTGGCCTCCTCACTATACCTCCTGCCCAGTTGCGCAAGCGCCTGAAAACCTTTCTCTTTATCAGTGAAGACACTGACCAAGGTCGGGAACGCCTCTGATTATGAGTGGCGCTAAATAAATTCTCGATTACAATTACAATTACAGTAATCTAGACTACTATAGAGATCAATGCGTTTGTCAGAGATATTCTTGAAGATTTTGGGAACTCCATTGTCCTCGGACAATAGAGTTCATCTGTTCGTACCTATATCCGCCAAACGGCTAAAGTCGGGAACTGATGATGATGATGATGACGAAGACGACGACGATGATGATGATGGTTGTGGTTGTGGTGGTGGTGGTGGTGGTGGTGGTTGTGGTGGTGGTGGTGGTGGTGGTTGTGGTGGTGGTGGTGGTGGTGGTGGTTGTGGTGGTGGTGGTGGTGGTGGTGGTGGTGGTGGTGGTGGTGGTGGTGGTGGTGGTGGTGGTGGTAATGATGATGATGATGATGCAAATATGATAAATATACGTACAGAAAATGCAAGTATAAGGATATATATTCATATAGGTTATGATAATATTATGATGGGGTGAAAAAGGAAAAACATGCTAAATATATAGACATACATCCTTGTTAATATATTGTTTCGTGTACAGAGGTAGTATCTAAATATATGCACATATATTTCCATAGCGTTTCACTTGGTGTTTTTCCAATGCCTCAAGGGTATCGATGCCGAAGTCACTTCAGACAATTTCGAGCCCCTGTTTTTCTTAACAGTTGTTTTGTTTTGACAAGTACTTGAAACTGTCTCAGCAGTTTATACAAACGCTTTGTGTCTGCATATATAGGAAAGTTTTCAAAGTGTACAATATCGTCCAGTGTCTAGTAGCTGCAGAAACTAGTGTGGCTGGAAGTTTTGTGTCACTAGGCTGTTCTCCTGTTAGACAAATCTGATTCAATGATGATCTAATCTTACAACTTTTGTAGCGCTATTAAATAAGTTACAAGGGATCAATCGATGGCGCTATCAAGGCTTCATCGCACTTCAGAGTCTAGCAATCGGCCACACGAGTCGATCGCTTTTAGACTACAAGGCATAAATTATGCAACGGAAAAGGCGCTATATTAAGGCCGCGTCGGAATTTGCAGACACACATTCGCAGACATACCCAGGTGGCATACCCGAATGTCGTACCCAGACGTCATACCCAGATGACATGCCCCGATGACACACCCAGATGTCATACCCAGATGACATACCCAGATGTCATACCCAGGTGACGTATACCCGGATGTCACACCCAGACGACATACCAGATGACATGCCCAGATGTCATACCCAGGTGACGTATACCCGGATGTCATACCCAGACGACATACCAGATGACATGCCCAGATGTCATACTCGGATGTCATACCCAGATGACACACCCAGATGTCATAACCAGATGACACACCCAGATGTCATACCCAGATGACATACCCAGATGAAGTCAACCCTCCGCTTTCCACTCTTTATCGTCCCAGACAAAATCCGCCTTAGCAGCTCCTCTGCCTTCTTCTTTCCTTGGTCGCTTGGCACCTGGACTTCGGCCTCCGCTTGGTTTCCCTGCAAAGCCCTGACTCGACGCAGCGCTCGTCAATAAGCTTGTGCCCTGCGACGAGCTTTAAAGTATAGAAACTTGAAGTTCACGATTACGATTGAGACATAACACATTGGTCGAACTACATTTTATTGAGCCACTAAGACCCACAGTGATTAACAGCGAATATATAAGTGGAGATCACTAGACAAAGCATGTTTCTAAGAGCTGCAAGAATATTGTCGTATCTGCTTCTATCAGATACTACCCTGAAGAGTGCAAAGATGGTAAAGGGTTTGCCAATCATGCAAGAACAAGCTAAACAAATCGTTTTTAATTTGCGAGATGGATGGTTCTCAGTATATCAACGACAAAAGGGTTTCCATCTTTAAGTTTGACGGACAGGAGGTTTCGTGTTTTTCCTCGGGCAAAAAACGGACCGGACACATCTGTTTCTCCAGGAGAGGAATCACAATCATAATCGTAAACTCCAAGATTCTAACGCTGTACTCCAAAGCTGAGCGCAGGGCACCAGATTATGCAAGAGTGCTGCGTCGTGTCAGAGGGGTTGTACAGAGATGTGAAAGTGAACAGCGGAGTTCGGTTGCCAAAGAAACAAGAGAGAGAGAGAGAGAGAGAGAGAGAGAGAGAGAGAGAGAGAGAGAGAGAGAGAGAGAGAGAGAGAGAGAGAGAGAGAGAGAGAGAGAGAGAGAGAGAGAGAGAGAGAGAGAGAGAGAGAGACAGAGACAGAGACAGAGACAGAGACAGAGACAGAGACAGAGACAGAGACAGAGACAGAGACAGAGAGAGACAGAGAGAGAGACAGACAGACAGACAGAGAGACAGACAGACAGAGAGACAGAGAGACAGAGACAGAGACAGAGACAGAGACAGAGACAGAGAGAGACAGAGAGAGAGACAGACAGACAGACAGAGAGACAGACAGACAGAGAGACAGAGAGACAGAGACAGAGACAGAGACAGAGACAGAGACAGAGACAGAGACAGAGACAGACAGACAGAGACAGAGACAGAGACAGAAACAGAGACAGAGAGAGACAGAGAGAGACAGAGAGAGACAGAGAGAGACAGAGAGAGACAGAGAGACAGAGAGACAGAGAGACAGAGACAGAGACAGAGACAGAGAGAGACAGAGAGAGAGACAGACAGACAGACAGAGAGACAGACAGACAGACAGAGAGACAGAGACAGAGACAGAGACAGAGACAGAGACAGAGACAGAGACAGAGACAGAGACAGAGACAGACAGACAGAGACAGAGACAGAGACAGAAACAGAGACAGAGAGAGACAGAGAGAGACAGAGAGAGACAGAGAGAGACAGAGAGAGACAGAGAGACAGAGAGACAGAGAGACAGAGACAGACAGAGACAGAGACAGAGAGAAAGAGAGAGAGACAGAGAGACATAGACAGAGACAGAGACAAAGAGAGACAGAGAGACAGAGACAGACAGAGAGAGAGAGAGAGAGAGAGAGAGAGAGAGAGAGAGAGAGAGAGAGAGAGAGAGAGAGAGAAAAGTGAGAGAAATACAGACGCCTTTACATCCGGGATTTGAATTCCACTATGTCATAATCGTAAATTTGTATAGCGCCACTTCAAGATAATCTCCTTAGAGATGCTCCAGACCTAACAACACCAAACCACGATCGAACGGAGTGGTTTTCAAACGTTTGCAGAAAAGGGGCAAAGAAAGACCAAGAAGTTAATTTCGGAGGCAGGTATAGGCAACCTATTCCAGAAAGACGGACCGACCACAGTGAAGCTTTTATGGAGCCCCGTGGAAGTTCAAGCCAAAGGGACAACCAGGTCGCCTTGCGTGGCAGAACGAAGGAATCTACAGCGTGGTCTGGAACTCTGGATGACACCGGCACACAAAGCTCCCTACGATAGACAGCGGAAACGTGTGAAACGAACGGTTCGTGGTGAACGGTTCAATCTGTTTGGAATTGGTGCTGTCATGTTTTTTGGATTGATGGTTCTGTGTTTGCGATTCATCCGGATGATCGCCCAATCCCAGGGCCACGCCTCTGCAATCCATCGCCCCTGCCGGATGGTGGATAATTGAGCAAATGTCAGGCTAACGACACGGTTATCTGGCTGCAGGTCACAGCATCTGTGCCATATTGCAACCAGAAGATATCATTTGTCAGCTGGGGCGGCGCATGAAGAGACTGGTGTTAAAGTAAATAATAATCCTCTTACAGTCTGTCAATCTCTGATGGCACGCATTACGTCTGGGTCATGATGTGATCCACCGCCGGCAGGGAAAGATTCGCCTTCAGCTCGGATCTGAATGGTCGAGGATTTTAAGTTAGAGGTAAGGCAAGTGCCGTAAGAAACCTGGCGTGCAATGAGAGAGATGAGAGGAATGGTCTCTCAAGGTTATCCCGAAGCGTTAGCCACTTCGTGTTTAAATATTAGCACCGGCATATTAGGTCATCTGGCCTTAGTCATCTTCATCGCCATCTGTTCTTCGAACCCAGTGCCTAAAATACTCAGAAATGTCAACTGCATGCCCTTCCTCAAACTGTCAAACTGTACTTGAACTGGTAGGTGAAATTTCAGGTATTAGAATGAAATCGTGTGTAGTCGACTTGAACTAATCTCTCATATACACCGCTCACTCAAGACAAGTCAACTGCACACTTTGTGTAAGAAAACACGTTATTTTAGTCCCTGTTCCAAGCGACAGTGTACGGTCAGTGTACTGAATTCATAGCCGAGTTTTTGGTGTGGAGCACAGGTGGGGCAGAAATCTCAAGAGACTTTTCTCACCTGGCGAGTGTTAGAGTCATATATCTCCTGGTTGACAGTCCAACCACTACTAACCCGTTGAACTATACTGAGCGTCTTAAGACAAAATCCCTTCGAGACTTATCAAATAGCGCTATAAAAATTGTTAAATTGCACACGTTACCCTGTAAGGTGTTGGATGTCACCTTTTGCCAGTGACTGATCTTCTCAGAAAGACATGAAAACCGTTCCGTTCAATGTTGGCTTCGTTCTGTCAGTTCGCTAGAGCGCCTTGTTTGTGTGTGTCTCTCTCTGTCTCTGTCTCTGTCTCTATCCCTCTGTCTCTCTCTGTCTCTGTCTGTCTTTCTTTCTCTCTGTCTCTGTCTGTCTCTGTCTCTGTCTGTGTGTCTGTGTGTCTGTGTATGTGTCTGTCTGTCTGTCTCTGTCTCTATCTCTGTCTCTGTGTCTGTCTGTCTGTCTCTATCTCTCTTAGTGGTTGCGATGACAATTACAAAATAGCGATCAACCTCTGACTCAGAGGATTTTTTAAGAAATTTTCACTGGTGGGGAATTTTGAAAAAGGCATTTTCGCGCGTAACTTTAAGTCAAAAAGCACTGAATCAGAGAAACCTTTCTGAGTTGTGGGCCACAGGAATAATTACTAATAATTTATTTATTATAATATATTATGGTATTTAATTTATTATTTAATGTCATAATTTAATTTAATATTAATTTAATATTTATTATAATTATATAATTATCTAATAAACAAGAAATATTTAGTGCAGCCATTTTCTGTTTTAACAAGTAGGCTACCTTTACCTGGAAACGGTCCATTCTTCATCAGCTGAAGCTTCCTAAGAGCGCCATCAGTATGTCAGTATATCACAAAAGACAAAATCATCTCGCTGAAATTGTTTCTGTAAAGTTTGGTATACATCCAAGATATCGCTCTTTAATGCGGATATCCAAATTTGTCTGTCACTCCAAGTCTTTGTGAAACCTCGAGCTTCAGCTTTCTCTTTACGGTCCCCATTTTGCTCTAGTTTATTCCACACAGCCTTGCAACCATGAATGTTACTCAATAGGCTATCGTATAAATTGTACCTTATGCTGAGCGAAACGTATTTTATGATGTCGAGGAAACTGTTTGGCATTTTTGAGCTCAGAATGCAGCAACTTCGTCTTATTTTTCGATGTACGAAAATATGTGGCTTAATGAGTTTTCAAGATTTTGTGTGCCAAGGATGCTCATCGCTTCCCTTCTCCCATTCCTTATGCAGTTTATCTCAATCTTTAACGGCATTGTGTGCTTCAGATTGCAAATGATCTACTATTAACTTTTAACGATCTTCACCATTAGCTCTGACACCTACTGCGATGGGCACATTGCCGTTTCTCAAATACTTTTTGGCTTCATATATGTACTGAAGACACAATTTACAAGACACATGCACAGGCTTCTTTGAATCTTTGTAGCGTCAAATATCTCTAGTTCGTTGTTGTTCTTTAATAAACTATTCAAGTCTAGTTTTATTCCTTTGTAAAAAGAAACACTGTTTCTTTTGTTCTGAACTTTACATCGCTTAACTGATGTCAAACTTGTCGCTTGACTAGGCCTAGTTGACAAACCTGCTTCGGTAAGTTGTATAAGTTCGTTGACACGTGTTGAAGACTTTGACCTACTTGACGATGGAATAGCATCCAGGCTCACAAAAATCATTGACGATTGACTTCTGCATTAGCTACATCATTAACAATTGACGATTCGCATTCGCTTGCTGCCTGACTCGCAACAGTTAACGATTGACTTGGGTCTTTTATCGCACAGGTCAAGGAGTGAGTAAGCCTAACTGTTGTTGCCTGATTGGTTGTTGGCTGGTTGTAATTGTTTGCTGTCGAGTTTGGTCAAATAAATCTGAAAGCTTTTGACATTTCTTAGCGCTATCCAAAAGCAAATTAATCTGCTTTGCGTTTCTTAGTTCTTTCTGTACTCGGCATGCTGGTAATTTAACCAATATTATTCTTGCGTAAATTGGATAAATCCCAATCCCTAGAGATTAGCTTTATCGTAACGACTAACCAAAATTCAATTTTACGGTGTTAGTTTATGTTTAGTTTTCGCTTTTAAATGATAAAATTAGAAATATCAACACACCGAAGACGTAAACAGCAAAGAGCAGACTACTGGTGACCAAAAACTAGGCCTATAATTTTGAAAGGTTTCACGTCTACTGTGGCAGACTATTGGTGACCAAAGAAATATAAATAATAAAGATTTCATGTCTGCTGTGGTTTGCATTTACAGTAGGCCTATATCATATGCAAAAGGTGACACAAATGACAAAAAATAATTATTTGGGACTAAAAAGGGCAAAATTCACTGGTGGGGAAAAGAATGCATGTATGTTTGCATGCACGCACGCATGTGTGTATGTGTATATATATGTGCATGTGTGTATGTCTGTGTGTACCGGCAGGTAGCTTTCAAAGGACAGGGCGTCCCCATTCATAGACATGGTGGATGATAGAGGGACTTTGCGTCCCTTTAATTGGCCGAGGGTGTGGTCTCGATTGTCTCTGATTTACTGCCCCCTGCCGACCGAAGACTTGCGTCTTGTTTATCGTGTGTCTTTTGGAGTATAGGACCGCTGCCGGATTTTCGATCCCTTCTTAGGACGAATATGACCTATTTAAATCGACACTGTAGGGTAACAAGGCAGACGTATGGCACGTCGTTTGGCTCAGAATTTACACCTAGAGAGAACAATTATAGTAAATGTAACGTGGAGCGTGGTGGTTCAGTGGTAAGTTCGGCGCCTTGTGACCTGAGGGTTGCAGGTTCGAATCCCACTCTAGCCGCTGCGTACGGACCTTGGGCAAGTCCTTCACTCGCGATTGCTCGTGACGCTTCGGCGTGAAAACTCCGACACAGTATCAATGCTGTAGTCGGGAACGCCTCTGAGTAGTAGTAGACTTGAGGAGGCGCTATAGAAATATCCAAAATAAATAAATAAATAAAAAACTTGAAATATTCTTCTATGGTGACAGCAAAAACTCAGTCAATGCTCAGTTTTCACTGTAAATGTATACGATTCTATAGCGACCATCGTATGACCTCGACCCTGCTCGGTTTTCAGTGAGTTGATAGCTAGCATGGGCGGCGATCTGGGGGAGGGGTCGAGGGGGACAAGACCCCACCTTTGAGAGTGGGGACACACCATAGATTTGTCCCCCCACATGTTGAAGGAACACCAAAAAAGGTAAAAAAATTTGTCGATCTTTTTTTTGACCAGATCAGTTCAAACTCTTTTTTGACCAGATCAGTTCCAGAGTGTGCCCCCCACCTGTCAAACAAGATCGCCGCCAGTGGTAGCTAGAGATCCTTCATCACCACTGCCCATTTCAGTAGGCTCCACGCCATTTAATGGCGGGAAAAGCAGCACGAGCGAGATAGCGGCAAATAAGGTCATTTAAGATGCCACCGCGGACTGTACGACAAGGGCCTATAGGGTGAAGGTAAGTTGGTGTGAGCCATCGTCAGCAACCAGGGATCCGCATGCTCGAGGATGTGGGTCGCATCAAATGGTTCCAAGACGACTGAAGCCAGCTGTGATCAACGATTTTTACGATTACGAAAGCGAATGTGAAGACGACAATATTACGGTACGAAATTCTTCAGTTACTTCGTAAATTCTTAGTGCGTTGCATTCCATAACCTGAGACTCAAATGAATCCATGCAGTCCATGTAAACCGTTTGAATCCAGACAGAGGAGGTCTGTGTTTTATGGGGCGCCAAAACCACAAATGCCGACGCTTCACAGATCTGCATTGCTCTATATCTGTCCTGTGGAATCCTGCACAGCAGTAATTGAGCGCGAAACTTCTTCACTTAACCTCCCAGAGGATTTTTCTTGGATTTTGAAAGCTGTCCAGGAGGTCATATACTGGGGGTCTAAACGCTGACAGGCCAAGCGTAAATATCTAGAACCCAATCGAGCTGTGGAAGTTTGTGGCAGGTTGTAGGAAAAGGGGAAAAGGAAATGCTTGCTCTTTAGTTGTCTAGCCTTCTCTACAGAGAATGCATGTTCCCTGTTGTAAATGTCGCTGTCCAGTCGTAGTATATGTTGCTGTTGTGCAAAGGATTTCGTCATCCATAAATCACACCTGGCTTATGCACATGCGCACATGCGCACAATAGTCCAAAATGGTAGCTTACTGGACTGTCAACCCAAAGGTTCTATAGTTCACTCTATTGACTTCTAAAGTGCCGTTATCAAACTGCATATAGCATACGTATCAATCAATGATCGCTTCCAGTGAAAACGTAGTATACAACCAAAATCCGTCGGTAGGCAAAATCGTTGATCGGTAGGCAAGAGAAACAAAAGTCAAGCTACGGTTGGTAAGCAAGTTGAAAGAGACGAGATGACAAGTGCCTCAATTGTTGGCACTGCTCCGACTTACATCAGGGAGACCTGTGTTCCAGTCTCCACTCAGATGGGTCGGCGATCCTTGCGCTCTGCGGCCCATGGAGATATGCAGGTGTCGCACTGTAACTCAAGGCCGTCGTGTCCTCTCGTGTGTTGGAACAGTCTGCCACTGCACTTGCGTACTATTGCCTTTGACTATGTGCAGCATACATTTACCGTCTTACAATTACCTTTTTCAGATCTGTTAGATCTAGGTACAACGCCCTTGTGAGTTACCTGAAATGCGCCATTTTACGTGTCATGATACAGTATCAAGTTTAGCTCTGAATGACATGTATTAAAGAAGCAATAGGACGATCAGAATCTGGCGGTGACTTCCAAAGCTTTCAACGAGCCGCCGTACGACCAAGAGCCAACACTGTTCTGAAGAGTTAAGAAAGGTCTTCGTTGATCGATTGCAATATTTGCTGGCATGGGGCGATGATGGGGTATTGGGGTGTTTGAAAGAAGCAGAGTTGTGTCCGCTGATATAAGTTTAGCACCTTATGAACTGTAAAAGATACAATATTTTGTGGTGGATTCTTTGCTCGATGAACAGCCGAAGGGTGGGTTGACTGATTGTCAATACCAGCGTAGTACAGAGGGATAGGCATTCGAATCCGGCGAGTAAGGACAGTTATTTCGATTTTGTTCTGTCCCACTAGCGTTCAGTAACGAGCCGATTTATAGAATGAGTGCAGTTCCTCAGATTCTAGAACCGTCTTCCTTCTTATCCTCTGTTCTTGTTCTTGTGCCTGTTCTTTAGTTGTCTTCCTTATGTTCATCATCATTGTCAGCATCATCATCAGCAGCAGGATTTTCTACTTGTTCTTCTTGTTCTTGTTAATCTTCTTCTTGCTCTTCTTCTTGCGCTAATGCCAGCGAACGTCTATGTAACTTTCCTTCTTCGTCCGCCTCTACGACGCTATCAACCATGATCTTAAAGAGGTTCGTCCGTATGACGCTGGGTTTCTTGTTCAATGGTGTTGAATCGTGCAGTCCATGGGCGCAAAGTTTGTTCAGATCGTTAGTGAAGCAGATGTTAGTTAGACGCTGTGCCGTCAGAAGTCGAAGACTGCCAAGCGTCGTTCGTAAGGGGCGGTAAAGACGGGGGTTAAAAGCTGCATCGAAGGGTGGGTTGACTGAGGGTGGGGCGACATACTTGAATGGGCGCAAGGTACATGCGATTAAACCCTAGGTCACATACTAGCTGCCTTTGACTGCTAAGGAGACGATGGGGAAAGGAATGGAGAGTGAGAGGGGAAACGAGGGTGGAACTTGGGAAGGGGTGAAGGGCGAAAGAAATCGGCTTTAATTGTTAAAATCGTGAATTTTATGATCCATCAGAGCGAAGTCGACCTACCTACACAAGAGCTCCGTCTGTCCCTCTTTCCTTCCCTACCTTCTAATCTAATCTAATCCTATCAATTGACTTCTTTAGCGCCGATATATTATTGCCTAAGACATAAATCGATGTACACCTCAGGTGACATCGCAGTCAAAACCACCGACCTACATAACCCACTCACACACACCCACCCACCCACCCACCCACCCACCTACCTACCTACCTACCTACCTACCTACATACCTACCTACCTACCTACCTACCTACCTACCTACCTACCTACCTACCTAGATGTAGTAGGCCTACTTTTGTTGATAGTTGATGAGGTGGCAATATTTAGAGCAAAGAAATACTTCGTTCATTCGCTAGATGACGCAGGTGTTATATTTCTTCTGTTCTTTCCAAATGTAAATGTACACGTTTTTATATAGCGACTGTATGGCCTCGACCCTGTTAATTTTTCAATGAATTGATCGGCTGAGATTCTTCACAACGGATGCCAGGATGCCACGCCCTCTAAGGTACAGGGACAGTGCTAGCCCCAGATTTAAACATCTCTGATATAAGCCACCACCGGGTGGGACGGCGAACCGGAAACCTCACGCGCGGAGGGCATGGGGGGACGTATACATGCCCTAACGGCCTAACCAATCTATCTAACTGGGCTAAAATACTAAAATTAAGCTAAAATACTAAAATAAGAACCAGCGAAATAAGTTCGCGTTTATTTTATTGTGTATTATTCATTATGCAGATATAGAAACAATTAAAGTTTATTGTTATGTTAAAAGTGACAGGTAATAACAATAAAAGTTTGAAAATAATGTGTCTGCAGGTATTTTATTTACAGATCGATATTTGTTTCTCTGTCTCTTTACATCTCACTGTCTCTCCATCTGTTTCTCTCTGTCTCTGTCTCTGTCTCTGTCTCTGTCTCTGTCTCTGTCTCTGTCTGTCTGTCTGTCTGTCTGTCTGTCTCTCTCTCTCTCTCTCTCTCTCTGTCTCTCTCTCTCTGTCAGAGAGAGAGAGAGACAGAGAGAGAGAGACGAGAGACAGAGAGTCTCTCTCTCTCTGTCTCTCTCTCTCTCTGTCTCTCTCTCTCTCTCTGTCTCTCTCTGTCTCTATGTCTGTCTGTCTCTCTTTCTTTCTCTCTCTCACTCTGTCTCTGTCTTTCTCTGTCTGTCTCTCTGTCTGCCTGCCTGTATGCATGTATGTATGTATTTATATATGCAGGCTATGTATGACAAGTGTCTAAATGTAATCAAAGTTGTGACGAAAATGGCTAACTCTTCCGCTGTCACTCAACCACAGCTTGTCTTAATGCAGAGGTGGGCAACCTGTTTACACATGGGGCCACATTAAACGCAAAAAATTCGGAGGGCCGGATAACAAATTTTTAACGTTTAATAACGATTAACATGAAAAGAAGTTTATTTATTTATAATATGTCAAATACACTTATGCTGTTACTAATGAGATGTATGCAGTAGCCCGGGAAGTGTTGTTTAAAAATTGTATGAGCCAACCTCAGCCAAGTTCAGACTCTATATGTGGATAAAATTATATATTATATCCGATATAATCTGTAAGAATATTTTTGTCATTTTCACAACACTGGAAAAGTTTATTATACGAGATATTGATGAAATGAAAAGCGTCTATTTCACAATAAGTAACTAACTACTTTAGCAAACATTAAACACAAAGCGCTAGCCAATGTTTCTAGTTACAATATTGTAACGGTTTTATCCCTCCCTTTTTTCTGTCGTCTGCCGCCCACTCATCCTGTCGTCTGCCGCCCACTCAGCCTGTTATCTGCCGCCCACTCAGCCTGTCGTGTGTCGCCCACTCAGCCTGTCGTGTGTCGCCCACTCAGCCTGTCGTCTGCCGCCCACTCAGCCTGTCGTCTGCCGCCCACTCAGCCTGTCGTCTGCCACCCACTCAGCCTGTCGTCTGCCGCCCACTCAGCCTGTTATCTGCCGCCCACTCAGCCTGTCGTGTGTCGCCCACTCAGCCTGTCGTGTGTCGCCCACTCAGCCTGTCGTCTGCCGCCCACTCAGCCTGTCGTCTGCCGCCCACTCAGCCTGTCGTCTGCCACCCACTCAGCCTGTCGTCTGCCGCCCACTCAGCCTGTTATCTGCCGCCCACTCAGCCTGTAGTCTGCCGCCCACTCAGCGTGTCTTGTCGAGCCTAACTTTCGACTGCCACCCACTCAACATCCTAATTTATACATGTTGTAGCTTTCAGACCCAGAGAATAAGGTTTCCAGTATCCACGTTCTCTTGACAGTCGCCTAGCTTGCTAACCCTTACCTAAGGCCTTTCCATCCCTGTGTTATTTGCATATTGCATTGAGTCTGAGGTTTCTCGTCGGCACAAGCTTTGGCTCTGTTTGACAAAGGCACTCGTCTTTTATAAAATCATTATTAAAATTTAATAGTTTTTATTGTTTGAATAACCAAAAAATTGTGTGACATGCGCCTGCCTCGGCGCCACAGAGCCAAAACTTATGTCAGCATCGGCGCCTTTGGTGCCATAGGTTCTCTGGCCTCTGGATGTATGCAACTGTGAACATGCATGCATTTAACAAGTTTCCTATAATCCGGAGTGACTGCACTGGTTGCAATTCACAGTTTGAATTCAAGTTTAGATCACTTAACTGAGACTTGTAATTGAATTTGTTTACCTTCATATAGTTGAAAATCTTTGTTGACAGATATAGCCTAAGTGGATGCGAATAAAACAAACATTTTCAAAGCAAAAGTGGGTAGATTTGAGAATTTTTCCTATCTGAGCGGAGAAAAAGAATGTTATCAGGTCTGATCCTTTGAACTGTTTTTTAGAACAATGTCACGTTATGGGTCGTCTAACTCTGCAGCTGAAGACTCTGCTGTGACAGTTTGCAACTGCAGGGTAGGAAAGTTCCCGTAGTTTTGTGCTTTCATCTGCTTTGAAAGCAACATTAGCTTAACTTGAACGGATTTCACTTCTGCATATATACAGATCATGTGCAGAAACTTCTGCAGGGAAGTGGGGTAGATCGGCAGAGTTAATGCATAGAGTTATTATTAAAGACGAGACCGGAATAGTGAACAAGAGAAACTTCTCGCGGTCTGAATTTTAAATAACATTTTGTGAAGAGTTGTGGAGGCCGGATGAAAAGTGTTGGCGCAGGCCGTAGTTTGCCCACCACTGTCTTAATGGCTCCGCCTCCGTCGGCGATTCTGTCTAACTGGAAGTGTATGTGTCCGTGCGACTGTTTGTTTGTCTGTCTGTAGGTCTATATCATTCAGTTTGTTTGTCTCTATCTCTGTCTCTGTCAGCCTGCGTGTATATCTCCTTGTGGCATTGCATGTAGGCATTCCGTTTGCTTGTCTGTCGGTTTCGATCTGCCTGCTTGTATGAGGGTGTCTTGATACGTGCAGGTATGAACGTATGTTTGCCTGTCTCTTTCCGTCTGCATTTGTGTCTGTGTATGTGAGCCTGTCCGACTGTGTTCCGAGGCAATTTCAACACTTATCAACGATCGTCTTTGCGCAATCCAAGTCTCCTTTGGGGCGCTGTATAAATCTCTTACCAGAAGCTATTTGGTCTTGAACCAGACCACCCATCACGCACAGATGCAAAGGTAATTTAATTCGAGGTAATTTAGTTCGCAGCTAATCAGACGATGTTACAGATGACAACCGGGAGGAAGATGCTCCTCTCTTCAGGACCTGATGAGGAACGTTCGTCGTCTGTTTAGATGTAGGCAGATGAGGAAGACCAACCGAGTATTCGGACACACTGATGACAAACTATTTACGTACCCAAGTACGTGCTTAGGTATGTGTATCAGTGTATGTATGTATGTATGTCTGTATGTATGTATGTATGTATGTATGTATGTATGTATGTATGTATGTATGTATGTATGTATGTATGTATGTATGTATGTATGTATGTATGTATTTATGTATTTCAGTATGTGTATGTGTATGTATGCATGTATGCGTGTATGTAAGTAAGTATGTAAGTAAGTATATATGTATGTATGTATGTATGTGTGTATGTATTCATGTATGTATGCATGCATGCATGTATGTGTGTATGTATGTATGTATGTATGTATGTATCTATATATGCATGTATGTGTATGTATGCATGTATGTGTATGTATGTAAGTGTACATACATACACATATAAGTAAGCATGTAAGTATGTATGTATGTATGTCTGTATGTATGTATGTATGTATGTATGTATGTATGTATGTATGTATGTATGTATGTATGTATGTATGTATGTATGTATGTATGTATGTATGTATGTATGTCTGTATGTATGTATTTATGTATGTATGTATGTATGTATGTATGTATGTATGTATGTATGTATGTATGTATGTATGTATGTATGTATGTATGTATGTATGTATGTATGTATGTATGTATGTATGTATGTATGTATGTATGTATGTCTGTATGTATGTATGTATGTATGTATGTATGTATGCAATATGTATGGATTCATGTATCAACACATTTGATATAGCGCCTCTTAAATACATCTCGTTGTCGGATGACTATTGACTAACTTATCGGATGACCAGAAGATGAATCAGATAAATATCCAGACGACTACCGGTAGTAATTCCAATCAACAGGTAATTATCTCAATAGCTAATTATTATCAGCTGTTCTCGATATATATTAATAGTAGATGTTTTCGATGACCATATTCTGCAACAACAAGGATTAAATACTCACCTAAATCAGATGATAAGATAATTAACATTTCAGATAACCATATTTCTATAGCAAACCTAAAGCCAGGTGACTAGGTATGAGCATTTTGGATGACCAGATCACAAGCCATACTAAAAGCCAGATGAAGAGATGATGGATAAGCCTTTCGAAAGATGTTGAAGACTCATTTATTTGTGTCATCTTTTTAGCAGCTGCTTAAGCGCATTTGCGGTGCACCTAGTTACATTATCTTGTGCTTTAAAAATCTACTGCTACTGCTACTGCTACTGCTACTGCTACTACTACTACTACTACTACTACTACTACTACTACTACTACTACTACTACTACTACTACTACTACTACTACTACTACTACTACTACTACTACTACTAATAATAATAATAATCGTAGTAGTAGTAGTAGTAGTAGTGGTAGTAGTAGTAGTAGTAGTAGTGGTAGTAGTAGTAGTAGTAGTAGAAGTAGTAGTAGTAGTAGTAGTAGTAGAAGTAGTGTTAGTAGTGATAGTAGTAGCAGCAGCAGCAGGAGTATGGTAGTAGTAGTAGTAGTAATAGTAGTATTAGTTGTTGTTGCTGTTGTTGTTGTTGTTGTTGTCGTTGAAAACAATAATAACAACAACAACAACAATAATAATAATAATAATAATGATGATGATGATGATGATGATGATGATGATGATGATGATGATGATGATGATGACGACGACGACGATGATGATGATGATGATGATGATGATGATGATGATGATGATGATGATGATGATGATGATGATGATGATGATGATGATGATGATGATGATGATGATGATGATGATGATAATAATGATGATAATAATGATGATGATGATGATGATCACATTGCTTAGCTAAACGTAAATCGAGATGACAAGATGATAAGCATTCAAGAGCAACATATATGACCTGCTACACTGATAATATGCATCTGTGATGACGAGATAATATATGCAATCTGGAAGATGACAGGCATTTCGAACGACCAACGAGTTAGTAAAACTATCAGCCAGATGGCAAGATGATAAGCCTTTCGGATGACTAGATGACCGGTGACCAAATGACAAGATGACTGGGTCTCCTCGGCTGAGTCGAACATCACGGCGCCTTTGATCAAGAGCAATTCTCGGAATTAAGGCCCCGCTTACGATTCCGTAGTCGGTTCCATGGTTGCGAGCTTTAATTTCGAATTGATCCTCTGGCATTCGGCAAAGCGCCGACGCAGACAGGCAGGAGGACTTACACGGACAAGCGAACGGACGGAGATGTACAGGTGGAATGACAAGCGCTTAGGCAGGCGGCGGCCACAAGAGGCGGTTCATTAGGACCGAAAGATCTGACGTACATGGCCAGAGAAGAAAGAAAGACTTCGTCTTGAATGTTTATTAGGGGCTGAAGGACACAGAGGGAGAGGCAGACAGAAAGATAGACAGACAGACAGATAGACAGACGGACAGACCAAAGGAAAGCAACAGGGAAGGAAGAAAGACTTCATCTTGAATGTTTTTTAGGAGCTGAAGGACACAGTGGAACAGACAGACAGAAAGATAGACAGACAGACAGATAGATAGACAGACATAAAGATAGACAGACAGACAGATACTGTAGATAGACAGACAGACGAACAGACAAAAGGAAAGCAACAGGGAAGGAAGAAAGACTTCGTCTTGTATGTTTATTAGGGGCTGAAAGAGACAGAGGGACAGACAGACAGAAAGAGTAGATAGATAGACAGACAGACAGACAGACAGACAGACAGGCAGATAGATCGACAGACGGACAGAAAGACAGACAAAAAGGAAGCAACAGGGAAGGAGACGTAAACCAGGACGAAAGGAAAGCAACATGTTAGGAAGCAAAGAGAGCGATTAAAAGTAAGCAGCGAGGAAGGAGTTCAGAAGAAGGAGAGACAAAGGGAGAGCAATAAGGACGGAGACAATAGGAGTGAGATGTAGACGGCAGAGGGAGAGACAAAGAAAAAGAAGGCAAAGGGAAGCAGATGTAATCGGGAGACGGTGAGACGGAGAGACAAAAGGAAGACAATAGGAAAAGTGGAGGATCAATTTTTTATTCATCTATCTAAGTGAGAGCTAATGATCGACCAACAGTGAGACAAAGCACATACAGAGGAGCATTTGGACGCACTTGGCAAGCATTTGGAACCAAATGAACAGGTGAAGCAGAAAACGATTAAAAGAAAACCAATATAAGGATATATGAGACGATGACTACCAACCCTAATTTCTCCTATATGAGAGAGGGTGAGAAGCGCAGTAGGGAGGGAGAGGGAGGGAGGTCGTGAGGACGAAGAGGAAGGGATGAAGAGAGTGAGACAAGGAGGGGTCAGAGGAAAGGTTGGAGGGAGGCAGACACATGCACAAAACCAAGGAGCACATGACAGACAGCAAGCAGACAGACAGACACGAGATAGACAGGAGATTTGCCAGTCAGCACAGAGGAGCGAGAAATTGCATTCTCATCATCGTTAGTTGTAAGTTTCACTTCTCTCTCTCTCGTTCTCTCTCTTCTCTCCTCACCTCTCTCTTTTCTATCTCTGTTAATATCTCTCTCAATCTCCCTCTTTCTTCTCTCTTTCTCTTATCTTTCTCTTTCTGTCTCTGGCTGTGGTAACTCTCTGTCTCTGTCTGTCTGTCTCCTCTCTATCACTCTTTCTCTCGGTGTAATATCTCTCCAATCTCCTCTTTTCTCTCTCTTTCTCTTTCTTTTCTTCTTGTCTGTCTCTGTTTGTCTGTCCTCTCTGGCTCTCTCAGTCTCTGTTCTGTCTGTCTCTCTCTTGTATCATCTCTTATCTCTCTCTTTCTCACTGTGTAATATCTCTCTCAATCCTCCTCTTTCTCTCTCTTTCTCTTCTTCTTTCTCTTTCTGTCTCTGTCTGTCTGACCTTTCTGGCTCTCTCTATCTCTGTCTGTCTGTCTCTCTCTCTGTATCTCTGTATCTACTCTCTTCTCTCACTGTGTAATATCTCTCACTCTCTTTCTTTCGCTCTATTCTCTCTGCCTGTCTGTAATACTCTCTGTCTGTCTCTGTCTGTCTCTGTCTGTCTCTGTCTGTCTGTCTATCTCTTTCTGTATCTCTCTTTCTCCTCTTATCTATCTATGTGTAGTCTCTCCTCATTTCCTCTCTTTCTTCTCTTCTCCATCTTTCTCTCTGTCTCAGACAGAGACACAGAATGGTGTCAGTTAGGGGC
>OY744603.1:86290428-86300428 GCA_963556255.1 Allolobophora icterica | reverse complement strand
ATCGTGAACCATTTGCCCGTAAACCATTTGTCGTGAACCATTTGTCGTGAATCATTTGTCGTGGAACCCATTCAAACCCAGGACCATTAAAAGGTCATAAGTCATTCGCATATAGAGCATTCTGTCCACATCCTATTTTCAAGAAGTCCATGGTCCGTGCTCCGGTGGTCAGCCCACGGCGCTAAAGATCAAAGAGAATGATCAGCCTATGGTCAATTCTGTACACTTGGTCATGCTGTCCCTACCACGTATGTATGTATGTGTGTATCCGGAGATTGACATAGCGCTTTTTGAGAGTCTTTCATGTGCGATGAATCACGGCTTTGCAACGCTTCTGACCTTAGATAAGCTGATATGTGTCCAGAACTGTATCTATTGGTATGTCTTCGAGTTACCTGCGTCCGGTCTTGGACAATCCCACGCTCAGCGTTGCTATCATATGCTACGAATATGTTGTGTTTTGCGTATGCTATACTATGTTATACAATGTTATGTCTTGCTATGTTTTGTTATGTAACGGATATGTAAGTTCTAGACATGTTATATTATGTAATTTCATGTTAAATCATGTTATCTTATGTTATGTATGCTCGACTCTGTGTTATTTGAGGATATGCTATGTTATGCTAAGTTCTGTTAAGCTACAATATTTCATTTATTTATTTTATTTATTCCGGATATTTCTATAGCGCCTCTCGAAGTCTACTACTACTCAGAGGCGCTCCCGACTACAGATATGTAATGTTATATTATGGTATGCCACGTTATGCTATGTTATGTTATGTTATGTTATGTTATGAATATGATATGTTATGTTACGGATATGTTATATTGTGTTTTGGTATGTCATGTGTTGTTGACTGGATAAGTAAATTTGTGGAGGAGCTCAACTGATTTCCGATTGCAGAACCTCATCTACTGATATGTTCCAAAGCTGCCTGTTCCTGATCCTGTACCATCTGTATACCACAACAGTTGCCATCATAATTGCTCTCCACTTCCACTGTTTTCCCTGCCCGACCTCCTCTGACCTGTCACCGAAAACCTGCCAACGAGGTACACACTGGCTTTGCTGGACTTTATTTATTTCAACGCCTCGAATAAGCTGGTCATTCTGAAGAATGACTTTGAAGTTTGAGGAACATCAGAGATTTACCTTACATTACAGGTTAAGTTCGGATTTTCAGTGTAAGAGTAAGTTTAATCCAGATAGGTGGTCCAAAGCACGGAAAGTACGAGGTGACCCAGTACGCGAGCGCGGGACTAGCAGATCCCCAAGGGCCAAATATGGACTGGTCGTTGGCATTTCTGACACTAATGTCAGAAGCAGCCAGAGCAACAAGCATAAAGACACACACAAGAACAAAAATAATAGAACTTGTAAGGAAAACAGATAAGAACAACAGCAACAATAATAATAGCAGTTTAACGAACATTAACAATATCAACTATAAAATTAACTATAATTTATAATATCGGCAAGCATACTGACGATAACCGTAATAACACAAACCAAAATCTCAACACTTACAGTATACAAACAGGAACACTAGCAATATCAACAAGAGCACTGACAATAGCAGCAAGAACACTGACAATACCAGCAAGAACTCTGACAGCACAAACAAGAACACTAACAATATAAACAAGGACACTGAGAAGTACAAACAAGAACAAGTACAATATCAACAAGAACACCGACAATACCAACAAGAACACTGACAATATCAACAAGAACTCTGACAGTACAAACAAGAACACGTACAATATCAGCAAGAACACTGACAATACAAATAAGAACGCCCGTTCAACCAAGGACCCAGATGATCCTCAGAGGAACTCATAAAACAAACGTCATCCTTAACCGCCCCCTGTCGAGACCTGGGGAAATTAAGCCGACCCGACTTTGAGCCCATCTATCGACGTCACCGGATTTCCGGTCGTAACTCTACCGCATTCGACGCTGCCTTAGTTTATGCCAAGCGTCCTCTGGCGAAGACGGACAGACAGAAACAGACAGAGATAGGCAGACTGACTGACAGACAGACTGACAGACAGACAGATAGACTGATAGACTGACATACAGACAGACAGACAGACAGACAGACTGACAGACTGACAGACTGACAGACAGACAGATAGACAGACATACAAACAGACAGAGACAGAAAGTCTGCAAGATAACAAAGCCTTGCGTTTTCAACGCAGCTAAAAATGGCAGCTAATACCCACCTTCCTTCTCCTTCTTCACCTCCGAGTCCTTCTCCTACTTCTCCTCTTTCCTCCGCCCGCCCATTTTCCTCCATTTCCTTCTTTATTCAATTTCCAATTCAATTTGTAATCAATTTCCTCAAATGATAGCTGTTAAAAGACTATATTAGATAAGATCAGATTAGAATCAGATCAGATTACAATCAGATCAGATTAGAATCAGATCAGATTACAATCAGATCAGATTAGAATCAGATCAGATTAGAATCAGATCAGATTAGAATCAGATCAGATTAGAATAAGATCAGATTACAATCAGATCAGATTACAATCAGATCAGATTACAATCAGATCAGATTAGAATCAGATCAGATTAGAATCAGATCAGATTACAATCAGATCAGATTACAATCAGATCAGATTACAATCAGATCAGATTACAATCAGATCAGAATAGAATCAGATCAGATTAGAACCAGATCAGATTAGAATCAGATCAGATTACAATCAGATCAGATTACAATCAGATCAGATTACAATCAGATCAGATTAGAATCAGATCAGATTAGAATCAGATCAGATTACAATCAGATCAGATTAGAATCAGATCAGATTAGAATCAGATCAGATTAGAATCAGATCAGATTAGAATCAGATCAGATTAGAATCAGATCAGATTACAATCAGATCAGATTAGAATCAGATCAGATTAGAATCAGATCAGATTAGAATCAGATCAGATTACAATCAGATCAGATTACAATCAGATCAGATTACAATCAGATCAGATTACAATCAGATCAGAATAGAATCAGATCAGATTAGAACCAGATCAGATTAGAATCAGATCAGATTAGAATAAGATCAGATTAGAATCAGATCAGATTGGAATCAGATCAGATTAGAATAAGATCAGATTAGAATCAGATCAGATTAGAATCAGATCAGATTAGAATCAGATCAGATTGGAATCAGATCAGATTAGAACCAGATCAGATTAGAATCAGATCAGATTAGAATAAGATCAGATTAGAATCAGATCAGATTAGAATCAGATCAGATTGGAATCAGATCAGATTAGAATCAGATCAGATTGGAATCAGATCAGATTAGAATCAGATCAGATTGGAATCAGATCAGATTAGAATCAGATCAGATTGGAATCAGATCAGATTAGAATCAGATCAGATTAGAATCAGATCAGATTAGAATCAGATCAGATTAGAATCAGATCAGATTACAATCAGATCAGATTAGAATCAGATCAGATTAGAATCAGATCAGATTACAATCAGATCAGAATACAATCAGATCAGATTAGAACCAGATCAGATTAGAATCAGATCAGATTAGAATAAGATCAGATTAGAATCAGATCAGATTGGAATCAGATCAGATTAGAATAAGATCAGATTAGAATCAGATCAGATTAGAATCAGATCAGATTAGAATCAGATCAGATTGGAATCAGATCAGATTAGAACCAGATCAGATTAGAATCAGATCAGATTAGAATCAGATCAGATTACAATCAGATCAGATCAGAATCAGATCAGATTGGAATCAGATCAGATTAGAATAAGATCAGATTACAATCAGATCAGATTACAATCAGATCAGATTACAATCAGATCAGATTACAATCAGATCAGATTAGAATCAGATCAGATTAGAATCAGATCAGATTACAATCAGATCAGATTACAATCAGATCAGATTACAATCAGATCAGATTACAATCAGATCAGATTAGAATCAGATCAGATTAGAATCAGATCAGATTACAATCAGATCAGATTAGAATCAGATCAGATTAGAATCAGATCAGATTAGAATCAGATCAGATTAGAATCAGATCAGATTAGAATCAGATCAGATTACAATCAGATCAGATTAGAATCAGATCAGATTAGAATCAGATCAGATTAGAATCAGATCAGATTACAATCAGATCAGATTACAATCAGATCAGATTACAATCAGATCAGATTACAATCAGATCAGAATAGAATCAGATCAGATTAGAACCAGATCAGATTAGAATCAGATCAGATTAGAATAAGATCAGATTAGAATCAGATCAGATTGGAATCAGATCAGATTAGAATAAGATCAGATTAGAATCAGATCAGATTAGAATCAGATCAGATTAGAATCAGATCAGATTGGAATCAGATCAGATTAGAACCAGATCAGATTAGAATCAGATCAGATTAGAATAAGATCAGATTAGAATCAGATCAGATTAGAATCAGATCAGATTGGAATCAGATCAGATTAGAATCAGATCAGATTGGAATCAGATCAGATTAGAATCAGATCAGATTGGAATCAGATCAGATTAGAATCAGATCAGATTGGAATCAGATCAGATTAGAATCAGATCAGATTAGAATCAGATCAGATTAGAATCAGATCAGATTAGAATCAGATCAGATTACAATCAGATCAGATTAGAATCAGATCAGATTAGAATCAGATCAGATTACAATCAGATCAGAATACAATCAGATCAGATTAGAACCAGATCAGATTAGAATCAGATCAGATTAGAATAAGATCAGATTAGAATCAGATCAGATTGGAATCAGATCAGATTAGAATAAGATCAGATTAGAATCAGATCAGATTAGAATCAGATCAGATTAGAATCAGATCAGATTGGAATCAGATCAGATTAGAACCAGATCAGATTAGAATCAGATCAGATTAGAATCAGATCAGATTACAATCAGATCAGATCAGAATCAGATCAGATTGGAATCAGATCAGATTAGAATAAGATCAGATTAGAATCAGATCAGATTAGAATCAGATCAGATTGGAATCAGATCAGATTAGAATCAGATCAGATTAGAATCAGATCAGATTACAATCAGATCAGATTAGAATCAGATCAGATTACAATCAGATCAGATTACAATCAGATCAGATTAGAATCAGATCAGATTACAATCAGATCAGATTAGAATCAGATCAGATTAGAATCAGATCAGATTAGAATCAGATCAGATTAGAATAAGATCAGATTAGAATCAGATCAGATTACAATCAGATCAGATTAGAATCAGATCAGATTAGAATCAGATCAGATTACAATCAGATCAGATTAGAATCAGATCAGATTAGAATCAGATCAGATTACAATCAGATCAGATTAGAATAAGATCAGATTAGAATCAGATCAGATTAGAATAAGATCAGATTAGAATCAGATGAGATTGGAATCAGATCAGATTAGAATAAGATCAGATTAGAATCAGATCAGATTAGAATCAGATCAGATTGGAATCAGATCAGATTAGAATCAGATCAGAATAGAATCAGATCAGATTAGAATCAGATCAGATTAGAATCAGATCAGATTACAATCAGATCAGATTAGAATCAGATCAGATTAGAATCAGATCAGATTAGAATAAGATCAGATTAGAATCAGATCAGATTGGAATCAGATCAGATTAGAATAAGATCAGATTAGAATCAGATCAGATTAGAATCAGATCAGATTGGAATCAGATCAGATTAGAATCAGCTCAGAATAGAATCAGATCAGATTAGAATCAGATCAGATTAGAATCAGATCAGATTACAATCAGATCAGATTAGAATCAGATCAGATTAGAATCAGATCAGATTAGAATCAGATCAGGTCAGATTATATTAGATTAGATTTGATAGGTTCTCCTCCTCCTCCTCCTCCTCCTCTTCCTCCTCTTCCTCTTTTTGATCCTCCATCTCATTCAGATTCGTCGTCTTCCTTAGATCATATCGGATCGAATTCAATCAGACCAAACTAAACGAGAACAGATTGGACGAAACCAGAATAGAACATACCAGAAGAGAAGAACCGAAACAAAATTACACTATACAGTTGCGTAACTGAAACGACGGGAAAACATCGAGACAAGATCACACACGCACACCAAACATACCAGACCAAAAAGACCAGACCAAAAAGACCAGACCAAAAAGACCAGACCAAAACAGACCGTTACAGAAAAGAGTCTAAACCTGAAAAGAAAAGGCACCATACCACACAGAAAAGAGACCATACCAGAAAAGAGAACATACCAAGCTGAAAAGAGACCATAAAAGGCAGAAGAGACCATACCAGACAGAAAATAGATCATACCAGGCAGAAAAGAGACCATACCAAGCTGAAAAGAGACCGTAAACCAGGCAGAAAATAGGTCATACCAGGCAGAAAAGAGACCATACAAGGCAGAAAAGAGACAATACTGCAGACCAGAATCGAGCCCATACCAAACAGCCCATGACAAATTACGTCTGAATAGTTGAGACAAAATCAGACAGCATCAAATCGCTTCAGAAGGACGAACCAAATGGCGGATATAATATTAAATCCTAAGCATTCATTATTTTCTCGGACTCTACACCCCTTCATTTTCCTCTTCTGTGGATGTATATATATAGAATACAATCTGTATATATATATATATAGAATACAATCTGTATATATATATATATATATATATACAGATTGTATTCTATATATATATATATATATATATATATATATATATATATATATATATATATATATATATATATATATATATATATATATATATATATATATATGCAAACACAGCTTGTATACGTTCGCGTAATATGACGGCGATGGCGCTATATCATTTCCTAATCCGCCGCTCGACGGACAGAAAAGACGCCCACATTATGTCCTTGAGACAACGTTTATATATATATATATATATATATATATATATACACATGCATGTATGTTATATATATAATATGTGTGTGTGCGTGCTGTAAACGACTGGAAACAAATATAGCTGCATCGGAGATCAATCTCATCCCAGAAATTTAAAATACTTCTAAGGAATCAACGCCTACTTTATGCGCGTCAGAGATAAAGTAGACAGACAGACAGACAGACAGACAGACAGCATACAGGTACACACTCACAACAACAACCAACCAGGCATTGTGGGTGTGGGTATATGTATGTCTGTATCAGTGATATTTTCGTTAACGAAAACTAAAATTAGAAGTAAAAATAAATGATTTCGTTAACGAAAACTAGAAGTAAAAGTAGGAATTATTTCAGCAGAAAAAACGAAATTAGGAATTGAATTAGAAATTATTAGCCGAACTAAAATTAAGAACGAAATTAACAATTATTTTAAGAAGTAAAATTTACTTCTTGTGGTAGGCTACCCAACTTAAGTTGAGATCATGAAGGGGAGTCAAATTGCACGCGATCCAAACACATAATCCATTGGAAAACTTTGGTTGATCAGAGGCGCATACCATTCATTTTTCTCGATGTAATATACTATCTTTGGTCTTCGTTGTCTAATAGGCCTAATAATTTGTCTCACTTGCGTATCAAGGACCTTTTATACATGAAGGAAATGAGCACTTATATAGAATCCTTGCTTGCATACTAACGACCTCAGTTTCGTACGCCAATTTTTTTTATAAATTTAGGGTTCGATCGTTAAATTGTAAAATTATGTGTTAATCGAGAATGTTGGCTGGAAGGAAGCGAGAGGTTTGGGATTTTTCATTTTGACGAAACTACAGGCAGATCTACATGCCAAGAACCAACTGAGAAAATGCCGGACTTTGTGGAACAGCACTTGCTAGAAAAATAAAAGCATTACAAGTCTTGGGAGGGGAATAGATGCTGCATTGTTAGACTAACGCTCCACCCCTTGTTTTACTTCAGTTTTTTCTTTCTCGAGACAAGTTTGGCGCATTTCTGCATGCAAGCAATGCATACTTTTACAGCGCGGAAATTAATAATTATTTAAAAAACTAAAATAAGAAGTAAAATTATTTGAGAACTAAAATAGGAATGAGAAGTAAAATTATTTGTGAAGTAAAATTAGAATTAGAAGTAAAATTCAAGAGCTCAGAACTGAATTAAAACTGAATTAGGAATTATTTTTAGAAGTAAAATATCACTGGTCTGTATGTCTGCCTGGAAGTTCCTCTGGATGTCTTTTTATCTCTGCTTGCATCAATGACTGGCAGATATGGAAAAAGTATAGGCAGAGAAAGACAGAAAGACAGACAGACAGATAGACAGACAGACAGACAGTTCAGAGACTGCCGTACACGGACAAATACAAGGACAAGCACACTGACAAACACGTAGACATCTTAGCAATGCTCATCATACTTATTTCCGCCATCATCACATAATAATCACTATCATCATCTTCATGGTCGTTGTCGTAGTTATCATCATCATCATCATCATCGTCATAGTTATTGTTACCGTCATGATGATTGTCATAGTCATTACTGCATTTCATTATATCATGATCTACAATCTCATATTGTCGTCGGGGTCGTAATCATCGTCGTTATCGTTTTATTACCGTCGCCGTCATCGTCATTTTTTTATCGTCGTCATTATCGTCATCATCATCGTTTTTAGTGTTTTCATTGTTGGCGTCGTCGTCATCGTCGTATAGACATGAATGTTTGTGTATCTGTGTGCATGTATGTATGTGTACATGTGTGTATTTGTGCGTATGTTTGCATGTATGTATGTATGTATGCATGTATGCATGCGTGTATTAATGTGCATATGTTTGTGTGTATGTGTTTGTATGTATATGGGTGCATGTGTATGTGCTTATGTGTGTATATGCGTGTATTTGTGTGTATATGCGTGTGTATGTGTGCGTGTGCATGTGTGTATGTGTTTATGTGTGTATATGACTATGCGAGTGTATGTTTATGCATAAGTGTTATTCTAACTGAGCACCAATATAACGCCTGTCGTGATCCTCTGGTGAGCGTCGCGTGCATTACCATCTGTCAAATGGGAAGAGGAGTGGATGCGTTTCCACTGCTCCTGGTCACGGCCTCATCCGTCCAAATCCTTTCAAGTATCCTGGGAAATTGCTATTCCAACTGTCTATGGCCATCCAAACTGCAACCGGAAATCAACTGAGCTCCCTAATTTACACATTCAGTTAACATAGCATAGCATAATATAACATAACATAACATAACAGCAGAATGCGTAACATAACATAACATAATATAACATATAATAACATAACATAACATGACAGCAGAATTCATAACATATAATAACATAACATAACATAACAGCAGAATTCATAACATAACATAATATAACATATAATAACATTACATAGCAGCAGAATCCATAACATAACACAATATAACATTTAATAACATAACATAACAGCAGAATTCATAACATAACATAACATGGCATAGCTTAACATAGCATAACAAAGCATTTGCATAAGATAACACAAGATAACATAGCATGTTCATAGCATCAGATATATACAACATAAGATATCCATGCCATAACTAGGGTTTTATAATGGTTCACAAGACATACAATCTGTGTTAGAATCATTCAAATGAACCCTTACTACTTTTTTACAGCCACTCCTTCTTAGCTAATTCTTAATGTATCTTTAATATTACTGTTAGACAATTGATCACTTACTTAACAATAGATGGAATTGATACAGTGGAATCTGTCACAGTTTGGAGATTATAATCTAACTTTAACTTACCTGGTCTTATCAAACATTACTTTACCTTATCAGAAGTCCCTTACCTTACCAAACATTATCTTGCCTTACCAAACATTGCCTTATCTCACCCTACATTATCTTGCCTTACCAAACATTACCTTAACTTACCAAACATTATCCTACCTTTCCGAACATTGCCTTGCTTTACCAAACAGTGCCTTGTATTGCCTTACATTAAAAAGTTCCTTCCTATTACCTTTCAT
>OY744603.1:86250428-86285428 GCA_963556255.1 Allolobophora icterica | reverse complement strand
TTACCTGTCATAACCTTACCTGTCATAACCTAACCTGTCATAACCTTTCCTGCCATAACCTTTCCTGTCATAACCTTACCTGTCATAACATTACCTGTCATAACCTTACCTGTCATAACCTTACCTGTCGTAACCTTTCCTGTCATAACCTTTCCTGTCATAACCTTACCTGTCATAGCCTTACCTGTCGTAACCTTTCCTGTCATAACCTTACCTGTCGTAACCTTTCCTGTCATAACCTTTCCTGTCCTAACCTTACCTGTCATAACCTTTCCTGTCATAACCTTTCCTGTCATAACCTTACCTGTCATAACCTTACCTGTCATAACCTTTCCTGTCATAACCTTTCCTGTCATAACCTTACCTGTCATAACCTTTCCTGTCGTAACCTTTCCTGTCATAACCTTACCTGTCGTAACCTTTCCTGTCATAACCTTTCCTGTCCTAACCTTACCTGTCATAACCTTTCCTGTCATAACCTTTCCTGTCATAACCTTACCTGTCATAACCTTACCTGTCATAACCTTTCCTGTCATAACCTTTCCTGTCATAACCTTACCTGTCATAACCTTTCCTGTCGTAACCTTTCCTGTCATAACCTTACCTGTCGTAACCTTTCCTGTCATAACCTTTCCTGTCATAACCTTTCCTGTCATAACCTTTCCTGTCGTAACCTTTCCTGTCATAACCTTTCCTGTCGTAACCTTTCCTGTCATAACCTTTCCTGTCATAACCTTACCTGTCATAACCTTTCCTGTCGTAACCTTTCCTGTCATAACCTTACCTGTCGTAACCTTTCCTGTCATAACCTTTCCTGTCATAACCTTACCTGTCATAACCTAACCTGTCATAACCTTACCTGACCTAAACTTACCTGTCTTAGATTCACTTGTCCTAACCGTATACCTTGCCTTGTCTTGCCTCATACAGACATTCTCTGTATTTACTGTGCGTCAGTCTAACGGAGAACCGAGTTGGGCAAGAACTGGGACTCGTAGCTAAATCGAGTCAGTCGGAGCTCAATTGAAAGTCAGAGAGACTGCTTCGAAGCACTCAAGAACTCTCCTAAGGATGCTGTTTGTTTTAGATATGCGCCCCCGAGAGACTAGTCTCTGATAAGCTCGGAGACCCTAAATATGATGTCTACATGTAGCAGACACCATTTACTGTGGAAGACTCAATCAGTAGGGCTATAGTAATGCGGTTATGGTATCGTGACATCGCTACAAAATAACTTGACATTGGACACTTTCAGATCAGTAGCCTCTATATATATATATATATATATATATATATATATATATATATATATATATATATATATATATATATATATATATATATAATATAATATAAGAATTTAATAAATATGTATTCATTATGTAGCATATCAGAATACATCTATATCCTATAGTATAATTGTATGGGGTTTTGGTGTAGCATAATTCGCAATTCCTGAGCGGCTATAGTATATAATACTATTCCCAGAAATGTCATATTATGGTTTATTCGGGGATAATGGAGATCCAATTGCAGCAGACATAAATAGTTTCCAAGTTTTACTTTTTGACATAACGCCCACTGCCTTGAGAAGGCATTGCTTTTTGACATGAAGTCCGCTGTATTTGGAAGGCGCTTAATCGCTTTTTGACATGAAGTTCACTGCATTTGGAAGGCACTCCATTGCTTTTTGACATGAAGTCCGCTGCATTTGGAAGGCAATCAATTGTATTTTGACATGAAGCTCACGGCATTTGGAAGGCACTCATTGATTTTTTACATGAAGTCCAATGCATTTGGAAGGCACTCCATTGATTTTTGACATGAAGTCCGCTGCATTTGGAAGGCAATCCATTGTATTTTGACATGAAGCTCACGGCATTTGGGAGGCACTCATTGATTTTTGACATGAAGTCCAATGCATTTGGAAGGCACTCCATTGATTTTTGACATGAAGTCCGCTGCATTTGGAAGGCAATCCATTGTATTTTGACATGAAGTTCACGGCATTTGGAAGGCACTCCATTGATTTTTGACATGAAGTTCACTGCATTTGGAAGGCACTCCATTGATTTTTGACATGAAGCTCACTGCATTTGGAAGGCACTCCATTGATTTTTGACATGAAGTTCACTGCATTTGGAAGGCACTCCATTGATTTTTGACATGAAGCTCACTGCATTTGGAAGGCACTCCATTGATTTTTGACATGAAGTTCACTGCATTTGGAAGGCACTCCATTGATTTTTGACATGAAGTCCAATGCATTTGGAAGGCACTCATTGATTTTTGACATGAAGTCCAATGCATTTGGAAGGCACTCCATTGATTTTTGACATGAAGTTCACTGCATTTGGAAGGCACTCCATTGATTTTTGACATGAAGCTCACTGCATTTGGAAGGCACTCCATTGATTTTTGACATGAAGTCCAATGCATTTGGAAGGCACTCCATTGATTTTTGACATGAAGTTCACTGCATTTGGAAGGCACTCATTGATTTTCGACATGAAGTCCAATGCATTTGGAAGGCACTCCATTGATTTTTGACATGAAGTTCACTGCATTTGGAAGGCACTCCATTGATTTTTGACATGAAGCTCACTGCATTTGGAAGGCACTCCATTGATTTTTGACATGAAGTCCAATGCATTTGGAAGGCACTCCATTGATTTTTGACATGAAGTTCACTGCATTTGGAAGGCACTCCATTGATTTTTGACATGAAGTTCACTGCATTTGGAAGGCACTCCATTGATTTTTGACATGAAGTTCACTGCATTTGGAAGGCACTCCATTGATTTTTGACATGAAGTCCAATGCATTTGGAAGGCACTCCATTGATTTTTGACATGAAGTTCACTGCATTTGGAAGGCACTCCATTGATTTTTGACATGAAGTCCAATGCATTTGGAAGGCACTCCATTGATTTTTGACATGAAGTTCACTGCATTTGGAAGGCACTCCATTGATTTTTGACATGAAGTTCACTGCATTTGGAAGGCACTCCATTGATTTTTGACATGAAGTTCACTGCATTTGCACTGTTTCTTGCCATGAAGTCCTCTGCATTTGGCCTTTTGCTACGAAGTCCACTGTTTCTGCAGAAAGTCATCCACAGCTTTGGAAAGGTGTGATGATGAGTGATGGTGACGAGTTCTCTGCCCGAAGGCAGGTTCACTGGCTTTACGCCACCCGGGGATGAGATGAGTGAGGTGATTTCCCGTTGCTTTCCTCATAGACAACTGTGGATGAGCAACTCGTCCAAGGTCGCTACGCAGTGCCTTGAGGTAGATTCGAACCTGCGACCCTCCGGTTACAAGGCAAGGAACATACCACTACACCACCTCGTCCCGGAAAGGTGTACTGCACTACATTTTGACATTGCTCTGGAGAGGTACTGGATTGCTCTTAGTATAAAAGGTGCACTGTTTTGCGAGGCACTATATCACTTGTTGACACGAAATTCGGTGCTTTTGTTTCAATAAGACAGTTTTTGCTTCGGATATGGGATAACAAAAGACACCTTTTATGGACGGGGACTCGCAATTGTAATGTGGCACCAAACCAGTGATATTTTCGTTAACGAAAACTAAAACTAGAAGTAAAAATAAATGATTTCGTTAACGAAAACTAGAAGTAAAAGTAGGAATTATTTCAGCATAGAAAACGAAATTAGGAATTAAATTAGAAATTATTTGCCGAACTAAAATTATGAACGAAATTAACAATTATTTTAAGAAGTAAAATCATTTTACTTCTTGTGGTGCTTAACTTAAGTTGAGATGAAGGGGAGTAAAATTGCACGCGATCCAAACACGTAATCCATTGGAAAACTTGGTTGATATACCATTCATTTTTCTCAATGTAATATACTGTCTTTTGTCTTCGTTGTCTAATAGGCCTAATTGTCTCACTTGCGTACTAACGACCTCAGTTTCGTAAGCCATTTTGTTTTATTTAGGGTTCGATCATTAAATTGTAAAATTATGTATGAGTTTATCTAGAATGTTGGCCTGAAGGAAGCGAGATAGGCCGGTTTGGGATTTCTCATTTTGACGAAGATACAGGCAGATCTACATGCCAAGAACCAACTGAGAAAATACCGGCCTTTGTGGAACAGCACTTGCTAGAAAAATAAAAGCAATACAAATTATTCTTGAGAGGGGAAGAGATGCTGCGTTGTTAGACTAACCCCTTGTTATACTTCAGTTTTTTCTTTCTCGAGACAAGTTTTGCGCGCTTCTTCATGCAAGCAATGCAAACTTTTACAGCGCGGAAATTAATTATTATTTGGAAAAACTAAAATAAGAAGTAAAATTATTTGAGAACTAAAATAGGAATGAGAAGTAAAATTATTTGTGAAGTAAAATTAGAATTAGAAGTAAAATTCAAGAACTCAGAACTGAATTAAAACTGAATTAGGAATTATTTTTAGAAGTAAAATATCACTGCACCAAACAAGCAACCAGATGCCTACTGTTGTCTGATTGCATTCTACAATGACTGAACAGTTCTTGCTTGGCATGTGTACCACTGTTAGTAATAGCCACCACACTAAGTGGTTTCTGATTCCTTCAGGCATTGTAATCTTATTCAGAACGAAATTGATCGTTTCTGCCAGCAACAGTCGTATTTGACTTGACTACAAAATGCATTTCAGATCTACATGGCTAATAGAAATTTTTTTTGCTCTATGGTTAATAGTAACATTTATTTTTAACATGTGGCTGATAGTAATATTTATTTATGCAATATGGCTGATAGAATTTGACTCGAATGACGTCACCGAAGTGAGTTTTGGAATATTCTTCTGCTGTGTCTGTATGCCTTTCTTCCCGACGGTATACTTCCGTCCATCCATCCATGTATCTCTCCTTCCGTCCATCCATCCATCCATCCATCCGTCCGTCCGTCCGTCCGTCCGTCCGTCCGTCCGTCCGTCCGTCCGTCCGTCCGTCCGTCCGTCCGTCCGTCCATCCATCCATCCATCCATCCTTCCATCCTTCCGTCCATCCGTCCATCCATCCATCCATCCATCCATCCATCTATCCATCCATCCATCCATCCATCCATCTACCCAGATAGCTATCCGTCCACCCGTCCATTCATCCATCTATCCGTATGTCTTTACTTCCGTCCTTCATTCCTTCCGTGTGTGTGTGTGTCTGTCTGCCTGTTCGTCTGCGTACGTCTATATGTCCGTTGATCTATTCGTATGGGATTGATAAGGCAGCTATAGATTACGGTTGCATAATCCTAGCGATGCATTAGCAGCGCCTTTCCAAGTCTCCCGCGGCTGTGGCTGTTCCGCCGTTTGAACTCCCTCCCTCCTTCCCTGCCGACGTCCCTTCCTCCCTCCGCCGTCAACAAATGGACGCAATAGCAAATGCGTTCGTTTCACGCACACGTTCTAAGTAGCAGACTCAGAGGGAAAGACAGACACACGCACACATACGTACACACAGACGTATCGATATGTTTTTATTCCTATCCATATGATCTTCATTTGTTTGGCTATGCCCCCGTGTCTTTCTTCGTCTCTGTCCCTACATGTATGTCTGACTCTGTCTCCTTGAATCTCTCTCTTGCTTCGTTTGTATCTGTCTGTACGCCTTAATCCGTCTGTCTCTTACAAACAAGGAGGCTATTTATAGCTATTGATATTGTCAATTGTAGGGCGGATCGCAGGCTTTTCGTCACGGCCGCCGCCCTCTGCTGCAGGGTATTCGTACTCCCTGTTGTTCGTTGTTTATTAATTCGTTTATTCATTCGTTTGTTCATTCGTTCATTCGTTCGTTTGTTCATTCGTTCATTATTTCGTTCATCCATTCTTTCGTTCATTCATTCATTCATTCGTTCATTCATTCTTTTGTTCATTCATTCATTCGTTCATTCATTCGTTCGCTTTTTTGTTCGTTTCCATTCGTTCGTTCATTCGTTCGTTCATTCATTCGTTCATTAAGTTGTTCATTCATTCGTTCACTAATTCGTTCATTAATTTGTTCGTTCATTCGTTCATTAATTCGTTCGTTCGCTCGTTCATTCACTCGTTCATTAATTTGTTCATCTATTCGTTCATTCATTGCTTCGTTCATTAGTTCGTTTGTTCATTCGTTCGTTCATACAATCATTCGTTGGTTCACCTTCAATTCTTTGCCAATAGGTACAACAGTCCTAAAACTTCTGCTGTGCCACTGCAGTGAAGCTGAAGGCAACTGTCGATGGCTGCTGTTAAGTAAATTCGGTGTGCATAGATGCCAAATTCCGGTGCATGACCGGTCGAAAGCCAGAAGCCAAATTCCGAGAAGACACGGAATCATCCGCTGCCTGCGGAGAAACAAATTCCAGGAAGATATGAGTTTCAAGTCAAGTTTTCGTCAAACCATCTAAACAAATTCATCAATCTTTCATCAATCATTTCTCTTCTGTCAGACATAAGATTAAATATCTGCGTCGAATTGACAAAAAGACGGAAGAAAGTAAGGCTGGTCCGTCAACGATACATTTACAAACGATGGAAGAAACCTAATCCCCTCCCTTGGTTTTGTATCAAGTCCTAGCAACCACTCCAATTTTTCACGGCATTAAATATAGCAAACAATACAACTACAATTGATATTGTTCTGCTTCCGAAGTTCAGAAGTACACACGACCATATTCGATGGCGCAGAGCTATTGTGAGTGAAGGACTTGCTCAAGGTCCTTACACAGTAACTGCCTCGGATGAGGTTCGAACCCATACTCACCGCGTTACAGACCGAGTACTCTAACCATTCGGCTAGCCTATCGTGTCCTACGGTGTTCAGGATGGATCAACGCCACTGATAACATAATATGAATAGTTCTGTATTCATGATGCGCTACAATATATTGTGCGACTCTCTTCCGTGTAAGGCGTCAATAGATGATGTGAAGCAGCCGTGTGTTAATGATTCATCGTAGTGATTACCTGTGAGCGGGTAGTGTGCTAGGGGGGCTTCGAACCCATCAGCTTCGCATTAGGCTCAATTAACCATGCAGCCACAGAATGACGAGGTAAATTGTTCGCCCACAAGCGGAAGTGGTGTTAATATGGACAAATCGGAAACGGTCCTGTCTTAATAAAGGATCCAAACTATATACATGAACAAATCTATGCGCATACATATATATATACACACATATATACAGTATATATATACATATATATACATATATGCATATACATATATATATACATATACATATATAAACTCGTATGCACACATAAATATATACATATATATTATATATATAAACCTAAAGACATACATATATATAAAATCATATACACACATATATACACATATATATATAAACCTATATAAATACACATATATATATATATTGTATGCATAAGCGGATTGCAATGAATAGTTTATAGAGCGCTTCTTCGCGACTCGTTACACTGAGCCGGTCATTGCAAAACGCAAGCTAGACAAGATCAGACGACGTGTTTGCATTGTAAGCGGACTGACGTTTGGTTTATTGTTGATTAGACGCTGACAGATGCACGTAGGGATCGAGGCATATCATGCTAGGTTAGTACTTGGTTGAATACAAGGCCAACTGGCACCCACTTAGCCTTCCATCCTCTATTGGTAGGTAAGTGGCACAGTAGGTCTCCTTTTGACCCACTGTGCCAGCTATATACTAATTATAAATGAATAAATACCACTGTATTATATTTGTTAAATGGTATATCATGATTTTGTATTTTACAGTTTGGTAAACACTGGTTTCTTTGGATCAATAAACGATTGATTGATTGATTGATTGATTGATTGATTGATTGATTGATTGATTGATTGATTGATTGATTGATTGATTGATTGATTGATTGATTGATTGATTGATTGATTGATTGATTGATTGATTGATTGATTGATTGATTGATTGATTGATTGATTGATTGATTGATTGATTGATTGATTGATTGATTGATTGATTGATTGAGTACCAGCGTCGGCTGGAGGATTTTTTAAGAGTGTCGTGTTGGTGGATTGCTGTTGTAGTGATCGCGGTTCAGTCAAATGATCGGATCTCGCCTCCTTTAGGTTTACTAGACTGCAATGGACTAGACAGACTTTAGAAGAACAGACTAGAACAGATCCTAATAGACGCCTTAGTATAGAGAATGGTCTAAAGCGGACCAGATTAATTAATAGCAGCCTAATTAATTAATAATAATGCCTATACGACTAAATGGCAGTTTATCGGTGCAGTTAACTGAAACAGCCAATTTAATTAGTCTGCCTATACAAGTACATATATATATATATATATATATATATATATATATATATATATATATAATATATATATATATATATACGTTGGCTAGGCACAACTAGACAAGAACAGAGTCAACTGGAGAGATCAATAATGCACCAACGTATACTGATTACATTATTGTTTGTTTTTGCGCCAAAATCAAGCCGCAACAGGAGGTCGATATCGAGAAAGTCAGTGCACTGCTTTTATAGACCACGGAGTCAGCAGCTATAAGCCACAGATTTTAACAAAAGGTAGGATGGACTGTGTTTGGTAAAGCAAGACTAAGTCCGACAATATAACAAAAACTACTGGATAGGACGAGATCACATTTGGTTATAGTAGACTACATCGGATGATGTTGTGGCACCAGGTATGCTTTCAGTTCACGTCTCCTATTTTCTATATCAGTTCTATCGTATTCGATATATATTCGCCTAGATTAGATCAGATTAGATCAGATTAGATCAGATTAGATCAGATTAGATCAGATTAGATCAGATTAGATCAGATTAGATCAGGCTAGATCAGATTAGATCAGATTAGATCAGACTAGATCAGATTAGATCAGACTAGATCAGATTAGATCAGATTAGATCAGATTAGATCAGATTAGATCAGATTAGATCAGATTAGATCAGATCAGATTAGATCAGATTAGATCAGATTAGATCAGATTAGATCAGATTAGATCAGATTAGATCAGATTAGATCAGATTAGATCAGATCAGATCAGATCAGATTAGATCAGATTAGATCAGATTAGATCAGATTACAGATTAGATCAGATTAGATCAGATTAGATCAGATTAGATCAGATCAGATTAGATCAGATTAGATCAGATTAGATCAGATTAGATCAGATTAGATCAGATTAGATCAGACTAGATCAGATTAGATCAGATTAGATCAGATTAGATCAGACTAGATCAGACTAGATCAGATTAGATCAGATTAGATCAGACTAGATCAGATTAGATTAGATCAGACTAGATCAGATTAGATCAGATTAGATCAGATTAGATCAGATTAGATCAGATTAGATCACACTAGATCAGACTAGATCAGATTAGATCAGATTAGATCAGACTAGATCAGATTAGATCAGATTAGATCAGATTAGATCAGATTAGATCAGATTAGATCAGATTAGATCAGATTAGATCAGATTAGATCAGATTAGATCAGATTAGATCAGATTAGATCAGATTAGATCAGATTAGATCAGATTAGATCAGATTAGATCAGGCTAGATCAGATTAGATCAGACTAGATCAGATTAGATCAGATTAGATCAGATTAGATCAGACTAGATCAGACTAGATCAGATTAGATCAGATTAGATCAGACTAGATCAGATTAGATTAGATCAGACTAGATCAGATTAGATCAGATTAGATCAGATTAGATCAGACTAGATCAGACTAGATCAAATTAGATCAGATTAGATCAGATTAGATCAGATTAGATCAGATTAGATCAGATTAGATCAGATTAGATCAGATTAGATCAGATTAGATCAGACTAGATCAGACTAGATCAAATTAGATCAGATTAGATCAGATTAGATCAGATTAGATCAGATTAGATCAGATTAGATCAGATTAGATCAGATTAGATCAGATTAGATCAGATTAGATCAGATTAGACCAGATTAGATCAGACTAGATTAGATCAGACTAGATCAGACTAGATCAGATTAGATTAGATCAGACTAGATCAGATTAGATCAGATTAGATCAGATTAGATCAGATTAGATCAGATTAGATCAGATTAGATCAGATTAGATCAGATTAGATCAGACTAGATTAGATCAGACTAGATCAGACTAGATCAGATTAGATTAGATCAGACTAGATCAGATTAGATCAGATTAGATCAGATTAGATCAGATTAGATCAGATTAGATCAGATTAGATCAGACTAGATTAGATTAGATTAGATTAGATTAGATTAGATTAGATTAGATTAGATTAGATCAGATCAGATCAGATCAGATCAGATCAGATCAGATCAGATCAGATCAGATCAGATCAGATCAGATCAGATCAGATCAGATCAGATCAGATCAGATCAGATCAGATCAGATCAGATCAGATCAGATTAGATCAGACTAGATCAGATTAGATCAGACTAGATCAGATTAGATCAGATTAGATCAGATTAGATCAGATTAGATCAGATTAGATCAGATTAGACCAGATTAGATCAGACTAGATCAGATTAGATCAGATTAGATCAGATTAGATCAGACTAGATTAGATCAGATTAGATCAGACTAGATCAGACTAGATCAGATGAGATTAGATCAGACTAGATCAGATTAGATCAGATTAGATCAGATTAGATCAGATTAGATCAGATTAGATCAGATCAGATCAGATCAGATTAGATTAGATTAGATTAGATTAGATTAGATTAGATTAGATTAGATTAGATTAGATTAGATTAGATTAGATCAGATTAGATCAGATTAGATCAGATTAGATCAGGCTAGATCAGATTAGATCAGACTAGATCAGACTAGATCAGATTAGATTAGATCAGACTAGATCAGACTAGATCAGACTAGATCAAATTAGATCAGATTAGATCAGATTAGATCAGATTAGATCAGACTAGATTAGATCAGATTAGATCAGACTAGATCAGACTAGATCAGATTAGATTAGATCAGACTAGATCAGATTAGATCAGATTAGATCAGATTAGATCAGATTAGATCAGATTAGATCAGGCTAGATCAGATTAGATCAGACTAGATCAGATTAGATCAGACTAGATCAGATTAGATTAGATTAGATCAGACTAGATCAGATTAGACCAGATTAGATCAGACTAGATCAGATTAGATCAGATTAGATCAGATTAGATCAGATTAGATCAGATTAGACCAGATTAGATCAGACTAGATCAGATTAGATCAGACTAGATCAGATTAGATTAGATTAGATCAGACTAGATCAGATTAGACCAGATTAGATCAGACTAGATCAGATTAGATTAGATTAGATCAGACTAGATCAGATTAGATCAGATTAGATCAGATTATATCAGATTAGATTAGATTAGATCAGATTAGATCAGACTAGATCAGATTAGATCAGATTAGATTAGATTAGATTAGATTAGATTAGATTAGATTAGATCAGACTAGATCAGATTAGATCAGATTAGATCAGATTAGATCAGATTAGATCAGGCTAGATCAGATTAGATCAGATTAGATCAGATTAGATCAGATTAGATCAGATTACATCAGATTAGATCAGATTAGATCAGGCTAGATCAGATTAGATCAGATTAGATCAGGCTAGATCAGATTAGATCAGATTAGATCAGATTAGATCAGGCTAGATCAGATTAGATCAGACTAGATCAGATTAGATCAGATTAGATTAGATTAGATCAGATTAGATCAGACTAGATCAGATTAGATCAGATTAGATTAGATTAGATCAGATTAGATCAGATTAGATCAGATTAGATCAGGCTAGATCAGATTAGATCAGATTAGATCAGATTAGATCAGATGAGATCAGATTAGATCAGATTAGATCAGATTAGATCAGATGAGATCAGATTAGATCAGATTAGATCAGATTAGATCAGATTAGAGAGCGTGGGCGATAATTCCCCCGCCGCTTAATTCTCGTCGCGCATGCGCAGTGCCAAACGAGAATCTGTCGCTGGTTTCTCGCAAGACGTGCCTCACATCGCTTGTTGCAACCTTACCCCACCTCCTTCTTCCTCCTCCTTCTTCTCCTCGTCGTCCTTATCCTCCTCGTCGTCCTCTTCGGTTGCTGCAGCTGCTGCCCTTCCATCCTCAGTTGTCCTTATCGATCTTCTGTCAACCGAAAAGCGCGAATCTCGTCCCCAGGCGGCACTCGACCGCTGAGCGTAACGGATTATCGCACCGAGTGGGGTACGCTGACGCCGCAGAAAGCCAATAATTTCAGATAACCGCCAACGGACAACAATTGTTGGCTAATGAAGCACAGCCGCTGACATACAGGTAACGTGGCCTGCGATCAGACTGTCTGGCTATGTTTGTTAACCCGGAACAAGTGTCTGATAACCTTAACAATTGGTATGCAGCGCCGTTGTTAGGTAGTGAATGCTCTGCTCATGTCGTCTGGCTAAGCCGAGCTACTACTATAGCACATTTTCTGTGTAGTTACTTATTATGACTTGCGCTTTATAAATCTTCATAAAAAATAACAATAATATGAAATGCGCTATATAAATAACAGATAGCCAGATGCATGCATATACAATTATACATTTACTACAGCATTGTTGGCAGACTATTATACGGATTAATTCATTGAAGAGCAATAGAGAGATGATGAGTTTAATTGAGATCCGGATAAGTACGGTTCAAACGCAGACAAGGATTCGGAAAGTTTGGCAGTTTGGTTCATTCGTTCGCTATTCTATTCAATAAATTTATATAGCGCCTCTTTAAGAGAGATGCTTTGAATCGTCCTATAGTTCGACACACTGGCGTAAACTTGTCCAAAATATTGGGGGCATTTGGTTTTTTATTCTACACTTGTGGCATTGAATGTACAGTCCAGCTCAATTATTGGGGGGCACGTACCCCGGCTGCCCCACCCAGAGTCTAAGCCTATGGTTCAACAGATCAAACTCTGCTTATCTGTAGAAAGTTTCCTGCAGATACTGTCAGTTTTCGATTCCCGAGCAGCCTTGCGTCTTTGGCGCAGAAACGCCTCCACGGCCCAGACTTGAAGGAATCCTTCACATTAGCACCTTGGGGGAATGCTCGAACCCGTAAGCCATTGGCTACCGTGACCCAAGGCATCGAAGCTAAGGTAACGTAAGTTAGGGAACGCCCTACCTACTTGCGGGAGCTTTGTTGGCCCAACACAGGTTTGGCTAGCCTCGGAAATCTTGGTTCTGCATCTCGAGGTGAACTTGTTGCACCCTTTTCGCGCACTTTAAAGATGCAACGTCATGCGTTTACGTTGGGCCGACCACGTGGAATGACCTTCTTCTGATCTGTGTGTTCTTTTAACTAGGGACTCTGTGTACACCTGTTACAAGAATCTGAAACTGTTATCTCCGGAGTTTGGATGGGAACTATAGATAGACATAGATGGTGTTAAAACAATGGCTTTGTTCATGAACGAGGCTAGCCAACGTTATAATGCCATCGCATCCCGTGGCACATTCAATGACATAGCGGAGGCCTGATTTCCTGGAAATAACATATCAACAAATTAATATCTAAGTCCCCGAGGAATCATAGGGTGAGTTCGGATAAAGTGAACCAACGGGTTGAGTGAACCAATTCTGGTAGGAAGCGTATGTACAGCAAGCTGTTAATATCACGTGCGCGTGTGCTCTATTTTTACATACTATTGCCATTTGGCCAGTCTTGTTGTCCTCGAGACCAAGGTCTTGGTCTCGAGTGCACTCGAGTTCGTTTTTAAAAGTCTTGGTCTTGGTCTTGGTCTTGAGGTTCAAGGTCTTGGTCTTGGTCTTGGTCTTGAGGTTCAAGGTCTTGGTCTTGGTCTTGGTCTTGAGGCTCAAGGTCTTGGTCTTGGTTTTGCAAGACCAAGACCAAGACTTTTGAAAATATGAACAGTCATTTAACAAAACGCAAGGATTTTAAAATTTTATCCAATAATTACTAATACAATTGCTTTAGTATTTACACGGTGTGAGTGAGGCTTTACTGTTGTTTTGGACATTTATTTTGACTTCCAGTTATTTACCTTGGCATGATTTCAAAACAGACTCACAATTAGTACATTTACATCCGGTATTTGAAAAGCTGCTCTGTGTGCCAGTGAATTGAGCACTGTAGAACGTATTTTTCACATGGCAGAAGTTTTATGAGGCCCCACAGGTCACGGCTTGGTCAGAAAATTCTGAGCGATTTGATTTTTATAAAATGCAACGGGCATTTGGAATAACATTTCGCATGAAGGATTTTTGTAAATACGAATTCGGAATTCTCTGCAGGTTGCATTTGGAGTTGTTTTGTTTGAATAAAATCAAAGATTCATTGTTTAATTAAAGTAGCGAGTAGTCCGACTTTAAATTTTTTTAGTAAAAAATAGTATGATTTTGTGATTTTTGGGTATTTTTCTCGGTTTTGGTCTTGAGTTTCAAAGTCTTGGTCTTGGTCTTGGTCTTGAGGTTCAAGGTCTTGGTCTTGGTCTTGGTCTTGAGGTTCAAGGTCTTGGTCTTGGTCTTGGTCTTGAGGTTCAAGGTCTTGGTCTTGGTCTTGGTCTTGAGGTTCAAGGTCTTGGTCTTGGTCTTGGTCTTGAGGTTCAAGGTCTTGACAACAAGACTGCATTTGGCTACTCATTTAGCGGGTTATTTGAAAATTACCTAGCAGCTGCATGTTTTGAGAGGCGACGAGATGTGGGATGTCGAAGAAAGTTCCAAAAATTTAAGTGTCCTACTTTTTAACTGAGGTGTAACAAAAGTCAGTTTTTCATGTAAATGCCTTACACTATGCAGCCGAATTTTTTCAGTATTAATTTGTAGGTTTTATGGTATAGAAAAACATTGTTGAAATGTCGAAACGAACGAATACACGCTCTATAAATAGAAATTTATCGTATGGTTCACTTTACCTGTACGTGCTGGTAAAGTGAACCATGCAAGTTCAACTAAAGTGAACCAGTGGTTCACTTTTACTGATAGGCTCCTATAGCTTTGGCGAGCCTGGTAAATGAAATAGGCATATGAGTAGGCCTAGATGTAGGCCCCTAATATCAGTTATTGCTATAATACAAAATACTTGCATTGTAAACAAAATTTAATGAATACAAATAAAAAATTTATTTTCTAAGAACTACACATTATGTTTTTAAGGTTTAAGTTGGAGATTTATTTGCACCACCATGGGTAGATTCCACCATCATGGAACAAGACATAGAAATAAAGGAAAGACCAAGATTCTATCCTTTCTGTTGGTCTAAGTAATCGTAATGTTCAACTTGAAGAAGTTTCTGGCCTAAACCTAGCCAGCAGTGTTGAGACTCGGCCACTGTCTGATCCAGTTTCACCTAGTGGTGTTGAGAGTGCATCAGTTCCCAGGATCAGTTCATCCACTGGCATTGACACTAGATCAACAGTGAGTCACCCCTGTTCTCCCAGTAAAGCTGAGCCTGCTCAAGAGATGACCGCACCTAGCATTCAGTTGATCAGGAACTTGGTCTTTGCTACATAAAATGAGACTAAATCTTCCTTGAGCAAGACCTGAAAGAACGAAGGCAAGACTGCAAAGCAACATCTTCGAAAAACGCCAGCACTGCAGGCAAAGGTATTCCTGTCTTGTGTGTGGCGAGGACTATGATGAATCATGGATTCAGTGTAGAAAGTGTTAAGACTGAGCACATGAGGATTGTGCTAACCGACAAGGATTACTATTATTGCCACATTCGTATTATTCAGTAGGCTAACTGCACGGCACTAGGTTTGGACTAGTTTTAGAAAAAGGAGTCCATTTGAAGTGTTCAGTAGCTTCAAGTGTTGTTATTCTTCTGTGCAGTGATATAGGCTTACTATTAGTTCTGTGCTGCAAGGGTTCTTGCATCTTTTGTAGATTGATTAATACTAAATTGTTGAACACCATAACTAAGTTTTCTTAAAATTGACTTTTGTAGTTCAATTTAGGTTGGAATTATTAAAACCAGTGCAATTGTTTACCTAATACTGTGATTTATCTATGTCTTTAGGCTATGTTTATGTTGGTTCACTTTAGGGAATATATTTTTATACTGGTAAAATCTGGTTCACTTTATCATTGAACACTGGTTCACTTCACTATATCTGAAAAGTCAGGTAAAGTGAACCGTTTGACAACACAACTTTGAAAGGCTATTTTACATACTTAACCTGAACATAACTTCAGTTTTACTGTATATCCTTTTAGAGCAATGAATGATCTATTAGATAGTGTATTTAGATCTTTGACGTGCCACACCTGAAAGCGGCAAAGTGGCCCGATATGAAAATTGGTTCACTTTATCCGAACTCACCCTATGTACCTTGGGGTAAAAAAAAATAATAATAATAATAAATAATAATAATAATAATAATAATAATAATAATAATAATAATAATAATAGTAATAATAATCGTATTTATTGACAAGCTTACTGACAAACCGCAGTTAGTTACATTGAAACAATTGAAACATGACGGTACAATATTATTAAGGTCTTAGTAAACACACGTCATGACAGCCTGTAAGACTCCCGCTCATCCTATATTCACTGGAAACCATATCCAAAGGCTAGCATCAGATCAAAAGCAACATTATTATCATTTCATCAGAACAACTTATTATTATGCTTTTATTATGCATTGCTATTAAGCAACAATCGATGGCGATGAGCAATTGTGAGCAAAAGAGTTGTTTCAGACTTGTACATGAGCAGGAACCGTCTCAAGGGAGGATCGAACTCCTACTCTCCGCGTTACTAGGCGAGCGCTCGAAGCAAATGGCTACCGTGTCCCATGGGTCTTATCTACCTCCCAAGGATGGCATTTGTGGTAGGATTTATGGATTTCTTCTCCATACGACTCGGCGTCGTATATATATATATATATATATATATATATATATATATATATAATTATTATGAATCTTCTAAGCGTTCGCCCCTCACAAAATTTGTCTTGCTCTGGCAAACGGAGGCGGAAGTAGCCAATGATAAAACAAGAGAAATTAGCCAAAACACCAATCGGGGAAAAATTTTTCGATTATCGGTTTTTGCATATATCAATTATTATAAATAAGATCTTGTATTATATGAAAAAATATTGATTTAGTAATATTTCGCATATTTCACCACACATTTAATAAGTTTGTGTGATTGATATAAATTATCTGGGAATTTAAAAGAAATGTTGGGACCAGTTTCAAGAGTATTTATGGGCATCATTCTGTTAGGAATACTGTGGCGTTCTGCGCCCGCCCGGACGCCTGCACTCTCGTCGCGCCGGGCGGGTTTTCGTTGGTGGTGGTGACTCCAGCCCACTGCCCGTCTGGAGCCCCACCAGAGTCACTGCCTTGTCTACTTCCAACGTAAAATGGTTATTCTCTATCTTTGCCCATAGGGCCCGTTCCTATCAGAGGAGATTCAGGATTGGCCGCTTAAGAAAGGCAACACTATACCGTTCTATCTCGGGGTCTGACTCTGCTCTTTTCCGCGGTCGCCGGATGGGCAACGTCCTGCAGGATGGCCGTCCTTCAGAACAGGGTTCGTTCTCTTACCAGCAGGAGTCTTCCTCTTTTGTGTGTCTTCTTAGCTACGGGCTTCCTCCAACTCTCCACCTGATCTAAACCTTGACGCACCATTATACATCTCGTGACTCTTGAACTATCGCCATTTATCAGGGACACCAAACGTTTTCTAAATATCGGGAACAAGGAATACATGTGACAAGTCTTTTCCATCACATCGTCCTAGACACCGGTCTATTGGGCAACTGTCAATTGTAACTCTCCGTCGTGTCGTCTAGGCACCTGTCCATACGTCTTCCCACCGTACGTATCTCTCGCTCCATGTCCGTGCAGGGCATACCGGCCTCACACGTATATTATCATGCACCACATTTACGGAGTAAGTTTCCTTACCCGTCTTCTGTGTTGGCAATTGTCGACCAACACAGTGATAAATTCTGCTTCGAAAGATAACGGTAAGGGGGTCTATGGCACTCTGATAGTGAAGGTCCTCTCTCTACCCTTCGCTATCTACACACAGAACTTCGTTCCGACCTACGCACGAGGGGGCCCATCCTCGCACTTCAGTCAGTTCTCAGAGCTGTGTGTTGCGACAAGCAAATATGTTTCTACCTGGGTATCCGACAACCCGGACTTTCACGTATCACTCTCTTGGTCTGCTTTATTATTTCCCTTCAAACACGGGATTATCGTACTCCTCACCTCGGCACTCTGATTAGCCGAATCTCGCTGGGAAACGCGGTCGTGCCTCTTTAGGACCTGGGTACCCGACTACCCGATCCAAACTTTGAGGTTAATCTCTTGGTCTGCGTTAATGCCCCTTTTACCTGGGGACGCTCGTACACTTCACCTTGGGACTCTGACTAGCTGAACTTCAGCTAGGAAAACCCGGACATCTCTCTTCCAAACATGGGTTCCCGACTACCCGAAAGTTCACGTATCGTTTACTCTTGGTCTGATTCAATGTTCCTTTAACCGGGAACTCTCGTGCACTTCACCCTGGGACTCTGACTAGCTGGGTTTCGCTAGTAAAGCGGACGTGTCTCTTTCGGACCTGGGTACCCGAATACCCGACCCGAATATCTTGGTCTGATCTCTTTCCGGTTTACACAACCTTTTATCTTCTCGCTATTCAGAATTAGTCTGTCTCGAGACCTGAGCAGCCCCTTACTCCACAAGCCGTATCTCTTGAACATGACTGAATCCAATAGAGAACGTAACAGTTGTGTCTTTTTCCGGGAGCGCACAGACTCGTAGGCTTCGTTTCTCGGTCCTCACACTCGATTCTGCTAACGGTATCTGTGGGTAAATATCAGTAACTTTACCCCGTTATTGCACACAGACCTGTGTATTTTTCCCCCGTGGGAACTTTCCCGAACACCGGAACAGACAACGGTCGGATCGTCCGGTTGGACTCCCGGACGGATATTTGCCGGTAAACCGCGGGAGTAACTATGACTGCAAGGGAACCAAACACGGTGACCGCGAATGGAAAATTTACCGGTAGTTCCCCGATGTTATCGAACGGTACCAACGGGGTCACCCTCCCCGTACAAATCGAACTGTCACCACCGGGGACTTTGCTTCCCCGTTTTTATACAGACCTGTGTTTTCTCTAACTCTCACGATCGGTCCCTCCCCGAGGTTTACTCAGCCTGTTAAACTTTCACAATCGGGATTCAGACCGGCTCGCGATCTAACGGCAGGGTGGGCCCCAAACCTGTCGAATCGGCGGTCAATCCAATACCCAAGAGTGATTAGATTCGGCTGTAACTCGGGATCGCACTGGACGATACTTGAACTGAGTTATCACCAATCGGGTCTTCGCCCGCGTATCTCTGACTGCTACCACCGGGCTTTGCCCGTGTATCTCTGACGGTCAACACCGGGTCTTTGCCCGCGTATCTCTCTGACTGCTACCACCGGGCTTTGCCCGTGTATCTCTGACGGTCAACAACGGGGGCTTTGCCCGTGTATCTCTGACGGCCAACACCGGGTCTTTGCCCGCGTATCTCTCTGACACTCAACAGCGGGAACTTTGCCCGTATATCTCACCAGACATCAACCGGTCTTTCCGGTATATATCGAAACGGACATCTACGGGTCTGCTTCCCCGTCTTTTGTACAGACCTGCGTGTATCGAACGGATCACCGGGGCCTTTCCCAGATCTATCGTAAAGTCACCGGCGGGCTCACCTTTCCCGTCTTTACCGAACGGCCACCGACTAGGTCTGCTTCCCAGTCTTTATCGAACGGAACCGCCGGGCCTTTCCCGGACTTTACCGATACAGACCTGTGAGCCGTTATCTCTCACGATCGGTCTTTCCCCGAATCAGCCTTCCATGATCAGACTCGGTACTGCTCGCGATCTACAACAGAGTGGGCCCTTACTCCGTTGGATCGACGCTTTGCCAGCACTGGTCAGACCGCGTTTGGAGCGGCTGTCACTCGGGAGCGCACTGATTAGCCTTGTAAATAAATATTTGTAACCTAACCGGTACCCGATCGAATCACTCGCCGTATACTACCACACGGAGTGCAGTATTAATCGCTAACCAACGACACTGAAGAACAGTATCGCTGTACATGCAGGATGCAGCGTCGCCATCCTACAATATAGGCAAAACACCGTGAGGCAGCCTATACTTATCCCTCGCCACACTATACCGTGGCTTGTTCCTTATATACTAGCCTACGCACACCTTCTCAAATACAGGTGTCTAAGGTATCGAAATCAACCTATAATAATAAGCGCCGCCCTAGCTTTAGGCCTTAAATATTATACCTGAAAGCGTATAATATTATTCTAATTAATAATTTGAATCGCTTAAAACGGAAAGAATACGCTAAAACTTAAATATTAGCTATTATTAAATCGCGTTAACGCTACCATTTACGCATCGGCCGCTGACGCCCTGCGATGCATTATATCACCGGATAACGCGTCAATAAGACAGATATTATTAAAACAACATACATTCGAGCCCAGTGGCCAGTCCGCCACACTCTCCCCACCTTACTTAGATGCGGAGCATCTCTGACAAAATCGGGGATCTTAATCACTCGTGACACAGAAACATCTCCAACCCAGATCCACTTAGAAAGCAAGGAACCATTGTACCACTGGTTATAGGGCGGAATACCTCGGTCATCTGGACGACTTACTCGGTCAAGTACTCAATCCAGACCCATCCATCTCCGCACCCCGCACGAACGCCAAGTAACGATGATAGCCTGAGCATCTAAGAGAAGCCCATCTCCTGCGAACCGTACTGACGACAGCCTGTTTAATGGTGCTAGAGATCCAAACCACCACCCTACTGGCAACTTGTCTAATCCACCAAGTCGCCAACCTTAGCCGGCCCTCTGTCATGAACCTGAGCTCTACCTAACCCATATGGCCAGGAGACCTAGGAGAGAAAAGTCACCAACTATCTCCCGATCTTGCATATAAACGATAACTCCTTCACGTCACGCACACCTCCAAAATAAAACAACGGAACACAAATAATCGAACATGGGAAGTGACAGCCGCTTATGATAACATATTTTTTTATGTTTCTTTTTTTTATATTTTTTTGTAGTTTTCTTTTCAAACATATTTTCGTATTTGCACAATTGTCCAACAAGTAACGAAACTTTACAACACACTATTCTCGCTAAGCTTCGAAACATTAATACCGCAGTATCAGCGCATATACATACGATATCACCCAATAACGTCTTTAACCAAGGACACTCAACAATCTCCACTGGAAACTGTCAGCAAAACTCCTGCAATCAACGGCACCACAAGGATCACCGACTACCTTGTAACTCATGCGGTATCAAACAGACGCATCACCCAAACATTGTCAACCTGGAAGTGCCCTACACAAAAGCATTGTCGAAAGAACGTTTCCAAAGATCGCACTTCAAGAACACTGCAATATCAAACCGGATACCAACACTCAAAAGAAAAGGATTCTCATCAAAAGATACTCGTCGTCCTTCCCAACAGTCTACGAAGAACCGCAAATAAAACGTAACCAGTACTAGGAAAACAGTCCAAACGAAACTTCTCATCAAAAGGAAACTGAAAAAGTGTCAATCGACATAGTCCAAAAACCACCGCAATCAAGCGGCAACTACATCATACTACTGATGCAACTCTGCATTTCTCCACTTCTTATATTTGCACAGTGCTGTTTGCAAAGTCCTATTAGACTGTGCACCTCTTCAGCCACGTAAGTCTCAAAATTACTTCCGTAACTTATCCTCGGTAGCCGATACGTTCCGTTCCCAAGCCGAATTCTCAGACTGGTTATCCGCCGACGGCACTCTTATTAGTGTCGGCATGAACAGACACGCTCTGTGGGTTCCAATTCTAATCCGAGGAAACAACATGGGACCAACGACCTTTCCTTTCCGGAAACCAAGAGACAACCCCGTGGCCTGCGTACCATAATCGCATCGACACAAGCCATTCTCCTACACGTCAACGTTCGGAACTACCTGGACGACTACACTTGCCTCAACTGATCCGACGCCATGCCTAAGATTCGCCTTTTCACCTCCTCCGGCAGCTCTCTGTGCACACCACCGTCTTATTTGCCCCTTTTTGTCCACACTGATACCAACGAAGTAATCAGTGTTTCTCCAAATTACCCGGGCTCCTACGGTTCCTATGCACTTCCAGGGGTTCCATTCCCCTATTATCCACTGCCTCCAACCTGGTGAACTCTATTGCGAACTTCCTAGTCTCTGCAACCCCGCACGTACGCCAAGCAACGATGATAGCCTGAGCAATAATCCTTGGTGCGAGCAACCACTCTGCGACCGTAGAGAAGCCCATCTCCTGCGAACCGTGCTGACGACAGCCTTTTTAATGGTGCAAGAGATCTATAACGTGAATCGTGCTTCGACGCCAGTCGTCCTTCATCCAATTCTCGCCCTTCATTAGATTCTCGAAATCGACATCAAGAAATCCCAAGCGACGATCCGTCTACAACGTTGACTTTCCGGTTGTCTCTATTAACTTTTACTCGGCCGTACCTGTGGTCTGTTTCGCTTGCTTATTTACTCTTATAAGCCACCTCAATATTACCCGGTTCTCTTCCTCGCACCTTCTGTGCTAAGACTTGGATTGGCGAACGCTTCTATACCAGCGTCGCAATCACCCGTTTCCAAATAATCACTTTCAGTCCTGACTGCAACAGAACCGTCAGCCTCCTAATCTCTTGCACTATAGCTCAGACTTTCTCCATGAGCTTCCACGTAAGTGCAAAGATTCATTAGAACTTGGCTTCTCTGTTCCTCGGACCCGTAACTGGCGTTAATCTCTTCATTTGCCAAGTTACATTTCTCAATACACCAACATCTCACAGCAACTGAGGTGTGTACCTTGTTAAAACGTCTCTTTATTTGTCACTCCACGAGGCTCATCGAGACCAACTTATAACCTCACCCAAACGCGGCTATCGCCGTCTTCTAATCATATACTATAAGTTTAACTCGAACTCCACGGTGGGTCTGTTTATCGCCTCTCTTCTGAGTAAGAGGCCTCTAAATATTTCTTCATCGTAAATTCGCTATCACCATTGAATTCAGTCTCGTCTGTAGTGGCCAATCCTAGCCGTTTCCACTTTCTCCTCTAACCAACGTACCTCTACTCGGTACGTCCCTTAGAATCCTCCGTATTATCTCACGGTCTTCCGTAACACAAACAGACACTGGCCCTCTCAATGCGGGTCGTCTTATACGAAAAGCCCGAAATCCGACTTTCCTCATTAATTGCAAAAACTCTGGGAACTTCCACCGAAGATTGTATTTCTACGGTCTCGTTCAGAACTATCTCTCAACGTAAGCTTCTGAACTATTTCCGCTTCATCATACATGCGGAAATCTTCCCATCGGCTGTCAACGGCAAGTGCCGCCGCCGCCCCGATGAAACAACTATAACCTGTCAAGACAGTTTCGGCCGAGTCACTTTTCACTGTCGGCAACTGCCTGAACTTCACCCCTACCACCGAGGGTGAAGTTGGGATTCTTATTCGGTCCCGTGTTCCTGTCTCTGTTTTTCTATCACTTTCGTAACTGTTAGTCTAACCAGCGTATTACAGGGTAATCGACCTCTGCCGTTTTCACGATCTACGCCTCGTATTTCGTACTTCTGTTCCTTACCACATAAATCGAACGTACATCATCCACTGTCCGGTAACCTCACCAACAAACACTCGCTTTTCTGCGTAAAATCGTCTCCAAACAAAGAACGCTGTTCTCGAACTTCGAAAACAACTTAAAAAGACTCTCAGAAATCTTCCAAGGAGAACAACTCATCGAACCAAAACCAACGCAGAAAAGACATGGATCGGTCATCACTACCAAGCAAGCAAAAGACGGAAGGTGGACAGACAAAATGACAAACTCTTCTCAAACAACCGGGCGGAAGGGGAGAAGAAACACGCAAACGCGAAGAAAGGGACAACACTTAGGGAAACGATCGGTAAGAAACCAGGAAAACAACGAATGAAACCTGGGAACCAAGTGACCAACAACTCCCACAAGAACTAGGTACTCAACCTCGGAAAGACTCAAAAACAACGAGAAGTCGCATAGAATATTAGCCTCCGGAATCACCCGAAAACACCAACTAGATGAAAACGGCAGACGGCAGCGCGAACTACCGAAACATCAACTAGCAGAAACGCAGAAACAGAAAGAGGAGAAAAACAAACTCTACCGCATTATCCGAATACTGCAACGATTCGAGTTTCCACACGATGCCCGAAAACTCTGGTCCTGTTACAACGCCTTCCTCATACACTCTCGGCCACTATACGCCACACCCAAACGCATAGATTTATACCGTATTTAAACTAAGTACTTGAACCAGCTCAAGGGATCCTCGTATGCCTTCTACCGCTTTCCCATGTATAAGTCGCGGTACTCTAACGTTATCGAAAGGGCCTTGATAAATCAAGCTCGGTCTTTTCTACAGTTCGCTACCAGAACTGACAAACTCGTAATTTGTATCGTTTTAGACATCTACACATTAGTCCGTGGAACGAATCTCGCCCATTCCACAAAACCAGTGAGAAAACGTTCCTCTAACGTGGCCAATCTGGGCCCAGCTTCCGTTTCAATTCGACTAGCGCACCAGGCGCAACCGATTCATACTACCACATATTCCGCCGTATCTTTGCAAATAGTGGGTAACATCATTCGACTCGTCAACTGTATCTTCCAGAATTTCCTATCATCTACAGTAAGAAAACGCTGGTACCCCACTTCTGGTACCAGTTGTGGCGTTCTGCGCGCCCGTCCGGACGCCTGCACTCTCGTCGCGCCGGACGGGTTTCCTGGGTGGTGGTGGTGACTCCAGCCCACTGCCCGTCTGGAGCCCCACCAGAGTCACTGCCTTGTCTACTTCCAACGTAAAATGGTTATTCTCTATCTTTGCCCATAGGGCCCGTTCCTATCAGAGGAGATTCAGGATTGGCCGCTTAAGAAAGGCAACACTATACCGTTCTATCTCGGGGTCTGACTCTGCTCTTTTCCGCGGTCGCCGGATGGGCAACGTCCTGCAGGATGGCCGTCCTTCAGAACAGGGTTCGTTCTCTTACCAGCAGGAGTCTTCCTCTTTTGTGTGTCTTCTTAGCTACGGGCTTCCTCCAACTCTCCACCTGATCTAAACCTTGACGCACCATTATACATCTCGTGACTCTTGAACTATCGCCATTTATCAGGGACACCAAACGTTTTCTAAATATCGGGAACAAGGAATACATGTGACAAGTCTTTTCCATCACATCGTCCTAGACACCGGTCTATTGGGCAACTGTCAATTGTAACTCTCCGTCGTGTCGTCTAGGCACCTGTCCATACGTCTTCCCACCGTACGTATCTCTCGCTCCATGTCCGTGCAGGGCATACCGGCCTCACACGTATATTATCATGCACCACATTTACGGAGTAAGTTTCCTTACCCGTCTTCTGTGTTGGCAATTGTCGACCAACACAGTGATAAATTCTGCTTCGAAAGATAACGGTAAGGGGGTCTATGGCACTCTGATAGTGAAGGTCCTCTCTCTACCCTTCGCTATCTACACACAGAACTTCGTTCCGACCTACGCACGAGGGGGCCCATCCTCGCACTTCAGTCAGTTCTCAGAGCTGTGTGTTGCGACAAGCAAATATGTTTCTACCTGGGTATCCGACAACCCGGACTTTCACGTATCACTCTCTTGGTCTGCTTTATTATTTCCCTTCAAACACGGGATTATCGTACTCCTCACCTCGGCACTCTGATTAGCCGAATCTCGCTGGGAAACGCGGTCGTGCCTCTTTAGGACCTGGGTACCCGACTACCCGATCCAAACTTTGAGGTTAATCTCTTGGTCTGCGTTAATGCCCCTTTTACCTGGGGACGCTCGTACACTTCACCTTGGGACTCTGACTAGCTGAACTTCAGCTAGGAAAACCCGGACATCTCTCTTCCAAACATGGGTTCCCGACTACCCGAAATTTCACGTATCGTTTACTCTTGGTCTGATTCAATGTTCCTTTAACCGGGAACTCTCGTGCACTTCACCCTGGGACTCTGACTAGCTGGGTTTCGCTAGTAAAGCGGACGTGTCTCTTTCGGACCTGGGTACCCGAATACCCGACCCGAATATCTTGGTCTGATCTCTTTCCGGTTTACACAACCTTTTATCTTCTCGCTATTCAGAATTAGTCTGTCTCGAGGCCTGAGCAGCCCCTTACTCCACAAGCCGTATCTCTTGAACATGACTGAATCCAATAGAGAACGTAACAGTTGTGTCTTTTTCCGGGAGCGCACAGACTCGTAGGCTTCGTTTCTCGGTCCTCACACTCGATTCTGCTAACGGTATCTGTGGGTAAATATCAGTAACTTTACCCCGTTATTGCACACAGACCTGTGTATTTTTCCCCCGTGGGAACTTTCCCGAACACCGGAACAGACAACGGTCGGATCGTCCGGTTGGACTCCCGGACGGATATTTGCCGGTAAACCGCGGGAGTAACTATGACTGCAAGGGAACCAAACACGGTGACCGCGAATGGAAAATTTACCGGTAGTTCCCCGATGTTATCGAACGGTACCAACGGGGTCACCCTCCCCGTACAAATCGAACTGTCACCACCGGGGACTTTGCTTCCCCGTTTTTATACAGACCTGTGTTTTCTCTAACTCTCACGATCGGTCCCTCCCCGAGGTTTACTCAGCCTGTTAAACTTTCACAATCGGGATTCAGACCGGCTCGCGATCTAACGGCAGGGTGGGCCCCAAACCTGTCGAATCGGCGGTCAATCCAATACCCAAGAGTGATTAGATTCGGCTGTAACTCGGGATCGCACTGGACGATACTTGAACTGAGTTATCACCAATCGGGTCTTCGCCCGCGTATCTCTGACTGCTACCACCGGGCTTTGCCCGTGTATCTCTGACGGTCAACACCGGGTCTTTGCCCGCGTATCTCTCTGACTGCTACCACCGGGCTTTGCCCGTGTATCTCTGACGGTCAACAACGGGGGCTTTGCCCGTGTATCTCTGACGGCCAACACCGGGTCTTTGCCCGCGTATCTCTCTGACACTCAACAGCGGGAACTTTGCCCGTATATCTCACCAGACATCAACCGGTCTTTCCGGTATATATCGAAACGGACATCTACGGGTCTGCTTCCCCGTCTTTTGTACAGACCTGCGTGTATCGAACGGATCACCGGGGCCTTTCCCAGATCTATCGTAAAGTCACCGGCGGGCTCACCTTTCCCGTCTTTACCGAACGGCCACCGACTAGGTCTGCTTCCCAGTCTTTATCGAACGGAACCGCCGGGCCTTTCCCGGACTTTACCGATACAGACCTGTGAGCCGTTATCTCTCACGATCGGTCTTTCCCCGAATCAGCCTTCCATGATCAGACTCGGTACTGCTCGCGATCTACAACAGAGTGGGCCCTTACTCCGTTGGATCGACGCTTTGCCAGCACTGGTCAGACCGCGTTTGGAGCGGCTGTCACTCGGGAGCGCACTGATTAGCCTTGTAAATAAATATTTGTAACCTAACCGGTACCCGATCGAATCACTCGCCGTATACTACCACACGGAGTGCAGTATTAATCGCTAACCAACGACACTGAAGAACAGTATCGCTGTACATGCAGGATGCAGCGTCGCCATCCTACAATATAGGCAAAACACCGTGAGGCAGCCTATACTTATCCCTCGCCACACTATACCGTGGCTTGTTCCTTATATACTAGCCTACGCACACCTTCTCAAATACAGGTGTCTAAGGTATCGAAATCAACCTATAATAATAAGCGCCGCCCTAGCTTTAGGCCTTAAATATTATACCTGAAAGCGTATAATATTATTCTAATTAATAATTTGAATCGCTTAAAACGGAAAGAATACGCTAAAACTTAAATATTAGCTATTATTAAATCGCGTTAACGCTACCATTTACGCATCGGCCGCTGACGCCCTGCGATGCATTATATCACCGGATAACGCGTCAATAAGACAGATATTATTAAAACAACATACATTCGAGCCCAGTGGCCAGTCCGCCACAATACCATGTGTAATACGTCATTTGAAAGTTTATGCATTAAGCTTGCTAAAAATAGCCTTAATTGGCAGGTTTCGCATAGTGATTTCCATAAGTTTAAGGTTAAAAACACTGAAACTATTTGCGATTTATGTTTAGTTTGCATTAAGATAATAAACTTTGCATGCGTTTTTCGCGAAATTGTACTTCCGAGTAGCAAAACATTTTAAAATTCATATCTCTGGAACAAATAAAGGTAGAATAATAATTTTTCAACATTTAAACAGAAATTATTATTTATCATTTTAAGCCCAAAATATACAAAACTAATTTTTTTGACAACAGCCTCCTTTTGCCAGAGCAAGTCACAATGAGGAATTGCTTTGTCTTCAGTGGATTTAAACCAAGAATCGCCTTGATTTACGAGCTGATCGCCAACCTAGTATTCTATTCACCGCCTCTCCCGACAATCGCCGACTTTGTGGTCCTTTCAAGTTTTATGGAACACGCGTTGATCCAATGCAGACCTTCTTTAACCGAGATCGAACTAACTTTAATTGAGATCAAACCAACTCTAACCGAGATCGAACTAACTTTAATTGAGATCAAACCAACTCTAACCGAGATCGAACTAACTTTAATCGAAATCAAATCAACTTTTAATGGAGATCAAATCAACTTTAATTCAGATCAAACTAACTTTAATCGAGGTTAAACCAACTTTAATCCAGATTAAACCAACTTTTAATCGAGATCAAACCAACTTTAATTTAGGATCAAACCAACTTTTAACCGAGATCAAGTCAGCTTTAGGCTAATCGAGATCAAACTAGGCCTAACTTTAACCGAGGTTAAACCAACTTTAACCGAGATCAAACCAACTTTTAAACTAGTTCAAACTAACATTAATCTGGATCAGATCGGGACATAGGTCTAGTCGCTCACAACTCGACCGATGTTCCGATTCTCAGTCAGTGTTCGCTTACAATCATCGCCACTCTGACTTCTCTTGCGCCAATTTCTCACCTATAGTACGACCGCATTATTCAACTTAACATGAACGATCGTCGAACGATGCAGATCTAATTTACTCGAAAGAAACTTCAACCGTTCACTTTGATTCAACCTGGATTTAGTTACCTAAAAGCCCTTCGAAGCGTTTAACTCCTCCAGGCGTCTATCTCCTCTAACGGTTATCGCTTAACTAAAGCATCTCTGGACATCGATCCGGCGCCTTTAACAAATCGATTACTGAATTAAAAGCATCATGAAATCTATACAGTTACACTCACAAGAAACACAGGTAAATGCGCTTCAGTAAAGTTAGACAAGATAAGTTAAATCTTGTTCCCGAAATGGGTCTGCATTTGGATGCGCTTTCAGACATTTTCAGATCTTCTAAGTTCAGACTTCCAGAAACGTCGAGCCTGTGTATAGCCAAGAATATTGGCCATAGATAACTCGCAACCAGTCTCCGTGCACTTCAGTACAGCGAAACAAGCGACGTGCTGTCTTTCTTATCCGACTCAATGCGCTCTACCCCTTAGCCGCCAGCACGGACGCTTTCGCCCATGTGCAGGCGACAGGTGGGTCGGCACTACTTGGCGCCGCGGAGGCCGCCGCTCTTACGGGCGTCGTCATACGACGTACCTTCTTAGCTAGGCCGCATCACCTTCCTGTCAAACGCCGTGCGCTGTAAACAAGCGCCGCTAGCGTCTTTTCCGTGTCATTCGTCAGGAATTGAAGCCACCTAGCGGTCGATCGGGGCAGAATTATGCGCCGTCTGGCGTCGAACCGACAGCGGTATACTTGCGCGCATGCGAAATAGTTCTTACGGCGACGACGATGCGAACAGCCTATGTTCAATGCGCGCCAACTTAAGCAGACGACGCAGACGAACGATCATTGGAGGGTGGTATCCGCTGACGAGTTCACTGTTTCTGTGTCTACGTTGAGTGGCTACTGCCATCTACTGTGAAACTTACCTATCGTATTATCTGCCACTGTCAACACTTTGTGTCAACTGACAGAATATTTTCTGCCAATGTGTCAACAGTGTGTGTGTCGGCGTTGCAGTATAATCTGCCAATTGTCAACAGTATCTGAGTATTTTCTGCCGAATGTCAACAGTGTGTGTCGGCGTTGCAGTATAATCTGCCGATTGTCAACAGTATCTGAGTGCTGTCAGTCAAGTTTTCTGCCAATTCAGTGACAAGGCTGCCGTAGCTGCCAACATCCACCAACTCCAGATTTTGCCAGTTACCGAAATCGCACGCTAACAGAATCTGCATTGTAATCCTGGTTCTCTGTTCGGCTTCTGTGTCGCCCTGTCCAAATGTATGGCTACTCAGTCAACTCAACCTGGTTCTCTGTCTCAGTGAATCTGGTTCCCTGTCAGGCTGAGGCTGGTGACTGAACGCTTCTGCAGTCCCACACACACGTCGCCCAACTTCCGGGATTACTGCGCATGCTCGTGAACTCTGACCGTCGTTCGGAATGGATGTCCTGGCGATGATACGTCACACGCTGGTTCCCGACGGAACCAATCCCATAACGCAACACTTCCGGTTGTCGAGACACGTGGCCAGCGCCGGACCGGAAATGGTTTGGAAGATCTACGACGCCGTGCGCATAAAAGACGGCAAGGTGAGTCATCGAGGGCAAAGGTCAGAGGCGTTTACAGAGGAGCGCCATCTATCATCTCTGCCTGTCTGTTTATATAGGTATCATCATCAGGCGCCGTTAATAGGTTCTTTGAGGGCGCCATATAAATGCTTAGATGAATATTACTATAATGCATGGATACACACATACATGCTGACGTACTTATACACACACATACATACATACATGCATGCGTATATACACACGATACATACATGCACACATACATGCATACATATTTCATACATACATGCATACATACATGCATACGATACATACATGCACACATACATACATGCATACATATTTCATACATACATGCATACATACATGCATACGATACATACATGCACAAATACATGCAAACATGCATATATACATGCAAACATGCAGGCATACATACATGCATACATACACACATGCATACATGCATACATACATACATGCATACATGCATGCATACATATAAGGATACGTGCATACATACATGCATATATAATACATACGTGATGTGCATTGTCCAATTTGTATAGCGTCTCCCTCAGAAGAAATACAGGTATACGCTGAGTTTGTCGATTCGCTTGTTAATCACGGTTACTGCGACAGGTAAAAAGATAAAGGTGTGCCGTAGGCTACATCAAGTAATTGTAGCACACTCGAAAACCTCCAATTTTGTCTGTGAGCGTTTAGCGCCAGCATACTGAATTGCTGCCGAAGTGCGTTACTGTGCCCCCCCCACAAAGTGGTGATGACCAATCCCCTCATCCTGTGCAAACTACAACATGACGGGTGGCGTCACCAACTATATGCAACAGGAAGCAATAAGTAAGTAAGCTAGCGTGAAGCCATCTATCAGAATTGCGATGGTTAAGTATGCAAGAATACACCGCCGTTTATCGTCGTTTCTTGAACTTGCTTCAAACCAAAATAACGCTGTCATATTATCGCAAACTATATTTCAGCACAGGGCCAGAAAGTGGTGGTGATTGTCACGACCAGTCGATCACGTTTAAAAGTGGTGGTGGCCCGACATCACCGTCACACAGTACAATGTTACACCTGTGCTGTTACAAGTCTTTACTTAAAGGACTTTGAAAGACGATCTTAAGAGTTAGGATTGCTACAACAGATTTTGTACGCATAGTCAGACTCCATGCAGCTTTTGCATGCTATGATTACGTCACTTCCGATTCATTGGGGATGCACTCTATAAATAGCGTACCTGTTAATTTAACAGATAATTACGTGTGTAGCGAGTGTTAGTAATTGTTAAAATACCCCAATAGCAGGCAATGTTTCTGCTAATTAACGTAACGAAAACTTTTTATGACTTGCAGTTACTTATTGTCAAAGACATAACTGTAGCTTACATGTAAATTAAAAATAGCATGCGTATTACTGTTCGTTTACTTGGCAGTAATTTACTCTGTCCTACATAATTATACTTTCAAATTAAAAGTGGCAGGCTTATTTAAATATATTTAACAGCAACTTATTGCGAGAAAAGGTAGGTTATTGTTAAATTTACAGATACATGCTTATACTACTGCTAAGTAAATCGCAGTAGCATTATTCTGAAACACACAAGGAAAGTAAGTTTTTTAAGCACTTGGAGTCCGTTGGGTCTGGTTCATCCTTGTCTTGCTGTTCTGTTTCCATGACCCCGCAGACTCTTCTGCCTTGACTGTGCCCACGTGCGACCATCTCAAAGAGCGGCCACCTTCTTCTTCCGGTTCTCTGCCTGAGGCAGGTTCGAACGTCCGACGTCGCCACTCCTTCCAATTCAGGGCCTCTTCCTTGATTGTGTATCCATCCTCCACAACCAGTCCAACATCATCTGTCTTGGTCTTCCTCTTGTCCTCTTCCCCTCCATTCTTCCCTGTATGACAGTTCTTAGGAGGGATTCCTCTCAGCGTATGTCCTATCTACTTCCTTTGTCTATCTTCTATTGTTTGTATGATGGATCTATCTTCTCCGATTTTCTCATCACTTCTTCATTTGTTATGCGTTCTCTCCAGCTCATTTTCTCCATTCTTATCCAAATCCACATTTCAAAGCCTCGGTTCTACTGAGACTGAAACTGAGTGAACGCCGTTTTTCCACTGTTTTCAAACACTGCAAAAACGCTAACGTGAGTTATAGGCCTACCTGTTAGACAGCGACTTTAACAGCTTAACTCAACTCAGAGCGACGCGACTGCGCTTTGCCTTTTGCAGAGGCGCTGAATGGAGTCGTATTACATTAAGTCCGGATACATAATTGCAAACATAAATCCTATCTCATCTCATCTCATCCGATCCTTTTCTGTCTTTACGACTATTATCTTAGCTGCACTTTTCCGCGTCCAAGTGATTAATTGAATCATTGTCGGCTTCTCGGAAGCCGTGCGAGTTTCCCTTTCGGCTGACAGATCCATTTTCAAAGTTGATTACAAGAAAAACGAGCCCGACTTTTTCAATCAACCGTTAGACATTTCCGTCAGTTGCTGTTCGACGCTTGCGCGCGCTTTGAGCACGTCATTCTGACGTCAGCATCTGCGTCATCATCATTCATTCATTAAAAAAATGTAATATACCGCCCCCTCAAGTTACGTACTCAGAAGCGCTCCCAGCCCAACCACGGCAATATAAACTGGACTTAAGTAACTTATAAAAAAAACAAGCGAACTATTCTTAGGCAACAGGCGTATCTGCAATGGGAGTTGATTCCAGATGGAGGGGCCGACCACAGAGAAAGCACGACGCTGCCTAGTTGCGGTGGTAGAACGAGGAACCAAGAGTTCACTCGAAGAAGAAGAGCGAAGGGCTCAGGTGCTAATCTACCGAATGTGGAAGAGTGACTGAACTAACAGGCGAGAGTATACAGTTCGAAACCTGGAGTTTGTTTGAAATTGATCGCTCGTAATGTCATCCGCAAGATGGCTCAGTTGTTGTATTTGTGCCTCAGTTTAAAAATCTTGGACCACAAGAATACGCCTCTGGGACACAATATAGGACCGTCCAATAAACAAGCTACGCTCTGGCATCATTAATGGTCACAGAGGTAGGCTGGAGCTAAGCCCTGTTGCGCCCTAGAGTCTAATGTTATGATCTTGAAGTGGATACGAGCGGAGACAGGAAGCCAATGCAATAGTGTACTGAATCGGGCTTCATCTCAAAACTGAGCTGAGGGATCATTTCTACCTCGATTGAAATAAAAAAAAACACGCATGATTAGGAAATAAATAAAAATAGAAACTAAATAGTAAATGACTAATGAATAAGTCCCTCAAGTTTCATTTCTTCAGCTGTGGCTGAGCTGGGAGCGCCTCTGAGCAGGTATCAGGTATCTTGAAGAGGCGCTATATCAAATCCTTAGAATGAATGAATGAATGAATGAATGAATGAATGAATGAATGAATAGTGAATTAATGAATACATAATGAATAATGAATTAGTCAATACGTAATGAATAATGAATTAATGAATCAATAGATTACTGGGTCTACACAACGACGTACACGCACGCACACAGCCACTCTTAAGCACAAATACGCAGGACGTCGCGAACAAAACACTCGGAGTGCTCGGAGCGCCGGTTGCCGTCAGCGAACGTGACATCGTCAACGGCGTAGTAGGGCTCAGGGCCACTGAGCGTCGGTCGCTCGACGCTCCATCTCAGTACCTGGCCTGTCGAAGACAGGGAAAGCAATCATTAAGAAAGACGATGTTCTTTTCAGTGGCGGCCACCCCTCCTCAGCTCACCGTCCCCCTTCTTATCGTTCCCTCCCGCCTCCTTCCCCCACTCCGTCCCTCCGCCTCGGGGCAACGTCGGCGTCTAATAAAGCACCAGATCGATTGGCAGACTGGCAAGCCTATGTAAAATAAGGCGAGGACACATTTAGCACACGTGACGATAAATAGTCGGCCCAATAATAACAGATGCAGTAGCAGTTTTGGAAGCATGGCAGTGCTAGTAGTCGTCGGACTGTACGAGTGGCGGTGGAAACAGTAATAGCAGCAGCATTAGTAGTAGTAGTGGTAGTGGAATTAGTAGTAATGGTAGTAGTAGCAACAGCAACAACGACAACAGTAGTAGTAGTAGTAGTAGAAGTAGCAGTAGTAGTAGTAGTAGTAGTAGTAGTAGTAGTAGTAGTAGTAGTAGTAGTAGTAGTAGTAGTAGTAGTAGTAGTAGTAGTAGTAGTAGTAGTAGTAGTAGTAGTAGTAGTAGTAGTAGTAGCAGCAGCATCAGTAGCAGTAGTAGTTGGAGAGTA
>OY744603.1:86215428-86247928 GCA_963556255.1 Allolobophora icterica | reverse complement strand
CGTTCCTCTGCTCGGTCACTTATGTCATTTCGTTCTTAACTTAAGACATACCTTTTCCAAATTGCTTATCCATCATAGTCTGTCTTACGAACTGATCTTCTGGATTTTGACCCGATCGTGGCTGGGTGTTGGTGCTCCATCGGCTGATGTCTTGCGCCTTAGACACAGGGGCGATAGAAGTTTCTGATGACGCAGAGGCAGCCATATGTTCTAGGTGTCAGCAACTTCACTTTCTTAGCCTCGGCATATGTGCGTGGCTGGCCAATCCTCTCCCTCACTTTCTGACCCTTCCGCTTACAGTGTACATCTACTGTACTCATTGAAAGTCGAGTTCGCTAGTGAAGAGGCAATTGGAGTAGACAAATCGAAACTCCTTCCTACAAGGGTGAGGATTTGAATATAGATCTTTTGATAATACGGCACGCTTACCGCACATCCCAAAAAGCACGTAATCAACGAGAAATTACCTTGTCTTACTTCCTGCAAGATTTCGTGAATACGCTCAGCGCTCGCGAAAAAGCTAAGCGCTCGTGAATAAACTCAGCGCTCGTGAATAAACTCAGCGCTCGTGAATAAACTCAGCGCTCGCGAATAAACTCAGCGCTCGTGAATAAACTCAGCGCTCGTGAATAAACTCAGCGCTCGTGAATAAACTCGGCGCTCGTGAGCAAGCTTGTGTGACCTGCACTTAGCTTTCGAGTAGGGCTTACGAAATTTTAAGTTTACGTTTACGATTACGAGTGTAAGTCGGTAACACATTGCGTACCGTATCGATTGCTGGTTGAGAACATGAAACGGGTTTATGTGACATGAGTTAATTATGAAAAATGTTCATGGTCCGCGACGAATTACGGTGCGATTAGGACGACGTCGGCGCTGGTCTCCCGTCCAGTTTCATGAATTTACAACATCCCAGGGGATTACTGGACACCGGACCGCGTCTTCTGCCGTAAACGACTTCAATTTCGGACGGATTCCAGTGTCGAGAGTGACCGTTCTGCGTCCCAAAGGTTGGCAGGGTGTGGAAAATTAGCCGCAGCACTTGGGTCTCAGGTTGCGATTTGCTAGTGGTTAATGCCACCGTCTAAGCTTGGAACGCCGGCCCAACCAACGTCAGACTCGTCGACTTTCCGATTAGTGTTAGCAAAGATTTGTTTAGATCTTTAGAAAATTGCACGTTTCGCTGCGATGCCCGGTTTCTAAAGACATCCAGACATAGCTGAAGGTTTCTAGACGCTTGTCTGCCTTCATTGGTCCCGTAACTAGTGTATAATTGTTGGGCACCACAGCCGAGTGGTTAGATGGCTTGCAATGCGGAGGGCACGGGTTAATGTCTCCGCCCCTGAGACTGTTACTATGTACACACGTTGAGCAAATCCTTCACTCCCAATTGCTCAGCGCCATCGATTGATGCTTCGTCATTAGATGGTGGCGCCTAATAAATGCACAACAATAATGGAATTAATGTAGGCCTAGTAGTAGTAGTAGTTGTCGTTGTGGTGGCAGTAGTAGTAGTAGTAGTGGTAGTAGTAGTAGTAGTAGCAGTAGTAGTAGTAGCAGTAGTAGTAGCAGTAGTAGTAGTAGTAGCAGTGGTAGTAGTAGTAGCAGCAGTAGTAGTAGTAGCAGTAGCAGTAGTAGTAGTAGAATTAGTAGTATAGTAGCAGTAGCAGTAGCAGTAGCAGTAGTAGTAGTAGTAGTAGTAGTAGCAGCAATAGTAGTAGTAGTAGTAATGACAGCAACAACAGTCATAGTAATAATGATAATAATGACGTGCTCGGTTGCAAGTTTAGGCGACTGTGCGCAGGAAGGACACTTAGCTGCAGTGGGCATTTAGATATGATTCCTTAGTTTAGTTTTTTATGCTTTGAAGCTTGTTAGTTTTGTTAATTTAACCGATCATAAAATTACCTGAGAAAAGTTTTACCAATGACTGGGTAAACGGATGTGTGTAGTGTTTTAGTTTTCTGAGGTTGGGTTTCAACCCCTAGCTCTTCTTCTAACCCTATAGGGATGTTGGGAGTTGGTGAAACTAAAAGTTTTCATGATTTCTTTATTTCGTGTACAGTATATTGACAGCATTAGATTTTTAGTTTTTTACCTGCGTTCAATTAGTTTGGTCATCTGTATGATCTGTAAATGTTCGATCTCCATCTCTTTTTTGACGAATAAAACACTGGCCAAGTGGTTGGGTAAGACTGCCTATATAGCTCAGCGCATGTACGATAGGATTGGCTATTGAATATACCTGATAATTTCGAGTGGTTCAAACACAAATGAACTGTACTACGAACCAATTTAAAACTATGTTGTTTTATGTGATGTTATGTCATGTGATCCTGTGTTATGTGATGTGCTATATGTATACTCAAGTACCCCCAAAAGAAAGGTGCTAATGGTTAGCTGTTTATCGACGCTGTGTCATAACAGACATGATTAGCGCTCCCTCCTCTTTTATCCAGTCTCGTGACTGGCACTACCAGTAGCAGAGTTTTGGTTAGGTTCTGTCGACTGTCCTGTATAAAATGCGGTCACGTCCTCATGAATATTCAAGTCTGCTGGTCGATTGTTTGGAAGACGGAATCTCGCATTTGCATACGGAGTTCCCAATCAAATGTAACGCAGGAGATCCCCGTTAAGCCATTGAATGCCATGCAGAGTCTGGAAAGGTTTGTTGTCGGTGGATGTATGTTGTGGTTATTGACGTGTACGTGTGCATGTGTGTATGTATGTATGTATGTGGTGTGTATGTGTGTATGCATGTGCGTATGTGTGATTGTGTGTGTATATTTGTGTGTGTATGTATGCATGTACGTATGTATGTATGTATGTATGTATGTATTTATGATGTATGCTTGTATGTATGTATGTATGCAGGGGCGTCTATCCCCCTAAGTCATTGGAGCAACGTCCATTTTCCCCCTCTTCTTCCCCGCTCCGGTTCCTTCCCCCCTAAAATGGTGGCACACACACTGACAAATCTTCCCCCCCTATTTCTTGGATGGAGCATTTGCTCCAAGTTTTCTATGGTGTAGACGCCCCTGTATGTATGTATGTATGTATGTATGTATGTATGTATGTATGTATGTATGTATGTATGTATGTATGTATGTATGTATGTATGTATGTATGTATGTATGTATGTATGTATGTATGTATGTATGTATGTATGTATGTATGTATGTATGTATGTATTTATGTATGTATGTATGTATGTATGTATGTATGTATGTATGTATGTATGTATGTATGTATGTATGTATGTATGTATGTATGTATGTATGTATGTATGTATGTATGTATGTATGTATGTATGTATGTATGTATGTATGTATGTATGTATGTATGTATGTATGTATGTATCAGAGCATTTGTATAACGCCATTTAGGTAACTCACAAGGGCTCTCTGGTGTAGGAGGCAGGGTGGACTCGAGGCACATTTTGTAGTCTAGAGTTCGTGATACCTGTAGATACTGTGGACTCTAGATAGTCTAAAGTACAGCATTCCGAAACATGAGAGTAGGAGGCAGGATGGACTCTAGCAGAATTTCATACTCTAGAGTCCGAGATACCTGTAGGCACTTTGGACTCTAGAGTGCATGCTACCGCCAATTAGCACGTACTTTAGAGTACATTGTGCCTAGGTGTGATGTAAGCTTACTCTACAGTGCGTTGTGCTTGGAGAACACCTTATCTGCCACACCAGGAATAACCGGATTAGTGTGTCTTAAGACGAGCAGAAAACATTTCCTGAACTGTTGAAGATGCTAGTAATCGTATGTCCGGTGGCAGATTGATCCGTCATGTTGAATATCCTAAGAACAGAAATGTCACGTTGGGGGGGGGGGTGGGAAGGGGGTAGATGAATGGTAACACTCATGGCCAGGAGAGCATTAGATCGCGGTTCGATACCCGTATCCCCCCTCTAGGGCTGCGCCTTGCACGGCTGCCAAAACGTGTGTTTAATTAAGATCTTGATTATACTGTCATGTTTCGATGTAATCTTACTGCGTTCTTGTCAGGTTGAATTAATAAAGAAGATTATTATTTATTATTATTATACATGCAAGCAGACAATGCGCGGAAAACACGAAGAATCATACGTGAAGTCCAACCAACAGATTAAACGCTGTATTGGGTGTTATCGTTGTATCAATTTTATTGTTGTGCTGATGTTGTCGTTGTATCGACGTTGTCGTTGTAATGATGTCTTTGTATCGATGTTGTCGTTGTATCGATGTTGTTGTTGTTGTTTCGATGTTGTCGTTGCATCGATTCTGTCGTTGTAGTGTTGTCGTTGTATCGATGTTGTCGTTGTTTCGAGTTGTCGTTGTACTGAAGTTGTCGCTTTTGTGCTTCAGTTTGAAGTTCCTTTAAACCTCAAAACCATCGTCTGTGACTCCTCCTCCTCATAGAGGAGCTACATCATAAACGAACGATTTCCTCACACACATCATACAAGGTCACTGGAACCCTACAGTACACAAAGGCAGCGCCATCTTCGCCAACAGTACAATGATTCGTCTTAATTGCCATTCGTAATTCCTCAGGCACCTGACGTGCAGCTCCTCTTTCATCAATCCATGTATCGATGTTTTCGTGGACATAACTCACACATCAACGCTCTGCGTGCTAGTCTTGTTATAATCTCACCAGGGGCGGCGATTCCTGGGGGACGAGTGGGAAAGTCCCCTCCACCTTTAAAAGTGAGGGGGACACAGTTGTCCCCCTCCCGATTTTTAAAGAAACTTTTTGATTGCTATTTTTTTTGAATAATTGCCAAGTGGAAAGTTGACCACTGAGACCAAGCAGCTGACACGTCAACATGTTGCCACCAACAACTAACAAAAATTAACGAGTGTTTTTATTATTCTGTTTATATTGTTTCGCACTAGTTTACTAACAAATAAAATCAATTAAGTTTACATTGGAATTAGTTTAAATGTTATTATACAATTTGATGAAAATATATATCTGCATGCCGTTACAAAGCGCCTGCTCCTTGTTTTTAAGGCTTTTTCGTGCACAAAAAAGAGGTAAAAATGTTAACCCGGTTCAAAGTGTCCCCCCAACCTGTCAAACAAGGTCGCCGCCTCTGAATCTGACGGTAATGTTTGCGTTGCTGCTGCTGATAATGTATTTTAATCTTGGTTGATGCTCGTTCTGCCTGACTGATCTTTCGTAAGTGCTCCATCCAGTTTTTTTGCAATTGGCTCTATTAGCTGAGTGCTGTTAGCGTAGACAACAACCTGTGGACCCTGTCGATTACCTGTGACAGTAGCTGTAGAGTATAACGGTGACCGAGCTGTAGAGATAAATTTAACTGCGTTCTCTGTGTATACATGTATATACATACATTACATATATATACAATATACCGACATATACAATTATGAACACTTTTTATTACGCCAAAGAGGCAGAAGTTACAACCAAACCCCAAAAAAACAAAACACACATATGTACATGTATGTCGGTATGTGTGTGTGTGTGTGTGTGTGTGTGTGTGTGTGTGTTGTGTGTACGTGTTTGTAGGTGTGTGTATAGGTATGTATGTGTGTGTGTGTGTGTAGGTGTGTGTGTAGGTGTGTGTGTGTGTGTGTGTGTGTGTGTGTGTGTGTGTGTGTGTGTGTGTGTGTGTGTGTGTGTGTGTGTGTGTGTGTGTAGGTATGTCTGTGTGTGTGGGTGTGTGTATGTGATTTATCTAAACTACTTCTTACTGCAACATTTTTGCATGAAATCTTAACCGTTAACGGATCACCGTCTTTGCAAAAACTGAAAATCTACATAACGGCGCATATATGCAAAAACGCCCCCACGCTCACGCATCCATTGCAGTTCCACTTGCTGCCTTGTGCTGACTAAGAGCAATGTTGTGCCAATCCCATACAACCATAGGCTGCCCATCGTCGATCGTGTTCATAATAGGCATATTATATTTTGGAGCGAAAGAAATCATTAAGTTACACTTGTAGCGTTACCGCGTCGCTACCGTAAAAACACATGCACATCGATCTTGTTGTACTTGCCAACAACCTTATCCGATTGACCTTCACATCTCATGACCTTCTGTTTCTCGGTCTCTTCACTCCCTGGTCGTTCAACTCTCCACTCGGCCGCCAGATGCCTTCTGGTTGTTTCACGCATGCGCGGGGCTACTGCTCAATCTAGAAGTTTTACCTATGCTGGTCCCTCTAGTTGAAACCGTCTTCCGCAGGAATTGCGGTTTGAGCTCCTCAGCATTCCCCTGTTCAAGAAACACATGAAGTCCATTTTATTTGTCAGCGATTGCAGTGGCTTTGGTCAGGAGCGCCTCTGAATCGTATAGTGGCGCTTCTATAAATGCTCGATTACAATTACAATTACAATTCAGTTGGTCCACATAGAGGCCTAAAGCTAGGCTTACAGTGTTGCCAGCGGCTTCTGGTAGTCAACTATACTCGGTCTAATGTAGGCACAACATATGCATGTATGTATCTGGTTATTTGTAAGGCACCTCTTAATTAAGAACCTCGGCAGGGCGCTTAACACAGCAATCTAACAGATATAAAGAGGTGTTTCTTAGGATGGATTACAAATGTTTCTTGAAATGTACCCTGTTTGGTGTTTTACACCAAGAGCGTCACACCGGAAGTCTGACTATTGAGGTGTAGCATTCGTGTTAGTAATAACTGATTGACGATTGTTGTTACTCCAGCCACAGTAGTGTGTGAGTGTGTGTGTGCTTCGGTCAGACATCATTCCCTTCGTTATTAAATAGACCGTTTCAGCTTCGGGTGAATTATAGAACGCGGTTGATGGCTTTGTCTGGGCTGAAGGCAAGAGCGCCACCTCTTGTGCAGGAGGGTGTTTTGTCGATGCCCCAAGAAGACGCTCACACTAATGTCACAATAGATTATACTTATGTTGACCGTTTCCCAGAAACGCTTGATAAGCTGGCCGCCTGGCTGGCTTGTGGACAAACTGGCTGACTGGCTGATAAATTGATTTCTATTAGTCAGTTTATTTATTTGTTTCTCCGACTGCCTGGCAGACTGGCTGGCTGGCTGACTGGCTAATTCACTGACTGGCTAACTGACTGACTGACTGGATAACTGGTTGACTGATTAACTGACTGGCTAGATGGCTGACTGAATGACTGAATGACTTTCTGACTGGCTGACTGACTTACTGACTGACTCTCTGACTGACTGACTGACTGACTGACTGAATGACTGAATGACTGACTGACTGACTGACTGACTGACTGACTGACTGACTGACTGACTGACTGACTGACTGACTGACTGACTGACTGACTGACTGACTGAATGACTGGCTGACTGGCTGACTGACTTACTGAGTGACTCTCTGACTGACTGACTGACTGACTGACTGACTGACTGACTGACTGACTGACTGACTGACTGACTGACTGAATGACTGACTGACTGGCTGACTGACTTACTGAATGACTCTCTGACTGACTGACTGACTGACTGACTGAATGACTGTCTGACTGTCTGACTGACTTACTGACTGACTCTCTGACTGACTGAATGACTGACTGAATGACTGAATGACTGACTGAATGACTGACTGACTGACTGATTGACTGACTGACTGACTGACTGACTGACTGACTGACTGACTGACTGACTGAATGACTGACTGACTGACTGACTGACTGACTGAATGACTGGCTGACTGGCTGACTGACTTACTGAGTGACTCTCTGACTGACTGACTGACTGACTGACTGACTGACTGACTGACTGACTGACTGACTGACTGAATGACTGAATGACTGACTGACTGGCTGACTGACTTACTGAATGACTCTCTGACTGACTGACTGACTGACTGACTGACTGAATGACTGAATGACTGACTGACTGACTGACTGACTGACTGTCTGACTGTCTGACTGACTTACTGACTGACTCTCTGACTGACTGAATGACTGACTGAATGACTGAATGACTGACTGAATGACTGACTGACTGACTGACTGACTGACTGATTGACTGACTGACTGACTGGCTGACTGACTCTTTGACTGACTGACTGGCTGACTGACTGCCTGCCTGACCTACTGACTAATGAGTTGATTGAATGATTGACTGCTTGATTGACTACAAATCGCTTGACAGTCTAATCGATTGATTGATGAGGCGTCTGGTTGGTTGGTTGGCTGATTGACTGCTTGATTTCGTTTGCAGGACGCCTCTGTTTTCTTCTTCGAGAAGAAGATCGCTGATAAGCTTCACAAACCGAAGAGACGGGAAATTGTGACGGAGATCCTTCGCCGCGAGGTGTCGCACCTGACGCGAATAAAACATCACAAGATGCTTCGGGTGCTGCACAGCTTAGAGGAATGTAAGTAAGTAAGAACATTTTCTCCGTCTACACAATCACCGCGTATACCCAATCAATCGTCATTTCAATCATCTCTTCATTCATCCCAGAAAATCTAACATTTCGAATTTTACATGCAGGTCTACACACAGGCTCTTTACATGCGAACTTTACAGGTTGTGTACGACTAACTGGGAGTCAACAGACAGACCCAGATAAGACCAGCGTTCTGCTTAAATATGGTCGCTTATTAACACAGGTTGCAGCCAACAAGGCGAAGTAAGAACCCGTTCCAGACACCCTATCCTTCCCACCGGGAGAACTATACCACGAAAGCAACGGAATACATCTAAATCCGATCGTAATAAAAAACATCTGTAGACGCCGATTGCGTAAATTATTCTAAAAATAGCGCGTCCCCTCCCCTCCCCTCCCCGCCCATTAACCCCTCCCTCTGTTTTCGGAGGCAACGGGCTGCACCCTGTCTTCTCCCTATTAACATTTCTCTTCGGTTTCCTCGTGTCGCCACCAGAGAGCGCGTATCTGCAATTGTCGCCCGTGATGACTTTTAATGACATCATTTTCGTTGCCATAGCAACACCGCATCCTTACGATGCGACTGCAGTGCGTGAGGAATTGGTGGGGAGACAGTGACGCTGGAGGCAGAGGCAACAGCATCAGCAGCAGCAGCAAGGACATCTTCCGCTGGCAGCTGCTGTGTAAGACGCATCGCCGGCAGAAGTAGCGGTGGCAGAATCAAAGGCCACGGATGCAGAGACGCTGAGATGAACATCTGAAGCAAAGGCATTAGAATACGATACGTAATTGTGATTGTAATTGTAACCGAACATTTATATAGCGCCACTCAAATCAGCGGCGCTCTCGACCCGCATCACTGCCAGCACCGGCAAAAAGAAAGGTTTTCAAGCGTCTACGGAACTGAAAAGGAATACGGTTTGGGTTTGGTGCGCTATCGGTAGATGCCTTGTGCATTAGATAGGCCTACTGGTGCGATAGAAGTTATAAGTTACACGTACAATACAATTGTGTATATATATATATATATATATAATATATATATATATATATATATATAGAGAGAGAGAGAGAGAGAGAGAGAGAGAGAGAGAGAGAGAGAGAGAGAGAGAGAGAGAGAGAGAGAGAGAGAGAGAGAGAGAGAGAGAGAGAGAGAGAGAGAGAGAGAGAGAGAGAGAGAATGCCCTTTCTTCCGAAGGTCAGAAGTTCACGCACGACCATACGACAGGTGCCTCGCAGCTTAAGCATGGGCACTAAGGAAGCACTCGAGGCAGAGACCACATAGACATAAGCAGCCCAGTAGTGAAAAATGTATGAGAATGTAATGCCAAAAGAAACAGAGGCGGTCAAATGAGCGCAATGAGTAAAGGCTGTGGAATCGTAAGCACTCCAGGCTTAAATATTAAACGAAGCACCCGATGAAGATGGCACAGAAGCCTCAGCAGAAGTGAAATTTTATTAAGAAGTAACGAATCACAAGCAGTAAAATGTACACTGGAAGCAGAGGCTGTGGAATTATAAGCAGCACAACAAGCACACGCATTACAAGCACAAGCAACGAAAGCATAGCTAGCACAACAGACACAAGCACAGGCATCAGGAGTCGTCTCGTCTTCCCACCGAAAGTGTACAGTCAGTGTACTCGTTATAGCTGAGCCGGCTAGGGGGGGGGGGAGCGCAAGTGGAGCAGAAATCTCTAAACAAATTTCTGCCCCGGCGGAGATTTGAACCTCTAGGCTGTTGGTTGACAGTCCAGCACGATAACCACTAAACTATTTTGCCTTAAGGTCTTAATCACTGGGCACGTGATCGTCCCCAGCAGAAGGAGTTTGATCGAACCTGACTTCTAAAGCGCCATTGTCACAATGCAAACGGTCATTATAGTCAATCAATCAATCAAAACGGTCAATCAATCAAGCAATCAATCAATCAATCAATCAATCAATCAATCAATCAATCAATCAATCAATCAGAGCAGTTAATCAATCAAAAGGTCAGTAAATGGCCATTTCGAGTAACATCACATTCACAAACTCGATCCGTTGAAGCATCGATGCCAATCCAATATCCGACAGGTTAGGGAATTCAGAAGAGTGGTTGCTCTGGATATTTACTTAATTCATTTATTTATTACAAAAATTTATATATCGCCACCGGTGTTTGAATCATCGGTGAGCAAGTTGAAACAGACAAACTCTAAGTTGAGACCTAAATTGACACTGTAAAAAGCTGACAGAACTTAACTTTGTGGTTAATTGCAAAGCATCGGACGAGGAAGGAGGAGAGAAATTAAAAGATGGAAGAAGTAGGGAAGGCGTGGATGAAGAAGAGGAGAAGGAAGAGAAGAGGAGAAGAAAGAGGAGAGAAAGAAGAAAGCGCATAACAGACGAGAAAGGATAATGAAAGGCAGATGAGCAAGAGAAAGGGGTTAAAGGAAAGACGACAAGAAGGACTGTCAGAGGATGTTCTTCGTCCATATGGCAGAGCAGGAGGATTCACTGGAGCGTGGAGTGAGGAGGAGTGGCCGGAACGGACAGGACGAGTGGCGGAACGCGACCTCGGTAATTGGCTTAGGATGGTCATGAACGACAGGTGAAGGCGAGAGGAAGTGGCGAAGCTAATTTCGACAATCAGCTTCAGAAGAACAGGAACTTTAAAGTAGCTGCGCAAAATGCAATTCTGCTATGAAAAGGCACGGTGTATGTGTGTGTGTGTGTGTGTGTGTGTGTGTGTGTGTGTGTGTGTGTGTGTGTGTGTGTGTGTGTGTGTGTGTGTGTGTGTGTGTGTGTGTGTGTGTGTGTGTGTGTGTGTGTGTGTGTGTGTGTGTGTGTGTGTGTGTGTGTGTGTGTGTGTGTGTGTGTGTGTGTGTGTGTGTGTGTGTGTGTACGATTGTACGTATACGTAACAATCAATCAATCAGTTTATTTTACAGGCTTAGGAGAACACGTAACAAAGTTACATCATGAGAAAAGTTGTTGCAAATAAAATTTTATTCTTATCATTCTAGAGAACACAAAAGGGGAGCAAAAAAGGGATCAGAAGCCAAAAAAGGAACTAGGTCCCGCTGGATAGGGCCGTCTAAGTACCTTAGAAATGTTATACAGACGGTATTAAGTATCGCATGGTTAAGTATATCAGTCAGTGGTGACATTCAGTAACATTAACAGAAATTAAATTGGTTTTCCTTATGCTAACAGAACAGTTAACATCAATCATGATGAAAATAGCAGATTAAGTTGTTAACAATGACCTATTATCCAATGTTTAAGCTGTTTCTTAAATAGAATGTATGTATGTAAGTGTTTGTATGTATGTTTGTTTGTAACTGTGTATCTCTGTCTGTATGTCTGTGTGTATGTAAGTATATATATATGCACGAGTATATGTAATTATGCATACATGTATTCCTTCCTTAATTCAGAGCTCTACATAGCGCTCTTGTCTAAGCCACCTACTTATAGGCTCTCCTAGCCAGCGCAGACGAAACCGTCTTTTAATTACCTCTCAAGAGCTGCATCGGGTGACGTCATCTAATCGAATGATAATTCTAAACTATTGATATACAGGAGAAATTAATTCTAAACTGGTAAGTTGGCTGAGTGATAACGAATTGATTGGTTGGTTGGTGGCTGTTTAACGAAAGCTGTGTCAGAATAAGTAATCACCGTGGCCCTCCTCCTTTATCCAGGCTTGGGTCTGGCACTAATAGGGCACGGACAATGGCGGATTGATAATGCCTTTGCATTTTACACCTGCATATGGGCTTCGAATCTCGGTGCGAAAATGAGTCTTGTACTTCAACCGAAAGACCTGCCAAGCGGAAAGGACGCCTCTGGTTGACGGAGAAGCCGTTCGAAATGTAGAAGCAAGCACAGAGCCTCTTCTGTTACGCTACGTTTACTGAGATCCAGGGCACATTACAGATTTGATGGGAGAGAATAATAGCAGGCGGCCTATCTGCTGCATGGATTTCGGTCGAGACTATTAACCTCAGTGTCTGTTGTCTTGCAGCTGAACAATAGGTGGCGCCAATGACAGGTCCTTTGTCTCCAACTGTTACTCGTCGGCATAAATTTCCCAATAGATTTCTCCTCTCCTCTCTCTGCTCTGCTCTGTTCTGTTTTGCTCTCCTCTCTTGTCTTCTTCTCTCCTCACCCTTCCTCTCCTCTCCTCTTCTTTCCTCTCCTCTCCTCTCCTCTCCATTCCACGCCTCTCCTCTCCATTCCACTCCTCTCCTTTCCTCTGCTTTCCTCTGCTTTCCTCTCCTCTCCTATCGTATCCTTTCCTCTTTGCTCTCCTCTCTTTCGCTTTCCTCTCCTGTCCTCTCATCCCCTCTTCTCACATCTACTCTTCTCTCCTCTCCTCTCCTGCCCTCTCCTCTCCTCTCTTTTCTCTTTGTCTGTGTTTGCCTATGTCCCTAACTGTCTGCCACTGTCTGTCTATTGTGTCCGGTCGGCTGACAGGCAAGCACTTGTCCGTACCTGTCCAAAATTGTCTTTCTGCAACCGTCTCCCTATGTCTCTGTTCGCCTGCGCAACCGTCCGTCCGTCTGCCTAGTTCTGCCGCCATTGGTTCGTTATCTTGAGGGCGTTATTAAGCGGAGCCTGAGTGTGAATAATGGCCGGGGTTTAACGGAACCGATTTCAACATTCAAGTCTTGTAATGGCGAGGATTTCAAGCGGCTGAACGACGCTCAGCAGCGTCCTTCAGCCGTGAGCCACAGCTGAACGGCTCCGATCCGCTCCTCACAGCTCTTCTCGACATCCGAATATATCACGTGCTTTTGTTCGGCTAGCGTATCATCAACGTCATCATCATTGTCGCCATTATCATCGTCACCGGTGTCGTTGTCGTCATTATACTAATCGTCGTCATAACATTAATCGTTATTATTATTATCATCATCAGAAGCATGAACATCAGCGAACGTCACGATATGTACTGAGTCGAAAGATCGTGGTTTCGACTCGTGAGCAGAGCTCCAATATTATTGTGGCGGTCAAGGCCACAGTGCGTAAGTGGGAAGATTTATTTTATGCGAATAGCATCGTTTTCTTTCAGTTTACATGCGAAGGGAACAGCATCGTTTCTCTTAATTTTACATGCGAAGACCCAGCATCGATCATTTAATTTTTATTTAATTTCAATAGGCGACGGTCCGGCAACGACCGTGATAGGGAAGCCCGATCGACGGTGTAAAGCCAGCGCATAGCGAGCAGACGCGTTAATTTGGGATGCATAGAGCCTGCCTCACGGTGTGCTGCTTTATACGTGAAGAGTTGGTTCGACTCTTCATACATAGCAATACTGTCAAACAGCGTTGTTGGTTAGCGATTCAGTTACCGATTCAAATATACTGCACTCAGTGTGGTAGGCGAGTGATTTTGGTTACGACAGAGTCAGAGTTCGAGTTTCCGGTTAGTACAAATATATTTACGGACGAAAGGGGCGTTCGAATAATATAACCAGGCGATCCCGAGTACAGCTAAAGAAGTTCACTGTTGGGAGACGGGTCGACAGCGCCGATCCGGCGGGTTGGATCCCTCCGTTGATCGCGAAGCGGTCTAGATCGCGATCGTGGGAAATCTACGGCTGAGTAATACTCGGGGAAGGATACCGTTGATACACAGGAAAACCAATTCAGTGTGAGATCGAAAACCAGGGTGAATTTGGCGACGGGCAGGAAAGTCCCTCTTGGGTTTTGAAGAACTCCGCGATCGGAGCTTGTCCGGTAACCCATGGGAGTAGAGGTGACCTTCTTAAGGTAGCCATTTTCTGGAATTCTGAAATCCTTGAAATCAAGGGTGAATTTGGCGTCGGGCAAGGAAATCCCTCTTGGAGTTCGAAGAACTCCAAGATCCGACAGTGTTTGGTTTTACCCACTGAGAAGAGTTTTACGCGAATTCGGCGTACTCGACACAAGGGAAGTTTTACGCGCTTTCGGCGTACTCGGCCGGGAGGATTTTACGCGACTTCGGCGTCCTCGGCTGGGAGAGTTTTACGCGACTTCGGCACTCGGTGAAGTGACCGTCGGGATACCTGAAAAACCCGATTTAGTACAAAAACGATAATAAGGGTAAATTTGGCGACAGGCAGGATCGGAGCTTGTCCGGTTACCCGTGGGAGTAAGCGTGACCCTCGTTAGGGAACCAAAATTCGGAAATTCTTGGGAACAAAATTCAGGACATTCTGGTAACCTTACGGGGTCGGCGTTACATTTGGATTGTGACACTTGGATGGCTGACACGCCGGTGGAGCGTTGGAGGGGCTCCATCGCCCGGTAACTAAAAATAGTTACTGGGAAAGACCGCTGTTACCGAAAGACCGCAGTACGGGAAAAGACCGCCCGACAACTGATTACAGTGCGGTAAGACCAGGAAAACGATAGAGTCAGGAAAATCTTGTATTCAAGCCAATCGTTATTCAGAGCAAATAACTTGGTGATCGAAACACGTAGTCCCGAGAACTGACCGAAGTGCGAAGTAGGGCCCACCTCGTGCGCCGGTCGGAACCCAGTTCTGCGTGCGGTTAGGGAGGTTTTAGACCTAGAACCTGTCCTATCAGAAGAGAGTGTCGTGAGACCAGTATACCGCGATAATATTACACGTGTATATATTATCGCAAGATGTTCGCGTGTTTGAGACGGCACGACGTGACGACTCGTCAGATGTACACCTTGTCCTCTCGGACAAGAGAACGTTCAGAGTTTTCCCCGATTGACGATAACTCGAGAGTCATGAGATGCAGAATGGTACGTGAGGGTTCGGTTAAGGCGGAGAAAAAGAGGAAGTCTTTGACTAAGAGATCTCACAGGAAGCTGAGGACTCCTGCCGGCAAGAGAGCGAACCCTGTTCTAAAGGACGGCCATCCTGAGGACGAGGACGTTGCCCACCCGGCGACCGCGGCAGTGGCAGAGTCCGAAAGTGAGATGGAGCTTGACAGCGACACTGTTCGCAAACAAGCGATACCCTCGGGACCTCCTCTTGGAGAAATGGGCACTGAGAGCGGAGACAGGGAACCGCTCGTCTACAGCAGAAGTAGACAGGATAGTGACCCGGGCGACTCCAGAAGGTCAGTTGGCTGGAGCCGAACCCAGCCCGACGACGAAGCAGCGTCTCGGGTAAGACCGACACAAATTGGTACCACGTCTGATGAAGGGTTAGTTGATCTCGAGCGACGAACGTCACAAACTGGTACCAGAAGTGGGGTTCTAGCGTTTTCTTGTCACAGAACCAGGCAAGGTCAGGAAGATACCGAGGACGAGTCGGATGAAGTGCCCCATAATGAGCACGGAGGCGCGCGTCCAAAGTTACGTAAACGGAAAAGCAAACGAAGGTTGCTTGATGAAACGGGTGCACCTGACGAAACCAGTGCATTTGAAACGGAAGCTGGAACCCGCAGTGGGCGTGAAAGAGGTTTCCATGAGGATAACGGATGGTTGATAACCGTTCCAAAGACTACTGAGGTAGTACAGAACGATGTGAATAACGAGACATTCACACACTGGCGAGAGACCGTTGGTGAGAGTAGGTTTGACAGGTCCAAACCACTCGTCGACAATAGATCGGGGAACCTTGTGCAGGTTCAAGTACCTAGTATTGTACGGGGCAGGCAACCTGTACAGTTGAGACAGGCTTGTGATAGGCCAAGAGACATTGAGACAGGCCTGAAACCGCGGGGTGACGCGGTAGTGCAGAAAACGAGTGGTGACATCGTGGCGCATCAGCGAAACGAAGGTAATCGAGTACCGTTTACCAACATGGAAGAAGGTCGCCCAAGACCTGTGACCGATGAGGTAGATTGGCAAGCGGAGATGTCTTACCTGCGACAGAGTGTGGCAATGATGAGTTCGAAACTTGAAGAACTGTCTGTTCCTGCTGCTCAGCATGCGAAGTCTTACCGACGCGAGACATCGGGGAAACCTACGGGCCCAGGTTACCAGATGGATCGCCGAGGGAAGCTGCAGATCGAAGAGCCAGCACGGAGCCGAGGTAACACAGAGACACGCGAGGAAGTTTCGCTTTCGGAAACTTCGGAAAAGTTACGTAGCCGCTATCTTCCCGAGGACAGCGGGAGAGAGTCACACGGAAAAACGGCAAGGCAATCGAGTCGACAACGTCTGTTGACAAGAGGAAGAGTTGAGGCGAAATTACGTTCGTCAGTGAGTTCTTCGGATTCAGACACCGATAGTGTTGGTCCAGAAGAGGCCATGAGAACCGGAGTTTTTGACAGGAAAAACCTCCGCCAACGAGGAAGACATGAGAGTTATGAGAAAACTGAAAGGGAGACGTATGGTAAGGAACGTCTACCAGAGTACGAGAGACGCGGTTTAAAACAGGCACTTGATAGAGAAACCGAGAGAGAATCGAACATGGGAAGAGACAGAGATCATTTGGCCTGGGATGAGACCCACGAGCGGTACTCTAAAGGGCACAAACCAGATTCGAGAAGTCGTAATTGTCTTAGGTACGACGAATCTGACAGACCGCCAGAGTCAGGAAAAAGAGATATTCGCGAAGAAGACAGAAGAGTTACGTTCGTCAACGGAAACTCTCAGAGTTCTCGCAATAAATATAAACGATCGGAGTCCAAAGACTACGAAGGTGGTGAGCCTCGTAGAAAAGGTCAGAGACAGGCTGAGTACATCTCTGATGAAGACAGTGCAACGTCAGGCGACCGAGAGATGACTACGATGTCTTCTAAGTGGCGTACAGGGAAGACGTTGGGTACTCTGAGGGGACAGAGTCGGCACCGGTCAGTGGTGAGGACAGACGAGGAAAACGGTTCCAGGAGTAACGATGAGGACAACCGGAGAGGAAATCCCAAGAAGAGTGTCGGAAGATCACTTGTTACGCAGACAAGAGGCGGAGACCGATCGGATCGCGGTATACGAATCAAGCTAGAGAAGTACGAGGCAAGTCAGCGAACGCAGCCTTTCTAGCAAAGTTCGAAGTTTGTGCACGGTGCAACCGGTGGAGTGATCAGGAAAAAAGCAGACCAGTTAATGTGTGCCCTTTCGGATCGAAAGCATCATTAAAAAGGCTGTCGCTATCACGGTTCTCATCGTTTTGGCGTACGTGCAGGGTGCCGAGATTGTAACGGGTCCCGCTTCGCAGCTGTTGTGGGACATGGGTGCACAGAGGGACGTGTCTTGGCGAGAACTTGTTGAGCGGCTTAAGGCCCGGTACGGGTCTGATGACCAAACTAGCCTATATCGGATGAAACTTCGCACTTACCGGCAGGCTCACGGAGAAACGCTGAGTAGTGTAGTGCAGGAAGTACGAAGGCTAATGGCTTTGGCATACCCAGGACCAACAAGTGATATCGTCGAGACGGTCGCTTGTGACGCTTTCATTGATGCACTGGCAAACCAAGATTTGGGGCAGAAGGTGCGCGAGCGAGAACCAGTTAACCTCGAAGCGGCGTATAAACATGCGGTGAGGTTGGATGCCTATGGTCGATCTTCGACACAAGGTGGTGATTTAGACCGGAGACACGCGAGAGTTAAAGTTACCATGGAAGACCGAAAAGACTCGAGCACTGAGGGGCAACAGTCTCGTCGTCTAGAAGATCTCGAGCGAAAGATTAAAAATCTTTCAAGAGAACTTGATCGAGTGACAATAAATCAGAATTTGGGCATCGTTCCGAGAAAACCTTATGAAAGGGAGAACAGTTCTGATCTAGCTGTGGGAGATCAGAGGACAACCGAACAGAATGTGGGATGGCGACGGATTTATCCGCCCACACGGTTGCGTAACCCGGATATCGAATGCTACTTGTGCAAACGAAAAGGACACATAAAGCGATTTTGTCCTCAGAGAAACGCTGAGACGAATGGTGCAACCGGCACCAGTGAACCTACAAAGGCTGAACCGATACAAGAGGAAACCCAAAACCGACTGGTCAAAGGCAGTAGGGTGGCCTACGTGGTTGCGAGACTGACAGGAAAACGTATACACTGTCTACTTGATTCTGGAAGTGAAATGTCACTTGTGCCACGACGTTTCGTGCTAGACGCTGTGCTAGTACCGTCAGAACAGCGACTCCTAGCCGCTAATGGAAGTCAGATTAAGGTGGATGGTGAAACTAACCTTAAGATTCGGATCGGAAAGCAGGTGTACCCTGTACCCTGTCTAGTTACAGACCAAGTGACAGAAGTGATCTTGGGGTTATCTTGGCTGGAAGCCAATCAGGCAAGATGGGACTTCGCAAGTCGATGCGTTTTCCTTGGGAGCGAGAAGATCCCCCTGAAAGAGGTCGTTACCGAGTCCATGTGCCGGAGGGTTATTGTGCAAGAGGACATAATAGTTCCTCCAAGGAGCGAAGTTGACGTTCCAGCTTGGGTAGTATACCCGCATTTCCAAAAGGATAACGAAGATTGGACGACCATTCCAATGGAATTATCAAAAGATTTGATAATCGGACGTACGTTGGTGACAGGAAGAGACACGGAAGTGTGGATCAGGATGTTGAATGTTGGAGACAGAGATTCGCTAGTCAAGAAACGGACTGAATGTCCGCTGGAGCGAGTGAACGTAGTCGATGTGACAGTTAATCGAGCCAGAACGGAATCGTATGATGAGCCTTACCGAAGCGAAAATCCGGAGAAGCCTATGGGCCCAGGTTATCCGGAGGAACGCCGAGGAAAGCAGCAAAGTACGATTGACCGGTTTGGATCGAAGATTAGTACAACGGCCAGTGTGGCGGAGCAGACGCTCAACCCACTTGCCGAACAGACCCTAAAACGACTATGGGAAGAAGTGCCAGCAGACATTTCGGAAGAAGAGCGAATCAGGTTACGAAAACTTGTGCTAACGTACAGCGCAACGTTTTCCCTTAACGAAAGTGATAACGGATTCACTTCGGTGATCCAACACGAGATCGATACGGGACAGGAGAAACCAGTTCGGCAACCTTTGAGACGTCAACCGCTTTCCATGTTACCGGAAGTTGATCGTCAGGTAGAAGACATGTTGAGACAAGGAATCATTGAACCTTCGATATCGGAATGGGCATCCAATGTCGTAATGGTTAAGAAAAAGGATGGCAGTATGCGTTTCTGTATCGATTACAGGCAACTGAACTTGAAGACACGGAAAGATGCTCATCCGTTACCCCTTATCCGCGAGAGTTTAGATACCCTGGGTGGCGCCAGATGGTACAGTACGTTCGATTTGAGAGCAGGTTATCACCAGATGGCCTTGCACCCAAGAGACAAACACAAGACCGGGTTCGTTACGAGAAGGGGCAGCTTCCAATTCAAAGTGTTACCTTTCGGATTGTGCAATAGTCCGGCCTCGTTTTGTCGACTAATGAACTTAGTCTTGACAGGGCTAAACTATGACATCTGTCTGGTTTACTTGGATGACATAATTGTGTTCTCGAGAGACGTAGAGACGCACATGCAACGTCTAGAGATGATTTTCAGGAGATTACAAGAGTATAATCTCAAGCTGAAACCATCCAAATGTTACCTGTTACAACAGAGAGTATTGTTTCTTGGTCACGTTTTGAGTGAAGAAGGGGTCGCGACGGATCCGAGCAAGATCAAGGCCGTAGAAGAATGGTCTGCTCCTCGGAACTTGAGGCAAGTCAGATCCTTCGTTGGTCTTTGCTCCTATTACCGACGTTTCATACATGATTTCGCGGTGGTAGCTCAACCACTTCATTTCCTGACCAGGAAAAATGTACCGTTCCATTGGACTGACGAATGTCAGGGAGCTTTCGAAGAACTTAAACGAAAGTTGGTTTCCGCACCTATACTTGGGTTACCGAACGACGAGGGCCAGTACATCCTAGATACGGATGCCTCGGCATACGCCATTGGAGCGGTGTTATCGCAAGTACAAGAAGGAGAAGAGACAGTGATTTGTTACGCGAGTCGGCTCTTGTCGACGGCGGAACGGAACTATAACGTTACCAGGCGAGAGTTGTTAGCTGTGGTGTATTTCTTGAAAGAGTTTCGTCAGTACTTACTGGGTAGTAAATTCCTACTCAGAACAGACCACTCCGCACTTCAGTGGTTACGCAGAACACCAGAACCGATTGGCCAACAGGCTCGTTGGTTAGAGATGATAGAGGAGTTTGACATGGAGATATGTCACAGACCGGGAGCAAAACACGGTAACGCAGACGCGATGTCTAGAGGTCCGGGTGAGGAACAACCTAAAGTGGTTACCATGAGAGTTACGAATGAAGACGTGATGTGGGCACGTCCGATCGGAGAAGTAACGCGCTCCGAGGTTACCAGTGAAGATACAGGCCAGGAAATCCGTTGGACAAAGGAGGTTCTTCGAAGAGAACAGCAGAGCGATTGCAATATTGGTACGGTCCTTGATTGGAAGGAGTCGAAGCATCATCCAACACAGGCAGAACTATCACCTGCTAACGGAGAGGTGAAAGTGTTGGTGAGCAACTGGGATCAGCTGGAAGTCCTGCAAGGAGTGTTACACAGAGGCTGGATTCAGGGTAACACAGGAAAAGCTGAGCGATCTCAGTTAGTTGTGCCCTTATCTCTACGGCAAGAGATGCTTCAGTTAACACACGCAAGCTTTGCCGGAGGACATTTCGGGATTCGGAAGAGTTTAACTCAGTTGCAACGTCGGGCGTATTGGCCGAGTTGGAAGGACGATGTTAGACGGTTCTGCCAAAGGTGCGATCGCTGTGCTCGTTATCGAAGGGAGAAACCTCCAAGACAGGGTTACATGCAGACTCCTGTGGTCGGTGAACCGGTGGAAGAGTCCGAAATCCACGCTAATGGTTGTGCACGTGGATAAATTGAAGCCGTTTTACGGTAAACCTCCGAGTACCTGGTTACCGGAGAGGGACAGAAATCTTGAGTTACCTACAGTAGACTGGCCAGTCCTGGCTCAAGATTCTAATGCAGAACATGAACCAGAGGAACCTTCAGAAAATCCAGACGAGACCGCTGATCCAGAATTGCCACCTGGACGACGGACGAGACGAAGACCTCGCTTGGATGGATGACTACGACTGTAGAAGTCCTTGTTAGTGACCTTCTGAAGCAGACGTGTATCTAGGACCAACTAGATAAACGCTTAATTGCGTTGGTTTCATTGACTATTGGAGACCCATGTTTCAGTTGCCCTTTTGATGAGAGTATTTCTTTTGAGCGGTATCTGGGAGCATACAGTACCTGTGCTACCTGCAACGCTTAATTGCGTTGGTTTGACAGATTGTCAGTGAATGACTGTTTAAGTTTCCTTTTGATGATATGTTTCGGTTAAACATTGGCTTAGTGGTTAGTACTGAAACGAGTAAAGATTCCAGTACTAGGACGCTTCATTGCGTTGGTTCTACAATATGATAACTTGTACTATTATTTTGCTTTCAAGATTTGGAAGTGGTACCGGGTGTGACTGATCGACAATGGTTACCAGATCGGGAGACAGTGGGCGACTTTTCTCTCCTTTAGTTCTCCTGGCCCTTGGGGTCCGGTAGAGCCCAGGTTCATGATAGAGGGCCTGTTAAGGTTGGCGATTTGTCAGGTACGACAGGTTGCCAGTAGGGTGGTGGTTCGGATCGAAAGCATCATTAAAAAGGCTGTCGCTATCACGGTTCTCATCGTGTTTGGCGTACGTGCAGGGTGCCGAGATCGGATCGAAAGCATCATTAAAAAGGCTGTCGCTATCACGGTTCTCATCGTTGTTTGGCGTACGTGCGGGGTGCCGAGATTGTTGATATACCGCCCTATAACCAAAGGTGCATTTGGTTCCTTGCTCTCTAAGTGGATCTGGGTTGGGGATGTTCCTGTCACGTTTGATTAAGGTCCCCGATTTTGGCAGAGATGCTCCGCATCTAAGTAAGGTGGGGAGAGTGTGGCGGTCAAGGCCACAGTGCGTAAGTGGGAAGATTTATTTTATGCGAATAGCATCGTTTTCTTTCAGTTTACATGCGAAGGGAACAGCATCGTTTCTCTTAATTTTACATGCGAAGACCCAGCATCGATCATTTAATTTTTATTTAATTTCAATAGGCGACGGTCCGGCAACGACCGTGATAGGGAAGCCCGATCGACGGTGTAAAGCCAGCGCATAGCGAGCAGACGCGTTAATTTGGGATGCATAGAGCCTGCCTCACGGTGTGCTGCTTTATACGTGAAGAGTTGGTTCGACTCTTCATACATAGCAATACTGTCAAACAGCGTTGTTGGTTAGCGATTCAGTTACCGATTCAAATATACTGCACTCAGTGTGGTAGGCGAGTGATTTTGGTTACGACAGAGTCAGAGTTCGAGTTTCCGGTTAGTACAAATATATTTACGGACGAAAGGGGCGTTCGAATAATATAACCAGGCGATCCCGAGTACAGCTAAAGAAGTTCACTGTTGGGAGACGGGTCGACAGCGCCGATCCGGCGGGTTGGATCCCTCCGTTGATCGCGAAGCGGTCTAGATCGCGATCGTGGGAAATCTACGGCTGAGTAATACTCGGGGAAGGATACCGTTGATACACAGGAAAACCAATTCAGTGTGAGATCGAAAACCAGGGTGAATTTGGCGACGGGCAGGAAAGTCCCTCTTGGGTTTTGAAGAACTCCGCGATCGGAGCTTGTCCGGTAACCCATGGGAGTAGAGGTGACCTTCTTAAGGTAGCCATTTTCTGGAATTCTGAAATCCTTGAAATCAAGGGTGAATTTGGCGTCGGGCAAGGAAATCCCTCTTGGAGTTCGAAGAACTCCAAGATCCGACAGTGTTTGGTTTTACCCACTGAGAAGAGTTTTACGCGAATTCGGCGTACTCGACACAAGGGAAGTTTTACGCGCTTTCGGCGTACTCGGCCGGGAGGATTTTACGCGACTTCGGCGTCCTCGGCTGGGAGAGTTTTACGCGACTTCGGCACTCGGTGAAGTGACCGTCGGGATACCTGAAAAACCCGATTTAGTACAAAAACGATAATAAGGGTAAATTTGGCGACAGGCAGGATCGGAGCTTGTCCGGTTACCCGTGGGAGTAAGCGTGACCCTCGTTAGGGAACCAAAATTCGGAAATTCTTGGGAACAAAATTCAGGACATTCTGGTAACCTTACGGGGTCGGCGTTACATTTGGATTGTGACACTTGGATGGCTGACACGCCGGTGGAGCGTTGGAGGGGCTCCATCGCCCGGTAACTAAAAATAGTTACTGGGAAAGACCGCTGTTACCGAAAGACCGCAGTACGGGAAAAGACCGCCCGACAACTGATTACAGTGCGGTAAGACCAGGAAAACGATAGAGTCAGGAAAATCTTGTATTCAAGCCAATCGTTATTCAGAGCAAATAACTTGGTGATCGAAACACGTAGTCCCGAGAACTGACCGAAGTGCGAAGTAGGGCCCACCTCGTGCGCCGGTCGGAACCCAGTTCTGCGTGCGGTTAGGGAGGTTTTAGACCTAGAACCTGTCCTATCAGAAGAGAGTGTCGTGAGACCAGTATACCGCGATAATATTACACGTGTATATATTATCGCAAGATGTTCGCGTGTTTGAGACGGCACGACGTGACGACTCGTCAGATGTACACCTTGTCCTCTCGGACAAGAGAACGTTCAGAGTTTTCCCCGATTGACGATAACTCGAGAGTCATGAGATGCAGAATGGTACGTGAGGGTTCGGTTAAGGCGGAGAAAAAGAGGAAGTCTTTGACTAAGAGATCTCACAGGAAGCTGAGGACTCCTGCCGGCAAGAGAGCGAACCCTGTTCTAAAGGACGGCCATCCTGAGGACGAGGACGTTGCCCACCCGGCGACCGCGGCAGTGGCAGAGTCCGAAAGTGAGATGGAGCTTGACAGCGACACTGTTCGCAAACAAGCGATACCCTCGGGACCTCCTCTTGGAGAAATGGGCACTGAGAGCGGAGACAGGGAACCGCTCGTCTACAGCAGAAGTAGACAGGATAGTGACCCGGGCGACTCCAGAAGGTCAGTTGGCTGGAGCCGAACCCAGCCCGACGACGAAGCAGCGTCTCGGGTAAGACCGACACAAATTGGTACCACGTCTGATGAAGGGTTAGTTGATCTCGAGCGACGAACGTCACATTATTGCTATGTTTATTATAAATATTCTTATTATTTATATATTTATTATCATTATATTATCAGTAGTAAATCTATCACTGTATACTGTGTAATAAATATTATATTATTATTAGTATATTTATTATTATATTGTTATTATATTTATTTTATTATTATATTATTAATAAATTTATTATTTAGTACTGGTCGTCATGTTCTTAATAAATAGCTTGAACTCTCGATCAGATCGTGGCTCGAACTCACTGGACTAGTGATCAAGATCCTGATAATGATCTGGATCTGTAGCTATGATCACAATGATCATAGTCATAGTATGGACACATGATCAAGATCATGACCATGGTCTGGACTTGTGACAATGATCATGAATATGGGTCTGGACTCGACATCGATATTATATTCTGGAGAAGCGATCATGATCATGAGCATGGTCTCGAATTGTGATCATCATGATCACGATCATGATTGTTATCATGGTCACGCAGTGAACTCGTGATCATGACGACGTTCATAGTTTAGACCGTGACCATGGTCCGAATTCATTATGCTTTCGTGATGGAGATGTTCCGCTGAAGGAATTCGGACGTTCTGGTCCTTTGTTTTTCTCTTGTAGTGACAGCCTAGCCTTTGCAACTGAGCCTGTCATAGCCAGCCTGGCCAATCTTCTCGGCAACTGTGAACGGCTCGGAGCCAACGTCCAGCAGGAGTTCAAAGTAAGCTCACCGGTTTTTGTTCCACACTGTAGGGACGTGAAATAAATTTAGAACCAAGTTGTTAGTTTCCTAAAAGTGAAACCATGGTCATTTAAAATCGGACATTTCTGATTGACTGGATGAACTGACTGACTGACTGACTGACTGACTGACTGACTGACTGACTGACTGACTGACTGACTGACTGACTGACTGACTGACTGACTGACTGACTGACTGACTGACTGACTGACTGACTGACGGATTGATTGACTTGCTGGCTAGCTGGCAGATTGACTTATTGACTGACTGATTGACTGACTAACTGAATGGACTGAATGAATGACTAAATGAAAGACTGACTGAATGATTGAGTGAATGAATGAATGAATTAATGGCTAAATTAATGACCGAATGCATGACTGGCTGAATGACTGAATGACTGACTGAATGATTGACTGAATGAATGACTGAATAAATGACTTAATGAATGACTGACTGACTGGCCAGCTGACTTGCTGACTGAACGTTGAATGAACGAACGAAATGAATGAATGAATGATTTACAGATTTTATAGAATTTCTGTTGAAATTTTCCAGGATTTTAGTTTCTTGGACATCGAGATAAAGTCTGGTCTCCTGCAGGTAGGGCCAGTCAATATTTGATTAAACTGGTTTCGGCGAACTGTTCTAATTCTGTTCCGATCTAAGAACTTCGTGTCTGCGTTCGTTTTCTCTCGGTCGACTTGAAGCGCTAAGACCGTTCTTAATCTAATCCAAGCCGCTGTCCAATCCAGATCCTTCAGACACGTGTGTAGCCTTCCATATCATCCATTGTCTGTCTATCTGTCCGTTGGCATATCTGTGTGTGTGTCTCTTTACGTGTCTACGTTTGTGTGCTTATGTCTTTTTTGGTCTGACTGTCAGTCTGTCCGTGTATCTCCATTTGTATGTGTCCATATTTGTCTTGGTATCCCTGTGCGTCTGTTTGTCTTTGTCTCGTTGACTGCCTGCATGTCCGTCCTGGTTGATCGAACCTCATCAAAATCTGTTCACGTCCGCGGCGATTTGAAGGCGCTATATAAATTGCGCGGCTGCTTATGAGTTGCTCCGTCTATCGACAAATCCTACTAGGAAGGGACAAGGGGGAGGAAAGGGAAAGGGAGGAGGGGAGGAGGAAAGAGAAGCGATGGGAAGGATAGGAAGCCAACGAGTGGAAAGAAAAGAGGATGGATGGAAGAGGAAAAGGAAGAAGAGAACACGGGGAGAGAAGGAAAAGCAGAAGGGGAGAGGGGGAAAGGGAAGAGGAGAATGAGGAGATAGGATTAGGATGAAGAAAGAGGAAAAAGATAGAGAAAAAGAAGGAAGAGGTAGAGCGGAAGAGGAGAGGGAATATGTGAAGAGGGAAGAGGAGGAGAAGGAATGGAGGAGAGGGAAAAGGAGACGAGGAAGAGGAAGAAGGAAGGAGGTGATAAGAAGTGTGAAGAGAAGGAGAGACAAATGGTAAAGGAAATGTGAGGATAAAGGGTGATCGACGATGACAGAGATAGGAGAGACATGAAAGCACGGAGATTTTGAATATATGGACAGGCAGAGAGAAAGATAGCAAAACCATAGTCAACATGGTAGAAAGGCAGAAGGCAGGAAGACTAGATGGAAAAGACAGAAGGTCTAAAGTCATGCAGTCCAAGAGACCTAAATGTCTAAAGCCACGCAGACCAAGAAACCTAAAGGTCTAAAGCCACGCAGGTCAAGAGACTTAAAGATCTAAGCACACGCAGTGACGCAGGTCAAAAGACCTAAAAATCTAAGGAGACGCAGGCCAAGAGACCTAAAGGACGTAGTGACGGTCTAAAATCACGCAGGTCAAGAGTCGTGAAGGTCTAAGACCATGCCAAAGACATCAAGGTCTAAATCTACGTAGATCAAGAGACATAAAGGTCTAAAGCCACGTAGATCAAGAGACCTAAAGGTCTAAAGCCACGTAGATCAAGAGACCTAAAGGTCTAAAGCTACGTAGATCAAGAGACATAAAGGTCCAAAGCCACGTAGATCAAGAGACCTAAAGATCTAATGTCACGCAGGCCAAGAGACATAAATGTTTAAAGCAAGGCAGGCTTAAAGAAAGACATAAAGGTCTAGTGCAGTTGTTTTCACAAAAAGGATGAACAAAGACTAAAGTATGTATTTGTTATGTAATTTAATAGGAGTAAATAACTTATATTCAATGTTTAAATTCTACTATATAAATATCATCACAATACTATAATGTGACAACTACATTTATTTCTTTAAAAATTTGACGGGTGAAACACGCTGGGTTCCTTGAGCGAATGAGTGCTTTGGTTAAGGTTCCGTCACTACCAAAAGGTTGAAAACCACTGCTCTAGCTAGAGTAAGGTAGGTTAGAAAGCATAAAGGCTTACAGCCATCCAGACAGAGAGACATAAAGGTCTAACGACAGGCAGGCTAAAAATCACACAGGCCAACAGCCTGGCAGGCCAAAAAATAGAAATGCATATATACAGCCAGGCAGGCCAAAGGACATTAAGCCAGCAGATCGAAAAGCATTAAGAACTAAAGCCATGCAGACCCAAGGCATAAGGATCTAATGCCTCGCAGGCCAAGTGGCATAGATACCGAAAATAAGGAAGTCGTTGATGGAGAACGGAGAATTTAAGAGGACAAAAAGACAAAGCGGATGACTGAAAGTTAAGATCGAGACACAGGAAGGCTGGAATAAAAGGCAGAAGGCAAAGGAGGCCGAGAGACACAGAAGGAAGGAAGGTAAACATCAGAGGCAGAAAGACAGACATACTAGACGTACGAGAAAGCCGAAAAGGCCCGAAAGTCATAAATCCAAAGGCTGGAGAATGGCAAGAAGCAGTGAGGCAGGAAGACGGGTAGACTGCAGCAAAGCACACAGGAAGCAGGCATGTAGGGGGAGATAGAGAGAGAGAAAGGAAGGAGAGGGGATCGTTACAGAGCGGAGAATGAAAAACCGATAGGAGAGCGGAGGAGGACAAGAGGCAGACGAGGAGAGTGAGTGAGCGAGGAAGTGAACGAATGAGCAAGTGAGCGAGTGAGGTATTGAGCGAGTGTGCTAGTGAGTGAGTCAGTGAGCGAGCGAGTGAATGAGCGAGTGAGCAAGTAAGCGAGTGAGTGGGTTGGAGCCAGGTCGACGTTGTGTGATTGATAAACAGAGACCTATGTGACGGTCAGAGACGTCACAGGTGTCTACGTCGATGGATGTCGCCGCCGCCGCGGATGTCTTTAGACGAACAACTGAACGATAAAATGATCCAAGATCCAAGAGTCATGTCTGCCTATGTCTGCGCTGTGTTGACGAACAGAAGGAGGGGTGGGCGGGCAGGCTGGTTGATGGACGAATGGATGGACGGATGGATGGATGGATGGATGAACGGACGGATGAACGGATGGATGGATGAATGGATGAATTGATGGATGGACGAATGGATGGATGAATGGATGGATGGACGGATGAACGGATGGATGGATGGATGGATGGATGGACGGATGGATGGATGGATGAATGGACGGATGGATGAATGGACGGATGGATGAATGGACGGATGGATGGATGGATGGACGGATGGAAGGATAGATGGATGGAAGGATAGATGGATGGATGGAAGGATAGATGGATGGATGGATGGATGGATGGATGGAATGGACTGACGGATGGATAGATGGAGGGATGGATGAATGGATGGACGGATGGATGAATGGATGAATGGATGGACGGACGGATAGACGAATGGATGGATGGATGGACGGACGGACGGACGGACGGGTGGATGGATGGATGGATGAATCATCAAAATCCCACTCATGTTGCATGAATTGAAGTGTTGTACGTTACGGATGACTTCGATGAGACCGACCTCTGTGTCCAATTACTAATGTGTGGCTGTCTGCCTCAAGTGATGTATCGATCAGGGTTGGCTGATGACGAGGCGAGCCTTGCGTCGTCAAGAAAAGGTGTAGTCGGGCACTGCGACTAATCCAACAGGTAGTTCCGGCTGCTAGCAAACAACGGGGTATCGGGTTCTAGGGCTTTCTCGGCCGAAGGGCGGGCCTCCTCCCGACCATGTCGGTCACCAACGGATAAATTTGATGACATATTCAGGTTCACGTTAAGTCAGCGATTCCGATTTCCCTGTCGATCTCGCCCCGCTGTTAAGGCGCCAGGGTGACTCGGAAGTGTTTACTGTTCCTGACCGAAATATATTATTTGTCTCTTTACTCGAGGAATTATCGTTCCTATGCGCAGTGTCAGTGTCAATAGTATTATCTTTGTAACAGTATCGTCATTATGATTCAGTTGTCAGTGTCATTGTTTGTCACCGTTGTTGTCATTATCGTTAGTAGTTACAGTTGCAGACGGTATTGTTATTTTCGTTGTCATTGTAACCAGTATCATTGTCACCACCTCAATCGTCATCATCAGCAGCGGCAGCAGCAGCGCTACCATAACTATCATCACTGCGACCATTACCATCATCATCGTCATCATCATCATCACCTCCACCACCACCACCACCGCCGCCATCATCATAATCAGAATCACCATCAATATCATCATCATCATCATCATCATCATCACCATCATCATCATCACCATCATCATCACCATCATTATCATCATCATCATCATCATCATCATCATCATCATCATCATCATCATCATCATCATCATCATCATCATCATCATCAGTACCCTCATTTATCGCCATCGTTGTTGTTGTTATCAGTAACTTGACATCAATAACTGATAATGACCTTTCTGTGAACATATCTGATTTTAAGATCTACTGATCAAACATGACTTTACCCGGCTTCACCTGGTCCTACCTTGTACCCTATCCACAGTACCTTGGAGAGCTCGTCACCATCCAGCCACCTCTCTCTACCAGATCTCCTATGTCACTCTCTTCCGTCTCCCAGTCACTACTCATCTTAAGTCCTCCAGCCGATCCATATCCAATGCAGCACATCAACTCTGGAAAGAATTTTTCCTCTGAATTCCGCATATTCTCAGTTCTTTCACCAATTCCGCCACTCACCCACCGTCATCTACCTCAGACTCCTCTACTCATCACCACACAGGCTTTCCATTCCAAACTGCAGTTTAACCTTTTCAAGAATTCCTACTTTAATCCAGCCAATTCTCCACCTTCCAAACTTTCTCAACGAAGCTCACCGTAACAGCTGCTCTGCCTCATTCCTTTGGTCTCCCTGGTTACCGGACTCAGACCTCAAATGGACATTGATCTCTGGACAACCCACCTGATACGACGCAGCTCTCGTGAATAAGTTTGTGCCCTGCGCCTATAGCTCTAGAGTAGCGCTTTAGTAATTTAGAGTTTACGGTTACGACTACGTTTACCTTGCCAGATCTTTCCTGTTCTAACCTTACCTCATCTTTCCCAGCCTTACGACGATCACTGTGAAACTCTGCTTCCAGGTGATCGAGGGTCTTCACCATCTCCATACGACGGAGCACATGCTTCACCTGAACATCTGTCCACAAAGCGTCATCGTCACAAAGCGTGGAATGTGGAAGCTGGCCGGATTCGGTTTCGCTCAGTCGTCCACAGAAGTAAGTCCTCCCACCAACGGGTGATGCGACGGGTCAGGAGAGGTCACGCCAGGCGAATTTAGGTCAGGTTCAGGCGAGGTCGAGAACGAAGGTGGGGTGAGTTTATCTGAAGTGAGGCGAGGTAAGGTGAGAGGAGGGAGTGTAGTTGCTGCTTAACAGACAAAACAAAGATGATCATCGTCCGCCTCATTCTTTATGCAGGCTTGGGACTGGTACCACCAGAGTACGGGCAGTGGCGGATTTCGGAGAGAAGGGAAGGGAATGGCTTTTTTAGACATGATGAGGTGAGGGGATGAAGGGCAGGAAAGGAGAGGTCGATGGAACGGGATAGCGGCGCTTTAAGAGTCCATTAGCTTAGATTAGATTAGATCTTTACCTGACCTCATTTAACTCTTCCTTTTAAGAACCAACCTGACTTGACCTCATTCAACCCTTGCATTACATGAACCGAACTGACCTAACCTGCCTTAGCCTGACCTGATATTTTAACCGTTGTCTGTCAGAACTCGTTTTCCGTGAATCCGTGGATGTCAAAGCATTCTAAAATGGCGCAACCGGATCTCGACTACATCGCACCGGAAATACAGATGGCGACGATGAAGTTTGCCACTTCCGCCTGCGACATCTTTTCGCTCGGAATGCTCACCTGCAGCGTCTACAACGCCGGGCGATCGCTCGTTCAGGCAGGGTACAGCACGACCAACTACGTCAAACAACTCGAAAGGGTAGGGCTTAACATATGTGTAGCTCACCGCAATTTATATAGCGCCTTTGTTGGTTGGGTTCCTTGTGTGTGCGTGGGCCCATCACTAACGACTCGTCCAGTTTACTATTTTACTCTGCATTGTTTTGCTGACTGATGTAATTCTAGTTCATATGACGTTTGACGTCATATAGACTAGCGCAGAAAGATTTGTTTTGGCTTGTGAGTGGCGCTGTATAAATGCTCGATTACAATTACGGGTACCGTATTGTTTGTATTTATGTGTATGTGTGAGATCTTTTCGACTGGGTGACTAGAACCGTGCGTTAATTGAACGAGCTTTTAAGGTCACTGGACTTAATTTTTGGACCTCCTTTCCTCTCTGTCTCTGTCTCTGTCTCTGTCTCTGTCTCTCTGTCTCTGTCTCTGTCTGTCTGTCTGTCTGTCTGTCTGTCTGTCTGTCTGTCTGTCTGTCTGTCTGTCTGTCTGTCTGTCTGTCTCTCTCTCTCTCTCTCTCTCTCTCTCTCTCTCTCTCTCTCTCTCTCTCTCTCTCTCTCTCTCTCTCCCCCCCTCTCTGTGGCTTCTCGTTCTGTTCATTCGCTTTTATCTTTTCATGCTCTACTTAAAATTTACCTTATTCAAATTGCTTATCCACTAAATTTTGTCCAAGACAAAACCTGGTTACGGCTTGGTTTTGGTTATGTCTGATGCATTAGACACCGGTGCGATAGAAGTTGCTAATTAATCTTAATGATAATAATAATAGGTAATAATAATAATGTGTATCGATGTTGGCATCTATACACGTACGTATAATTATATGTGAGTATGAATGTAAGTATATATGTATGTATGTGTATATATGTATCTGCGTACTCTCTTTGTTCCATTGAAAATGTATGAAAATATTTCCATTCTGTCATGGGTGCAAATTAATACGAAGAGAATCCATTAAGCTGTTTCCCCTCATAATGGTTGCAAAGCACATAAACCAGGCGTTTGCAATCTTTCTCTCTCAGCTGAGTGACCTGCTGTCGGAAACGGCGCACAAACTTCCTGTCCAGCTGATGGAACCCG